>JAXCLQ010000011.1:5067357-5081400 GCA_035584115.1 Cedrela odorata
TACAAAGATGCTTAGGTAACTAAAATTGGAAACAAATAATTGCTTCACATGGTAGAGAATTTTCCTTTATCGTAATATTTAAAGCATATAAAAGGGAGCCTACATTGTGATAATAAGGAAGACTATCGATTGCTAACCATATTCTTTAAAGCATACTTCCAAATAGAAGCTCCGTAACACAATTTTCTGAAGACTCTCACCCAAATGAAACCTTCCTATTTCAGCATATCATGGCCTGTGGATCTTGAACCCAAATACTCTTGGAACATAGCTCTGTGTTGCCTTTTGTAGCTTGAGGTGTCCGTACGTCATTAAGAACAGGTGAGGAAATGTCGTTCCAAAATAGGCACCATCAATGTCTAGATAAGAGTTAAAAAAAACTTAGGAAATATTTGCAAAGCAATATCACAGGCACATGGTGTTAGACTAAAAAGATTAATTGGACAACATGTATCATGCATTAGTCTTAGTTGATACAACAATAAATCACGTAAACATGCCAAAACAAAAGGATAAGCCAATTTATAGCTGACATGTATTGTAAAAAAAAGTTACGTAGCCATTCCCAATATCATTTGTATCTAGTAATTATCTGGTTTTATTACCCCAGAGAGTTTTTTTTTAAAAAAAAAAAAGAAAAGAAGAAAAAAACAATAAATATCACTGAAAAGAATAAAGAGAAAATTTTAAAGGATACTACCTTGATACTTGGAACGAGGGTAGTATATATCATCACATCTGGGACAGTATATTTTCACAGTGCTTGAACGAGGAATGTCTGACTGACCAATTGGGAGGCAGGGTTGTCCACAGCAGTAGACTCTTGGGCATCTTCCAAAGTCATAGTTCTTGTATTTATCCAGCTGTAAAAATTCCATCAGTATTAATGCTACCTAGTGTCAACATGTTGTGCCATGAATGCATAGAACTTCCAAATAAATATCAAGAGAAAAATCTCACCATGGCAGCCATTCCTTTGCTAGTCAGTATGTACCTGGCATGAATTAGACCATAAAGCATCTCAGCTGCAGATTCAACTAATTCATTTTGTTCTTCTGTGAACACATCACCTATAAATTCCAGCCAATCAAAGTTTGGTTACCCAAAAAAAGAAAAAGAAAAAAAGAAAAAAAGAAAAAAGAAAAAAGAAAAACACAGTAAAATGCCTAAGGAGACTTCTAAAATCAAAGCATTAGCACCTAAGATGGGATAACAATATAACCAAATCATGAATTGCAGTTACATTGTGCCAGTACGAATTAATGCAAAGAACTGTAACACTACTATGCCAACTATCATTATAATACATATCAATCATACATACATGCTTACTACACAAGCTTACCATGACAGGACTCAACATCCAAAATCAAGTCAAGTGCATAATCATAATATGGAACTTGACTGCTTAGACCACAGAGGTTAAAATCATCTTGTATATAATCATCGTCCACTTCACAAAAGAATTCGTTTCCTCGAAGATTGCAAAACCATGAGATCCAAGACGTATCATCCCCCTCAGAACCACTGACATCTGACTCTTCACTGTCTGTTTCAGATTCTTCTACAGCCAAATGAGATTCATTTGCATCAGTGAACTGACGAAAACAATCTACAATATTTAGAGGCAGGTAAGTATATTGGTAGGATAAGAGAGGGTTTGTTCATTTTTTTTTCTTCATGCATTCAGATGCAGACTTATTCTATTCTTTACGAATAAAATCAACCTGTTGTAAAGCTTCCCAACAGCAGCCAGAGGTAGAAAAATAAGATTTTGTATAAGTGCATTAAATACATGGATCATTGCAGTTTAATGATGAAAACAAGGGCATATCAATATCTCATTATTATTATTTTGTAGGAATATCCAATGTCAACATTATTTAAACAAAGAATGATTAATAACAGGCTCACAAGCAGGAAATAGATATTGCAGTTATGAAACAAAAATATGAGGTAGGCTAAAGGGATCAGTAGAATCACAGCCATATAAAACAGTTGGCATGCATGGAACACTCATGATTTACAATTATTAAACTTTCTAGAATCATTGCTTATAGTTTCATCCAAGGCTTTACAAGTAAAGCATTAAAGAATTTCCACCTTTAGATGTATAACATGTTTCATTGACACATTCTTATGGAATGTTACCTCTCCTGCTTCCAAATTTTCACAAACTGGGAAAAGAATTCCATCCTTAACCATATATAAATAGTAAAAAAAAAAGAATCTTAACTAAGAAATATAACAAACTCCCAAGAAGACTCAACTCCACAACATTCTCATTCCTTCTTCTCAAGCTAAAGTAATGTTTGACACTCTTTAACTCAGAGAAAGTATTCTCACAAGCAAAGCTAAATAGGAGTTTGGATCCACCGACTTTTTCACTAATTTCACTAAAATTTGACATTTAGTGCTTCCATCCAACAATTCCATCACATCTCAATACCAAACGGACCCGAAATTGGCTAGTTTAAAACTTAATATCATCCATCACTAACAAATTGATAAAGGTCAATCTCAGCAGTCCCAAAACTGTAACTTAAACAGAAATTCTCTTAAAACATAATGACCTAATGGAACAAAAGATTGGCGTCTTCTACAGTTTGAGAGCTAGCTCCTTGAATACATCCACCCACCAAAAGTTTCGTAGACAAAATCAATTTAATCAAACTGATCACTTTGGATAATCATAGTCGATGATTATGTGGCGGACCCTTGGCAAACATGTAAAAGAAAACTTGTAGTCTTTGGAAACTGTTGATTATTAAATTAACCACAACAATAATGATATCAACACTAACTTCATCATTTAATGTAACTCAAAACATAAAGTTCAAATTAACACACACAAAAAGACTTTTATTTTTATTTTTTTTATTTTTATAAATAAAAATAAAAATCTCAATCAAGAAAAAGAAAAGATTTCTTATAAGAAATAAACCAAATCTACACACAAGAAATAAATAAATGCATAAACGTTTATGTACATCTGATTGCAGGAGAGATGTACGTATATGAATTTTACCATCAGAAGCGTGGTTTTTGGGGAGAGAAGCAGAGCGAGAGCCTCGCTGATGATCAGCTGGATGCTTCCCCAAGAGAACAGACGACATATCCTTGCCGTTGATCGTCGTTCTCGAAGTGGATGGCGAAGATCTCTCCAGCTGCTTGTCTAATGCATCGTTAATCCGCTTCCGGTCAACTGGTCCCAAAACCACTTCCGACTTGGACCCACCGAACGCTCGGTCTCTATACATCTTCCTATGCTCCTTCGCCGATGAAGATTTAAATTTTTTTTTTTTTTTAATAAAAGCTAAGCGAAGGTGACTACAGTAACCATAGGTCTCACCTAGCTAGGGGTTTCGATGCAAAAGAAAGTGTTTCTGTATTTTATAAAAATATATATATATAAAAAAAAAGCTAAGCTTAGCTGCTTAGGCCATGCGCTCTATCTCTTTCTGGCGATATTTTATTTGAGGTAAAAACAGGGCAGAGAGAGGGGGTTAGAATGGGAATAAGTATTTTTTAAAGTTCCGGTGAGGGGGCCGATAAATCGGCGGGGACAGATTGGTCTTTAACAGTCGAGGGAGTTTCTATGCGGTTACTAAGATATTAATTGGGGAGTACGTAGGGACACGTGCGTATAATTAGTAAATTGTGGTCCCACAAGGTACGGGGGTATCCGATGAGAATGTTTTGATCAAGGATCTAACGTTGTTGATTAGGTTTTGAATAAAACACAGAATTTTCTTTGAGATAAAATCCAATTTAAGTTAAAACTTTTTTTTAAAAAAAAACTCCATCCTCCAATCCGTGATAAAGCTATTGCAATTTGTGCTGGTTTAACTAATCATAATCCTCTTCATCGTACAAGCAAAACTGTCAAATGAAACCCTGAAAAAACATTTCAATTGCCCTATTGTCTTACACAAGTAACACAAGAGCTTTCTAAATCACTTGCCAATGTTAACTGCCCTTTCAGACTACCATTTGTCTAGCAATTTCATGATAAACAAACTTGGAATTGTCTTGTCATCTTTCCATTCTACTAAGCATGGCAAAAATCCCACTATGGCCTTCTTATCCAAGCTTTATTTTGATAATATACTTCGCTTAAGCATAATACTTACCTGTTTGGATTCTGATTTGGACAAATTTCCACTGTACCAACTTGGCTACCTTCAATTTGTCTACTTTCTCCCTTCCACTTGTTCTGAACATTGTCTTTACATCAATTTACTAGCTTTAAATACTATGCAAAATAATCAGATTCAGAATTGCCAGAGAAGAAAGTTATTCCAGTTTATGAAAGTCTAATCGGATAAAAACACAAACATGTGATCACATATCATTTACAAAAAAATAAAATCCCTCTAATAGTAGTTAACAAGTATCACATTGGTAAAAAAAAAAAGCGGTGGGTAATGCAATTGCCGTTCTTCCTAATCTTCAGCAAAATACTTCTCCTCAGCATCCTGACTCGCTTCTCTTAGCCAGTGATCATCGAGAGTCTCATCATCATCTATTTTTGAGTAATCAAAATGCTGACGATCTTCACCAGACAGAAACTTCTGCTGCATGATGTAGGTGAATTGTTCCATCAAATCTTCAGTCTCCTCTGCTGATGGAGCTGCCCTCTGATTGTGCTCTGCTGTGGTGGATTGGGCACCGTTGTTTGCATCAGAATGATTTATGGGAATCTAAAAGTTGCAAGTGCAAATCTCAATGTGTCAGAAACAACCTTTGGGCAGTTTGAAGAAACGAAAAACGACAAATACCAACTTTCAGAATGAATGCAAGGCAAATGGCAGATGCATCATATGTTAATACATTATTACTTGATAAATCATAATCTACAGGAATCTTTTCCCATTCATTTGAGAACCACCTTGTAAAACCACTGTAATAATCTAACATACCTTCTTTTTTTTTTTTAGTATGTTCTATGGCTCTACACTACATTAAGCATTGGAGAAAAAACAAGGAGAGCTTGAAAATTCCTAAACTTCTGGTTGCTTTCACTTGTATTTTCATCATACAAAATTAAAGATAAGGACATAGCCCCAATCATTATCTGACCTTTGTTCCTCTTGGTTTTGATTAGTAGTAATAAAGTGACTCATTATCCCCCTCTCATCGTCAAGAAAGAGATAAACAATTTAGGAGACACCAAGCAAAATGATGGCACACAATAATAGCCATATTGACTCACACTAGCAGAATAGGCATCGTTGCAAAGGACTATACGAGATTTAATGAGAAACACAATAAGCTTCTACACAGTTAATAACCTTCTTAGCTTATATCCTTCTCTTCTGACCGAGTGAAAGATGTTCATCAGCCAGTAATAATCTTCACAATGGCTCAAACAATAAAGGAACTTGCCAAATTTGCTCTAGGTGCAGGCTAAATTTTTAAAGCAGAAAGAAACACTAAAATAGCACATTAACATCAGATCTTATTTTCCAGTGTAGTTTAGCAATATCAGCCCATGACTATAAATTATTCAACAATATTAACAATACAGATTTAACCCTCTGAAATTCATTAAAATTTGCCAATATGAAAATTGAAAATGTGTTTTCTACATGCCCCAAAGAGGCCAGTTATCAGCATGTTATATGTACATAAAACAAATTGAAATTCAATAGTATGCCTTTTCTAATATCTTCTAATCATCTGAGGAACCTACACGAGGAGGAGAAAATTTGAATATGTAAGAGTGCAAGAAAACATAACAACCAGAATAGGAGCAATCATGTGTTGCTGAACGGAATTCCTTCACAATACAATCCACAATGTTTCAGCAGATAGCTAATATAGCTATTTGACATTCTATAACCTATTGTAGATCTTCGCTGCTCCAAGTGACTAAATAACAATAGTCAGGTCATCTTTAAATTTTCCAAATCACTGAGAAAATACTTTGTTGGGTTGAATAAAGTAGAAAGCAAAGATATTGAACAAAAAATTTCTAGATAAAATAAACAGAAAATGACTAGGAAACTTAGCAATGAATAAATAAGAACAGAATAAATTACCTCAGCGGAGTGCACGACCCCACTAGCATTTTTCACTGCTTCTTCCTCTTCCTCCTCTTCTTCTTCATCCTCTTCATCGTCCTCCTCCTCCTCCTCCTCTTCTTCTTGTCTTCTTTCGTTACCAATCCAATCTCTCTCAGCCACACCCAACCTCTGCTGCTCCTCCCTAATCTTTGCTATCAAAGCCGCTTCCTCTGCTCTCCTCATCAACGTCTCCGACCACCGCTCCCCCGGCCTCGCCATACTCCTTCCACTCAAATCCTGAAACTTTCCCACATACTCATGATGCAAATATGGTTCCCTCTCCCTCATTGCTTCCTCTGAGAAGTATTGCCCATCATGTATCAGTTTGTTAAGGAATGCCAGCCTCCGGTTCTTCACCATCACTGACCTCGCCCGCAACTCTTCTGAAGTTGGGTTCACCTTGCTCCTAAGATTCTTTAAGTGCCAATTTATCTCGTAATCATTGTTAAGTGCATCAAACTCTCCAAGCTCATCAGAAGTCAATTGTGATCCATATCTTTCTGAAATAAATGTATCAGCTAAATTCGAATGTTAAGATATTTAAACTTAGTTAAGTTATGAGAAAATAGAGAGGAACAGAAAATTATAAAGCTGCATTAATGGAGGGAAAAGAAAAGAATAGAAATTAAAATCTTAATTGTAGAGGTGTTTCTAATTCAAACAAAAATTTGTCATTATCTGGATACAAAATGAAGAAAAACAACATATTTCCATGTTATTCTTCTTATCCGTAGTTTTCTCGACAACCAAACAGAAAATAAGAACTAAATAATTCTAATATCTATCCAACAAATAATTCTGGAACGAAAGGGCGTAATTTAGGCGAAACTTTGACACAGTTACGGAAAAGACAATATCGAAAAAGAGAGAAGGATAATTCATAAATTGGAATACCTAGGAAAACGGCAGCGTCCCTGGAGAGGAGGTCAAGGAGGATTGATTTGCGTTGAGAAGGAGTGGTGGCGTTGGACTGTAGAGCGCGAGGAAAGTAGAGGTTATCCAGAGAGGAAAGTCTCTCCGTTATGCTCTCCATCGATTCTTCCCTCACTTTTCTCTCCATACTTATGATTTTCACCTGCTTGCCGAATTCAATTTGGGTTTCTTCAGAAGCAAAAGAGAAAAATAAATAAATTAAACACCCTTCTGTCAGTCAGTCCAGGGCGGTGGTGTGGTGTGGCGTGCTGAGTATCCCGACGGCGTGTGCACTAGCATAACCAGAAGGCACGTGAGTTAGAACGAACAGGGACGCTCTGTACTGGTATATTGAACCATATTTATTTATTAATTGGATGATCAATTATGATTCATATTATGTTTAAAAACATTTATTTTTTTAAAACCATAATAATAACATTTCTAAACACATCCTAAATTAAATAAGCAAATGAAGCTCAGTAAAATAAAATGGATCATTTGCTTCATTAACAAGTTAAAAATGACATTACAAAGATTCAGATGTCCTGTGGAGAGAAACAAGAATTGTACTTAAATTTGATTATAAATAAATCCCCAATCCATTATAGGGGTGGTGGGTGAGCTTGGCGTATACTAAAAATCTCATCGATTGTATGTTCTTTCATCTCAAAATTACAGCAAAAATATTTGAAGCAAAAATTCCGACATCATGACTTAACCCAGCTGCCTTCCTTCTTTAATCTTGTATTTCAATTATTCATGTTTCGTAAAGTCTCAAAAATTTTTACAGTTGCTCAACGTGATTAGTAATTGCATCTGGGCAAGAATGGGCTTGTAGAAGCTCTAGTCTGTTGAATGGCGGGGCAAATTGCAATATGTAATCTTCATCTGAAGTCGCACAATCAAAACAAACAACCAATTTATTATCCAAAATACATTTGATAGCAGAGCAAATGCAATACAGGGGAAAAGCAAGATGTTTGCAAGACGAGGATCAGAGACTCACTCTCTTTTACTGTTCCGTAGAGCCAGCATAATACTTCATCAGCAAATGCTAAGCAAACAACTCCCTGCCAACCATTTTTCATTAAACAAGGAAAAAGAGATGGGCAATACAAACATTTACACCAACAACCAATAGACCATTCTAGTGAGAAATGGATCCTAGTATAAGTTACACCAACAAGAATGTTAACAATCGTAAAGCAAAAGGTTTAGATTTAATTCTCATGCTATGACAGCAAATTCACCTGCCAATAATTCTTCATTTTCATTTTGTGTGTAATATCTTTGGTTCTTAATCTCTCAGTACGAACAAGCCGACCTCCATCATCCCTGCATCAAGATCAACATAATATTACAAAATACTTAGAAAAAGGACCACCATCCTCAAACTGCACATAACAAGAAGGCATGGTTAAAAATGAGGGGAAAGAGAGAAGAGCCATGAATATATTTGCCAACTTGCGATAAGCCGATTGAGTGAAAATGCAGAGTTACGCTATGCTCTTCAATAGAAATTATTTCTACTCATTTCTGATTGCAAGTTGATGCAGAGTTCCTCATAAGAATGCAGAAGACTGGAAGAAATAAAAATGAAAATTACCTAAATCCAACAACAATAAAAGGAACACCAGCCAGGAAAGATTGTATCTGTAACAGATAACATAACAAAGTATTACTTCTAACAATACCATGGAATAAAAAATAGCATTTAATAGAAAACAATGAAAATTTGGGACTAAAATATTCTATATGGCAATATACAAAGTAGAGTTACATGCATTAAGGAATAGCATATAGTGCCATTAGATACCATTTTAAGGTGTGATTTATGATACCAGAAATATCATCCATTTTACAAATTTCAGATCTTCCGAATTTAAAGAGATATTTATGTGAATGATTTTATAATAGTAAACTTCATCAGCAAAAAATAGAATTGAAAACAGATGCTGGTCTATCTTCTTATCCAGAAATTTTGCTAGTCTCAGCTGCTCTGTACAACCTTTCCACCATTTTAGATTCCGCTGAGTGCTTCCAAATTGAGAGTTGAAAATTTAAGATACATTATTCATGTCCTTCTAAAATACAATGGAGAGCATTCCCCTATTTGCATTATTAAAGGGTCTGCTGAGTATGTATAATTGAGGAATGTTTTTAAGTAGTATTTTGAGGCCGGCTCTCCTGTGTACATTTGTTAAACTCTGTAATTAGCAAGATTTTCTTCTTGAATGACGGCTTACCAAGTGGTTTTAATGAAAATTCCTATCATTATATAAAAAACTCATTAATTTTTTTTAGGACTGCAAGTAATTTATACATACTAGGTGGGAATATATATGGATATAATATAAATCTGATGTGTTATGGCATGTCAAAATAAGGACATCTATAAATGCATAATTCTACATGCTAATCTCCATCCCAATTCCTGACAACTGACAAGTAGCTAAAAATGAAAACAGCATAAATACAATTATACCAAATAAGGAAACATATATAAATTCGATGCCATTATAGGAAATCAAATGTACCCAAAACTTGAGAAGTTTCTCTCGCTCAAATCTTTCTTCAGTATGATAATCCAGCTGCAGTATCAAAAAGACATATACAGGTTATCAATAATTAGGAAAGGTTATGAAATGGAAAAACTCAAAAAGGGAAACAAAATAAACCACAGTAGTATGAAACAATACAAGGATGTGCATCAACCTCACGACTTGTCTTTAACTCCACATAAAACCTCCTTCCCTCATCAGTTGAGTCACAGCAATCCATTTCAGCACCCATCAAAATACGATGAGCCCCTAATTTGGTTTTGATCACAGCACAGTATTCAACATTGGCATCAATATGATGTATCCCTTCTCCATCAGCTCTTCTCGGATCCTCAGTGGCAAGGTTCTCAAAACAATATCCCCAGTAACATCTAATCAGACAATTCACAATTAAATAAAACACTGTTCACTCAAATTGATGATAGAAGTGATAAAGAAATAATGGCCCAATAAAAGTAGTTATATCAAGAAATGCTGGACCAACTGGACAAGGTGCAACCAATCACCAATTATTATCTTAAAGTTCTCACAAACTTTCAGTCATAAAGCATTTATTTTCAGAGAAAGACATCAAAGTCTAGTACCTTCGACGATCCAACTCACTTTTTGGCCTTTCTGGCAATTTATGCACATCAAGATAGACCACTCCATTCCTTTTATGGACTCCCATTTCCCAAGGCTCATGTCGGGCATAAGCAGTAGCTAGTATCTGCAGAAAAACAAGAAAGAAGGGTTAAATAACAATAAGATGTCATTTGCCTACCAAAAGAGCTCATGGGCAGAGACCAACATAAGTTAACTAGCTATGTGGTAGTTGATAGAACTTTTATCAGGTATATTCTATTTGCTACAATTGCAATAAACAAACAAGAAAAAAAATGCAAGCGTATCCAATAAGTGTCTGACAATCTTCAATTTCTCACCTATTTTCTTTGAGAATGCCTCAATCATTAACTCCTTGAGAATAAAGCCTACCTATGTACGTGCATAACAAATTTTTTTATCCATAGTATAAGCATCTCCTAAAAGCGGGGATTCAACAATCCACTAAAGATTGGCTAACACTTTCAGGGAAGAGAATTAAACACTGTCTTACCTGGGACTAAAAATTCATGATTAGTTAAAGATATTCACTGAAAACACCAAAGAATATTAAACTAATTGCAATCAGTCATCCCGAGGTAGCAATTACCTTGTTAAGGTTGTTTCGGAAAGTCTGTAAAGAAAACAAATGGAGAAGGAAAATATTAGTTTATAACCTACATAAAAGCACTGTAGGCATACAAGAACTAAAGCTATTAACCACATTTTTTACCACAAAATGCATGTTCTGAAGCGGGATATTTTTGTCTCTTATGCAAGCAAGCAAGTCACCAAATCCCTCAGAACCTAATTCTGGTTCACAGAAGAAAAAAGAAGGAAAAAAAAAAACCATTACTCATATGCATTACCTCTCATCCATAACCCTAAAGAAATTGATACAAAGAAGGAAACACAATTGTTTTTGTATCTTCCCAATACAAATGGAAGTGATCCAAAATTCCAGGTAACAGGCATACCTTTTTTCTCAATAAAAGTGTCAAAACCTTCATTTAGATCAGCTCCAACATCTTCACTGATGAGACGCTTAAAAAGCCTCTAAAAATGTGAAATCAAGTGCATGGGCATAAGCTTACAATCAGCACAAGTTATCATAAGTAAAGAAATCTACACAACAATACTTTAGTAACCGTTTAAAGAACAGGTTCTGGAAAGCATACCAAGCTGCGATCATCGAAGAAGACATTTCCATCTTCTACACGGCTATAGCTAGCGAGTTCGCATGGCTATAGGATTGAATAGACCAATTCAGCAAAAATAGGCAATGTAAAATAACTAACTCATTGCTTACAAGGATTCTGCCAAGAGTCAACAAATACAGTCTACCAATAGAAGCAGCAGCCGTGTTACAGATACATGGTTGGTTGACAAAACTTCTACAAGACACATTAACAACAAGAGTGTGCAATGTAAATAAATCCATATCAGACACACTCAAAATGGCACACTTGCACCACTTAATTTTCTCGCACTTTTCTTTACCTTCTACAACTATAATGCTGTAGTAGCAACAAAAAAATATACAGATTGGGTTGATCAAGGCCCCACATATCATTTGATAAACTCTGATGACTTTGTGACAGTAAACAAATTGTATATGTTATTGGTAGATCAACCCAGAAAAAACCAGACAGATCCTCAATGAAGAAAATAAACAAAAAAAAGGAAAGAGAACTTGATTACCTCTTGGAAAGCAACAAGTTTTCTAGACAATGTTTCTTCACTCCTTGTAAGCTTAAATTCAGAAACAAATCGTTCATCATGACGACTGTTCAAAAATCTTGAGCCATGGCCATAGCCCTGCCTTGGAGGATAAGGTCCAGGTCGAGGAAGAAGGCCCGGTCCTCCTCTATCATTTTGCCATCGACCACGTCCAAAACCCCCTCTACCACCATGGTTGTTGGTGTTGCGTATGACAGGCAGCACTGCCAATGATAGTTTGAAGAAATAACATTTATATTTGCGGAGGGAAACAACAATACTTATGACATAAAATACTAGGTAAAAAGCAAACAACAATTTCATGGAAGTACAGAATTAGCACTCTAAACACGAAACTTATGAAACATGTAGGGAATAACAAACAAATGTATATTCCATCTCTTTACACAGTTTATTGCTTAATCAGAAGTTCAATACCCTTAAAAATGAAAAGCAAGCAAACCATCACCTGAACCAAAGAACCCTTAATAGAACAATTGCAGCAGAAGCTAAAAAAGTAATTTACTCTTTTAACAAGAACGAAAAACCTAGGAAGCAACAAAACCACCACATATTACAAATTAACATATAAAAAATAACAAATATAACAAAGCCCATGAGAGAAATCTGATACATAGCCCAAAAGAACAGCTCAAAATCCACTAATTAACCTAAAAGAGCCAACCAGAAAAGAAAGAACAAAAGAAAAAACGATAATTACCAGGAATAGGGTAAGGACTAATTGCAGTGGTTTTACAATAATCTTCGTTATCAGACCCAAATAGATCTTTCTCTTCTTCTTCATAAAAACCCCTACTATTATTAGAATTATAGTCTTCATAATTGTTGTTATTCATATTATTAACATTCTCTATTTCAACTTCTTCTCTATTCTCCTCTTCTCCGCTACTTACACTTCCACTGGCACTGCTGGTGTCTCCCCCATCACTGCCGTTGGATGAAGAAGATGCCGACGATGACGACGATCGGGATGAGGAGGCGGACGAGGAGGACGACGATGACGAAGCCGAGGACTCGTGGGTTCCGTGTTTTTGTTCATGATTGTTTTCGTATTCTTCTCCGAAGATATCCACGTCTTGATCAGGGAAATCCATTGTGGTTTTACGGCGTGTGTTTTGCTTAAAGAGTGGGACGGTACCGAGTTTTATCCTTTTATATGACCGAGTATCAATAAACTACTCAGGAGTCTTGTCTGGTTGGCGATGCGAAACGATGAGCGGACTCGGATGATGGTGTACAATACCGCTGGGTATACATATTTATCGTTTTGGGCCTTTTTGTGCACCTTGGACCGGATGATCATATAGGCCTGCCAAAATAATTTTGCTTATTCTATTGAGTTATACTAAAAGCACCCCACACACATCCTCAAATACGCAACGGAATAGTATTATCAAAGTTGGAGGCAGACGACGACGAAGCCGAAGACTCGAGGGTGCCATGGTTGTTCTCGTATTCTTCTCTGAACCTATCCACGTATTGTTCCGAGAAATCCATCGTGGTTTCACGCTCTGTATTTTACTGAACGAGTGATATGGTATGAGTTTCTACTTTCTATTCTTTTATAGGAAAGAGTATTAATGTACTCGTTTAAGTCTTCTTGCTGGTTGGAAAAGTGAGACTTTGATAATACTATTCCGTTGCGTATTTGAGGCACCCAACTTAGTACCTCGTTTATTTGGGTCTTTATTGCAAAACAAGTTGGATCTATTAAGGAAATAGAGATGTTTGGGTTACAACATACAAGCACAGAATAGCTCAAAATCTACCATATCACTTATTCATGTAGAAGTTTGTATCCTGACATCATTTAATTAATAAATATTATTAAAATAAAAATAAATTTAATATAAAATTTAAATATGTATTATTAATCAATAATAAGAGTTCAGAAAATAGTTTATATGTAAACCAAAATATTTTGTAAATGAAAGCTGATAATAAACCTCAAAGGAATGGAACAGAAGCACATTATTAAGCTCCAGATTATTAAACCTAGAAATAACATATAACAGTAAACTATTAATAGCACATATATATGAATATGATCGTGCAGCATGTTCACAAGTAGCTGTAGCAATACAGATTGAATTTGACTAAACTTTCAACTCCTTGAACGCACTTAATGTCAACAGTTTTCCTATAGAAAAACGTTTAGCAATGACGACTAAACTAAG
>JAXCLQ010000011.1:5083241-5102803 GCA_035584115.1 Cedrela odorata
TATATATATATATTGATGGCTATTTCCTTTCTCTCTTTTGTTTTATGTTGTGTAGTGTGGCATGATCCTCAAGAGGCAATAACTCTCCATCTTCCTTTCTCTCTTTTGTTTTATGTTGTGTAGTGTGGCATGATCCTCAAGAGGCAATAACTCTCCATCTTCCTTTCTCTCTTTTGTTTTATGTTGTGTAGCGTGGCATGATCCTCAAGAGGCTATAACTCTCCATCTTCCTTTTGTTTTGTTTTGATATATATTTTTTTAAAATTTTTTGTTTTATAGGATTCAAAATGTACCTTTTTATCCTACCATTTAACAATGAGATTAATCATATATTAGAACTAATTAATTTTATGTTTTATGCCTCAACATATCTATCAGTATGTGTAATGTTTTTATCATTATAGTTCTTGATTTGAACCGATTCAAATATGGTTTTGCTAGCTACCATCTCATATTGAAAAATACTCTCAAGTAATCTATATAGTTAAATATTAATAAATTATACCTCAACTGCAACCACAAATTAAACGAACCCCTATATAAAATTAATACAATAAAAATTGATAACCACTACAATATTAGACATAATTAACCAACTAATTATCCCTTTAAAGATAATATATATTTAATAAATTTCTTAAAATTTTCTCTACTATTTGCTGTGAGAATTTAATACTAAAAATGTATACTATAATTTCACGGCATTTCAAAGCAACCTCCATTATGTCGTGTTCAAATGGATTGAAACGAGTATTTTATATTTATAAATGTATTTTTAGTACATATTTATATGATATACAGTTAAATTAGATTTCAAATTTTATGTGAGCATTTAAATATCTACAAAGAACGAGAGAAATCTGTTCCCACTTATTGCATTTGGAGAGACTTGTACTTGTATCTTCATGCCAACGATAACGACCGCAGAGTGAATAGATGGTTAATTAGCAAATTTTAAATTACTTAACAAAGAGAAAAATCAGGTCTTCAAGTATATTAAAAAGTATACTTTTGATTTGTAGTTGCTTGCTTACTTATCATCAATTTCTGTCTTTGCCACTTCTCTCCACTGTCACAGCTGGAAAAGATGATGAATACAAAATCATTGGATAAAAGAATTAGAAAGGGACAAAAAGCTACCAAGAAGATATGATATATAGTTTAAGTGAGATTGAAAAATAGTTGACTTTATGGATTGGTGATTCAATATTTCTTTTATAAAGCAAACAAAAGAAATTTAAAAAGCTCATTTCATTAGTATGCAATTAAAAGCAAAAATAAAATAAGATCTTTTCATTAGTAAGCAATTAACTGAGGGAGATAGAGATAGTGGCTCAACTCAGCTTAGAGAGAATTTTTTAACTAGTTGATCGGTCTTTCTCCTCTGTTATCAAGAGGATCAGTGACAGTGTGGTTTGTAGCCACATAATAATGTATTCCCTTGAGACTATGGTTTTAATAGCCATTAAATAATAGAATCGGATCCATCTTTGCCAGTATGAAATTGGGTTGTTCTCAAAATAACATTAAAACTGACATGAAAAACATTGGTACGTATCCATACGTTAATTTTACATTTAAAAGCTGAGAATAACACAACATAGGAACAAACATATTAAGTTCAGATAAACTTTGTAATAGTATTACAAGTCTAGCACTTATGATCATGCTCCGTCAAAGTCTAACAGGCCGTAGTAGACATGACTGAACTTTCAACTTTAAGCAAACTTACCATCAAATCAAAGTTTTCCTTATTATTTATAAAATGGACAACAATATCATTATTCCTGTATTTCTATACTAAGCTCTGCCGATTATTGCGCTCCATTGTTTGACCATTTACTGAGAGATTAGTGATCAGTTGGTCTCGGTTCACGTCTTGCATGGTATGATCTTGTATATCAACTAGTTCTGCTTGAACCTGATGAGTAGGAGACAGTGCTGTGTTTTGTCGACGTTGGGCTATGCAAACAACGATAAGAGGTGGGATTGATCGTAGTTTGTGATGGAACCAGTGAAACATATTTTTAAACAGATTAAAAAGTATTCCATGCCAAGGAGATATGATTATTAGAACGAGATAGAAAAACCAGAAGAGTGGCGGTGAGAAAATAATTGCAGCTAACAACATGGTAGCAACAGAACCAGAGAAACGCCCGGTCTGCAAGCGAACTGGCTGAATAATGAAAGGGAGTTTGATCTATGTAAAAAGAAGAAATAATATGAGAATAGCAACAACAAACAAGGGTATCACCAAAATAGGATACTGAAGAATTTTGCTTACAAAAACATAATCTCTATGCCGGGAATCCCTTGGGGATGTCAGGAGTACTAGAAAGCTCAAGTTAAATAGTGGTGGGAGGACATATCTCAGATCTATATAGCAAAATTCTTAGTTTCTGTGTGCTCTGAAAATGCTTCTCGATCGGGTGTAAATCTTGACTCTGAAGGTAGAAGTATAGAAAAGGATATATTTGGAATGTTATATATACACACAGACATGGAAGAACTATTTAAGCTAAGACCCTCTACTTTGGCTTCTTTACGATTGAATAAAATTCAATGAATTGATTACAACAGAGGAATGAAACCATGTCATTTTCTCTATTCTCTTTTTCTTTTTTTTCTTTTATTTGGTGTGACAGTGACTCAACTTCATTCTTTTGTCTCTTTTGTTTGGGCATGATTATTTTAATTCAGGGTTTTTTTTATTATTTGGATTAGATGTTTCTTCCCACAATTGCTAAGATTAGAACACACGTTTTCATCTTAGCCATTCATCGGAGTTATGTTTTTCATACTACTTCTTGATTAGACAAAATGCAGTCATCCACACCACATTGGAGTAATACTCTTAGTAACCATTTTTTTATTTATAAATCCCTAATAAAAACTCGTAAACTCTTGGGAGGCATGTGAGAAGAGAAGAGAAGTCAATACGAAAATTATGCAATAATTTCAGTTTCACAGTATGTGAATTCAATCTCGATTTCAAGCTCATCAGACATGTTAGTGGATTTTCGGGTGAAAAGTGGGTTGATTTCTTATGCGATTCGCGTTACATATATAATTAGCTCACCTAAATTCCAATTCATTTCCATCTAATATTGAATTAAAACACATTCTAGTTGGCACTCCAGAAGTTAATTAAAGACCATAAAACATATTTTAAGTAATTTCATCCGAATTGCTAGACTAGACAAATCCATGCTGATTATTTTCCTTCTTGGTTGTTTCCTTGCTCCCTTTATCACCTTCTCCGTTTTCCCCTCCTCCCAATCTGAGAGGATACGAGAAAAGAGAGAAGAAAAAGAATTCTTACATCATTAAAGAAAGGAAAGAGAAATGAAAAAGCTCGGAAAGAGGTTTGAGTGAAACGAGAATGAACTATATTTTACAACTTACTTTACGCGACAGATAAGATTGATAGATAAAATTCAATAAATATTTCTAAAAATTGATTTTTTTTTTTTAAAAAAAAAGAAATTCAATAAATATTTCTAAAAATTGAATTTTTTTTTTAAAAAAAAAAGCTTGTAAGTAATCAAATAAAATAAGAAAAAGGTAAAGTGGGCAAATCATGTTGTATAGAATATGTGGTTGAAATTAGAGTCTAGAGACATACCTAAAGTAAAACATATTAACCATTGCATACAACGGGATCATATGCACTCTTAGGAAGACAATCATGCCACCCCAACGTCATTCATTTATTCTCAATTTGCAAGGAGTTAGGTAATTCATAATAAAATAATCATTTTTTTTTTTTGTATTGTTGTTTCTTTATTCATTTAACTCTATCTCTTTTCTTTTTCTTTTCTTTTTTTTTAAATTTAAAAAAGCTTGTTTCTCTAGTTTAAGTAAATAGAGCTAAAGATTTTCACAAATGCTACTTATAAGTTCATATACTGATTGTTTTTAGCAATCTTCAGAATAATAATAATAATAATATAAAAACATTCCCTCTTCCATCTTAACAATATACACATGCGTGTATTATTAGGGGTATTTTGTGTTCTTAGCAGATCGTTAAAAAGCGTACAAACCAATGTGTTTAATCAAATTTTTAAGTAGTATATGTAAAAGCCTTTGAAATAAAATTTAAATTACAGCTTGACTTTGCAGCCTTAAAGGGGGTCATTAATGTGATTTAGAAGCCACTTACCCATACTTAAGGCATTTCATCTTGCACTTGATACAGAATCACAGGGCCCGTTTGCTCTTTAAGCAGTACAAAGACATGTCGCGTAGCTACTTCTAAAAACGATGTCATACTTGTTTGCGAGACACAACTTACAAAACCACAATGTCAGTGTTGTATTGATGGAGTGGACGACAAAGCATCCGCTTGGATTGCTAACGACACGCCGTTATAAAGCGCAAATCAGCACATGCTGCATACATAATCAATTCAAATGAATCGAATAACCAAACCAATTAATTCAATTGCCCTTTCCTCTTTCCTCGCATTATAAACATATCATTCAAAAGTTCCAACATAAATTCATTGGATCAGCAACAACCGCCCATGATAAATCACTTTGCATTCAAATTGATGTACACAAAAAAATCAACTCACTTTCAATATATTCTATTAACATGTGAGAACTATACTAATTAATACTCAACCACACCCATTCATGCATCAACTAGCTGCTTCTTCTTTTCACTAGTTAATTTTAAGAATCAAAAGCAGGTTCTCACACTGGTTTGCAGTAACTCCTATGCTAACTCCCTTATTAACTTTATGTAGCAATCTCATCCACTTCCGAGTTAAAAATAAAACTTGGAAAAGATGTCGTTATGTCCCTGCATTGACATTAGGAAAGTTAATTTCATTCCAGAGCAACCAAGAACAATAGTACATAAGATTTGGGACAAGTTACATGGTTATGTACCTCAAATAGGGAAGGGTCATGATTTTTAACAATGATGGGTTTTTAGAAACAAAGTTTTGCCACTCAGTTTTATCGATCTTGCCATCCTGGTTCACATCAGCGTCCAAGAAAGTCTATCCACAAAAATCGAAAATGACAACATAAACTTTTGGGTAATACCAAATATTGATATATATAATTGCAAACGCTAATAATGAAACATACCAATAAGTAAATAAGAAATGACTGAAAAAAATTATTGCCTTGACTGAACACGTACTCATTGGCTATAGGAATCAATTAATGAAAACCTAATCAAACTCATACAAATGGGTATTACTACTTATGCTCCATGAGAAGAAAAGTACCAACATATCCAACATCAGCACTCACAACACATCCATAATCTTGTACTCACAAGTCAGACACCCAATAACTCAAATCAAACAGCCTCTTCATTAAGCAAAATGCAGTAGTTTTCTTTTGGTTGAAAACTTTTAACAACTTCTATTTCAACCTAAAAGTGTTAGGAGTAGATGCCTCTCGTGGTAGTGAATACTTGATAATAGCACATTCCAAAATTCTGTGAGTGTGGTAGCATGTTGTTGGGGTTGGGTGTAGTTGGAATGTTTAAAAGAGCTTTTAAGAAGAAACGTGTAATATCAATAATAGTAATTGCTCACCTTATCAAGTATCACTTCAATGGTTTCATCAGCCAACTTCATTTCAGACTCGCAAAGAAGTGCAATTAGCATTTGCTTGACCTGCCAAAATTACATACAATGAAGTTTCCTGCAAGGATGGTTGAATAAAAAGGATAACTGAATCAACAAAAACATCTGGAAGATATAGTAGGTTTTCTCTTCAATGAATTTTAAGAACAAAAGATCTGATCATCAAATATTTTTCATGTGGGAAAAGAAGTTTTAAAGAAAACAACAAAACCAGAAATGTAGAAATGTTTTTCCAGCTAAATCAACATGGAGACCATTATATTACACAAAGACAACTGTCAACAACATTTTTTGCCAAATAAAGTCATATTTTAGTCTACAATTGAAATTTTCATTTGACATATCTCGCAACAACACAAACAGCCAACAGGGCAAGAGCTAAAAACAGGGAACCTGACCAAGTTGTATCAATTACCTAAGGAAGATGCTATAATGGCTGTAATGTATGTTTAGAGGGAAAAATAAAGTATTCGCGTCTCAGACTTCCTATTTGGAAAGTAATTACTGATACACATTATCAACACCATGGATACGAGCTACAATTTGTAATATGGTAAGGTACAAAGGTTGACTATCCCGACCATGGACTTTGACACACCCCACATGAAAGCATACCAAGGGAAAATTAGTTAATATCCAATTTGCTCACCCATCAAATTTCATTTACTATACAGACAAGCATAAAAGACAAGCATAAAATGGACCCAGAAACTTCATTGTCAGATAATAAGAAAAATAACCTCCAACATACCTCTTGGCGCTCAATGAATCCAGTATTATCTAGATCATAAAGTTTAAATGAAACTGCCAGACAAAAAAAAGGCCAAATATTACAAATAAGAATAAATGTACAATGGCAAGTTAAGGATTAACCAAATACTTGACTAATTGCAAATGAATGTGAATAGATTATATTTGGTCAACTTACAGTCAATCTTATCTTCTTGAGAGGCATTTGGATGGAAGACACTAAGTGATCTGACAAAGTCACTAAAATCAATGACTCCCTTCCGCTTAACATCAAACAGATCAAAGATCTGCACACAAAATTAGTTGATCTCAGAATTTCAGAACAAACGCAACAGATTGAAAGAGTTATTCAAACAATGCTGGTAGGGTAGGGTATCACAGATACCCTGTTGGCAAATAGATTCTCTTTCTTTTGGTTCTTGAAGAGAGCCAATAGAAACTCTTCCTGCATGAACAACAAAAATCTTTCAATGTCATGTCTTGAAAATGTAAATATAGAACATCTAGAATCCTAACACCTCAAGTGACAAGTCAACAACCATATTGATAAAATATTGAACAAATTGTATATGACACTAAAATAGTATCACTATAGTTCAACAAAAAAGAAAGTTTGAAATTATTATTATGAAACACTAAAATAGTAGCACTTCTCAATGAATCTATAATTCTAATCAGGGTCACCACAATATTTTCTGCTAGTGTGAGTTCTGCCAACAATCAATCATTCAATGAGCCCATAGCCAGAGCATATAAAACAAGCAAAAGCTCAAAGCATTGTGCGTCTAGATAAAAAAAAAAAAGAAAATGATCAATCCAGCACACAAAAACTAAGAGGCTGATTTATTACTGTTGGGGGAAAATTATTGTCCTGAATTGTCAGCTACAGGAGAAAGATAACTAGTGAGCAAAGAGGATATTGCTATTTACCTGCTATGCTCACCAACTGAGCTGATGTTCAAAGACAAACTCAAACAAGAGATAACTTGTGTGTGCAAGTGAGTGAGATAAAGAAAGGAAAAAAAGGAATTAGTCAAAAACAGAGTAAAGCAGAATACCTTGCTTATCAACCCATCATCAACCACAGAACTGCTGATCATCTTAAATAATTCAAAGAGCGCTTCAACTTCACTAACACTAACTGGGGATCAGAAACAGCATAGCAGATTATTAACTTTCAAAGATCAGAAGGTAAAGCACATGAACACATGGGGTCATGCACAAGGGGTGAGAGTCATAAGTATGTAAAAAAGAATGAACTGCATAACTGACTTGATAATGTTTTAATGAAGATTAACAAAATGAATGATGAAAGAATCGCAGGTCAGATATGATTATATATCAAAATGCTAAATGAAGGAATTTAAAATTTTGAAACATAAAAGTCTTTCTCCCCGCTCCATTACCCGGAAAACTACAGCAGAATGCAAGAAACAGGTTAAGTAGAAGAGATTTCAATTCTTGTACCATGGTATATGATATTTTAACACTTAAAAAGCAAGCATTTCCGGTATTGGCAATAGTAGCAATTGCAACAAATCAAAGCACATAACAATTAACAGTTGATAAAAAGAAAAAGTAAGTAATCCATATAGTGTTTATCATGACCATCTTCTGGAAACACTCTCCCTTTCCACAATAACCATCAACCCAAATATCAATTAACATTCTTCATCATACCTAAAACGATTCACAATATGACAGTGGGCCACAAGCTACAACATACAACTGTCACTCATCAAACAATCAACCATAGTTAACAACAGAAAACTCATGATCCTCAACTTTCAAGTTTTAATCAGTTTCGGATTTATGATAGCAGGATATATTTTATTCATTTCATAGTTACTACCAATCATTCATTTCATAGGTACCAAGAACAGAAGAAACATCAATTCATCACTCAAAACAACAATTAATGAAACCAAAACATGATAATTTTAATCAAACGGTGACTGAAAAACTACTTACAAGCAGTCTGTGAAGCGAGAAGTACTGGGTCCTCGTGTCCAGGGAACTGCCTTGCTACTTTAGACTGTAAACAGCCCATTTATTCACCAAGAAACAATAATCAAGAAGAAGAAAAGTAGCACAATGCACCAGACTTAAGAAGCCTAGACTTCTTCAACTCCAACCGATTACATCACTTCCAAAACCATGCCCATCTCCCAAACCTAACAATTTCCATGAAAGCCCAAATTCAAACCACCAGTATATAAATAAATAAATCGGATCACGAAAAGTAAAAAATAAAAAAAAAAATTGATTAAATTTGCAAGATATGTTTTTATAATTTTGAAAACGACACCCAGTCAAAATTATAAATATACAAAAACGGTTGACAAATGCGATACTGAATCTATCAAATAATAATAATAATAATAATAATATAGAATATGAAAATTTAAACATCAATCTTGAGCCTGTTTGATTGGTGAGATAATCATTAAAGGAAAGATGATAAATTTACTCTCTTTTTTTTCTATTTTTCAACATTCACTCCTCAAAATGTTTAAATATTAAATACCAAAAAAATAAAAAAGAGAGATAAAGATGAACAATTCAAGTAAATGAAACAGGTTTGAAAATTGAAAATTTCTTTTCTTTTAGTTTCTCTTTCCATAATTTCTTAGAGACCAAACAGATTAAACAAAAAAAGCTTAATCTTTTTCAAAATCCGATATCAATCAGACATTGTACAGGATTTGTTTAAGCAAGAACAATCACAAAATAAATCCCACGCAATTTTTTTTTTTAAACATTTTAATTAGGTTATAAATCAAACAAAAATGGCATACTAAGTATTAAAAGAACAGAAAAATATTAAAAAGTAAGAAGAAGAAGAAGAAACTTGCCGACCAAAAGAATTGGCCGGAAAATGCCGAGTCCGGATAGAAGATTAGAGCTTTTATATTCCTTTCAAAAATAGACAGAAAATTCGCGAGAATTGAGTGACGATAATATAAAGATAAATTAGCAGAAGAGATCGTCGGCGTTTGTTTCTTAGGAAAGAGAGTAGGTGGAGCGTTCGATGATGAACTGATCGGACGGCTGAGATTATGGCCGAAGTCCCCGAGAGAACTTTCGAGCTGTCTTCTGACTATGTATGTGAATATTGTCGCGTCTAAAGT
Organism: Cedrela odorata; assembly: GCA_035584115.1. Lineage (NCBI taxonomy): Eukaryota > Viridiplantae > Streptophyta > Magnoliopsida > Sapindales > Meliaceae > Cedrela > Cedrela odorata. The sequence goes on from JAXCLQ010000011.1 coordinate 5,092,734, forward strand.
TACAAACGCGGCCAAAAAATATAGTAAATGTTGGGGGATGGTGGGTGCACGAGTTTTGCACGTGCCTAGAATCTTGAACGAGTGTTAGGAATATTCGTACGGTTAAAAGAGAAAAGTAAAAGCAACAGTTTCGATAAATATTACTTTAAAAAAATATTTTATAAATAATTATTTGGTAAATTTTCTTTAAATTAATTATGACGTCAATTAATGAATAAATAGAAAAAGAACGATTGTGTGATTCCCATATTGACCTGGCGTCAGCTGGAACTCTTTACATTGATTTGTTCGTAAATGGAGATTCAGACAGAGCTACCAGTCATAGGCATAGGCAATTTTGTTACGGGTCTTGCATGGTTGCCACGTGGTAGTATTACATTTGTGATATAGTTGAATTGACTGAAAATAATTTTCTAGAATTTGGGTATTCCAAAGTCAGAAATTAGATGCCAAATTAACAAAAGTTAATGACTTGATACTTCAATGAAAGTTGGTAAGAAAAGAAATGACCCAAAATATGGTAAGAGCATCATGTGTTGAGATGCTAATATTCCCATTTGAGATGCATTTTATCAAGCATTACATGTGCATTTGTTAAAGTCAAATTTTGTATATCCGTAAAGGCAAAAGAAGGCCCCAACAAGTCACATGCCTTGAGGTGTTTGAAGGAATTCTTCCCCGACCATATTTGTTTTAGTTCAGAAGCAAACAAAGCTAGCCAACCACGAATATTGTAAATTTGTTTATGCTAGGGTTTCTTGTTCCTCCTCTCAAACCTCTATTTGATCCCTCCAATCAAAATTCAACAACGAATGTTATGTTACTTCATTCTTGTCAAATATGTGGTAAACGATGATCAATCTTTAAGTACCAACTTGCTTATACTTTGATATCATGGACAAAAATTTATACCCATATATAAATTTTTTTTTTTTAAAGTATCAATCTATTGATTAGTTGTTGTGAAATCATTCGTGCACCATTCTTCCAACAATAACTTTATCAATACCTATACATTAAACATACCTTAGCAAACTTTATTATATTATTAAATTGAAACTATTTTAATGTGATTCCAAAGTCTTTTGTGGTGGCAACATTCAACGCACGAGCATTGTTAAACGGAGAGATTGACACATTGGACTCGGCATTAGACAAAGTCAATGTGGTTTGTGTTTTTCAAAGTAGTATTTAATTATAAAAATTAAGTTTTCGTTGGTAATTGAGTTTGATTGTGTTTCCTTCCTCTTCTTGTTCTCATTGCTTTCTTGACTTCATTTTTTGTCACTTTATGTTAAAATAGAATATTATTTTGTACACTTTATGGCATTTTTTCAACTTATTTTGTAAGATAGTTTTAGCATCGAGTGGGTTTGTCGGTTTGATAAAATATAAGTTCATTGGATTTGGAAAAAAAATGATTCCAACCCTAATTACTCTTTAATTGTCTTTGCAAGTTATAAACTTACAATATGAGATTACTTTATAATTAACTAATTTCAAAAGCAAGACAATGTATTTAATAAGAATAAACAATTTGACTTATAATATGTTTAAAACATTTTTTTTTGGTTAAGGTTTGTATATATTTTATCCCACATAATTCACAAACAAAAATTGAAATAATTTTTATAAAAATTAATTTCATAGTGGATTATAATAGATAAAAAGGAATAAAATATAGATAATTAATAAATAAAGAAGGAGTTATAAAATAAAAAGTAAAACATTTTAAAATAAAATAAAATAATTAAATACTAAATCAAAGTATAAATTTTAAGATGTAAGCATTAATTGATTCAATTCTTAAGATTTTCCTATTGCGTATCACTTACATTATAACTAAAATGAAAATTATTATATAATAAGAATAATCGAGAATCCTAAACTATCGTTATAAGAATGTGAGTATTTATTAAAAATATAACATATTATAAATGATAACGATGATATGAATATTGATTGATTTAGATTGTAAAATTTTGATAATCAATACTACTCGCATCAAAGTTATGAAAATTGAACAATTTGTGAATGGATTCATAAATAAATAAATAAAAAACTCTAAAATTCTTCAAATTAGAAAATAAGACAAGCTTAACCCTATTTATTCCAATAACAAGACATGTCATTTGTCTTTCTCTGCTTTGCCATAAGCGATCATGTAAATGTAATCTATTATATTGCAAGACCATGTTCCGAATATCAAAATCTGTTATCCCTATCATCCCGGGGAGTATCGAAGAAGCCCACCAGCCCAATCATACACGAAATGCATAGCACGCCCAAAAGTTGCCGGCTGAAATTACGGCTACACACATGATTAACTGATCTGAGGGCAATTCAACGAAATTAATGCCACCTCTCAATCTCACTACTTAGATGAAGACTGTGTCAATTCCTCATTTGCGATTACTGGGTCTTAAACCCCACCTACCTTCACCGACAGTTAAACAAAATTATCCCTTGCCTTATCCTTGTATTATGTGGTCAAAATTAAAAATAAAATAAACATTAATATTGATATTAAAGTTGGGTACATGGGCACGCAAGTCAAATCAGCCCATCCATCTGGACGGTCGATCGGAAACTGACAGTTATCTTAAGATATGGCGGTTTTTTGGCTCTCAGCTTAACCGACCATGTCAGGCTCAAGGCACAAGTTTGCACCTCAGCGATATGTAGGGACATAAGCTGCCTACAGATGGCTATCAACCAAAACGTGGGCTCAATTCTTAACTGTAGGCCTAACGTCAAAAACACAATCATATTCTCCCACCTGTCTGTATCAAATCCAACTAGCATTGGATTACTACTAAGCCCACCATTTTCCCTTAAAATTTAGGGTATTTTATTAAAAATACTCCTAAAAACGTATTTTAATTTTTATATTTTTAAGAGTCTTTTATGTATTGATTAATTAGTGAAATTAATTTATTATTTTAAAAATTATAAAAATTAAGTATCCAATCAATGAACGACACATCATGATTTAATAAAAATTGAATAAAAAATATACAATATTGCTCTTAATTAACAGAGCATATGATTTCAAACTTCATTAGCAAGTGATTTGTACACCATAGATAATTGTAATTATAATTATCTCATAATCTAGAGAAAATTTAATGTACACAAAAATAGTATAATTAGTTAATAATACTATACGGTTTATATACTGTATTTTATTGTAAATAATATTACAGATTTTTTTAAAAATTAAAAATTGTAAAATGACTTGTATTTTCTATGTATTTCAGACTTTATCCAGAATCCGACAATGTTGCTGAACTCACAGACGTTACAAGTACAGTAATCTTTGATTACGTTGGGACCCAATTTGGAGGGATTTAGTAAATGGACACCGAAAGCGACTGGTCCTGACCCTAACCCTACGCGCTTGAGCACGTTTTAGGGAACGTAAAAGACACAGAAGTTGGATTGTCAGTGTCCGTGTCTTTGTGAGCCGACACTTGGAAGCCACTCTTTACAGTACACGTGTCATTTTCTTACATACAGAGCAGGAAACTCAACAGCAGAGGCCGCCTTGATTTCTTAAATTACAACTCGGGTTTAGTTTAAAGTCTTGTTGTTTGTTTCTATTCCTTGGTTTTGTGCTAGGCACTGTTTCAAAGTCTTGACACTTGATATGTATTACTATCGTATTTACTGTTTGTTGGTCATTTAAAATACAATAGAAATATATAAATATATACGTGAGATGAAACTTGAGGCTGCGAACATCTTATTTCTAGAATACATTGAGTTGAGTTTATAAAAGAGGGTTGTTAGAAGGTCTTTCTGCTTTGCAAATACTCCTGTCCGGTTTTCTTCATTCGGCTAATCGATTACTCATCAGTCGGTTCTTGTTTGGAGAGTCTTTCCATTTCTAGATGATCCACTTGGGATATTTGGCTTTAGATTTTTAAGTCTGTATTTTGTTTTTGCTATTGAGTATTTCTGGGAGTGTTTTGTGAGTTCTGTATATTTGTTCTCTTTTGGGGTTGGTGGTGTGGTGTGTTGGTTGCGATGGAGGAGAGATATGAGCCGTTGAAGGAACTTGGTTCAGGCAATTTTGGGGTGGCTAGGTTGGTGAGAGATAAGAAGACAAAGGAGCTTGTTGCAGTCAAATACATAGAAAGAGGCAAGAAGGTAATCTTCTATTCAGATTATTATATACCATTTTTACAATCCTGAATCTGATAGTGCCACCAACTGTGGTGATTTTCTTCTTTTTTATATATTGGGTTGCTTGAAACTGAGAATTAATTTTGCCTTGTGCACTCGTTCCCAGAAATTGGCTACTGTGTTTTGCTTGAAACCTTGTTTCTTTGTTTTCCTTCTTTGATTTTAATATAATAGCTGTTATGATTCAAACGTTCTGGCTTTTGCTGCTTTTGGACTAAATTACCTGAAGATGCTTTTGATTGTTTTGTGTTTGGAATAAATGTTCTGTTTTGGAAGGGTGTAAAGGGAAAGCTTGTTTCTTTTTGGTAATGCTATATAATAGAACATAGTCAAAGAAAGTGATCGGTATATTATGGGGAAGTAATAACTGAAGGTTTTTATTTGAAGGCTGGTTTTGCTCAATAATCCTTATATTCAAATAACTGCACGAATATTACCGATTGTTCATTAAAGAAAAAACCACACATTACTGTGCTGTATCATTTCTCCTGCGTTGGTTTTCCTTGCACAAGGAAGGGTATAATTCTGCGATTTCGTCAAAGAACGAATGCTATTTTTGTTTCTGGTGCTATAGTTTCAGCATTTGAAATTATTTCAGAGGGCATTGGCTCTGGCTTGTTGCGTTTGAGATCCATATATTGTGTTTCTGGGGTCTATAGAGTTTTTTATTGAAGAAATATGGCTACTTCCTTATGGTTATTAGATTGTTGACAGGGAGGAATGAATGTCAAGTATTCAGTATTTGAGCTATATGAATTCTATTTCTGGTTTCAGATTGATGAGAATGTTCAGAGGGAAATCATCAACCACAGATCTCTGAGGCATCCAAATATCATCAGGTTCAAAGAGGTAAGACTAGACAATACTAACTCATTATAAGTGCATTGCCTGGCTTTCATATTTGTTTCATGTGTTATGTCATTAAGATGTCGTTTGCATTTTGGTTCAAGTTAGACCACCAGAGCTATATCTAGAGTTCAGATGAGTTTTTATTGACTTTCATATGAAGAGGTAAACATTCATTTTGTCTGCAGGTGTTGTTGACTCCAACTCATTTAGCTATCGCCATGGAATATGCAGCTGGTGGTGAACTCTTTGCAAGAATATGCAGTGCTGGTCGATTTAGTGAAGATGAGGTTGTTATATGGAGCTTGCGTCTTTTATTTGATATATATCTTGGGTCATTTTCCTCCATTTTAATGTATGCGGATGGGATCTAAACTGATATTCTTAATGATTTATTTGTTTGGCAAAAATTTTTCTCTACAGGCGAGGTTTTTCTTCCAGCAGCTGATATCTGGAGTCAGCTACTGCCATTCCATGGTATGATATCTGTGTTTTATTTTACATCTAATGTGATGATCTTTACACTCACCCATTGCTTTTACTGCAGGAAATATGTCACAGGGATCTGAAGTTAGAAAACACTCTATTGGATGGAAGTCCACAGCCCCGTCTTAAGATATGTGACTTCGGTTACTCAAAGGTTAATGTTTCTAGCTGATATACAGCTTTGTTGACTAGACAAATGTTTGATGTTCTCCTACTTTTCTTCTCTTTTATGCATTATTAAGGTGGTAACTCTTAAATTTGTATCTTAATTCTTAATTCTTTGTTTTTAACTTTCATTTTTCTATTTATTTGCATCTTTCAGTCAGGATTGTTGCACTCACAACCAAAATCAACAGTTGGAACACCAGCATACATTGCCCCAGAGGTCCTGTCAAGAAAGGAATATGATGGCAAGGTATTTAGTTTCCTATATTACAATTGAATACATTAAGAAAGTCATCATGTTTTGTTGTTCTACAAATCTATGGATCAGTACATATTTTAGTTATTGGAATTTTTCAATACGCCATTGGTGATCCAAAAATACATATGTTTTGCATTAGTCACATTTTTTAAGCAGTATTTCTACCTTTTTGAATGCAAACACCTGCACTTTTATCTGACAAGCCTCTTAACCCAAAAGGCATGGACTTTCAACCTTAATTTTTTCGTTGAGTCGAAAGAACACACACATTTGGTATGAGGGCAGATATTTTATCATGTTAGCAACGTGTTTTCCTGCTGAAGAGCTTCCCCTGCATCATTTTTTGCTGGCCCTTTCGTGCTCTGTATTTGCAATATATGCTTCTGTATATCTCCGTCTGTGTTTGCTGTATTGACTTTAGTAACGGTTAAAAGTAATTTCAGCTTCCAGGTTTGTTGTTGTGTATCTCTGGGTCATGTTATTAAGTGTATGTCATATTAACTTCAAAATTAACACTAATGCTCAAAGACCTGCGGTAATGTAGTATCTCTTTAGTGTATTGCGGCCCGTTTGCATTCAATTTCTTAAAATTTGGCTAGCATTTCAGCCAAACTTTGATTAATCAGTGAAGCATATTATGGCTGTAATTATGATGATAATGAATTAGTCTTCCTATTTTGTTGTTAATGTGATAGATTTCGGATGTTTGGTCCTGTGGTGTGACACTGTATGTGATGTTGGTGGGTGCATATCCTTTTGAGGATCCTGACGATCCTAGAAACTTCCGTAAGACAATTGAGGTACATCTCTTCTACATACAGTTCTGTAATTTGAATAATTTTCTTCTTTTCCCAACATATTGTAAAAGAAAATGAACTTTAATCTTTTGTGATTCATACAGAGAATAAGGAATATTCAGTATTCCATACCAGACTATGTACGCGTCTCTGCAGATTGCAGGCATCTCCTTTCTCGGATTTTTGTTGCCGATCCCTCAAAGGTAGCTTCTTTTCCATTAATTTATATTCAAATACACTGTTTCCATTGAAAAGGCAATGGTTTAAATTGTATATTAAACCATTTGGAGTGATCTTAAACATTTTTTCCATTTGTTTATTTCATTACTTTTTAATGGGCTTATGTAAAGCATTGTTTCAATTATTCAACTTTGATTTTAATAAGACAAAAGAAGAAGAAAAACAGAAATCAACCAGTTTTTTCAACATCTGTGTCATTGTTCCAACTAATTATGTTTAATAATCCTATCTTATCCTCCCAAAAGAGGATTAAGATTCCAGAGATCAAGCAGCATCCTTGGTTCCTGAAGAATTTGCCAAAAGAGCTAATTGAAATCGAGAAGACAAATTATAAGGAAGCAGAATTATGTGACCAGCCGACTCAGAGTGTTGAAGAAGTAATGCGTATCATACAAGAGGCAACGACACCGGGTGAAGGAGCCAAAGTTGACAGGCAAGGGACTGCCGGTGCATCTGACACTGAAGACATAGACGGTGACATAGAATCCGATGTTGATGTCAGTGGTGATTACCTGACCAATGATGCGTGAAGTATGACAATAGAAATCTGATGGACATAATATGTTTTTCAAACCTTATAGTGTTTCCTGTCATTTGAATGTTAATAAGCACTTAATAGTGTTGGCAATATTGAACAGACAGAATGGTATTGGATAATGTTGCCTTAAAATATTAGTAATGGACAAATTGCGGTGCCCCATATGCTGAGGCATTTCTTTCCATTACTTAAAAGTTTCTTTACTTTACTATAGATGTGTATATATATATATATATTGGCATTTTTGTTGCCATATTTGGTCTTATTTTTTCCAGTGGTTTACTGTCTACTATGCTTTTAAGTATTTTTTTCATATGTAATACTGCACACGACTTTTCTATCCCAGGGGCACTTAAGCAAACAAAAAAGTTTTTGCACTTAAGACTATTTTTTTAAAAGAATTTAAAAAAAAAAAAACAGTTCTAAGAGTAATCTCTTCCATTAACATACCTCTAATTACTAACTCATTTATAGATCTTCAATTTGGTTAAAATTTAGTTGATCAACATAATTAGTTGAAGATGAGACATGAAAGATCTTTAGCTGGAGAAAATGACAACGGATATACAAGTGTTGATAATTTTTTCTTCTATACTCAACAATACAAATCAAATGCATTTTGTACCACGTTTCCGGCTTAGATATTTCCTTTGTTTCTTCTAGAAAAGTCTAGTCAGCCAAGCCAGGTTTTGCTTCCCGTAATAAGCCTGGCTGCCTAATATTACAAATGACAAGAGTTGGTCTTTTCTATCTCCTTTAATTATTAATAAGCTCTTAATCTCGTAATCTCTTCTTAAGTTATATATATGATACCGTTAACGCTGGGGGGCTGTGAAAACATAGATAGATCTCACTGTTATGGCTTTGTTGAAGAGAAGTTCTAAGTTGACTTTGATTATCTTGCTAGGTTTTAGTTTAATGACGATGGTGATCAAAGTGCATGGTGAAGGGTTGAGGCCGAGCCAGTGCATGGAGGAGAGACGGCTGGGCGTGAACGCATGTATGTCAATCGTATTTGGGCAGCCTCCATCCCCAGCTTGTTGTGCTCGTTTTAGGGCTAACCACCTTGAGTGCCTTTGTCCAGCCATTACTCCTAAGTTGGCTGCTATTTTCGACGTCAATCAAGCCATTAATCTTTTCAAATTTTGTGGCAAAAGGGTGCCCCGCCACTTCAAGTGCGGCAGTAAGATCTCCGAATCACCAAATTATATATCAATTCTTGTGTTACTAAACTGAAAATATAGATTCTGAGAGGTTTATATTATGCTTGATTGTTTTCTTTCTTGCAGGTCTACACTTCCCTTGAAGATTCCTTGCAAGAGGATGATGAACTACGAACTCTTTCTGTACCTTATTAATTTCCAACGACAATTTTTATGTGTTGTTTTGCTATTTCTACTTGTCTCGCAAATAAGAAGAAGATTTGTGACCAGAAAGAGTTTCTGGGAGACATACATATGTATTTAGACCCAGAAGTGTATCTCGTAACCTATATGAATTAGCAATTTCTACTGCTTTAATTTTCATTTCGTTTCAACAGATACAATCGATGTTTGCTATCAATTTGGTAGCACAAAATTTTGGTGATATATAACAAAGTAAATTTCTAGGATGTAAAAGATTAACGGTCAACCTCACTCTGCAATTAATTTACTTTCTGTGTATCTTGAATAGGTCTCATAAATGACCGGCGGCCGATGGTAATATAGAAAGATGGTTTGACCCTAGAGAGCTACCCCCATTTGATTATTTGTCGGTAAAAGGCAATATTTTTCTTATGTAAATTTAAGGGTCACATCAACGAAATTTATAATGACCTTTATTCATTGTTTGTAAACACTACCCTTATTTAACATTTCTATCATTTTATAAAAATTTTCTAATATGCCGTCACATCTCCAACAACCCACTAATTTATTGTTTATATAATTCTCCCCTTTGCATTTCAACTAAGAATAATTAAAGCCCATCAGTTTAATGCTAAACAGCTTATTTGTTAGGCTGAACTTAGCATTTGTTTTCCCTGGTTGGCATTTTAATTGAAGGGTTTAATGGACACTATCTGTGGGGGTCATGAATTATAGAACATAGATGGACCAAACCCAACCTAATTTTAGCGTTAGTTATTCATTAATTGTTTAATTTTTTAAAAATCAAACCAACAAACTGGATTTCCGAATAATCTTTGAGGACAGTTTATATTATATCTTATAAGTAATTTGCTAGATGTTACCAAATAATAAGATTCAACTTCTTTCATCGACACTATATTCAAATGAACAAATAAATAATAAATTTTGATCATATAGAATTAGATATGTTACTTGTAATAAAATTTTAATTTTTTTAAAAAATAAAGTTAGGAGATGATATGAATCGTTTATGGGAGATAATATAATTAAATTTTATTTTATTTTAATGCAGTGAATATTATTTTAAAATTTTGATTATATAATTAAAAAATATATATTTTAAAATATTTTAATAATAAAATATTTAAATATATATTTTTTGAAAATAAAAATAATTATACACTTTAATAGTTAAAAAA
>JAXCLQ010000011.1:5121022-5137735 GCA_035584115.1 Cedrela odorata
AGAATTCTCAAAAGCAGTGATACTTCTCAATGAATCTATAATTCTAACACAATATTTTCTTCCAGCGTTAGTTCTGTCAACAATCAATCATTGAACGAGCCCATAGCCAGAGCATAGAAAATTAGCAGAAGCCTAAATCATTGTGCATCTAGATAAAAAAGAAAATGATAAAAGAAATAATAATCAATTTCGGCCACAAAAACTATAAGGATAATTTATTGCTGTTGAGGGAAAATTATTGTCCTGAACTGTCAGCTACAAGAGAAAGGTAACTAGTTAGCAAAGAGGATATTGCTATTTACCGGCTATGCTCACCAACTGAGCTAACGTTCAAAGACAAGCTCAAAACAAGAGATAACTTGTGTGTGTGAGTGAGCGAAAGAGAGGAAAAAAAGGAATTAATCAGAAGCAGAGTAAAGCAGAATACCTTGCTTATCAACCCATCGTCAACCACAGAACTGCTGATCATCTTAAATAGCTCAAAGAGTGCTTCAACTTCACTAACACTAACTGAGATCAGAAACAGCATAGTAGATTATTAACTTTCAAACTTCAGAAGGTAAAGCACATGAACAAATGGGGGCACATGCAAGGGGTGAGACTTGAGAGTCATAAGTATGTAAAAAAGAATGAACCACATAACTGACTTGATAATGTTTTAACGAAGACTAACACGACGATGGATGAAAGAATCACAGGTCAGAGATGATTATATATCAAAATGCTAAATGAAGGAATTTAAAATTTTGAAACATAAAAGTCTTTCTCTCCCTACTCCATTATCCGGAAAACTACAGCAGAATGCAAGAAACAGGTTAAGTAGAACAGATTTCAATGTTTGTACCAAGGTATATGAATTTTTTCACACTCACAAAGCAGGCATTTCAGGTATTGGCAGTAGTAGCAATTGCAACAAATCAAAGCACATAACAATTAACAGATGATAAAAAGAAAACACAGGCAATCAATATTGTGTTTATCAATACCATCTTCTGGAAACGCTCTCCCTTTCTACAATACCCATCAACCCCAATATCAATCAACATTCTTCGTCACAACTCGAAACGATTCACAGTATGACAGTTGGCCACAAGCTACTCCCATACAACTGTCGCTCATCAAACTATAAAGCATAGTTAACTTGTGATCCTCAACTTTCAAGTTGTAATCAGTTTTGGTATCACGATAGCAGGATATATTTTATTCATTTCGTAGTTACTACCAATTTTTCATTTCATAGTTACCAAGGACCAAAGAAACATCAACTCATCACTCAAAACAACAATTAACAAAACCAAAACATGATAATTTAATTCAAACAGTGACTGAACAACTACTTACATGCAGTCTGTGAAGCGAGAAGTACTGGGTCCTCATGTCCAGGGAACTGCTTTGCTACTTTAGACTGTAAACAGCCCATTTATTCACCAATAAACGAGAAGAAGAAAAGAAGCACAATGCACCAGACTTAGAGCCTAGACTTCTTCAACTCCAACCAATTACATCATTTCCAAAACCATGCCCATCTCCCAAACCTAACAATTTCCACAAAAGCCCAAATTCAAATCACCAGTATACAAATAAATAAGTCCGAGCACGAAAAAGAAAAAAAAATGATTAAATTTGCAAGATATAATTTGGAAAATGACACCCGGTCAAAATTACAAAAATACAGAAATGGTTGACAAATGCGATACCGAATCTATCAAATAATAATAATACGGATAAAATACTATATGAAAATTCAAACACCAATCTTGAGCGTGTTTGATTGCTGAGATAATCATTAAAGGAACGATGAGAAATTTAATTTTTCTTTTTTTCTATTTTTCCACATTCCACTCCTCAAAATGTTTAACTATTAAAGAATCAAAAAAAATTAAAAATAAAAAATAAAAAAGAGAGATAAATATGAACAATTCAAGTAAGTGATACAAGATTGAAATTTTAAAATTGCTTTCCTTTTCTTTTAGTTTCTCTTTCCATAATTGCTTAAACAATCAAGCTACATCTTTTTCAAAATCTGATATCAATCACACATCGTCCAAGATTTTTTAAAGCAAGAACAATCACAGAATAAATCCCTCGCAAAAATTAAAAGAAAATCATTTTAACTAGGTTATAAATCAGACAAGAAGAAGAAGAAGAAGAAGAAGAGAAGAAACTTACCGACCAAAACAATTGGCCGGCAAATGCGGCGTCCGGATGGAAGATTAGAGCTTTTGATGAAGAACTGATCGGACGGCTGAGATTATGGCCAGAGTTCCCGAGAGAACTTTCGAGCGGTCTATATGATTGTGTATGTCGTCTGGAGTCACTAACGCAGCCGAAAAAAAAAAGATAATACGAACTGCTGGGGTGAGGGTGAGGGTGGGGGTGGTGGGTGCACGTGTTTTGCACGTGGGGTCATTTATAAGTAGAATCTTGAACGTGTTAGGAATATTAGTATGGTTAAAAGAGGAAAGTAAAAATGCACTCGAAATAATTTTCTCTAGTTCTAGGTCAAATAATATGTCTGGCTAGCACTTTGCCATGTGATTTTCCAAAATCACCATTCATATTGACCTCGCATCAGCTGGAATTCTTTACCTTCATAATTGATTTGTTCGTAATTGGAGATTCAGAGCTACCAGCCATAGGCAGTTTTGTCACGTTTCTTGCATGGTTGAATTGACTGTGTGTGCAAGTTATGAAGATACCAAAATCATTTTCTAGAATTTGGTTTTTCCAAAGTCGGAAATTTGATGCCAATTGACAATAGTTATGATTTGATACTTTAATTGAAAGTTGTATCTGTTTGATTTCAAAGGGTGTCACAATGTTTTATGGCCAGCATTTATTCAAATTTTAACACTATACTTAACCGTAACTATATAAATTTTAAATATTTTTGTTTGAAAGCCATTTTATCAAGCATTATACGTTCTACTTTTTATTTTTATTTTTTTTAATTTTTTTAAAAAATATAAAAGAATTTCATCATATTATTATAATTTTTTATGTTTTTAATTTTTTTTATTTATTATAAATTTATTAAAAAAAATTATAATTTAATAATCTCACCAATCACTATCCTGGCCGTGACTTTCTAGTAAAGAATATTAAAGCATGAAAAATCTCTCGAGAACCGGACAACAAATGCACTCAAAATTCATAAATTTGCCCATCCATATTAGTTCTAGTTCGGAAACCAAAAAGGCTTGCCAACCACGAAAATTTTAAATGCTAAGGTTTCTTGTTCCTCCTTCCAAAACTCTATTTAATCCGTCCAATCAAAATTCAACTCTTCGTGATTCAAGTGTTCATATTTTTATTGGGAGCAGTCATATCAGTTTGACATTTATTTTGCTAAATAGAATTCATATTATGCTTACTACATTATGGTCAATGCTTCCATTACCTCACCAAAGGCGAACAATGAATAAAGTACCAACTTGCTTATATCTATCAATTATCACCCATTCTTGGATCTAATACACAAAAATTTCTACCCATATACAATTCTTTAAGTGTGGATCCATTGAGTGATTGTTACAAATTCATTCATGCACCATTCCTCCAACGTTGACTTTATTAATACTTATAAATTAAACATACCTTACCATTATGTATTTTGGGTTTAGGTTGACCAGAATGATTTCTAGATTATCATCATTGTCATCTGATGGTAGTTGATTATTATCATCCCATCCAGTAAGTGCTAGCGGGGAGTTTGCTGATGATGGAAAATCTCTGTAGCAAATTATAAGCTTGTACCTACTAATAGATTCGCAGAGTGTATCGTTTCCTGGTACATTTCTTTTATGGGCTTTATAGAACTCGTTTCTGGTTCTAGGTTTGGGCTTTTTGGCCTTTTTCTCTATCTATTTAGAAAATGTTGAGGAGCTATGTAGGATCTTCTAGAACTGATGTGTTATTAGTATGAACCGGCATCTTCTATGCAGGTTGGACATGAACAGTGGGTATTATATGGTTGATGTGGTTGGTGAAGCTAGATAGGGTTTCCATATTCATCAAAAACATGGATCTCGGGTTGTAGAGCTAGGAAGGTAGCATTAGATCGTCGTGCAAGGTCTAGATTAAAGCAGATATGGAGTTTTTGCCTTTGTGATCTTTTGAATATTGGTTCGTCTGAGTTGATCTATAATTGGGTAGCTGCTGCTTGATGATTCTTTTCATAGTTTGTCACCTATTTTATAGGTAACAAGTCTATCAGTTGTTGTCGAGATATCTATTTAGGAACATATGTGTAGTTGGGAACCTAGCCGGATTCCACGTGGAGGATTATAGAGTCTGTGGTCTGATTTGGTAAAGCGATGTCCATGGCATGATCTTATACTATATACACCATCAGGTAGTGTACGATGGCCATGTATGTTGGGATTGCGCCATTGATTTAGATCTATAACTTGAGGCAAGTTGTTAGCTGGGAGTCATATATTGGTATGTTGAAGTTTGAGAACATGGTGACCATGAGAGTGCCAGTGTTAAGTGTTGTCTGTACTATGCCGATATAAGTATGCTCGTAGTTGGAAAATCAGGTGTCTAATAGGGTAATTCTAGATGTCACCGAAAGTCTTTTCCTAGCATAGTGTGTAAGGGCAAATCTAATTCCATTGAAGTGTAGGTGTGTGAAACTTTATTGTTTTCATATGGAGAATATTTGGTCAGGGAATCGATATAGACTAGTTGTTCAGATTAAGTAGATTGAAGTTCGTTGGCATTGAAGTTTAAACATTGTACATACTCTTTACATTTAGGAGGAGGAGAAGATACAAGGGTTTTTATAATTTATAAACATGGTAGGGGTTCATATATGGAAGTTTAGAAAAAGGAAGGGATTCAGAGCTTTGTAGACATTCTATTTCATATAAACTAGTTATTTTATAGGAATTTACAAGTTGTTAGGAAGAAAAAGACTCTAAGGGTGAGTAAAAAGCCATAAGAAAAAGAATAGATCTTCAATTCAGAAAATAAATATCTAAAATAATTGTTATAAACACAATATCAAATCGTGAATATTTTTGAGAAAAATAGTGCAAAGCTATCTCTTTGCTTGTGAAGTATGAAAAATAGTTTTGTTTTGATCAGAAAAATCTGCAAGTTAATCTTGCCTGTGATTATGAAAATAAAGCAACCAACTCTGATACCAGATAGAGGGGCTAAGTTTGTCTTTTGACGCTAAGGTATTCTAGCCACTGTTGCGCACCCATTGTGACTTATTGAGGCATGACTTTATGGCCGTCAACAAGGTAAACTTTCTAGATCTAAGAACATGGATCGCTAGGTTGCAAGATGCTACAGAAACTTGATTTCTAATCTGCAAGTTCCTCCAAAGAGGCGAGCAGAAAGTATACTCTTAATATCTATGATTTGTTTATGTGCTTATAAAAATATTTTGAAAACTATTTAAAGAACTGAAGATCTAAAGAAGAGAGATTAGAAAGCCATGAAGATTATAGAAATCTCAGGTTTTCTAAGTTTTCACCCATGAAAAGCACTAAATAAGACACTCTTATTTATAGCTAAAAAATAAGGAATATTCTTGACATATTACAAACATAATAATACAGGACTGTCCCACATCATTAATAATGGGGCGACTGATATCATTACTTACATAAGCATGCCGAAAGTAAAGACAATAATTAAAAGACACCTGAACAATAATTATACATAATGAAGGATACCTGGACTAAAGACTGGTAGACATCTTAGTCTCATCTTCATAAATAGATAGGAGTCTTTGTCGTCTTTCTTTATCCATTCTTTCTAAAAGTTATAAGTCTTGGGGTTGGCATAATAATCTTTCTATGGGTCTTGGGAATCTTGAAAATATATGTCTAGCTGGTTCTGTAGTTGAATACTTTGGCTGGGTAGGTCAGACGGGTCTTGTGAGTGGAGGAAACATCGCTATTATGGGTCTGTGAGCTGTTTTTATCAATCTTCAAAGATTAGGCTGAGGTAGAGAGATGGGGTCCCATGTTGACTAGTTTCTGGTTCATCTTATTTGTTAAGGAAAACCTTTTTGTATTATCTATTTTGAAAATCATGGTTTTTCGGGTAATCTACCTATAGTGCTGTTATTAAAAGAGTTGGTCGTATCTGTGGGGGAATGTTGGTATTTATCTCAGAAATCATAAGCTGGTATTCTCTATAGTCATACGGGTGTATTTGCTTTTGTTTGGCAAAACTGTATAAGAGTATGTCATACTTGTCATTCTTAGGAAAATGTTGTAGTTTTATACTGCTGCATAAAATACTTGGCCTTTTGAATGTCAGGATGTAATGTCTGCTGGTTCTTTTTACTTATAGGTTCATATTTCTTACTAAAAAGTGTTAAAACTGTTCATGCCAATTTGGATGGGTGTTTAACCATGTAAGGAAGATAGCAAATCTCCCTGATGAAGTATCGAGCGATGGTTTTGTGTAGTATTGGTCTAGACCATAGCGGGTAGTGTTGAACCATTTTCGTGTATCTATGACATGGAATTCAATACAAATGGTAAGAACCATAAAGTTTTCTCAGTAAATAAATCCCTGGGAATAACTTTAATTTGGAACAGCGTTATGAACGGGAAGTCAAGATGAACTTGTTCGAGGTTGCCGTTGAGTGATAAGAACATGTGACCTGTAGTGTTATAGCCTTAGTTTCCATGTTTAAGGTTAGAAGAAGCTTGAGTCTGCTATTAAACTTTGTACCTTAAGAGGTTGGAAGGTTGTGTCTATAGTAGCAATGTAATCTCTAATAAAAGAATGCATATTAAGAGGAAAAGAAGCTAGAGTAGCTTGGTAAGGTTGTTGTGGTTTTTGTAGTATGACTCTTCTTTTATAGTTCGTCATTCATTCTTTAAGAAGGAGTCGGTTCGTGGTATGTGTATTGACACTTGTATGGGTTGAGGCCTAAATATGTGCAGCTAGGCCATTGACATGAATAATCTGAGGCTGGATTTAAGGATGGAAATAAGATCTGTATAGTAACCTTTCAAGTTTAAGGAAAACCTGTTTGTGGACGAGTTAGGCTAGAATATCAAATCCTATAATGACATCTTTATCTGAGAGAGAGGATCCAAGAAACTTGTGGTGGATCAGTAGGCTTAAGAAGAACTAGATATATGTATTCTTTTGCTAATGAAGTTTGTAGAGAACGTTTCATTATTTGCTACTTTGAAGTACTGCTTGTGAGATTTCCAATATTCTTTGGGGAGTCTAGTTGGGTTGTGGATGGAGGTAACTGCGCCTATGTCAATAAGATATTTGAGATAATGTAGTGGAAGAAGGCTATTTAGAAAGGCTGTTAGGAAGGCTGTGTTGGTAGGAGTTGGTAGGATTGACAAGAATCAGAAGATTCTTTATCAAATAGTGTGAATGGCGAGTGTTTCTTCTCGTTAATTATGAAGAGTGTTTCCTCTGTATGTTCTTCTTCTTTTGAGAAGATGGATTTGAGGTATGAATCAATGTCTCTGGGTAGACTTGAGAAATCATCTTGAGAACTTTTTCTCTGTGTGAGCTCTTGGGATAATACTTCGCAAAGTGACCTTTCTTTTTGCAGATGAACCATATGTCTGTCTTGAAGGAGGTTTGTTTCTTTTTGAAGAAACGTTTGGTTCAGAATTCGGGTTTTCTAGAGGAGTACTTGAAATCACTATATCTCTTGAAATGTTTCTTTTTATGCTTGTAGGAGTAATCACAATTCTGAGAGTCTTTTTTGCATTTGATCTTTA
This sequence comes from Cedrela odorata, assembly GCA_035584115.1. Lineage (NCBI taxonomy): Eukaryota > Viridiplantae > Streptophyta > Magnoliopsida > Sapindales > Meliaceae > Cedrela > Cedrela odorata. The sequence continues at coordinate 5,128,747 of JAXCLQ010000011.1, forward strand.
AGTCTTGTATGTCACAAACTGGACCTAATTTCTTCTGTAAGACGTGATACTCTTTGAGGAACTTTGAACTATTGCAAAGCTTCTGAAGTTGTAGGAGAATATGTTGATAAAGGTCTCCAAGAGAGACGTTTACCAGTGTTTGTCTCTAGGAAGAAAGGAATCTGATGGTTTTTGAGTCAAGGGGTTTAGGAAGCTGATTAAGGTAAGCCTGTTTGAGATTGGGGTTGTCGAGTCCACTAATGAGGTAAAATTATTCTCTGACCATCTTGAAGTGCTTGTTAAGGTCTTATGGCTTGAATGAGCAACACTTGAGTTTGAAGAACTCTACGCGTGCTTTATCTTCTAAATTGAAATTATTTTAATGTAATTCCAAAGTCTTTTGAGGTTGACACATTGGATTAGACTCGGCATAAGACAAAGTCCACGTGATTTATGTTCGTGTATTTTTTTTAAGTAGTATTTAACTATACAAATTAAGCTTTGGTTGATAATCGAGTATGATTATGTTCCTTTTTTCTTGTTTTCTTTTAACTTTTTTTTGTCACTTTATTTTAAAAAAGAATATTATTTTATACATTTTATGTGATTCTTTTTCCTAACGTAGTTGGTAATATAGTTTTAGCATTCTCACCTTAATTACTCTTTTATGGGTCTAATCTCTCTTTAATTGTATTGTAAATAATAAATTTGCAATACGAGATTAATTTCTAATTAAATAACTCAAAAAATAAATGAGAATGTGTTTAATAAGTATGTAAAACTTTATTTTATAATATTTATAAATAAAAATTAAATTAATCTTCATAAAAATTGGTGCGAGAGACTTTGTCTCTGAACTTTTTATTTTTATTTTATATTTATTTTAAGAGATCTATTAATTCAATTATTCTCTTTGAAAAATATCTTTAAAAAATCAACTAGATTTAAGGTTAACATGAATAAGAGCGCAACATTTTGAAAATACAAAGAGATACAAAGAGCTTATATGCTATATATATATATATATATATATATATAAGAAGATGCTTGAAATATAATTAGTTGATTAAATAATGAATTAGCAGAGAATTTCAGTCTATGATTGATAAATATTTATTAGTTTATTATTGTAATCAAGTTTTTTTTTTCTGTAATGTATATTTTGGTAATTTTGGATTCATTATATTTTATTTAAAAATGGTGTGTGCTTGTGAAGTATAAAAGAGAAAACAAATATTAGCTTAGTGAAACTAATATCCATTACTTAGTAATTCTATTACGAAACTGGAACTGTCTTCGCCAACCCGATGTATGTATACACTAAGAGGTAAGTGAGGAGCTTGACTTGCATTTCCGGAAAAACAATTTAAAGAATTATGACTTCTAATCTTTGTATTTTATATTTAAAATGTTTAAAATTTAAAATATGCATATGTACATGTTGTGGTTCTTTGGAAGCTTTTCGCACGGTCCGTGTGACGATCATAGCTTCCTCGCAGTGGTCTCGCGCCTGGGAACTAATCTTGTGCGTCGCACCTCCGCCGCATCCCCCCATTCAAGTAGTATCAAAGCCATATTACATATGTATATATGTATGTTTTAAAATATATATATATATATATATATGTTGGGAGTTGATTATGTTCATATGATGCTTGTTGTGGCTTTGGAAAATGATAATATGGTATTATGATTATCTATGTTATTATGTGATAATAATATGTTTAAAAGCATGATTATATGATTTGTTATGTTTTAAAGCATATATATGTGTTAATACAATCTATTAATTTGATTAAATTTTGTGTTAATATGTTTATGCATGTATTGGAGCTTTTGAACATGTACTTGTATTTAATTTGATTAAATTATAATCCCATGTCAAAATACATGTGATACATGTATAATTGTATTTTTGAAATATGATTAGAATAAATAATGTTTTATATTATTTAATTAAAAATGTCATGTGAATATTTGTGAAATAATTGCAAAATAATGGTGTTATTTAAATGTGGGTGGATTATGACATAAATGTTATGATTATGATTTTTTTGAGTAATTGTTGCATGTCCTAATTTAATTTAATAATAATATATGCATATTTCATTAAAGTAACCATATATGTGATATATGTTATAATGTGCATATATATGAGATATGTGTGTGCATGGGTACTTATATTAAATAGTTTATGACATAAGTGTAAATTAAACCTTTCTTTAGTCATAACTTATCCAAGTACTAATTTGATTAGTAAATTTTCTATTACTAAAAATTCAATTTGTTAAAATTAAAATTTTTTGGGTTTGAAATTATTTTAATTGAACAGAAAAATAATACTTCGAATTAAAATTGAATTGAATGAGATTCTAATTGATTTTGATTCAACTAAAATTAGATCTAGTTGGACTAATTATATGAACATAAATCAACAAATTGATATTTTATCAATTGAAGTCTTTTTTCAATAAATTAATTTGTTAATTTATTAAATGAGACCTTAAATGAAAATCTCCCTAACTCAATATTAGGTTCAATCTTTCCAATACAGTTGGTAGGTTATATACATCTTAGATTAGGTAACCCAATAATTGTTAGGTGAGATATCTTTTTTTAAAGGTAAATTAATCATGTCTTATAAAGAGTTACACACAGAAATGCGTTTCTGACTTATTAGACTTATTTGACCAATAACTGTTAGGTGAGATTTTGTGAGTTTAATAAAAATATGATCACCCACAATAACCTATAATTTGATTGCACTCCCGATCAAGTGCGACTCATAAAATCGTATCTCCGTGAATGAGTTGCAATAACTTGGAGCTTTGATACCACTGTTAGGATACTTGGGAACTTTTATTTGCAATTGAAAGTAAAATTCATAAATAATTATTATGTAAATAAGAGGCTTAACCTTCCATATATGTATAGGTGGTTTTTGTTGGAGATATGCTCTAGAATTAATTATGTCATATGGTTCAGGGATATCATTCCTTATATATAAATATATATCTGTAATAAATTATAAATTTGTTTACGATTAATAAAATGACATTTATATCATTTTACATTTACAGTTGCTTAATTTATAAATAATGTATAATGGGATCTCGTGATTGATTATGATGTCAAGATTTTATTTATAAAGAATTATAAATATGAGTACAGAGTTTTTAATTTAAATACATCTGAATCAGTTCTCGATTAAGGTAATGTCATATAGGAATATGACATTGTATAACTGGTATGTTAAATGCTGTCAAAGATTAGTATTAGATACTAATAATTGGGTGACTAGCCTCATGTCATAAGAGCATAAATATGAGTGATATTTTGGAGAACGTGTTACTGAATGTGACTAAACGTGACGAATTACATGAGTGATTATCCACAGTTAATGATACGTCACGCAACCGTACTAATGTACCACTAGTCTTTTGATTTGGGGTATTACAGCTGCCATTTGCATTGAGGCACATCGTTCACTTGTGTATATCGCATTAAGCTAGCTATGCCTGGTGAAAAAAACTTGCTGGCAATGTGTTCTTAATGTATGAGGACATGTGATGACTAAGATGGAATCTATTGGCTCAGAGTACGTGTTTTCGAAAAAGTATTTTTGAATACATAAATCATTTATATAATTTGAGTTCCTATTCCTATGATTGAGTTAGAGATTTGAAGATTTTATGAGTCGCACTTGATCGGGAGTCGATAGTAGAAAGACTCTACTACATGAATGTACGATTATATATGTTTATCTTGAATATTGATTCATTCGTGTCTGGGTATTCATAATATTTTGCTAGAGATTATTCATGATCATTGAGAACTTCGGTTATAAGGAGTTGTACCGAAATGATACAAAATGGTTCGCATTTGCTCATGTTCAGCACACGGTACACCTAGACAGTCTCACATATTAACCAGTTACTTGATGATGATGATTATTGCCATTATATAATATTAATTAAGTTAGTTAATGATATTATTCTGATACTTTGATCGGATGACAATTTAATTGTTTATTGTAAAGAATTAATTTTTTAGCTAAAACACGTTAGCACACGTATACATGAGAAATATTTTGGTGATAATTCATATATCGTAAATATGATTTACAGATATATAAAGACTTGAAAAAGATATTTTGTTATAAGGATATTAATAAATAAATAAATTTATTTATTTATTAATGATTAAATAATTGTTATTTGATTAAATAGATCATTGCTTGACAAATGACACAATGTGATATTACCAAGTGTCAAATTTTTATTAGATCTTATCCATTCATTTTGAGTTAATGACTAAGATTAATTCTTTAATTATAATTGAAGAAAATAAAAGAAAACAAAAGCATCTTATGCATTTAATATTTGAAAGTTAAACATCTAAGAGTGATGATTACATTTAATATATATGAAAAAATATTAAAAATGTAATTATTTTATTTTATATTGTATAAATAAAATATCTCTCTCTCTTTCACTCTCTCACCTTTAACACGCGCGCGAGCGCGCACACACACACACTCACATATATATTAATATGATTAATATAAAAATAAGCTACATATTTTCTATTCGTTAAATGAATTAATAGAATTGAAATAGATTTTAGAATCCATGGTGAGAGTAAAACACTTGTAAGCATTTTATTGTTTTGAACAAAATGAATGGATCAAAAGGTGTATATGTGGGATTGGTTTTTTTAACGACATTGAATTCAATTGTGAATTGAAATTAGAATAGTGCTCTTCTTCTCCCTTTTGCCTTGGATACCATTTTTGAATGGTGGGATGATTTTGTTTTGAACCAAAAATTCATTAGGGAGAAAGAAAAGAAAATAGAGAAAAAGAAAGAAAAAAAATTGATGAAATAGTTTCATAGATTTTTTCTCTTCCATATGAGCAAGTAGAAATTTTCTAGGGTAGAAAATTTAATATTAACTTAGTGAAGTTAATACATTTGTTCAATATCTCCTAACACAAATCCGGGTAATCGAAACCCATCGTAATCTCCCCGATGTATGGACAAGTCTCGAAGCCGACCCGAATCAAAGCAGCTTATTCCAAATATCGACATTAAAGTATATGTACTTTATTTATGTTGATATTGTGTTTAAAATTATTTAAATTTTAAAATATGCGTATGTCCTTTGGGAGTTTTTCCTCATGGTCCATGTAATGGTCGTTTTTCCCCTTCGGCGGCCGTGAATCATTCCCGGGCTGGTGCAGTTACTGAATCAATAGTTTTATCTATTATATAAGGGCAACAATAAATAATAAAGATAAAAAATAAATAATATATAAATTTACATGAAAAAACTCTAAATTAATTAAAATAAAAAACCACAAGTAAAGTAGAAAAATTTATTATAAAAAGTGAGATTACAACTTTTCTCTAAATAAAAAAAGAGTACAATTATAAAATCTTATCTCAAGTATTAAAATACAGTCAAATAGAATATTTTGATAGTTTTTTTTTAAAGAAATTAGAAAGTTGATGGATTAAAAGAATTTAGAAAGGATGAGTAAATGAAATAAGAATGTTTTTTATTTATAAACAATATAAGGTCAATCAATATTCATCATTATATATGAAAAACCCTCTAATTATCATGCCGACTACTTTGAAAAATAATTTTCAAAGTCAACTGTTAATTTTAAAAATGTCTATCTATATAGAACATTTTCAAAGTAAGTATCCAACTCACCTGTATGCAACAAAAGAAGCTTGTTCTGTCAAATACATAGAAAGAGGGAAGAAGTTAAATTTTTATTCAGATTATTATATACCATTTTTGCAATCCTGCATCTGATAGTACAACCAACTGTAGTGATATACTTCTTTGTTATATATTTCACTTATTGGATTACTTAAAACTGAGTTAAGTTTGCATTGTGCACTGGTTCCCAGAAATGGGCTATTTTGTTTTGCTCGAAACCTTGTTTCTGTGTTTTCCTTATTTAATCTTAATTCAATAGCTGTTATGATTCAAACATACTGGCTTTTGCTACTTTTGGACTAAATTATCAGAATATGCTTTTGAATGTCGTGTTTGGAATAAATGTTCTGTTTCGGAAGAGTGTAAAGGGAAAGCCAGTTTCTTTTTGGTAATGCTATATAATAGGAGAACATAGTCGAAGAAAGTGATTTGTAAATTATGGGAAGTCATAACTGAAGGTTTTGAAGACTGGTTTTGCTCAATTATCCCTATATTCAAATAAGTGCACAATTTTTTCCTATTGTTCATTAAAGAATAAACCTCACAATACTGAGCTTTATCATTTTACCAGCATTGGTTTTCCTTGCACGAGGAAGGGGATAACTTCTCAGTTTCGTCAAAGAACGAGTGCTATTTATTTCTGGTGCTGTAGTTTCAGCATTTGAAATTATTTCAGAGGGCATTGGCCCTGGCATGCTGCGTTTGAGATCCATATATATATTGTCTTTCTGGTGTCTATAGAGTTTTTTGTTGAAGAAATATGGCTACTCCCTTACGGTGATTAGATTGTTGACAAGGAGGGGTGAATGTCAAGTATCCGCTGTTTGAGCTTTATGAATTCTGTTTCTGGTTTCAGATTGATAAGAACGTTAAGAGGGAAATTATCAACAACAGACCTCTGAGTCATCAAGTTCAAAGAGGTAAAAGACTGGACAATACAAACTCATTATAAGGGCATTGACTGATTTTCATATTTGTTTCATGTTGTTATGTCAATAAGATTGCATGTGCATTTTAGTTCAAGTTAGACCACCAGAGCTATACCTAGAGTTCTGATGAGCTTTTATTGACTTTCATATGAAGAGGTAAACGTTAATTTTACATCTTCCAGCAGCTGATATATGGAGTCAGTTATTGCCATTCCATGGTATGATATCTGTGTTTTATTTTACATCTATTGTGTCGATCCTTACATCACTCATTGCTTTTACTGCAGGAAATTTTCCACAGGGATCTGAAGTTAGAAAACACGCTATTTGGATGGAAGTCCACAGCCACGTCTTAACATATATGACTGGTTACTTAAAGGTTAATGTTTCTAGCTGAAAAACAGCTTTGTTGATTAGATATATGGCATTGACATTGATATTTTCATACTTTTCTTATCTTTTCGTCAATATTGACGTGGATCTCTTAATTCTTTGTTTTTAACTTCCATTTTCTATATATTTGCATTTTGCAGTCAGGATTGTTTCATTTGCAACCAAAATCCACGGTTGGAACACCAGCATACATTGTCCCAGAGGTCCTGTCAAGAACGGAATATGATGGCAAGGTATTTAGTTTCCTGTATTACAATTGAATACAGCACGAAAGTCATTGTGTTTTCTTGTTCTACAAACCTGTGGATCATTACATATGGATACATTTGTACATTGTAGTCACCTTTTGTAAACAGCATTTTCTACCTATTAGAATGCAAACACCTGCGGTTATATTTGACAAGCCTCATAACCGAAAATACATGGAATTTCAACCATAGTTTTTTCGTTCGGAGTCGATAGAACATGCTCACATTCGGTATGGGACAGCAATAGTATCATGTTAGCAAAGGAAGGGTTTTCCTGTTGAAGAGCCTCCCCTGCATCTTTTTCAGCTGGCCCTTTTGGGCCCTGTATTTGGAATATATGCTTAGATGTATATCTCTGTCTGTGCTTGCAGTATTGACTTTAATTAGTAATATGGTTAAAAGTAATTTCAGCTTCCAGGTTAGTTTTTTGTATCCCTGGATCATGTTATCAAGTCTTAAGTTATATCAACTTGGAAATTGACACTAATACCTCTCTTGTGTATTGCAGCCTGTTTGCATTCAATTTCTTAAAATTTGATTACCATTTCAGCCAAGATTTGATTAAAAAGTGAAGCTTATTTTTGGATGCAATATTGAGGATAATGAGTTGGTCTTCCTATTTTCTAGTTAACGTGACAGATTTCAGATGTTTGGTCCTTTGGTGCGACGCTGTTTATGAATAATAAAAGGTTAAAATGATGTTTAACCTTTTATTATTCATACGGAGATTAAGGAATGTTCAGTATTCCATACCCGACTATGTTTGCGTCTCTGCCGATTGCAGGCATCTCCTTTCTCGGATTTTTGTTGTCGATCCCTCAAAGGTAACTTTTTTCTATGACTCATATATAATCAAATACTCCCTTTGCCATGAATGGAATGGTTTTTAATTAAATCAAACCATTTGGAGTGATCTTAAACATTTTCCTTTTGTTTATTTAGTTATTTTTTAATGGGCTTATTAAAGTATTGTTTCCCTTTTTCAACATCAGCTCTATTAAAAATGAAAAAGAGAAAGAGAAAGGGAAAGAGAAAGAGAAATCGAGCAGTTTTTTCCTAGTAATTATGTTTTCTTATCCTATCTCATCATCATAAAAGAGGAATAAGATTCCAGAGATCAAGCAACATCCTTGGTTCCTGAAGAATTTTCCGAAAGAGTTAATTGAAATTGAGAAAACAAATTATAAGGAAGCAGAACGTGACCCCTGCCGACTTGGAGTGTTGAAGAAGTAATGCGTATAATACAAGAGGTAAAGACGCCGGGTGAAGGAGCCAAAGTTGATGTCAGTGGCGATTACCTGAGCCATGATGTGTGAAGTATGACTATAGAAATCAGACGGACACAACGTGTGAAGTTGTACAGTGTTGCCATACAATATTAATACTGAACTTTAATTTACTACATATTGTCATTTTTGCAGCCATATTTGGTCTTATTTATTTTCAGTGCCATATTTGATATTTTTATTGTTATTGAAAAACAACTCTCTTTTTACAATTCTATCTTTATAAATTAAATAAGGGTTATTGTATTTGGGAAAGTAATGCAATGAGAGTATCCAAATCGTTACGTTGAAATGATACCTAATGGTTTAGGTTATTAATTAATCTTGTGCTATTAATTAAAAATTTCATGGTACAAAATAACATGAGAAAATATTGTATTATTATTATTATTATTATTATTATTATTATTATTATTATTAT
>JAXCLQ010000011.1:5137835-5155497 GCA_035584115.1 Cedrela odorata
TATTATTATTATTATTATTATTATTATTATTATTATTATTATTATAGGGATGTTCAGAGTAATGTTTTAATTTTTAATAATAAAATTTTAAAAATATGGACAAAATAATATGTACTTATATATATATACACACAAAATTATGTTAATGTAAATTTTATTATTTTATGATTGATTGTTTGATTCTTAATCACATCTTTAAGTAATTTTTTTAAAAAGTTATATTAGGAGAGAAATAAAATAAAAATAATTATAATAATATTTTTTATTAACTCGTGTATAGTTGAAGATGAGACATGAAAGATATTTTGGTGGAGGGAAAATGACAACGGAGCACTAAGTCTTGATAATGTTTTTTCAATGCGCAATATTAATGCATATCTAATGCGTTTCGTCCCACAACTCCTGCTTATATGTTTTCTTTGTTACTTCTACAAACGCAAGTCAGCCAAGGTTTTGCAAAAGCCTTGCTCTTTACTATATCCTTTAATTATTAATAATCTCTTCTTGAATTATATTTATTTACTAAAAATATTATATTTATTGATGACAACTTTGTGTTAGTGAATAATTTTATTGACACTTGTTCAAAATATTTTGAATGAACTTATCAAAAATACGTAACATTAATCAGTAGTGTCACGCACGCATTATTGTCATTATAGTATGAAGACGTTATTGACTCTATTGTATCAAAATTTAGTGTTACAAAATTAGAGTAAGTTATTTCTAATTAAAATGCATCAGACTGCATTAACAATAGATTAATATTTAAAATTTGTTTTTTAATCACTAATTCATTATAATTATGTGACACATAATTGATATTAAAGAATGTATAATGTATTTTTTTTAATTTTAAAATAATTTAGATCTAACAAGTAGTTTGTTAACTTAAAAAATACAAAAATAAATACACGATCAAGATTCTCAAGTAATAAAAATATTATTAGTAAGGTCTATGGATCTCACTATCAATTTCAAGTTCAATACGCATCTTTCTCACCAAACATGAACCAATCATTGTTTAACAAGCACAACCAACAATCCAACATTAACAATAAAATACAAAATATAAAAAGTATTTGTTTATGAAACTACCAGTGCTTGCTCATCCCCACTCCCCATTCCATTGCGATCAAAAGAAAAACAATACGGTCAACATGAAAACCACTCATCAATAGTTAGCTTCCCGTGGCCCATACACTAAACGAAAAAGAAAATATCATTGCAGCATTAGATGGCAACTATACAGAATGGGAAAGACAATGAACAATATTGATGCACATACTTCTCTAAATTGAGTAACAAAACTAAGCTTATTGATATGAGAAGGATTAGGTTGAAACATTCAGACAGAAATAGAAAACAGACTTTACTTCCCATCCCCGCCCAAAAATTAGCTATTTCTACTGCTTTAATATGTATTTGATTTCAACAGACAAAGTTAATTTGTAGCATGTATTAGAATGGTCTACCCCACTTTGCGAATAATTTACTTAATTTGTATGTAGTATCTTGAATGTATGTCATGAAACGGTGGACCCAGGATAGTAAAGTAGAAGAATTCTGGTTTGAATTGCGTTAGAGAACCACCACCTTTTAAATCCATAAATAGTTATTTTCTTTTTTCTTTTTGTCTTTGATAATTTTAGTTTCTGATTTTATTTAAGATTTTATTTTTCTTTCATATTTTTATTTAATATGTTCTTTGAGATTCATGTGATAGAAAAGAAGAACAAATATTTTGAAGTGATTGGGTAAAAAATATTGAAAGAGTATTTATTTTTTCTCGGCATAATTTCTTTTTATTTTTTTCGACTCCTTACAAACACCGGAATTTTTTAGCTTGGAAATCAAAACATCAAAATGTTGTGTTGGGTAATAAAAAAGTAAAATAAAATATTAACCGAATAAATTTTGATCATATATAATTAAATGTGAAATGTTATAAGATTTAAAATTTTGATAAACAAAGTTAGAGAAAGGATCTGAATCATTTGTGAGCGGTAATAACATAGGCATCAACTTTTGATTTCAATGCAGTGATTAATTTTACGAAAAAAAAAAAAGAGATTATTTTCTATTTTTAAATTAATTTAGAAAATAACTTAATATTTAAAATACTTAAGCATTGAAAATATAGTTTAATATAAAAAAAAATATTTACTTTACAAATATTTATAAAAATACTCCAATTAAATTTTTTAAAAATTGCTATGCGAGAGAGATTTTCTCGTAATATTCACGTCCTATAATTGTAACTTGTATCTAACGCATAAATTTTGTCCTTGGATTCCGCCGGGATGTTTCTTGCATAGTCAAGGTCTCGCTTCTTCGGCATTTTGGAAAACCTTGGCCACCCAACTTTGACTAATAATTAATAAAAAGCCGAACTATAATTATGATATTCTCAATCAATCTCTTCACAAATTGTATGGATGTTATTGCAGCCTACCCCCACACAACTGAGATATTGCATAGGGTGCTTGACTTAGATTTTTCCGTTCACATTTGTCCAACTTGGGATGAAGCTTTTCTTTGCACTATAAGTATACTGTGTTTTAGAGCTGTGCATCTTATTATCTTTGCGGGGCTGTGAAAACATAGATAGAGATCTCAGGCATGGCTTCCTTGAAAAGAAGTTCGCCGCTGACCTTGATTATATTGCTAGCTTTTACTTTAACGACGATGGTGAGCAAAGTGAAAATGGTGCATGGTGAGGGGTTCAGTCCCAGTCAGTGCATGGAGGAGAGACGGCTCGGCGTCAACGCATGCAAGCCAATCGTATTTGGGCAGCCTCCGTCACCTGCTTGTTGTGCGCGTATTAGGATTGTACACTTTGAGTGCGTTTGTCCAGCCATTACGCCCAAGTTGGCTGCTCTTATTAACGTCAATCGAGCCATAAAGCTATTCAAAACTTGTGGCAGAAGGGTACCCCGACACTTCAAGTGTGGCAGTAAGATCTCTTTCTCTGTTTTTCTTTTTGTATCCCTCTGTGAAGAGAAAATTATTCATAGGTTATATATTAAACGGAAAATATATTCTTGATTGTTTTCCTGCAGGCTTACATTTTCCATGAAGACTCCTTGCAAGAGGATGAACTACTATCTGTGTCTACTTCTCGCGCATAAAGAAGGGAGATCTGTGACCCAGAAGAATATATCAATAAGCTAATATCAATTAGCATCTTCTACTGCTTTATATTTTATTTCAACATATAAATCGAAGTTAAAGATTAATTTGGTTGCACATTTGTCTGGTGATATATTATATGTAACAAGTTAATTTTTGGTATATATTATTAGAATGACCAACCCCACTCTCCAATTGATTTACTTTACCATGTATCTTGAATATAGCTCATAAAACGCCCGGCCGGATGGTTGGATAGAATAATTATGGTTTCAGTTCCGCCTAAGAGCAAGGTCGGAGCGAAATGAAAAGCTGAGGATGTTAAAATGTTAAAAAAAAAAAAAAAAAGTTAGTAGGTAAAATTTTTAAAATGGTTTATAAATTTTGAGATTAAATGATTATTTTTAAAATGAAGAGTTAAAATATTAAAAAATTAAAATTGATAGGTCAAATTTTTAAAAATAATTTATAAATTTGGGGAATTAATGACACATTTTCAAAATCGAAAGAACCAAAGATAAATAAGTACATAAAATTATAAATACTTTATATTTGGATTTAAAAATTTTGTGGAGGCCGAATATCAGGGCACTCCAAGCCCTCTTGTAGCTTTGCCACCGAATTAAAGAACACACACCATTTTTTAGAGAACAACTACCTTTTTAATCCTTAAAAAATATGAACTAATATTCATTTATGATCTAGACTTAAGGCTAGACTATTGATACCCTAAAATATACTAATAACATCCATTTACACAATCCATCTATTTAATAACATCCCTTTTAAATACCAAACTTATCATTAGATAAATCTCTTTTACGGTAATAGTTTGGTTAGCAAGGGAATCCTTGAATGAAACATTATTATATAAATATAATCGTACTCTATAATATTTATAAAAATACTCCACTGATTTTTTTTTTTTTAAATGCTTGAGACTCTCTCATAAAATTCATGTCCTGTCATTGTGATGTATATCTAACGCATTAAATTTGTCCCACGATTCCACCAGGATGTTTCTATTATTGCTTCTACAAAGTCAAGTTAGTCAAGGTCTTGCTTCTTTGTCATCTTTTTCAGCTTTCCACTGAAAGCTTCTTTGTCCTCTTCCTTTCACATTCAGCTTCTCTTATAGATAACGCTACCATAATATGTAATTTTAAAACCCAATTCACCTATATAATTCTAATCTATGTAGCCTTAGATAATAAACTCTTATCTTTCATAACATAATGCAATATCTGAGATCCCTTTGATGTATCCTAAAATTTTTTTTACAACATTCTAATACTCTCTTCCAAGATTCATTATAAATTGATTGAAGCTTGAACAATGTATGATCTTATACATATTATGGCGAACATTAGACTTTCCATACTAATGCATATGATATTCAAGATATTTTCATCTAATATTTTTCATTGCCAGGAAACATTACAAAGAATAATTTATAATTTACAAGGAAGATGGGTAAAAATTGGTTTACAATTTTACATATTAAAGTATCACAAGATCTTCTTAAAAAAAACTTTCTAAGAAAACCAAATTTTCATAAATTTTTTGACTTGGTAATTTGCATCCCTATAATCTTATTTGCTAATCCTAAATCCTTCATCAAACTCCTAAGTTAATTGTGTCTTCAATTCTTGGACTCAATGTTTGCTGAGATTTGCTACCAAGATATTGTCCACATACAACAGTAAAATAATAAAATCATCATTCCAAAACCTCTTGAAATACGCACAATGATCTTAATTCAATCAATTGTATCAAAGACTAATGATGAAGGAATTAAATCTCTTGTACCAATATTTCGGATTCTGTTTGAGATCATACAAAGATTTTGTAAACTTGTAAACTAATTTATCTTTTCTTTAAGCAAAATCCTTATAATTGAAGCATGTAAATTTCTTCTTCAAGTTATTCGTAAATTTTCACATCTAGTTGATTTAAATGTAAGTCAAACATAACACACAATGCAAATATTACACTGATTGTTGTGAGTTGGATAACATGTGAAAGTATCTCATTAAAATTAATATTTTATTTTTTAGTATACCCTTTGACCACTAATCTTGCACGGTATTGCTCTACCTAATTATCGTATTTTACTTGATCTTATAAACCTATTTATTTCTAATAGCTTTCCTTCCATGTGGTAGTGACATAAGATCTCAAGTCTTGTTATTATAAAGAGCTTCAATTTCCTTTTGTATTGTTGTTATTCACAAAAATGCATCTAGGTTTCTTGTTGTCTCTTAAAAAATTGATGGATTTTCATCCTCTATTATAAAACAGTACACAACATTGCCTTCTAGAGTGTATTTGATTGCTAAGATGATACTTTTCGTTCACGAGCTAATCATTGAATTATAAAACTTCAGACTTAACTAATCCTTCATATTCTTCTTACTCTAGCATTGCTTTAGAAAAATCTTTAGAATAATTTTAATCTTCATACTCTGATTTTTCTTCTACTTGTATTGAAGTAGTATGTAGTTTATCCTCTTCAGTGCTATCATCACTTTTCCCTAACATCTCAGTCAATGATAATCTTCTGGGCAGTAGGGTCCTATAGGTAATACCCTTTTACTCTATCAGCATACCCTAAAAATATTCATTTCATATATTTTGGATATAGTTTTGTTAACTTTTTAGGATTGTATATTACGTACACAAGACTTCCAAATGTATAGAGGTTTGAGTATTCAATTGGCTTTCCAGTCCACTTCTCCATTGGTGTCTTCAACTCAATTGTTATTGATGGTGACCGAATTATCATATAACATGCAATATTGGCAGCTTATGCCCAATAAAATTTAGATAATTTTACAGTTTTAAACATTGCCCTTATACTTTTCAACAATGTTTAGTTCATTTGCTTTATTGCACTGTTTTATTGAAGAGTGTATGTAGTAGTGAATTGTCTTTTAATCCATTCTTACTAACAAAATGGATCAAACACGTCATTTGTGAATTCTCATTCATTATCTATCTTAAGGCACTTGATCTTTTTCCCAAATTCAAGTTCTACTCGTGCTTTGAATATTTTAAGGACTTCAAAAATATGTCTTTCTCTTGATTAGATATACCCAACATCTCTTATAATAGTCATCAATGAATGACAAAATTTTTTTTGCTCCTCCCAAAGACATAACTAGTGCTTGCCAAACATCTGAATGAATCAACTCTAGAATATTTTTTCTTCTAAAATTGGATATGTTGAACTTCAATCTATGTTGCTTATTAATAACACATTGTTCAAAATGGTAGATGTCTAACCGTTGAGCCAATATTCCTCCTAAACTAATTAATATTAAGAGAGCACCACTCAAGTTTTTTTATGGCACTTGACACCTTACCTAGCGAGCCTTTTCTAAGAGTGTTCGCAAAGAGCGGCATTGTGAAACTTTAACAATCGCTCTCTCACGATGACTTTCTTGCAATTCAAACTCATGACCTTTTGGCTCTGATCGCATTTATTAGACCGTTGACCTGCTATTCCTCCTAAAACCAATTGGTGTCAAGAGAAAACCATTTAAGTTTTTTTTGGCATTCGACATTGTACCCAGTGAGCCTTTTCTAAGAGCGTTCTCAGAGAGCGTCATTGTGGAACTCCAACAATAGAGACACTATTTTGAAACTAGAAAGTAGCTTTTGTTAAAGAATCTTCAGATCTCATACTAACATACGTTCGAGCTTTTGGTGTCACATCATTGTTAATTCTTCTCTTAAATTTAAAAATGCAACTGATTCATCTACTTTTTATAATGTTTGTTTTTACAACATGTATAAGTTTTCAACTATTTAATCTACTTTTATTACCATAAGATTGGAAGAGATATGTGCTCTTAAAGCCAATCAAGATATGATTTATGATTAGAACTTTATAAAATCTCTTGTAAATCTTTTGATTAATAAAATGAGTATTATTTATTATATTATTTTATATCAAGTTTACATATATGTTTGATTTACCTGTATTGATAAAGTCCATGGAATATACAAATTGTTATAAAGAGTTCATATTTATGAGACAATTTATTAATAATGTGATTCATAAATATTTCAAATCATAGGACAATAAAGTGCGTTTTTATAATACTATAAAGCTCTATATGATAGAGAGTAGTTGATCTTATAGACTACTTGTGTGAGGATACTAAATACCGATTTACCTATTTTTCCTCTAAACTCATTTTTACTAGTTAACTGATTTCTCTATTCGGTTGGCCGATTCCTCTTTTCCTGTTTTCTATTCTCCTAGATGTTCAATTCGCTCACTTGATCATTTGATTTACATATTTTCGTAGGTCCAAAATCGTCAATCACTCAATCAACTGACTCATGAGCTCAAAAATTTTAAACCGAAACCTGTTATTCCATATAATCATTATGTCTTTCTTTAACCTGAGCCTTGTTAATATGTCAATTAATATTGAGTTATGCACGTGTGAAAATGAATGTCATTAAATAACCATTTTACCCCTATTTTGAAGAATAGGGTTTAAATTCTTGTTGTTAAAGGTCAAAAGATACAACAGGAGGCCTCTCTTATTTATAGGAGAGCACCACAATGCCAACCATTTGCAAAGAAGAAAAATTCTTCCTTGCAAGAAATTCCAATTAGTTTTTTTTTTTCCTTAAGCTTTTCACCATAAGCCTCTTTGTCTTCTTATCCTCTTTTCACAAAAGCTTCTTTTTCTCTTTTTTTTACAATTGAATCTTTTCATAAATTGTATAGATGTTGTTTGGGAAAGGGCCTGGAGCACAGATGAAGCCCAATAGGCCTTAAGCCCATTACATACAACACAGTACCAAGGCATTAGCTATTGGCAAAGGTCTTACGAAAAACATATAAGATTCGAGGCCTGCTTCAGTTAGAGAGATTTCAGCCATGGCGTAATGACGATCTCGGGTGTAATGTGGCTCGAGACTTCCTAAGTTTAATTAAAGGTCTTGGGTCTAGACGTAAAAACCCGAGACCTCTTTAAAGGTCTCAGGTATAGCATGGCAGAGGTCTCGAGTAAAGTCATCAAAACCTAATGTTATTCTTATTGAAGAAAAATGTCTTATATAAAGTGTAAGATTTTCGAGATCTCTCATCAGTGGTTATTTTTGGTTAAATGTGAAGTTTAAGTTTTTTGAGTTTTTTCAAAATAAAGGAGAATTTATAGCCTAGTAGAAGTATTCTGCAAATAAGACTCAAAATCCCATGATCCCCGAAATACCAATACATTTAAAATTATGGTTCTGTGATTCCCATAATACTAACAAGTTTGGGATTATGGTTTTTTTTATTTTTTGGAATCCTAATGAACTTAAGAGACACAATAGTGGTAGGACGAGGCAGCATATATAAGGTAAGCATAAGGCAACCAATTAGCTACGATACATTACATATTTCTCATAATACATTGAGAGATTTAAAATTATTAAGTGTTTCGTTATTAAATTGCTATCATTGTTTTCTCTTAACAACGTACAAAACTAAAACCCTAACATAAATATTGAAGGATTTTCCCCGGGTCACTGGCTTTACCTATGACAATTTTAAAGTGATATAGTGATCAAACAAATGAATAAGACCATTTTGGTGGGTAGAATTCTAGAGAGAATTTTACTGCATCAACAGATGTTTTGTAGCCTAGCCCCACAACTGAGATATGGCATAGCATTCTTGACTTATATTTTTCCAATTACATTTGTCCGACTTGGGATAAAGCTTTTCTTTGCACTACATGTATATTGTGTTAGAGTTGTGCTTTTTATTGTCTTTGCAGGGCTATGAAAACATAGATAGAGTTCACAGGCATGGCTTCGTTGAAGAGAAGTTTGTCACTGACCTTGATTATTTTGATAGCTTTTACTTTAACAAAGATGGTAAGCAAAGTAAAAATGGTACATAGTGAGGGGTTGAGTCCCAATCTGTGCATGGAGGAGAGATGGCTCGTCAATGCATGAAAGCCATGTTGGATATATGACTCATTTTTCAACAAATACTTATATTTCAAATAATTAAGAGGTTTCTTAATATATTTCTAGTTACTAGTTTTCTATTTTAGGGATTAAGTAATATTTTTATAAGATTTATTTATTTAAAATGAAATTCAACTTGTACAAGAAAAAAAAATACCACTATTAGAAGAAATAGGTTATTAGTCATTATAAATAGGGAGGTCGTGATCACTTCTTAAAAAAGATTACACCATTCACAATGTAATATCTGAGAAGAGATAGTTTCTAAGGAAAAATGATCCATTGAGATTAAATATAAATCTCTGGACTAGAAACATTATAGTGAGAGAAACGATGAGATCTATTGAGGTTTGTGTGTGATTGAGTGTAATTGAAATTTAAGTGTGAGGAAAATTATTGAGTGTGTGGTTGAATGTGATTAGTTGTAATTGAGATTTGAGAGTGAAAAAAATTACTGAGTGTGTAGTTGTAACAATTTTTCATATAATGATTTTTCTCTGGTATAAAAGTTTTTCATGTAAATTCTTGTGCTGCGTGATTGATATGTTTTATTCATCTATATCTTTATTTATTGCTTGTTTGATATATTCATTTTAGAGAATTTTGGGTGGTAACTAAAATTCTCAATACGCTAATCATATTTTGGTAGCTCCGTCACTTGTTTGTTGTGAGCGTATTAGGATTGTACACTTTGAGTGCATTTGTCTGGCCATTACGCCTAAGTTGGGTACTCTTATTAATGTCAATCGAAACATAAAGCTACTCAATACTTGTGGCAGAAACATACCTAGACACTTCAATTGTGGTAGGAAGATCATTAAGAATTATTTAGATTTATATATTTAGATCTATTCAAATTTTAGATCATTTAAATTTAAGATTAAAAATGAACAAGCTTTAAGTCTTCAATTTTTAAACACTTCGAAAAAATTATTGCCAGATATATTTACAGAATTTGCATTTGACATTGCTCATGTTAAAATAACTTTTTAAAAAATTAAGTTGTCAAATATAAATAATTGTGTTAAGAAGTATGCATATGGGAGAAAGTAAGAAAGAGATTCATGAATTTTTACTAGCATTAGAGAATTTGTTGTCTATTATTGGTATTATTTATGGATGGCAACATATTAGATTTGAGACGGATACTTCCAAATTCACATCCGTTACAAAAAATCAATACTAAATCTTTATTAAATTTGTAGAGGATTTGACATTTCATTACTAAACTCAATTTAACGAATACTTAACTTTTATCAAATCTATATTGATATTTGAGTTTTTATCGGATATTTTGTTTTATCAACTACACTTATTTTATTATGAAATATCAAATTTAAACTTATAACTTATCTAATTAAAACTATAAATTTTTAGCATTAATTCAAAATAAAACATATTACTCACATAAAATGTCAAGTCCATCAATATAAAATAAAATTGATTACAACAATTTCATAAAAAAAAAGTATATAACTATTTTGTAAATTCAATACGAAGCAACAAAATGCTACAGCAACGAGGCAGCGGAGTGCGACAGCCACTAGGTAGCGTGCTGCGAAGAGAAAACAAGGTGTGGTGAGAGGTGATAGTGTAGTGTTGACTAGCATGGTGCGGTGTGGACTGCAAACGGGCAAAACATGTGTGACGGCTAGGGTTGAGTTTATTTGTATATTTTGTATTCAAAACACAATGTTGAAAAATTAAGGATGTATAATGGTTTAACATCAAATAAACATCAAAATAACTTCATTTTGATGTCTTTTGATGGGTTTAGAAAAAAAATTGTTATAGGTTTAGTACGAGTTCAGGTGCAGATAAATAACTGCAAGATCTGTTATTAGTACATGTAGAGATTTAATTTTTTAAATATCTATATTAAAAATCACCAAAACAACGTAATTTTGATAACAGATCTTGCAGTTATCAAAATTAAATTAAATCGAAGTTTAAAATAAATAAAAATGAAAGGATGAGTAGTTGAATTTAATTTAATTATAATAAATTATTTTTAATAATAAATTTTATCTGTTTAATAATATAAATTTTAATTAAAATATGAGTGTTTAAAATATATTTTAGGGTGCAAATAGTCTATTCCTAAACTTAACTTAATTACATTAATTTATAAATATATTTTAGGGTGCAAATAGTCTATTCCTAAACTTAACTTAATTACATTAATTTATATTTATTTAATATTACAATAAATATGTAAAATGTGTATTATTTTACATGAAGGTAAACCAACTAAACTATTTTTTTAGAACATTTTAAATTTTGATTAATTATTAATAAAGAATCATTTTTAATATAAAATAATTTAATTTTTTAAGAGGTACGGCAATTCTAATATAACTAGAACATTCTAAAAAAATGACTCCTTAACTTGAAAATTGTATTATACTTAACTGATTTTTTATGATTATATTTTTTTTCAAAATATTGATATAAATTATTTCAGTTGTAGCGTAGTTTAAATTTTTATATTTTAAAATAAATAATTTTACCCCACTTTTATTTTTATAGGGGGAAGTTAGTTCATTATCACTTGAGCATAGGGTCAATTGATTTTTTTTTTAAATGGAAAGGAAAACCATCACTTAAAACCAAGAAACTAGATTTCTTATAAATCTTTGATGACCTGTAAGGAATTGGGTAGATGTTGTTCAATAATAAGATTCAAGTTCTCTAATCAACACTATACATTCATAATATCATTTATTATATATACGTTTGTATTTTGCAAAATACGGACATTCGCAAGAGAGAAACTCTCGTAACATCCATAGTAATTGTAATTTATATCTAACACATTAATTTGGTCCCAAAATTCCACGAGGATGTGTCTATTGTTGCTTCTTCAAAGTCAAGTCAGTCAAGGTCTTGCTTCTTTGGCATTTTGCAATAGCTGGGCCGCCTAACTTGACAAATAACAAGACTTCTACTTTGATAATTAATAGACAGCCAAACTATAATTATGTTTTCCTCAATCAATCTCTTCACAAATTACATAGCGTGCTTGACTTAGATTTTTCCAATTACATCTGTCCGACTTGGGATAAAGCTTTTCTTTGAACTAGATGTATACTTTGTCATAGTTTTGCTATTTATTGTCTTTGCAGCCCGTGAAAATGTAGACACAGATTATTGCATCACAGGCTAATTTTTTCTTCGACAAAATTCGGATTCATGCAATATTTACTACTGTATTAAGCTAATAAATCAATCTAAATAAGTCTACATGCAACAAGCATAAGTAAGTTAATTATCTACAAACGTAAGTAAGCAAAAGATAATGATTAGAAACAAGCAAATATTATATCACAACACAATTCGAGACAACATCGATAAAATATACAACAAGTAAACAAACGACGGACAAGCAAACAATGAGCATATAAGTATTGAACAAACAAACATTACAACACATTGAGTAAACAAGATTGAACAATCAATATAAGCAGCACATTTCATTAATCCAAGGACGAAGGAATATATAACAATGCCCAATTAGTGTCTTCCCGCCTTGCAGCCATTGGCTTACTAATTGGCCCTAGATGAGCAAATGTAGGTGACCTTTATATCCTCCCTCACCTAATCTATCAGCGTCCTCTACGATTGTGCTATCTTGAAGTCTTCAATTTTCTGCTGAAAAGACTTCAGTTATTTGGCTTTCTCCCAGTTGATCTCTTCTTCACCAAGGCCCTTCCACTTCATGAGAAACCCTTTATAGCGTAGCCTCCCCCCGTTCACTTGTCTCTCTGCTAGAATTTATTCAACTTCTTTAATAGTATTCTTCTATGGCTGCTCCTTAATCTCATTTCTGGCTAGTTGGTTACGCACAAAATCCTCCTTGTTGGAGTGGTATGGCTTTAACTTGCTAACATAAAAGATTGGGTGCATTTTTATCCAAGCTGGCATCTCGATCTCGTATGAAGCCTTCCCTACTTTAACAATGACTAGAACTGGACCTTCATACTTCCGCTATAGTCTCTGGTCTCTGCTCCCCCAGAAGCGAATCTGTTCTGGAATCAACTTGATTAACACAAAGTCTCCAAGCTTGAACTCGAGTGGTCTTCTACTTTCGTCTACCTACTTTTTCATCCTAGCGACAGTTTTCTCCAAATAGGCTCGAGCTATTTTGGTGTTACTTCTCTATTCGTTGGTGAAATTAAAGGCTCAAGAGATCTTTTCCTTATACTCTGTGACTGTGTGAGGTAGAAGTGGTTACTGTCCCGTCACTACTTCAAAGGGACTTTGCTTTATCACAAGTTCTTCCTTGCATTGAAGCAAAACTATACTATGTTTAGTAATTGCTTCTAATTTTTTTGGTTGGCATTTACGAAATGGCTCAAATACTCTTCCAGCATCCTATTAAATCTCTTTGCCTGCCCATCGATTTGAGGGTGATAACTCAATAAGATATTCAGCTGCGACCCAAGAAGATTAAACAGTTCGGACTAGAATGTTCAGACAAATCTGGGGACCCGGTCACTTACAATGTGTTATGGTACTCTCTAATATTTCACCACATGCTTGAAGAATAATCTCGCCGTTTCCTCTACTCCGCAGTATTTTAGGGCTGGTATGAATGTGGCATATTTTGAAAATCTGTCGACAACCATTAAAATATTAGTTAAGTCACCAATCTTCGAAAGGTTGGTGATGAAGTCAAGCGAGACACTCTCCCACAGTCGACTTGACACATTCAGCAGTTCCAGCAATCCTAGGGTCTTTAGTTTCTCCACTTTATCTTGTTGGCAGACAAGGCAAGTCTTGGTATACTCCGCTAGATCATCCCGCATCTATAGTCAATAGTACCCTTACTTTAACAAGGCGTACGTTCTCTGCCATCCTGGATGACCCGCTCACAAGGTGTTATAACACTCCTTCATAAGAGTTTTTCACAAATCTCCAGTTTTTGGAACGTATGGGCAACTGCCCTTCGTCTACAAAAGTCCATCTTCCATCTAAAATCGGCAAGTCTTCCCTTCTTCCACCAATTTCATAATCGTCTGACAAACTGAATCTTTCTTTAGATTCTCTCTGATATATTCCCAGAGTGGTATCAAAATCGTGGTAGCTAACATAGTCGTCATCCTCTTCAAACTCGCGAGCTCTAACTTGCAATTTAGAGCATCCGCCACTTTATTCAAGTTTTCGGTTTTGTGTTCGAAGTGAAAGTTGAATTCAGCAAGAAGTTCCCGCCATCGGGCCTACTTTGGGGTCAACTTCGGCTATGTAAGAAAGTGGCTAATAGCTGTATTGTCTGTCTTTACCATAAACTTAAATCCTAGTAGATAATGCCTACATACTCGCAAACAGTGTAACACAGGTAAGAGTTCCTTTTCTTGAGCAGTGTACCTTCGTCATAGTTTGATAACTTTCGACTCTCATAAGGTATTGGGTGGCCCTTCTGCAATAAAACCCCTCCAATGTGAAATCAGATGCATCGGTCTGCATCTTAAATGGCTTGGTTATGTCCGAAAGCCTAAGAACCGGAACTTTCACCATTGCTTCATTCAAGCTGTCGAAGACTCTTCTATACTGCTCAGACCATTCCCACGTCACGCCCTTCTTCAACAGCCTAGTTAACGGTGTATCTTTCTTTGAGTACACCTCTGCGAACCACCGATAATAGTTAGCCAATTTAAGGAAGGATCATAACATTTTTAAGCTTGTCGGCATCTTCCAGTCTTATATAGCCCTCACCTTGTTTAAATCCATCTGTATGCAAACTTGCTCTATCATATGGTCGAGGAATTTAATGCACTTTTAGGCAAATGAACACTTCTCTTTCTTCACAAAGAGCTTGTTCTACTTCAACTTCTAGAATACCTTAGCCAAGTGGTTCTGGTGCTCTTCCAAAATTTTGTTGTAAACCACGATATCATCAAGATAGATCACTATAAACTTATCCAAATATTTATGAAATACATCATTTATCAATTTGCAGAAGGTTGCAGGAGCGTTTGTTAACCTAAATGGCATCACTAAAAACTCATACGATCCATTAGTTGACGCATGTTATTTTCGCCTTTTCTCCTTCGGCAATCCTCATTTGATGGTAACCCAATCACAAATCTAGCTTAGTGAAGTAGTTTGCCTAACTCAGCTGATTAAACAAATCTACTATCAGCAAAATGGGATAGGTGTTGCGGACTGTCAACTTGTTGAGAGCTCTATAGTCAATACACAACTGTAAGCTCCCATTTTACTTCTTCTAGAACAACACCGAGGCTTCAAACAATGCTTTCGACGGTTCTATGAAGCTGGCCTCCAACAGTTCATCTAATTATTTTCGAAATTTGGCCAGTTCTGGTGGAACCATTTTGTAAGAGGCACGCAATAATGGTTTCGCCTCAAACACCAGCTCGATCTGTTGATTAATTGCTCTCCTTAATGGCAATGTTCTGGGTAGTTGATCCGGCATCACCTCGGCAAACTTCTTCAATATATCTGTAATCTATGATGGAGTCGACTCTCATCCCCTCTCCTCCACTGAGGTCAGAATAGTGATGAAAAAGAGTTCTACTCTCTTAATCCCTTTCTTAAATTGAAAGGCGGATAAAAGTCTTACCTCTGTAAGTTGTTTGACCTTAGCCGGCACCATTGCGAGCCTTTCTCCCATAATTAACAAACTATCGGCAGATGGAACTGGGATTGCGCCCTTCTCCATCCTAATACGACATCAAAGTCATCCATCTGCATGGCTACAAGGTCCACTTGACCCTCCCAAGTGTTGATCTTCATCTGTACTTACTTTGCCAACCCGTTCGTGGATAAGACTTTAGAGTTGACCGCCTTCATGCAGCCAGCATCCACCTCAAGCTTCAGCCCAAGGCACTTTGCTTTTAAAGCGAAAATAAATAAAGTTATGAGTGGCCTCTATGTTCACCATAACACTTTGTGCTATAATCTTATTGATTAGGGCATCAACGTACAAAAGACATTTTCTTGCGGGCTTCTTACCCTTGGATTGTTTCTTCAGGGCATTCAACATCCTTAGTGCCACCATGTGACCAATTTCTTATGTCTCCTAATCACCTGTAAGTGCCTCTTGTAGTTGATCTTTATATGTCAAAGCACTTAGTCTAGTCTTCTTAGGGCATTCTGAGGCTCTATATAGGCCATTGTATAGCCAACATCCAAAGGGCCTCTTACCTGCTTTCCCATTATTGAAAAATATTGGTTTTCTCGGGTAATTTGCCTCTGGCCTCTTGGTAGCTCCTCCACCTTTATTAGAGCTCCAATTCCTGAACTTTTTGTTCCAATTATCATTCCCTTCTGACATAGGTAATGGCCCTTTTACTTAGGGGCCATCATGTGAGTAATTTGACAACCTTTCAGCAACAGTTTATGCAGATGAGAGATCTTACAACTTTTGTCGTTGAAGCTTATTTCGGGCCCAAGGTTGAAGGCCTTCAATGAAATGGAACAATTGATCTTGCTTGATCATATCTAGGAGATCTAACATTAAGACTAAAAATTTCTTCACATACTCGCGGACTGTCTCAGATTGGGTCAACCCCCATAGTTGTCTCCAAGCAATAAAGGTACATTTTTAAAGAGGAATTGGTTCTTTAATTCTCGTTTCAAGTCCTCCCAGTTGTCAATTATGCAATGTCCATCTTGGATCTGTTGGTGCTTCTTCCTCCACTATAACTTGGCATCCCCGAACAAGTATATAGACGTCATGATCACCTTGACGTCTTCAGAATTTGCCCTTACAGCCCAAAAATATTGTTTGATATTGAACAAAACGTTTTCGAGCTCTTTGGCATCCTGGGCTCCTTAATAGTGTTTTGGTTCTGATACCTTTGGCCGACTATATTCGGAGCTTGAGGCTGCTCCTGGCTGAGTTGCAAGGATACGGGTAGTGAGGTTTGTCCTTGCGTTCACTTTCTCCAATCGTTTCCGCAGCACACTCATTATGCCGCGGCACTTCTCATCGATCGTGGATATCGTCGCTTGTATATCTGCAAGATGTGTTTCTAAATCTTCAAGACGTCCCCCATTAGTCGACTCAGAACTAAAGTCAGCAACTTTCATTTCTAGTATACCCACTCGAGAACCCAAGGACTCTAGTAGTATCACAACCAGTCTCAAGTCCTCGATATTGGGTAAGCCCACTCTCTTCCATGTTGCTTCCAATGCTCGTTAACGTTCCTCAAACTCTGTCCATTTTCCTTCGAGAGCATCCAATGCTCATTGACGTTCCTCAAACTTTATCTATTTTCTTTCGAGAGCATCCAATCAAGTTGCTTTTGAAGAGTTAATTTTTGTAGACATCATTACTGCAACCTTGTTCTCTGATACTAACTATCACAGACCGATTTTCTCTTAAACAAAATTTGGATCCGCGCAACACTCACTAGCGCGTTGAACTAATAAGTCAGTATAAACAAGTCTGCACGTAATAAGCACAAGTAGGTTAATTATCTATAAACGTAAGCAAGCAAAAAACAATAATAAAAAAATAAACAAATATCATATCGCAACACAATTCGAGACAACATCGATAAAATACGCAATAAGCAAACAA
>JAXCLQ010000011.1:5162455-5182052 GCA_035584115.1 Cedrela odorata
ATATTCAAGTAATTAATCCTAAACTCCGTATGTTGTTTCCGTAATTCCAAGAATGAATTTTGGTTAAAGGAATAAAATAAAGTTCACTGAATAACAAAGATTAAAGTGAAATAAAAAGATAATGTTAGTGGTATGATATGATGTGAAATTAATATTAAAATGAAATTTCCTTGGAAAATGACCTGAGCGAACGTAAAAACATTTTGCTGGCTTAATTGGTAGCTTCCCACTTTCACTGCATAACGCAAGACCGAGACCGAGACCTAAGTTGGAGATTGAACCTGAGACCAAGACCGAGACCGAGACTCTTATTAATTCTCGACCAACTTATCATTTTAGTCTTTTACTGCATAAACTATACTGATCATATCGTGTTTATTTTGTCGTATTATTAAATAGAATTCAATTTATTTATTAATTATATAAAAAATTAAATATAAATACAATTCGTTTATAATAAATAATTTTTAATACAATTTATTTATTAAATATGTAATTTAAATATAATTTATTTAGATATTATTAATAAATTAATTATAAATAAATTATAATTAAATTGAGATAAATAATTGACACAAATGAAATTAATTTATTATTTATATTAAATTTTTTAAATTTAAATTTATTTAATTACTTTAAATTCGTATTAAATAACAATATCTGCTAACTCATTCTCACAATAATCATCACTGTTCTATGTTAAAACTGATATTAATTATTTTGTTATTAGGTTTATGAAAAATCATTAATTGGGTAGGCTGCATTCTGGAAAGTCAGTATGGACGAATGGCAAGTTGGCACTTGGTGGGCTATAAATAAATAAATTTCTGTCTAACATTGACACTTTTATTTGATTGATTAATAAAATAATTTTATTTTTCAAATAATTATCATTAACAAAAAGCTTAATTCATTGACAAAGTAGATTCTCGATGACAAAGTAGTTTCCAAATACGGCGTCGTATCCTCTTATCTTTTTTTTCCTGTCAACTTCATTGAAATAACAAAAACAAAATAGAAGTATCTTGACAAGCAGCCGTAGCCATTGACTTACCCAACTGTATTTATCATATAATCTTCATGACCATGAATACTCTTCCTCAGATTCTTCTTCTCCTTCATTTCTACAGTCAACGCCTGAAGATCCGAATCCCCGTCTGGGTTTTTCTCTCCACACCCAAATCCTCAGATGTTTCGCAGGCAAGACGATACAGAGGCTCCTCCTTTAACCCCGCCAAAACCTTACGACGCATACAGGCAAAAGGACGCCCCCCGTTTCAGCTTTCTCATTCTCCTTTCTCTGGGTTTGATCTCCTGTGTTGTAGTCTACTCATTCCTTTCGTTTATTCTCAAACTTGATGGAAACTATTCGGATGACAAGTTTGATTCTTTAATTTCTCTTAAAGGGAGTGAAAATGGTGAGTGTTGTCAAGGGATTGAGAATTTAGAGCTGTGGGGTGCTGCTGTGAAGTGGGGATCTGAGTTTAAATTTAATAGTTCTAAAGAGTGTTGTAACGCTTGCAAGGACATGTGTACTGGCAATGATGGGCCTTGCTTGTGTGATTCTTGGGTGTTTTGTGGGAACAAGAAGGCTTGTGGATCCCGATTTGGTGAGGTGAGTTGGAAATTTACTGCTTTCTTGTTTATAAATTTTTTATTGATCAAGGTTTGTATCTAATTTCAATAACATGATCATGATTCATGAAGACGCTTATTCAAAGATTGTTGATTAAGAATTTTTAAATTAATGGGCTATCATCTTCAGAAAATTAATATTTGGTATGTCTTTAAATGATATTTATCTCGGGTTCAGGACTTTTAGATATAATGCATCTAGTGATTTGAATGACAAGAATAATAATTCTTTTAATCTTTTTCTTTTTCTCTTTTCTACTAATTTCCAGTGCTGGTTAAAGAAACAAAAGGATACATTGGCTCCTGATAGGCAAGAAGCAGGGCAAACAGTTATGTGGACTTCTGGGCTCATCTTTGGAAAAGGAGAGGTATGTAAATTTTGTGAACGGTTTAGAATGTTTTATAATCCATTTTCCTTTTGTATGGCAATCACATGCTCTGGCATTTTGTTAAATTACTGTGCTGTTAGCTTTGTCTATATTTTTCTGTTTTCCAGTTGTAAAGAATAAGGAAAAAAAGGCAAAGAAAGAACAAGTAGAAATCAAACTACCATCGTAAAATAAGTAATGGAACTGTTTGAATTTCCTTATTAATTGTGATTGAAGTTTATATTACTGTGAGGACTGTTATAACTTTGTTATGAAATTAGATGCTCAGAATTTGGAGTTAAAAGTCTTGGAAGATCTGTTTATATTGTAGTGACTGTAAACCTATAATTTCTTGCTGATCCTCCAAAGGGGTGTTGATTGCCTTGAGGTGTTTTTCAGCTTTCATGCTATCTTATATGAAGATCAATCGGATGTGTAAGCATGATGGCCTGAGTGTGGTTTTTCTCGGCTAGTTCTTTCCAGTTTGTCCTATATTCGTTGCATGTATTGTTTGGAGAAGATATTTTAGATGCCTTTCTTGTTATCAGAAGGATGTTTGGGAACCTGATAGAAAATTTAACTTTAAATTTTACATATTTACTAAGATGCAGCTTCACATTGCTAATTTGGAAATATATTGGAATGGTTTGTGACCTGTTTGTCACCCAAAACTTGTGCTGCTGATCACCATGTCCTCTATCATTGACGTCACTGTTATTGGAACAATTGCTTAACCTAATACCCAGTACATCCACAATGATATTGAATGACTTAAAAACTGTTTCAAGTAAAATACGCTGTACCACACCACCCACAATAACTTTCACTTTAAAGTGGTAACATTGAAGGTTTCTCATTACTGATGGTTTTTCTTCTCCTTGTTATTTATGTTATATTTTTTTTGTCTTATTTTCCTTTTTTGGTTGAATTTTTGTAGTTAATCTATTATTTTTTGGTGGTCAACTTGTCTTCTATATTGATGTTCCTATATTTTCTTCTTTCAGGGAATTATTGGATTGGAAACAGAATATGGAACTCTTCATATAAAAGTAAGTGCTTTGCTTTTAACAGGACTCTATCTTGAGGATAGTAAATCTTTATTTGAAAAGAAGAATCCTTCTTGACAGATGTCTTTCATCGATTATTGCAAATATGTCTTTTGCATTAAATATGTAAATATTTCTTGGCTCCAACGACCGATCAATTGATAGATCCATTAAAATTTTGTACTGGTTATAGATACTTCAAAATTTCATAATAATATGTGAGTGTGCAACATCTGCTGTAGAGTTGTCATTGAATACACCTGTATATTAAAGCCAAAATAATGCATTTTCTGGTTGGCAATTAGAAAATGATATTTCTTTCATCCTGGACTACTCTTTGATATTCTTCAATATTGTGTCCTTGCCTACTTTGGTGGTACAATTTGGTTTTATATCTTTTGGATCTGGATATATAAAAATCTCAGGATGTGTAAACAACTCTCAATTTGCATCTGTGACTATCATGATCGAAACTGAAATACTTAATTAATCAACATCCCTCAGTGAAGATTTTATCATGAGAGTGAAACAACTCAGTGCTGTTCAAGTTCATAATTTATCTGTTTCATGGGATTCATGCAACAGGCTTGACAATTTAAGGTACTATTGACAATAACTTGTTCTGATGCAGCTCTTCCCTGGGTGTGCCCCACGTTCTGTAGCTTATGTTCTTGAGTTGTTGACATTACGCCATTGTGCGGGTTGCCAATTTCATCGTGCAGAGAGCCGTGGTCTATCTTGGGATATTGAAGGAAATCACATAAAAAATGTAAGGCTTCCTTGGACCCTTTTGAGTTTGACAGTTTCCATATATTTGGAAATTTTGGAATATAGATATATTGTGTACCAATATTTTATTTATTTTTTATTTCAATGAAATCACTATCAAATTCTACTAGCTTCTTGACACGCTGAAGGTTGATTCTTTTTACTATCTTCATAATATTTGGACTCTAATTGTAAGAACTGCTCTTGTTAATTTCCCAGGCTCCTTTTGGCCCACCATTTGGGTTGATTCAAGGAACACTGGAAGCTCAAGGAACCACTTTTAAGCAGATTCCAACAGAAGTTTGCCCCAGCATAAGAAGGGGCTCAGTTGCATGGGTTGGTTCAGGTCCAGGATTTTTTATAAGCCTAGCAAACCATCCAGAGTGGAAAAATTCATATACAGTGTTTGGTTCTGTTCTTCCAGAAGACATGGAAATTGCAGAAAAAATCGCACAGCTCTCTACCAAATCAGATGTTTGGAACAATATTAACGTGACTGTTTTGCAAAAACCTGTTCCCTTGACAGTAAGAAGATTGAAGATGAAGTCTTGGAGCTCATGATGCAAATATGAAGGTGTGATTTTTTTCTTTTTAGTAATCTAGTAAGATGTGAAGATGTTAATACAAATGTGAATTCAGACTGAAGTTTTCCCGTTTATTTTATTTTATTTTGGGGTAAAAAAATCAAGCTTTACCTGTGTACGGTATTTTTATTGTATTCTTATATGATGATTGCGTTTCTCACAATTCGGCTTATTTTTGCTGTTTTGCTGTTTCATTTGCATATAACGTACTGTAATATATTTTGCAAGATTGTTTTTCGTAGAAGGAGCTTACCAAAAATGTTGTTAAATCTTCTTTATTACGAGTGATATGTTATTTATTAATAATTGAATAGAGAAATATTGTCATAAATTGTTTGAGATAATACGTCAAATATGCAAATTATTATTCTGAGAAGAAATCATGCCAGGAGAGAAATTCTGGTGTTGATAATGCTAAATGGGATTTTTTTTTTTTTTTTGGTCTCAGACAAGAAATCATTTACTTGATATCATCAACCTCTATTATAATGCAGTTCAATGAAACATCGTCATTTTTTTCAGAGAAGTGCCCTTTTGCGTAAGAGAAAAAGACATATTATCCAAATCAAAACGTGGTCGTTTCAAGTGTTGACTGAATCCAAGCTTCATCACTCCCTTGAACTACCCGCCGCACGCAACTGACAATGAAAGGCTTCCCACCAAAACCAACCAACCCCGTCTTCGTCCCTCCCTCCCTCCCAAATCAATTACAGTGACAGAGACAAATAAACAAACGAATGGTGCTCCAATTTCACCAATACACAATCTCAGAGCTCCTTGAAGAGCCCGCCGGCGGTCTAGTAATCCTCTCGTCAGGTTTATACCTTCAAAATCTAATCTCCTCTCTTCTCCTTCTCCACTCTCCTTCACAAGGCACTCTCCTCCTCTTATCTTCCTCTTCTTCCCTCAAATCCCAAATCACCCTCCACATAACTCCTCATGCTCCGCTATTACCCTCCGAAATCACCGCCGAACTTACCGCCAATCAACGCCGCTCCCTTTACTCCTCCGGCCAAATCTTCCTCGTCACCCCCAGAATCCTCATTGTTGACCTCTTGACCCACAAAATCCCCAATTCGAATTTCGCTGGATTAATGATTCTCAATACTCACACCCTCACCGAAAACTCAAACGAGAATTTTATTTGCAGGATTGTTAAATCTTTAAATCGGAAAGCGCACAAGGGCTTTTTCTGATAAATCCACCGCGATTGTTTCTGGGTTTGCTAAAACGGAGCGGATAATGAAGAGTTGTTTGACTGAAAGCTTCATTTGTGTCCGGTGGTGGTGGATATAAGGGTGCCGATGACCAAATACATGGCTGGGATACAGAAAGCGATACTAGAAGTGATGGATGCTTGTTTGAAGGAGACGAGGAAGACCAATGAGGTTGATGTGGAGGATCTGACGGTGGAGAATGGTTTGTTCAAGTAGTTTGATGAGATTTTGAGGAGACAGTTGGATCCCATTTGGCATGTCTTGGGGAAGAAGACCAAGCAGTTGGTTGACCAAGCAGTTGGTTTCCGATTTGAAGAGTTTAAGGAAGTTGTTGGATTATCTTGTTAGGTACTTATAAAACCCGTAATTATATCGTTATTTTAAGTGTAAAGTTATACACACTTTTATATTTTATGATGCTATGCAATGTAAATTATGTAATGATATTGAAAATGATGAAATTAGGTAGAAATTAAAATCAGAATCGATGATATGTGTGTATTCTGTGGAGGGGGTGTTTTGTGTTTGTTTGTGTTTTGGCAATGGTGATTGGCGAGAATGATAATTGATGTGGTATGATATTTTTGAGGATTTTGTTGACTATTTTGCTGGGCGGAGAAGCTTATCTCCTTTTCTACATAACTCTATTGATATGTTACTCAGATTTGCTTATAGGTTAAATTTTCAAAATTTTGATAATGGTTGTGTACTGCAATGATGAAATTTCAATTGTGATGATTTCTGATCAAAATTTTGATATTCTCTTTTGGTAGGTATGATGCAGCGAGTTATTTGAAGTATTTGGATACATTGAGAGTGTCAGAGACCTTTCGCTCTGTTTAGATATTTGCAGAGTCCGGCAATAAAATATTTGACTATGCAAAGAAGCAGGTTTATTGCTTTACGAGGTTAGATGGTGTGAAATTGAATGAGCAAAGCAAGAGCTTAACAAGCAAAAGGAGAAAATTGAAGAGAGTCGACAATAATGAAGATGAAGGTGAGCAAGTGCCCTGTTGTTTGCTTTCTTCAAGTTTATGTCTTGAAGTTTGTCTTTTGTGTTATGTCAAACCTTTTAAATATGTAGAGACAATAAAAAGAAAGGTGCCTGAAAAGCTCTTAGGTCTCATTTTCTTGAACTTCTTTCTTTTTTTATGTTTACTGAGCAGATGGTGGTTCTTCATCTAGGAGTACAAATGGTGAGGTAGTTCTAGAAGAAATTTTGGAAGAGGCACCAAAGTGGAAGGTGTTACATGTGAGTGAGTGAGTGAGTGAGTTCCAGTGTCTATACTATCTATTTCTGTTGTTGTGGAGTCTGTAATATGCTTTAACATGTGACCTCTTGACAGTTTATCTTGGCAATCAAAGTTTCACTGCCAGGGAGGTATTTTTTGTGTTTCACCCCATATTTTTTCTTCTATTGGTATTGTCCATTATCATGTCTGTTTAGTATTAATATTTGAAATTGAATTTCCGTGGCAAGATAAAAAAAAAGAATGAATTATCAAATGGTTAAATCTAAGCTTGAATGTGATAAATTTATTGCAGGAAGTTCTTGAAGAAATAGAAGAGGAAAGACTTTTGGTTGAAGGGGAAGAAAGTGATCATAGCATTGTCCTAGTGGCTTGCAAAGATGAATGCACATGCATGCAGCTTGAAGATTATATCACGAATGGCTCACAAAAGGTTTTTGGCCTTCTTTATGTGTCATAATCACTAGCAATTCTCATGCGGTCATGCTCTGTTCTGCATGATCAAATATAAAATCTCTGTCCTTTTTGTTATTTTTTATTTTTTATTTTTATTTTTATTTTTTGAGGAAAATTGAATATGCATCTTAAGTTGGTCACATATTGGCATCTAATCAATGTTGTCCATTCTGACCAAGATGAAAGCTTGGCTGCTTGTAGTGCTGTACTGCACTCTACCATTTTATTTCTGAACTGAAATCTTAATATGATATTTTAGAAGATCTATGGGTGCTTTCTGTTTTCACTTGATGAAGTTCTAAAATTATGAATGACAATAATCCTGATGTATTTGACTTTCAGAGATTTACACTTACCTTGAGTCTGTTTATTCTATACGGAGATATTAATTGTATTCACAAGGTGGTTTATATCATATTTTGATGATAAATGGGCTCGTACAAATAAAACATTCGGTGTAACCAAGTTATATGTGCTTTGTTGTGAAGGTCATGCGAGACGAATGGAAGAAATACTTGTTGAGCAAGGTAGAGATGCGTGGTGTACAAATGTCCTCTAAGAAAAAGAAACATAAGGAGCCCAAAGGTTATGGGATTCTCAATGGAGTTGTTCCTGTTACACCAGTGCAGAATGCGGAAGCTAGCAGTGTAAGCAAACAAGAACATAATGCACCGTCGGCTGCAGAATCGGAGATAAGGAATCGAGGTAAAACTGATAATGTTGCTGGTGATAATCCTGAGACTTATGATGGCAGCAAAGGACATGGAAAAGAACATGGAAAAGGAATGAATAAAAAAGGCCCAGCAAGTGTTAGGCATGCTGGAAATAAAGATAATAAAGATAATAAAAATAACAACAAAGCAGCAACAGAAGATGAACCTGAAATATCTCGTTCCGGAAATGAAGGCCAAACAGATGGCATTTACTCAGGTGCGGTTGTTGGTTATTCTGAAGGCAGGCTTGAAAGTGCCTTTGCAGAGAAAGTGGTTCAGTGGAAGCATACTCAAAAGACTGATGCTACACGATTAAAAGATTTCAAACCACTGCCACCTGTTCACTTTTATGCACTAGAAAGTGGCCAGCCTGTTCTTGATGTTTTGAAACCCTCTGTGATTGTTGTTTACCATCCAGACATGAGGTTTGTCAGAGAAATAGAAGTTTACAAAGCTGAGAATCCTTAAATAAAATTGAAAGTTTATTTTCTTTTTTATGAAGATTCCACTGAGGTGCAAAGGTTTGAGGCAAGTATACGGAAGGAGGATGGAGCTTTTGAGTCGTTGATCCAGCAGAAATCATTGATGATGATTCTAATCAATCAGGTTTGATATTCGTTGGCATAGCTCTATTCTCCTTCTTGGTATTGAACAGCTTTGCAGTTTTTTGGAATTCACATATGTTAATATTTGATTCAAAGTCAGGGGATGGTAATGATAAAAGCTATAACAACAACTAGTGCAAGTGTCTAGTACAAGGAATTTGGTATGATTTGCCCATCTTTGTACCTGTCAAATTTGTTGAGTTCTTACCCTGGAAAATAAATGTGTCGTAAACTTACTGCTGAAACTCAACAAACCAAGTGATTTGAACTTTGATGCTCTAGAACTGATGCTGTTGTTCATGTTTGATTACACAAAACTGATGGTCTAGAACTGATGTTTCTGTCTTCTGTGTATATCGTTTGGATATGATTCAGGATGGGCACTGCCTGGGATTGAGTTCTTCTACAGAGGCACAAGCCACCAGTTCCCAAAACTCAATAACTAGAAAGGCGGACGGAAGAAAAGAAGCTGAGAAAGAAATGCAGGTGGGCAGAGTTCTTTGTCCATGAACTTTGTCAATTTTAAATCTTGTTTCAGTAAAAATCCCTGTCTTTTCAGGTCATAGTGGCCATGAGAGAGTTTATGAGTAGCCTCCCAAATGTTCTCCACCAGAGGGGCATGTTCATTATACCGGTGATCTTGAAAGTTGGCAATTACATTCTGTCTCCATTAATATGTGTGGAGCGAAAGAGTATTCAAGATCTATTTACAAGCTTCACATCAGGCCGCCTTCATCACCAAGTAGAAATGATGGTTCGCTACTACAGAATACCTGTTCTTCTAATTGAGTTTTCACAAGACAAAAGCTTTTCGTTTCAGGTGACTAGAATTTAATCTTGTGAAGAGAATGCTATTTCTTATTTATTCATGCTGGGTGAATACTGTCAGGTAACCTGGGCGGTTTTCTGGTTTGATTTTTTGGGTTCTCATTTTTTCAGTCTGCAAGTGATATTGGTGATGATGTCACACCAAACAATATTATATCCAAGTTGTCGCTGCTTGTTCTACATTTTCCATGCTTGAGAATCATCAGGTCATGCAGTTTGCATGCAACTTCTGAAATATTTGCTTCACTAAAAGCAAATCAAGATGAACCTGATGAGGCAAAGGCAATTAGAGTTGATGTCCCCTCAGAAGAGGGAATAGTAGAAATGATGCGAGGTAAGATTTCTTTATTGGTGTTTCTCATTTTTGAAGATCTAAGCTTTCACACTGAAACAGAATAAGGTTGCTCTTGAGGTCAACAAATTAATGTTTTTTTGTTTCTTACAGAGACGAAAATTACAATACATCAGCAGTGGAGTTCCTAAGACGGCTCCCGGGTGTGATAGATTCTAATTACAGGTCAAATCATTGATGGATGTAAGAGCTTGGCGGAGTTGGCGCTTCTACCTGTCAAGAGGTTAGCTGAACTAATGGGTGGTGTGAAAGCTGCTCAGACTCTCAGAGACTTCCTTGATGCCAAGTATCCAACCTTGCTGTAGTGTATACTAATCTCGACGGGATAGAAGCAGTACCTAATTTATTTATTGTTTAATTGCAATAATTTATATTGAAGTGTCCAAGCACCATTGTTATTGGTGTAGAATGGGTAATTAAACTTATCTTTGCCTTTCCTATTTGCATTGTATTTTTTCATAAATCATTGTAATTTTTCGATTAGTGCGAAGATTAGTTTGCCATTTCATTGGCTTACAATTTTTATTAGGAAATGTAACGTCAGAAATTTATGGCTCAATTTTATATTCTTTCATGCTCTAGTCCTCTTCTATCTCTCTCTCTTTCTTTTTTTCTTTTTCCTTTTTTTCTGTTTAGTTGGAACAGGGATACAAAGCAGAAGTATGTCTCATCAAAATTCATAAATTCAATCTCTTGGGGGTATTGGTCCAAGTCAGTTCTCTGGTTCTTTTAGCGGTGATGACATTCATATTAATTTTGTAGTTTTATTTTACATTTTAGAACATTTTATGCAATTAAAGGTTGCTCTTTCTTGTCATGGGTTATAGTCTTCAGTTTCTGTGTGTTATGCATAAGTTTATAACGTACAAAATCGATTTGAAAAATAATCTGTAAATGTGACGGACGAACAGTTCCCAATCGTGAACACTAATTGGTACCATGTACAGATACATTAATGGACAAGTGTAACTCATTGCTTATTTTCTTTCTTAAGCATATATATACTGTACTGTAAATTTATAATGATAGCCAAGAAAAGTGATGCTGCTATTCTTTGTTGGCCTTTATTAACTTGTGTATGGTTTCCTCGTCAACTTTGAAGGCTTTAGCTAACAAATCTGCTTGTATCCCGCTTTCAAAGAGGCTACTACCTACTGTTACTGTTCCAGGATTTGAACTCCCAAATATCCCCAGAGTATCACCACCACCACAATCACCTCTAGAATACGTTACAAAATGAATCAGTCCTTTGGGGATGACGAATAGATCACAAGGTTGAAGTGTTTTCATAAACATCTTGTTATTCGTGTCGATGAACGCTACTTTTAGCCGCCCGTCTATTGCCACTAGATGTTCAGATGATCTTGGATGATAATGCGGAGGGGTGATGCTCAATGGAGGATATAGTGTTTTAGAAACTGAAACTCCTAGCCCTTCCAGCGCTGGAAATACTTTCTTTGTTATTCTGCGAATTTTCGATTCTGTTCCTGTTAAGTTCCCTTAACATAGAAGTCTTTAAGGCCAGTGTAGGTGAAATACTGCCTAGTTATGTGGTTGATGTCAATGCCTGGGGGCACCAAGAAATCGTCAAGGATATCCGGGTCCCCAGCATTGGCTGGGGCAAATATGAAAGTCATTGCCATTATTAAGCTGCAAAGCTTTCCCATTTAGACTGGGGATTGATTGAAAATCTCAGTTGGGTTTGATTTCCCAAGTTGGTGAAGTTAAACTTTAGTATTTATAGGCAGGGAAATTTTGACCTTAAGATTACAGCATTGTGGATGATGGCAACATTGCATTTGTTTATATGATAATCTAGAAGTTATGTGCAATAATCCATGCAGGGCAGCGATGCTTCTTAGGTGAATTATAAATAAAGGTTGACAATTGGCTTTCTTGCTGTCTCAACTGTAATAACAATGCATTTAATAATTTAAAATATTGGATTGTAAATTGTGCGAGTATACGCAACTCTTATGGCATTTCGGGACAAAAATGAGATCATTCATTCATTGTAGTAATCGATTTTGAATAAGTTAAGAGAATGACCTTTAGATTGGAGAAAGTGACAGTGACGTGAATATTATGAAAATATGATATTTCATTATTATTTAATTTTAATTGTAATTTTATAAAATAAACTTTTATTAATTCTACTAGCATATAGATTATATATTACAGTCATCCCACCCAAAATTCTTCTGCAATGATACAGGAGATGACGTGACACCAAATAATCTGATATACAGGACACCAAACAATCTTACTTTCTTGCCTAAGCATACTTCTAATGTTTTATTATCATACATAACACTGCTAATGTTAACATATACCTCTAATTTATTATGATCATATTCATATTGACAAGTGAAGCTTCTTCTCTTGATTTGCCTTTGTTATCTTAAATACGGTTTCATCATCGATTTTGAAAGCTTTAGCTAGTAACTCTGCTTCTATCCCGCTTTCAAAGAGGCTGCTGTCCACTGTAACTGTTCCAGGATTTGAAGTCTCGGGACTATCACCACTAGAGTTACACATTTTATTTCGAAATCTTGTTTCTCATATTCTCCCAATTTTATTTAGAAAAAAATTTTAGGAGAAAATAGGATTTGGAAGAAAATTTTAGGAGAAAATAAAAAAATAGAGTGAGAATGGAAATGATTTTCATTTCTAAATTAAAATAGAGATGGAGATGAGAGACCTCACCCTATCCCTATTTATTTAAAAAAATCTCATTTTCTTTAAATAAATATTTTAAATATTTTTATTATTTAAAAATTTAATTATATTATATTTATAATAAAATATTATATTTATTTAAAATTTTTAGTAAAATATATAAATAAGAAAATGAGAAAAATGGGAAAATGAGATAAATGAAAAATTGAGATTAGAGAAATGAAAAAAATAAGAAACTGTGATTAGGGATAGGGTACATCCCAAAATCTCCCATGCTCATTTTCTCAAAATAGAGAATAGGTAGGAATGGAGAATGGTATAGGAAATGGGAATGGGAAAAGGGGACCAATATCCACCCCATTTTTTCAATGTGCAACCCTAATCACCACCACCACAATCCTCTGTATACACTATGAAATGAGTCCTTTGGGTATGAACATATCAACAGCCTGCTGTGTTTGCAAGAAGAGCTTGTTCCTCGTGTAGACGAACCCGACTTCCAATGACCCACCCAATGCTACTAGAAGTTCATATGATCTTGGATGATAATGTAGAGGGGTGATGCTTAGTGGAGGATATATTGTTTTAGAAATTGATACTAACCCTTCCAGTGTTGGAAATACTTTCTTTGTTAGTCTGCTAATTGTTGATTCTATTTTTCCTATTAAGTTTTCCTTAGTGGTGAAGTTTTTAAGGCCAATGTACGTGAAGTATTGGTTGTGATAGGATCTTTCTATTTCAATTGAAAATAAGATACTCAGACAATGTTCTCTGTTTATGGGATAGAAGAATAATCCTACAATTGCTCATTAATTTTAAAAGTTTATTTTTCCTTAAATAATTGAAATGCACTTAAATAAACAAATTAATAACAACTTTTTAGTTTTAAATCACTTATTCTTTTTTACTAAAAATTGAAAAAAGAATAAAAGATCGAAATTGTGGTATCATGTTATTGAGCACTTCTCCACATACACAACAACATGCACTGGCTACTTTTCCATTAATCCTTCACCTGATGAACTTAGTATTCGACATACAAGTCCTCTTGCTTTGTCTAACTCCATATTGTTTGTAAAGGTCCCTCTTATTTGCTCTTTGATGGCCAATTAATGAGCCCATGGCCGTAAGTCAGGGAAGCACTAATGAGAATTTGTTGTGTACTCTTCCGTCCTTTGATTATAATAAAATGAGAGTTTGTGTTGATTGTCCAATCTTGCTTGTCCTGTGTGTTGTGATGCTTGGTTGTTCATTGCTTGTTTGCTCATTGCTTACTTGTATGTTGCTTGCTTGCTTGTTACATATTCGCTTGAATTATGTTGTTAGACGATCTTTGTTTGTTTCCAAGTATTGTCCATTACTTGCTTACTTTTGTAGACAACTAACCTACTTGTGCATGCTGTGTGTAAAAACTTGTTTAGGCTGACTTACTAGTTCAACGTGATAGTGAGTGCCACATAAATTCGAATTTTGTCTAAGAGAAAAATCAATTCATGATAGTTGGTATCAGAGCACAAGGTTGAAGTAAAAATGTATACAAAAGCTAGCATTTTAAAAGAAAACATATTAGATATTCTCAAGAGAAAATGGACAGAATTGGAAGAACGTCAATGAGCATTGGATACACTCGAAGGAAAATGAGTAAAGTTTAAGAATCGTCAACGAGCCTTGGAGGCGGCACGGAAGAGAGTGGGCTCACCTGATATCGAGGACTTGAGACGAACCATAAGATTGCTAGAGTCCTTGAGTGCTTGGGTAAGCGCACTCGAATCTAAAGCTGCTAGTTCTAGTACCGAAACGTCTGGTAGTGGATATCTCGAAGAGTTGGAAACACAACTTACAGATGTGCAAACCACTCTATCCGAGTTTGCTGAGGAGTGCCGTAGTGAAGTAGGTATGCTGCGAGAACAACTGGAAAACACAAGGACAAACTTCGCTGCCTGTGCCCTTGTAACTCAGCCAGGAGTCACCCCGAGCCAAGAATATCACCGAATAAGGGTACTGAAACCAAAGCACTATGGAGGAGCTCGAGATGTCAAAAAGCTCAAAATTTTTTTGTTTGATATCGAGCAATACTTTTAGGCTGTAAGGGCAGATTCTGAGGAAGTAAAGGTGACCATGGCGTCCATGTACTTGTCTGGGAATGCCAAGTTGTGGTGGAGAATAAAATACCAAAAAATTTAGTATAGACGCTGCATAGTTGATAATTGGGAAGACCTGAAATGCAAGTTGAAATTCTCAAGTCTGATGTTAGATATTTGAAATATAACGGAACAAGATAGGTTATTCTATTTCATAAATGGTCTTCAACTTTGGGCTCGAAATAAGCTTCAGCGACAAGGAGTGCAAGATTTCTCATCTGCACAATCAACTGCTGAACGATTGTCAGATTTCGCGCGTGTGGTCCCCAAGCAAAAAGACCGTTACCTATGTCAGGAGGGAACGGTAATTGGAACAAAAGGCCTAGGAATTGGGGAAGTAAGCAAGTGTCATTTGGATGTTGGCTATGCAATGCTAGTATAGAGCATTAGAATGTCCCAAAAAGACTAGATTGAGCGCCATGAAAGCTGAAGAGCCATCGCAAGAGGAAATTTAGGGCGATTAGAAAATAGAAGAAACTAGTCACATGGTGGCTTTGAGAATGTTGATGCCCTAAAGAAGCAGTCTGTGGGCAAGAAGGCTGTGGGAACAAACCTTTTGTATGTTGACGCTCTAATCAATGAGATTATAGCGAGGAGTGTTATGGTGGATATAATGGTTACTTATACCTTCATTTTCGCTTCTGAAGCAAAACGCTTTGGGTTAAAACTCGAGGCAGATGTTGGCCACATGAAGGCTGTCAACTCTAAAGCCTTACTCACGAGTGGGTTGGCAAAGTAAGTACAAATGAAATCGGCACTTGGGAAGGTCAGGTGGACCTTATGGCCATACAGATGGATAACTTTGATGTTGTCTTTGGAATGAATTTCTTGTTAGAGAAGGGTGCAATCCATGTTCTATCTGTCGGTGGTTTATTGATTATGGGAGAAAGGTCCGTGATGGTGCTTGCCAAGGTCAAGCAGCCAACTAAGGCGAAGCTCTTATCTGCCCTTCAATTTAAGAAGGGGATTAAGAGATGAGAACCTTCCTTCATCGCAATTTCGACCTTAGTGGAGGAGGGAGAAGAAGAGCCGACCTCATCAAAGATTGCAGGTGTATTGAGGAAATTTGCAGAGGTGATGCCAGATTAACTACCTAAAACCTTGCCACTAAGGAGAACAATCGACCATCAGATTGAGTTGGTGCTAGTGGCAAAACCACTTTCGCGCACCCCTTATAGAATGGCCCTACCAAAGGCAGCCAAACTTCGAAAATAATTAAACGAATTATTGGAGGTCGGTTTCATCAGACTGTTAAAAGCAATGTTCGAAGCCCTGGTGTTATTCCAAAAGAAACAAGATAGGAGCTTACGGTTGTGTATAAACTATAAAGCTCTTGATAAATTGACGGTGTGCAATACCTATCCCATTTCTCTGATAGCAGACTTGTTCAACCAGCTGAGTTTGGCTAAGTACTTCATAAAGTTAG
This sequence comes from Cedrela odorata, assembly GCA_035584115.1. Classification (NCBI taxonomy): domain Eukaryota; kingdom Viridiplantae; phylum Streptophyta; class Magnoliopsida; order Sapindales; family Meliaceae; genus Cedrela; species Cedrela odorata. The sequence goes on from JAXCLQ010000011.1 coordinate 5,178,524, forward strand.
ATTTGCGATCGGGCTATCATCAAATGAGGATCGTCGAAGGGGATGAGGCGAAGACAATATGCGTCACCCGATATGGATCGTATAAGTCCCTTGTGATGCCGTTTGGGTTGACAAATGCTCCTGCAACCTTCTACATCTTGATGAATGAAGTATTCCACGAATATTTGAATGAGTTTGTGGTGGTCTACCTAGACAATATTGTGGTTTGCAGCAAGACATTGGAATAGCACAAAGAACACTTAGCTAAGGTATTCTAAAAGCTGAAGGACAACAAACTCTTTGTGAAGAAAGAAAAGTGTTCGTTTGCCCAGAAGCACATCAAATTCCTTGGCCATGTGATAGAGGAAGGTTGCATATGAATGGATTTGAACAAGGTGAAGGCTATTCAAGATTGGAGGACACCGACGAGTGTAAAAGAGTTACGTTCTTTCCTTGGATTGGCTAACTATTATTGGCGATTTGTAGAGGGGTATTTAAAGAAAGTTACACTATTAACAGTGCTGTTGAAAAAGGGCGTAACATGGGAGTGGTCTGAGAAGTATAAAGCAACTTTCAACAACTTGAAGGAAGCAATAATGAAAAATCCAGTCTTTAGCCTTTTGGATGTAACCAAGCCATTTGAGGTACAGACCGATGCATCTGATTTTGCATTGGGGGGAGTTCTATTGCAGAAGGGCCACCCGGTAGCTTATGAGAGTCGAAAACTATCAAACCTGGAGCGGAGATACATTGCTCAAGAAAAGGAACTCTTGGCAGTATTACACTATTTGAGGGTATGGAAGCACTATCTACTGGGATCTAAGTTTGTGGTGAGAATAGACAATACAGCTGTTAGTCATTTCCTTACCTAGCCAAAGTTGACCTTAAAGCAGGCTAGATAGCAAGAGTTTCTTATTGAATTCAACTTTCACTTTGAACACAAAACTGAAAGCTTGAATACAGTTGTGGATGCTCTGAGTTGCAAGTTAGAACTCGCAAGTTTGAAGAGGATGGCAACCATGTCAGCTACTACGGTTTCAGTATTACTCCGTGAGCGTATTAGGGAAAACTTGGAGAAGGATCCAATCTCTCGCACGATTATGAAGTTGGAAGAAGATGGAAAGACTCCTCGATTTTAGGTGGAAGATAGGCTCTTGTAGACAAAGGGCAGTCGCTTATACGTTCTAAAAGTTGAAGATTTGCGGAGAGCTCTTTTGAAGGAATATCAAGGCACTCTGTAGGTAGTTCATCTAGGATGGCAAAGAACGTATGCCTTATTGAAGCAAATGTATTGTTAGCCACAGATGCAGGATGACGTAGCAAAGTATACCAAGACTTGCCTTATCTGCCAACAAGATAAAGTAGAAAAGTTAAAGACTCCAGGATTGCTAGAGCTGCTAAATGTGCCGAGCCAACCTTGGGAGAGTGTCTTGCTTGACTTCATCACAAACTTTCCGAAGATTAGAGGTGACTTAACTTATATTTTGGTAGTTGTTGATAGGTTTTCGAAGTATGCCACTTTTATACCAGCCCTAAAATATTGCAGAGTAGAAGAAACAACGAGATTATTCTTCAAGTACGTGGTGAAGTATTGGGGAGTACCATAGCACATTGTGAGTGATCGGAATCCCAGATTTATTAAAATATTCTAGTCCGAATTATTTAACATTCTTGGGTCACAGCTGAATATCTCTTCGAGTTATCATCCACAAACTGATGAGTAAACAGAGATATTCAACGGGATGCTAGAAGAGTATTTACTCCATTTTGTAAATATCAACCAGAAGAATTGGACACAATTACTTGACGTAACATAATTTTTCTTCAATGCAAGGAAGAACTCATCAACAAATTGAAATCCATTTGAAATGGTGACAGCATAAAAACCACTTCTACCTCACACAGTCACAGAGTATAAGGGAAATGTCCCTCCAGCTTTTAATTTCACTAAGAAATGGAGAACTAATGCCGAAATAACTCGAGCCTATCTAGATAAAGTCGTCGCTAAGATGAAGAAGTAGGCAGACAAAAGTAGTAGACCGCTCGAGTTTAAGCATAGAGATTTGGTGCTGATTTAGGTTTATTTCAGAACAAATTCACTTCCAGGAGAGCCGAGATCAAAGACTAGTACGGAAGTATGAAGATCCAATTCCAGTCATTACTAAAGTATGGAAGGCCTCATATAAGGTCGAGACGTGAGCATAGATGAATATGCACCCGGTCTTCTATGTTAGTAGTTGAAGTCATATTACACCGACAAGGAGGATTTTGCGCGCAACCAACCTACAAGAGAAGAGATAAAGGAGCAACCACGGAAATACACTACTAAAGAAGTTGAAGAAATCCTAGCAGAGCAACAAGTGAAGGGTGCGGGAAAACTACACTACAGGGAGTTTCTTGTGAAGTGGAAGAGCCTTAGAAAAGAAGAAATCAGCTGGGAAAAAGTTGAAGATGCCGATAGATTAGGTGGAAGAGGGTGTAAAGGTCCCCTTTATTTGCTCTTCTAGGGCTAACTAATGAGCCAATGGCCGCAAGTCAGGGAAGCACCAATGGGGATTTATTGTGTACTCTTCCGTCCTTGGATTATAATAAAATGAGTGCTTGCATTGATTGTTTAATCTTACTTGTCCTATGTGTTGTGATGCTTGGTTGTTCAATACTTGTTTGTTTATTGCTTGCTTCTATGTAGCTTACTTGTTTGTATATTGTTTGCTTACTTGTTGCATATTCGCTTAAATTTAACGTGATAGTGAGTGTCGTACAAATCTAAATTTCGTCTAAGAAAAAGTCGATTCATAACACTGTTAATGTGAAAGCCTCGAGGCACCAAGAAATCGTCTAGGATATCGGGGTCCCCAGCACTCGCTAATGCAAAGACAAAAGCAAAGGCCATTATTAAGCTATAAAGCCTTTTTATTTTAACTGGGTTTGCAATGAATTGCCAGTCTAAGGTAAAGGTTCTCAATATTTATAGGAGGGGAAAATCTGAATTTATTCTCTTAGCATTGTCGTGGTAATGCAACATTCTATGATATTTGTACAAATTTTGTACAATAATGAATGGTGCGATGATTCCGAGTCTCTGATGTACAAAGATTGATAGTTGACTTCTTGCTTCGTCCTGTCAACTAAGATTACCTGGTAAAGGATGTGAGTCTGCGCAACTAATATGAAAATTCAGAAAATAATTGAGATTGTTGAGTCTTCGCATTAGTCGCTTAACTCATTACAATAAGTCATTCCAGAATTGGGCCTGTTAATTCGAGAATTGGCCCATATTTAGAGAAAATAACCCATAATTTGAGCTCAGCCCAAATTATCAACCTTCGCAGACACACATCTTCACATTAAAACTGCACGACGCAACACGGTAATAAACCCAAAGCCAATTTCCGTACGGAGAGAAGGTAGTGGGCTCAGCCTCAGTGGATGTTGTCATAGTGGTTGGCGACGATCGTGGCGGAATGGTTGCTATCCTGTCTCTCTCTCTCTCTCTCTCTCTCTCTCTCTCTCTCTCTCTCTCTCTCTCTCTCTCTGTGTGTGCGCGCGC
>JAXCLQ010000011.1:5205158-5225770 GCA_035584115.1 Cedrela odorata
CCCCTGCGCATTCTAGCATCATTCCCTCCCCCACCCACTCAGTCGGTTGCGCCTGCGCCCCCACCCCCCCCTTCCCTTCACTTTCCAACAATTCAATTGATAATGACACCAACCGTCTCCAATTTCACCTCCTCCTCTCTTCTGGTAAACTACGCCTCCCCACCCCTTATTGTCCGCACTCCACCACCTTAATCATTATTATTATGTCTAAGCCGACGACGAAGAGGGTCCCGCCTCCGTGCTGGACCCACGACGAAACCCTTGCTTTGATCAACGCCTATGGTGCCAGATGGCTCTCTCTCAATCGCGGAAACCTCCGGACCTCCGACTGGGACGTTGTGTCTTCTGCAGTATCCGACTCTAGTTCCGGAGCGTCTAAGTCTTCCATACAGTGCCGCCACAAGATCGAGAAATTGCGAAAACGGTACCGTGCTGAGAAACAGCGGTCCCTGTCTTTGCAAGGTCGGTTTGTCTCTTCTTGGGACCTTTTTCCTTTATTGGATTCTATGAATTTTGGGTCATCGTCGGCCGCTGCGCTTAGTAATCAGAGTCGTGATGATTTTGATCACAAAATCGTGGACGTTACTGAGTTTCGCTTAAATAAGAATTTGATGACCAAATATGGTAAGGTTGATGGTGATTTGAATCAAGATTTTGGTTTAAATCGTGATTTAAGAAGTGGTTTTGTGAGGAATCATGGCAATATTGATTTTGATGATGATTTTGGAGGTTTAGAGTCTAGGGCAAAGGATTATGTGAAGATTGGTGGTGATTTTAAGCCTAACCTTGGTTCTGATCGCGATTTCAAAGTTGGGTTTGGTGTGAAAATGCAAGATTTTGTGTTGCCTCAAGGGTTTAGATTGAAGAGTTATAGGAAGAGTGATGATGATAAGCCAAGTCCCAATCTTGATTTTATTCATGATCTCGATGGGTTTCCTGTGAGAACCTTTGGTGATAGGATTTTGGTGACACCACCAGGTTTTAAGCCAAAGAATTATGGAAAGATTGATGGGAATTTTAACCCGGATGCCTATTATGATCACAATGCTGATTATGAGGTTACTAATGGAAGTGGAAGTGAGTTTTATGCTAAAACCTTGGGTGATGGGGATTTTGTGCCACTGGGAACTAGGTTGAAGAATTATGGTAGGATTGATGGAAATTTAAATGGTAAAGTTGATCTTCCGATTGTGAATGGGCATGGTTCTTCTTCAAGATTGAGGTTTGGGAAGAAGAATGGGGATGGTGGGGTTAAGAGAGATTTTAATCCGATGGACGAGTTGGCCTCATCAATTACATTGTTGACAGAAAGGTTTGCCAAAATCGAGAAGATGAAGATGGAAATGGCAAGGGAGACTCAGAAAATGCGGATGGAGATGGAGACGAAGCATAACCAGATGCTATTGGAATCCCAGAAACATATTTTAGATATTTTTGTGTCAGCGATTTCGGAGAAGAAGGTGAAGAAGAAGAAAAAGAAGGTGAAGGTGGAGCTCGTATCACCTAAGATGTCTGGAAAGAGAGATGAAGCTCAGTGAGTTGATAGTCAAATTGTAGCATCAGATTGTGGATAAAGGAGGTTAGCTGAAACAGTGCTGTAAATTTTTGTTGTTCTTTTTGAAGGTTGTAATCAAATTTTCCTGAAGTTGGAATGCTTGAGAAATGATGTTCCTTTTTCATCATAGTAGCTTTGCAATAGGATAATGTTTTGCAATTTTTCTTTCTTGGCAAACAGCTTCGCCAATGGGTTTTGCACTTTTATGCTGACTAGTTTTTGTGAGTTTGTCAATTGTCACTTTAATTACTTTTTCTGACTTAATACGATGTTGAAAAGATGATTAATCTATGCGACTGCAGGACAAAATGAAATTCATTTTTATTCTGAAATATGGGTGTATGTGCACAATTGTGCGTAGTGTTCACTTGCCATAGCATTATAGCAAAACTTAAATAACCGTAGAATGTTTTTCTTTGAATTAATGGTTAAAAGGTTTAATCTGTGACCAAAAAGCTTATCTGTGTTGTGTAATCTTTAGCATTTTTTGTTTGTACTAATTATTGAAAGTGAAGATTGCATATGGCCAACCAAGGAATTGTACTTTCAGCTTCTATTTATACATCCAATTTTTGAAAGTTAATGAGAACTTGTGCATCTCAGAATCCAGGATTTTCTTACGTTGATAACATGGGGATGATGCAGTGGATGTGGACCTGATTTGTGTTCGAAATTTTGGCAGTTTTATCTTCAGTTTACCCGCACAGGTCACAATTTCCTGCCATCTATCAAATCCACCTTTCAACTCCGGGGCTATGACCTTCGACAGTACCGTCAATCTTCTATCTGTTACCAATTTACCTCGTGCTCTGCCAGCTACCAAGCTGTATCAATCTGTGGCACTAGAGTTATGAATCATAACGAAGACTTAGCAAAAACAATTTTAGACCACTTTCTACAACTAGATCCTATTTTAATTTTTTACAATGGTGTTTTCGCTTCTTGTTATACATTTTTCTGATGGGCTTGTAGTTTTGTCAATGTTACTTATTACCATTTATTCTCACGCATTCGATAAAAAAATGGCCAAGAAAAAAATCATGGATATTTGAAAAGTCGCGACCCAAAATTTTATATATTTTCTAGTTATACTGTTATGATGCAAGAAATCATGTAGGCATGGAATTTCATTTCTCAAATCTGATGGGATGGGAACTATTACAGGCATAGCAAGGGATGAGAAAAAATAAAAAGTGAAAGAGATTGGGAACACACAACTGACCAACCGTAAAAAGAGAAAGGGTGGTGAAAATGCACTGAAAATGTAGGGCCACCTACTTTGTACACTTACTTTTGACAATGGCAATAACTCCAAAGTACCATAAAAGCATGTAATGTCAAACGTCAATCAGATCTCACTAAGTGATCTTTCTGGCTTAATCATCAGTATCTTGACCAATGCCACCATAGCAACAACACGATCCCTCTGCCATGATCTTTTGTGGTCATCAAAACGTCTAGTAATTATGGAATTGCTAAGTAGATAGGACCAGCAAGTTTTTGTTGATCTTGATTAAATAGATTATTAATTATTCTTAAATTTAGATGATCTTAATTCTTTTGCAAAATTTTATATTAAATTATAACAATTCGAGGATTAAATTGTTTAATAGTATATACAAAAAAATTGTGTTAAAGAACCAAAGATGTGGCAGACTTGTTTTACTTTATAATGTGAATATTTACCTAAAATGTTAATGTGAGGTCATCTCTCCAAAGTTCATGGTTGTAATCAATGGGGTAATCGTGCTGCCGTTATACAAAGGAAAATATTCTTTGATCTTTTTCTTTTCTAAAAGAAGAGGAGTAGATGACAAGTTGCCCATTTTGGAATAGCTAGTAAATGACAAAAATTACAAGTTAGCTTAAATTTTGCCAAACACTATTTCAATATTGTATTCAATCATTACACACTATGACCCAGAACGATCTCAATTATCCTCACCACGCTTATAGAGAATATTCTTCATGTCTTTCTCCATCTTCAAACATGATCATGTATCACCTCGACACTTGGAAGCAAAGAATAAGTGGAGAATGCCTCTCTCTCTCTCGCTCTCTCTCGATCGATGCTTCTAATTCTTTTTCATCCCAGTTATTTGTATTTCTATTTTATGGGAAATCCCCTTTTGTTTACTAGGAATTACATGAAATTTATATTATAACATCCCAAAACAAATTAAACGGGCGCCTAAAAAAGACAAATAGTTGTTCATTACATTTGATTGATTAAAGCGCTTGAATATCTAGCTTACTTTGTTGGACTGATGAGTTTGGCATCTCTTCAATTCCCACCTTCATTTCTTCTGCTTCGTAAGTTGAGTGAACACCATAAAGCACATAAAACAAAGTTATCAAACATGCCCATATTGCAAATCGTTGGTAGGAGAGAATCTTCAGCGTGGTCATGAGGAAAACGTTAAGGAAAATTGAAATTGTTGCTGGCCATGGCATGAACGGCACTGACCATTCTGTTGGATGGCCGATGCAACAAGGTGTCATGTAGTGGAAGTAGGAGGTGATCATGATCAATAACCCACCGAATAGTGGCAAACCCCACCACTGTTGCCCAAACTTCATGCTTACGGAGAAGGCAATAGCAGTAGAGGTGAGAAGTAAGAGGAACAAAAGAGTATGAAATGGTGGATTGTTACCAATGATAACATAACGACGGTAGATTAGAGCATTGGCAACAAGGTAGAACACCAAGAGCGTGCTGATGGAGATCATTTCAAGCACAATGTTGAGGTCTGTGAAGAGAGCAATTGATGCTGTGCATAGCCCTGCACCATATAAACATAAACATGTATATCTCATTATTTTCGTTTTTTCTTCTCTCTAAATTTCGATACCAAAGTTTGCATGCATAGTTTGTGTAATTCTGAAAGTAAATTTTTAAGTGGTAATGAAACAAAAATAAGATTTGTCTTATTAATTCTATATATCATCATTATTATTTCCACGGTCTAATTGGATATTGTAATTAGTCAATATGGGTCCTTAGGGAAAGTACAATTCCCAAAAAGATTTTCTCCAAAAATTTCATATAATATTAGACTTTTCCATTTACAAAGAAAATTAAGAAAACTTTTCTCCCTAGATCCTAAGTGGGTTGTTAAACAATCAATATAAATACGGTTCCCTAATTAATTATTTATTTAGTAATCAATTTTGTTCCCAAATTCGTTAAAAGAAACGAAGAAAACTCGGACAGAAAATGTGGTGGCAACCGGCAAGAATTAGTATGAAGATTTCGACCTTCTGTGCATAAAAAATTGTATTCCATTTGATTAGCAGACAGGCACCATTTTATACGTTCTTAGATCGATAGTCTTGACTTGAGGTTGATGGAGATGGAGGAAATTAATAAATAATGACTTACCCAAGAGGAGTGTGGCGTTCAATGGGGTTCCTGTGGAAGGATGAACCTTGGCTAACCAGGATGGCACCAGCCGAGCCCTTCCAATGACACAAAGGTACCTGGCTTGGCCTAACATGGCTACCAACAGTGAAGCAACAATTCCCAAGCTTGCTCCGGATCCAACGACGTTGCTCGCCCACTTCCATCCAATCTTTTGGAAAGCGATTGAAAATGATGCTTCTTTCATTACCTATAATCATTTGAAACATATATTATGCCTTATTAATATTTCGATTTTGTGTACTTGATGATGTCTACACATAACCAACAAATTAAATTTGATCAAATTTAGATGAATTAACTTACCTTATTGTAAGGCACCATGACACACAAAGACAAGGCCATGAGGCAATATAGCACTGAGACAATGAGAACAGAACCCACAATGCCTAGAGGCAGGCTCTTAGAAGGATTTTGGATCTCTTCTGCCATTGTTGAAACTGAGTCATAGCCTATATAGCTGAAATAAACTATAGCTGCTCCGTCGAGAACACCCTTAACCCCAAAAGGAGCTAGCCCTCCTGGCTTTACCAAGTTTTGGACACTTCCATTGCTGAAACTAGCAATTATGATGAATCCAAAGAAAACAACATGAAAGATTGTCATAATAAGGTTCAACATGGAGCTTTCCTTTGTGCTGCAATCCCCAAAAAGAAACTTCAATCACTTTCAAAATCTTAATAAACATCGTCACTTGAAAGTCCAATAACAATATATAAAGATAAAATTAAATAAGCAATCACAGCTATATTGATGGTTGGAGAGAAATTAATTAATAAATAAACCAAGCTATCATGGGGATAAATCAAAAGAGGCAGTAATCAATCACAATCCAACAACGAGGTCCATTTATCCAAACCCAATAATTAATACAAAACTAAATCTAATGCCCACTTCCCTTTGTCAACGAAAGATTATAATGAGTTACTAAAATTTGTCTGCATCACTCAATTTAATTTTAACAATAACCAAAACAAAATTTATTTATATTTATCAGATAGTGTTATGAAGTGAACGCAAATAAACAAAAAAGGTTTTATTAAGAGATCAAACCTATGGCATAGACAAAGAGTGAGAAGAAGAACAAGTGCGACAGCCGGGAAATCCAACATATTGTAACCCTTTACTAGCCCGACTACTTCCACTCTCCATGCATTTGAATTATTCTCTCCAACAGCTTGGCACAGGTAATCCGTAAAACTTCTTGCCACAGCAGCGTTTGATAATACATACTCCATCAGTATGTTTAATCCAGCAAAATATCCAACAAACTCACCTGCAAGTTTCCAATTTGAATTAAGATCAAAATGAAATAGGGATATAGGTTTAATAGGCTTGCTTAATCATTTCATATTGAAGTATGGGGAAGGAAAGAATTTTTTTCGTCAGAAAAAACTGTGCATACCAAAAGTCACTCTCAGATAACTGAAGGCGCCCCCAGCAACAGGAATCTGTACAGAAAATTCAGTGTAACACAAAGAGGAAAGGAGAGCTGATATTCCAGCAATAATATATGATATGAAGACAGAAGGGCCGGAGATTTGAAGGGCTACAGGGCCAGTGGTGACAAAGACACCGACACCAAGCATACCACCTACACCAAGAGCTACCAAATCATACCACATAAGCTTCCTTTTCATGTCTGCACCAGACCTTAACCTCACTTGGTTGAGCTCTTGGTCCGGTGTCCATGTTGCTAGCATTCTCTTTCTAAGCCTGTGAGGCGTTTGAGAGAGAGATTGGAGATAGTTAGAGAAGAAAATGTTGTTTGTTGGAGATTGAATGTTTGCCATGTTCGTGATAGAAATCAAAGGAGTGTGTTTTTTGTTTTCCATGAGAAGGTTGAGAGGGCTTTAAATATGCAGATGGGGAAGAGAGAGGGGAAATATCTCTAGATTATTTTCCTAAAGGTTGAAGGAGAACTCAAAAAATAAGTGTCCCTAGCTTTAATGAAAGTACCTAATTGTCCTTGTATGAATATGCAAAATGACTATTATATTCTTACTATTACACACATTTGCACAGCTTTTGAGCACCCCAAGACCATAAAGAGGTTCTTATTAGTTTTCTGTTATAGAGAAGCATGCAAAAAGAGGTAGAAAAAGGCCCAACCATTTTGTAGGAGAAATCAGTGTGAGGAGGAAGCAGTTTGATCTGGGCTTTTGGAAATTTTCCTCATCTTATAACTTTGAAACGATGTGACAAGCATCCATACTTTGATTAAAGCAACTAAAGATTTCTTAATTAAAACTCAAGAATAATTGGACTTGATTCCTCAACAAAATATCAATCACATTTGCTTTGCAGTTCAAACAGTTGTAATGCCTGCTACCAGAAATTATTGGAAGTTTGGATATCACTACCCGTGTAGTTGCACTAAAATGATTTCATAATTTTCAATTTCATTAGTTTTTACCTCATACACAATGAATTCAAGAACGATGCTCAAGTTGGTGTAATTACAAATTTTATTTTTAAATTTCAGCTTTGTCATATATATATATATATATATATTTTGGCCATTCTGTAAATATTTAGATTAAGCGTACTAATGCACGATATATGATTATTCATATATATTTACATAATGACATACGAATCTATAGATTACACATACAAATTTATATGCATACACGTCACATCTGACATGCCAATGAAGGCATATGTGTGATAGCTAGGCTTGTGCTGTGTACAACACTTTGATGTCAAACTTGTGCGAAAGTGCATATGGAAATGAGCCAAACTCATTTCTTTGCATTGACTTTTCATTTTTTGTTTAACCATCAACTTTAATTAAATTTTACTGATTTTCAAATTTCACCTCCGGTACAAAAGTTGAAGATTCTGTGGTTATACAAACTTCTAAGTATGCTAATTAAAGTGGTTATACAAACTTCTAATCAGTTGGATAATCCATTGGGTAATTAGTATGCTAATTAGGCATCTCGAATACATATTATTCGCGAACACCTCTTAATTATGTTATCAGGATTTGGCTTGCTTTACTCGAATGTACCAATTATCAGTCTAGTAACCTAGCTAACTCATAAATTTAGGGTATATACCTTTATATCTTCTATCTGCAAATTTGAAAATTTTTTAAAAAAACCTTGTTTCGGCTTATCTCTGTTTCACATATTGAGTCATAATATTTTCAATAAAGCAATGCTTCTTATCTTGTGCTTGTTGGGATTTAGATTGCCACATCCAATAGAAAGACTTTATTCAAGATATACTTGATTTGCAAGCATCCCAATAGCTTTATGTAACTTTCATTGAGAAAAATGGACGAAAATCAGTTGTAGCAGTTAACTGTTAGATATGAAAAATTAGCAAATCTATAGAGAAATAATACATAAGTGGAGAGGTGGTGCTGCATCATTACCACCAAGCAAAATTTATCAATATCGTGCCCTATCTTTTCTTACTAGTATCTTTTTTTTTCTTAGCATCAATATATGATCATGTCAAAGGCTCTCTTTTTGGTATGAATTAAATCCAATATACTCTAGCCGTCATAATAAGAAAAGAAGTGAGTCCTTGAAGCCCTAGTTAATATGCATGCTTAAATCTAATCGTCATCTCACCATCATCCTCCCCGTATCATCAATAAACAGAGGATCCATAAATCATTTTCCCTTGTTGATTGAAATGGAATCGATCATTCAATAATATCATGTTTAGTTAGAGTGGTCCATGGTCCTTTAGAAGTCTACAAGTTGCGATGGGAAACTACTATTTTGCTCTAACTAGGACTGTTTCTTTGTCCACATCAATTTAGAATTTTGATATATACCTATGGAGAAGCTATCTAGCTAGGCAACCCACTTGAGAATTGTCTAGAGTATAGTCAGGGCTTGAATGAATGATAATCTTATTCCAAAGTGAAATCATGGGATTCCTCAAGTGGATAGTGTTTGATAAATATCAAAATTATGGTTAATGGATCACTATCCCATCAAATTGCTAAAGTATATACACTGTGACTAATTCTATGGTTGTTCCTTATCTAATACTGAAACATATGCATATGCTTTTCTAATGGTAGCTATTGCAAGAGAAATTGACTTCTAATATGACAACTAGCTAGCTAGAGAACTTTAGTTCAACATTAAAATTTTTGGAGTTCATAGAATATAAAAACTACGACAAAAACAAATTCTTTTGAAATTGCTTCGAATCACATTTGTTGCTTTAGCAGCATCCAGACAAGAGAGTCTACAACAGTTTATGCTCATGATTTAATTAGAAAGTGCTGCAATATTGATGTGCTTACAAGATCGTGGACTTGAAACCAACCCCATTTGAAGATAAGATTAAAACTATAAATTAGGAAAGCAGGAGACTTGTTTACTAAAATTCTTTGCCTAATATTTATTGCAACCCCAATCAAAAAGCATTATGAGCACAAGGCTGACTTTACATACAATTGTACCGCAACTTGCTAAAGAATTATGTAGAATCATAAATTGCTTCTTGCGAATGACGTAGGACCATTAGTCTAGCTTTAGTACTCACCTCAATCTTTTAAAAAGTCGAAATTACAGTTAACCACAAAGATTTAAAGTAAAGCATTTAGGGTCATAAATAATAAAGGATACAAACTGAGATGATTGAGATAGGTGTACAATGGATTCCATTAAGATTGGATTCTTTAAACATATCAAACAGTTGTAAGCATATTCACATAACTAAAATAATAATAAAAAAGCATTAGTAGTGTAGAATTTTTTTTTCTGTGCTTTCAAATTTGATTGGCTCTTAAGTTGCACTCGGGAGGGCAGTAGGAAGCAGTTGGAGCTTTTCCTTTTGATTTTCTCAAGTGGGTCATCCAAATTTCCATTGACCTCATTCCTCACCTCTCCCTTTTAGTGTTGCCACAGTATCTTTTGCAAAATTAGTGTTTCTTATGGCAAAGGAACCTTCATATCTGTGAAAAGTGCTTTGTTTTATGCATATCAGAAGAGACAATTTACTAATAAAAAGTTGAAAAAGAATATCGATAGTGTGAGAGTCACCTCTACAAACAAAAGGCCATTTTTTTCGGGGGAAGGAATCGAGTTGGATAATCCTTAATAACAAGGTGACTTTTAAACTTTTTCCTTCAGCAAGTGGCTTTCTGAATATTTGCTATAACATAGTCCAGTCGGTGGGTGAATATATATTGCTGCACAGCTTTAATTGTGTCAATATATTATAAGAAGTTTCAATAATGTTAACAAGAGATTTAGCTTTAATTGGTATATATTTAAGGTGTGAATGAATGATTAACAAATGTTAATTAGCTGAAAGCAGAAGGTACTAAGAATGCATGAAAAGAGAAAGGGAAAGAGACAGAAACATAAAGCTGCTTCTTGTATCAATAATCTCACTTCCTAATTAATTTCAATACTAAAGCATGCATGACTTCATAATATAACTAGCCTGTACTTTATTTATAAGAATCCATGCAAATAAAGCTCCCATTTATTAAGAGATTAACAATATGGTTTGTATTATAGCAACCCAACTTTTCCTCATGTCTCCACTCTACAATATCATTATACTATATTTATATAAGATTAATAATATTTAAGATCAAATTACAGCTAGCTAGGTCACACCTTCATAAGGAAAAGATCTCCCTTTCCGGCAATATCTCAGGAATGATCTTCTTAGTGCCCATATGCATTAATCAAGCCAATCCCATTATGTATTGCAGGCATCGCGACGCTTCCCACATTACTCATGTTCTTTATATTATATAGAAGAAAATGACAGTATTTGTTAGGAAATGATTATAACTTCATTACCCCTTTCATTTTTTTATATAAGCAAAAGCCAACATTCGAGGGTGGGGGAACCAATAGAAAGTTGAAAACGGGGGGCCTCTTATGCAACCATTTGACAAAATCATTTCTCTGCTTTATATATTTTGATAAAATAATTCCAATATGAGAATGATATCACGGGTTATATATATATATATATATATATATATATATTAGTCTTTTTGGATGACGTGTATATTGTTCTTGCTCTGTGTGCACAGCTTTAATCTTTTTCCACAGCCCTTGTAACCCTTATTCATTATAATATGCTACTTCAAGCGGCTATCGATTCTTTTCCTTTTCTTAAAAAAAAAATTCAATTGCCAGCCCAAATAACAGTTACATCAAGCAGAATCTACAGAGTTTCCTATTTGGGTTAAAAGAATAGTATAGTGGGGTTTTTTTTCAGATACAACATTAAGCTCAATTTAGTTTTTTAAGTCTTCTTTCTTGCATAATGGAAACTTTTTAATGCCCCTACACGTGGTCACATACCAATAAAATGTTGCTTTTAGTTTTATATATATCTTCCTCTTGTTTTATTTCCTTCTATATATACATATATCAATATGTACATTGGTTCTAACATTACGTTTCTGCGCATTCTGCCATACACCAAGTACATCCACCACAAGAAAGAATATAATTAATTGTATAAATTAATTGGCTCTAAGTGTAGGGTGGTATTATTTATAGAAGCCAGTTAACACCCGAATTAAATAACATATATATATATATATATATAAAATTCGTTATACATGGGAAAAACAAAAGCTTAAATGTCACTCAAGACAAAAAGAAAACTTAATTACATATAAATTAGGGTTTAAGCATCTATCTTTTTGCTGAAATGTGTTCGTAATTAGCATCGCTAGGTTAAAATTCAAGAAACTTGATCTAATTAATTAAATAAGATGGTCTGCCATCATTGTAAAGAAACCTATCATTTTCTACTTACAAAACAAAAGTAAATCCATAAAATAGTTTAGCTAGTCATGACCCACAATGCTGCCAAATTAAATCTAATAATTTCTTTCTGACATGCGTAACATTAGCCAATGGAAAGTGATATATCTGCGTTATTTGCATGAAAAGTTCTTGTTAAAATAAAGCAAAGGTCTATCTCTGAGTGGCTGAGCCTTCAATCTTCTTTCCTTTGTATTAACAACCAAACAATGTGCTAACAGGATGTGCGAAAGCTACAAGACATTGTAAAACCAAGACAAACTTTTCGCAGAAGTGCTTCGTATAAGACATGAACATTAAGGCTGGAAGCCATAAGCTATAGGCTTCATACTCAACGTCATCATTAGTCAGCATCGGCTACTGCTAGTAAAGTCCGAATTCCTTTATACCCGTCAACATAATTGACACTTGCAACCAAACACACAGGAATTAGAAAATTTTCCACCATTACTTGAATTGACATCACTATATTTTGTGAAAATTTGCTGAGAAGTTGCTATCAATTAATTGGAACAAGGATTTGTTTCTGCTTATTGTTAGGCTTCTCACGTAAGTGTCATTATCTAGGTCATGGCTGACAGACAGAGACAATATTATAGGCTATAGGATTCGGTGAGTCTACTACATACCCACCACCAAATTAAGTCATCAAAGCACTATTCTGAAGGGCTTAAGGCATCAACATGGCAGGGTTGGGTTGTGATTTAGGGAGGTGGATTCTCTATATCGATAAAAAAAGAAATTTTTTTTTTTTTGAGAAAATATGTGAAATGGAGCTACCTGCTTTCCATGATTGAAATCTTAACAGTATCATACATATTCAAGGAATGTCGTAAGTGAAGGCAGTTGTCATGAATTGAAAGCAATCATATTCATAATTCATACCAAAAAGGAATGGATATCTGAACGCATTCCCTCAACTTCATCAATTAAACCTAAAAGCAGGGACCATCTGCTCATAGTACGAGTTTTGGCTAGCCATTCTATATATTAAAGTTGGTGACTAAAGAATTAATGGAGATGGCCCCCAAGCATGCGTAATGTAACATGAATAATAAATAATTGCCTGCAGGAAATGACTGTATACTGAATAATTTATCAGATACAAACATGTAGATGTCCGAAAAGAAAACAGTTCGTAGCTAGAGTGGTATCAAATATGGCAGTTGGGTTTTATATCAATTTTTTCTTTCTAAATATTGCAACTATTGAGATCAAGAACATTAATATGAAGGGCACTGACCAAAACGGATAAAATGATTTCACACACCATGATGAGTTTCATGATTCCAGAATAAGGGGAGCTGGCGGCGGAGGAATAGCAAGTCATGATTTAAACCAGTCAACATCAAATAATTTTACTAGATCAAGTTGTCTTCAAATTTCGATTACTTTAGAGTCAAGTCATTGAGCCTAATTAGGGCATCCAGTTGTTTTAGAAGATCGTACATGGAGGATTATTATTAGATTCTGTTCCTATACTTGATAGAATCCTGTTTGACTACAAGGATTAGTATACTAAATGATCCAACGATTGTTTTATTCTTATATATTTTCCTGTTGTTGTTACATAATATGAGTGGCATAAAGCTAGTGTTTTAATTATAACTGAGAGAATAGAATCAATGAATTGAAGTAAAGTAAACATGATGAAAATATTAAGAACCGGTCTCTTTAGGCTTTACAAAAGGCAGCTCAAGCACTCGCGTATAATTTGTAACCAAAGATGTTTTACTCAGTTGGGCATAAACGTTGCTGTTTTCATACATGGAGATATCGTTCTCATTCAAACACACACTATAATGTGTACAGATGGGTGTCGCTTCAGTCCCTTGATGGGGTGGATTGTAAATTAAATAACCTTTTGAAGCCACCATTTGTTAGGGCTTTGCGCTGCTAGAAACTGCAATCATAGCACAATTTTGTTACAGATCTGAGATCCCCTTCCTTCGTACAACATGTATATCAGTTGTAATGGAAGATCTCTTTGTTTAACAATTAAACTGGACTGAAAATAAAAGAACTAATTGCCAATTTTAATTGTATGCATGGCAGCTTATTAGTGGGCTAGAAGTGATGGATACTAAAGGTTTAATTTTCTTTTCTTTCTTGGAAAAGATAAAAGAACATTAAGAAGTTATGTCATGGTAAATACATCCATACGCAGAAAAATATACAAAAGGTCCAAAAACATCCATATGCAAAAACATAAAAAGGTGCACTATTGCAAAAAATCTTGCAAATGAAGAAACATGGGATCTTCAATCAAGAAATATGGGATCTTCAATCAAGAAATATGTTTGTGATTAATGATTTTTTAAAAAATTTTAAACATTTAAAGTATTTAATAAATATTTTTTTACTAGATAATTAAAAATTATCAATTATTAATCATTCAAATTTAAATATATACTAAATTATATATATATATATATTCAATAAAATTAATTGAATAGTATTAGTGAGAGAGTTAATCAAAAGGGTGTGATTAAATGAAAGGAAACTCCATCAAGAAAAAGCCTTTAAAAAGGGAGCTTATGACATGATAATGCCACTAATGATAACTTTAGAGAAAGTAGTTTTAAGAGAGAAAAAGTTAATAAACTTTCTCGCTCAAGAGTAGAGCAAGGGCTTTATCAAATATTCCCATTTCGGAAAGGCTGATTTGGAGCATCCAACCAAAGAGTTAAGAGATTATTGGCAAAAGCAGTGGTGAAGGAATTGGGTCGGTGGCCATGGTGGAGGTGGCGGCATTCTTGTCATATTTTCTTTGTGAGGACATTTATTTAAAACAATATACTGTATGTGTATTCATTTCTATCAAGTGCCACGTTGAAATTCTATCAACCAGACATTTCAATTTTTCATAATCTATGCTTCAATGATTTTGTTGGGCTACAAGGGTTTTGCCCCTTTGAATGGTAATATTGATTATATTCACTCAAGATCTTTGTAAAAGTGATTCCAAATTCGCTAATATGCTTCACAAAAGAGTGACTGAAAGTGATTTTGTTATGTCTTAATGCATTTGATTGGCTTCTTCAACCATGGATGCTGGAACCAAAACTGGTCTGCTATTAAAAAAACAATGTTATGGGACCAACTTCATTTCAAATGAAGTCAAATTTCTCACAATCTTCTAGTAATTTGTTTGTCTTATTATTGCTTGTTCTTTGTATTGGCATTCCTAGCAGAAGAACTGAATCAGGCACTTGGGGGAAATTAAGAAAAACATTATCTCAAAGGAATTTGATCATTAAGGTTGGTTATATTATATTATGAAGACACAATTATTCCCTAAAAGCCAATCAGGATCACGAATTCTAAGAATCAAAAGCAAGCAAAGATGACAACATTGACCAGAAAGGTGGAAGCCTGTCAGGCCCCCTCAAAGTAGAACCATTTACTATAATAATAATAGCACTTGGAATTTTGCTTGTTACCAGTACTATATAAACAAATAAAATAAGTAAACCAAGTTGGAATTTTTCTTTTTGATGAGTTTAAGTAGATGCAGTGTTGCATATTAAAAGTATATTTAAAATTGTTGTATTTTTCTGAATAGATTTCTAAATACTTTTAGACAGAAGAATAAATAAAAACTTTTATTTAACAAACAATATTTTATCATTCACTCTTTTATTTTTGTTCCTTTTCTGCTTTCTAATCTGGGTCAAAGACATTTTTATGGACCCAAATGGCCAATTTCAAAAACCTTCTGCAGGCTCCTTTGGCAACATTTTGCCCCAAATCGATATGAAGATTTCTTGCTTATGGTACAAGCTCCTTGCTAAACAAACTAATACATGATCCTTAAAAGTGTAAAAGCTATTCAAATTCTAGGTCAGAAGTGCTAGTTCAACTGGTAATATCCCTTATGGTGGTAAAATAAGTCTAAAATTTAAATAACGTTTACATAATGAATAAGTTGAAAATTGGTTTATATTCATATAATTTTTTTTTTAAATGATGAAGCAGTTGAAATCACAAACAACCTAAAGACATTTTGAATGGAAAATATGCGAGGAAATTGCACTCCCATAGCAAAGATCCCCAAAAGCTCTCTTCTGATATTTTGATAACACATGCTGTTTCAGGATAAACGAATATGTAGTTAATGTAATGTTTACAGGCGACAGAAGCTCAATACTGTGCTTCAAACAGAAGGATCTGTTACCATCAGAACCATGTTAATGGAAGCACATATTGTGCTTCACATAGAAGGACTTGCCACCAGGACCTTATCACAGAGATTTTTGGGCACACTCCACGCCACATGTGATTACAGTGGATTCCTGTTTACATCTTTGTACAGAAGATATCTGGTCCAGGTTTTACCGAGTATACCTGAAATGGAATAGAATGTATTGTTGCTACTAGT
The DNA here is from genome assembly GCA_035584115.1 of Cedrela odorata. Classification (NCBI taxonomy): domain Eukaryota; kingdom Viridiplantae; phylum Streptophyta; class Magnoliopsida; order Sapindales; family Meliaceae; genus Cedrela; species Cedrela odorata. The sequence continues at coordinate 5,221,292 of JAXCLQ010000011.1, forward strand.
TTAGAGCTCAATGGAAGAAGATCAAAGAAAAATTCCATATTCCAATTTCTTTGCCAGCAAAAGAAAAGAGACAATATATTCTTCACTTACCATTGTCGCACAAATGGTGCCATCCAAATGACATCACTGGCTTGAACCGGATACCTATAAACAGGAGATTAATGAGAGATGCTGCAAGAACACTTTACAAAGGTAGTGGTAAATTTAAAGCTGAATAGAGCGCATCAAATTGCAAACTAAAGTGATGCAAGAAAACTAGAAAGCCTAAAACCTTCCCATAGGTCTATTATTAGCGTGCACATGCCACTGGAAGAGCACAATAACTAAGAAACTATACACGGACCCATGTGGTGTCAATGGAAGGGCCATGGAAGGAAGAAATGTGAATTTACTTTTGTTCTTCTCTGTGTACATCTAAAGGTACTAAGAGAAATGACAGAAGAAATATGACAGAATTATTTACATTATAACCATACATAAGTGTTAGGAAAGATATTTAAGATGCAAAGGCATCATCACAGAACTTGAAGCTAGCAGCTGACTCTTCGGTTTTACATACATCAGAATACAAAATGCTTTCGAGAACTGCAACAAAGAATTATCCTAGGAACTGGTGTATGAGAGCTCCTATTAGCTGTCTTTGCAAATTCCTACAATTATTGTGAGTTAACATGTACAACTGTATATTCTATTTATATAGCTAAGTTTTCCTTATTTATCTACGAATTAATGTATTAGCTGTTAGATTAATTGTATAGATGACTTTCCTTGATCAATTGTATAGTCGACTTTCCTTAAAACAGGTTTGTGTATCCTATATAAATACCCCTGAGATGTATGAAAGAAATAGTTCAGCCATTTGTTAAGTTTTTGCAATTGGACTTAGAAACTCAACAAAATGCAACGCGACCATATACCAGCACCAACAATGAAAAGGCAATAAAAAATGTTTTATCCTCTCAAAGGAGGCACATAAAAGGGTATGGTCAAATAGTTATCCATCTGTTCCATAAGATTGGTTTAGACATAACTAGCAATTTACACACTTTCATACGGTCTTAACTCCTGAATAAAACTCTTACCAGCTATCACCCAAGCGGTAGATCCCTTGTCCCTCTAAAAGCAACAAACCATGCTGATTATAATGGACCTCCTGCAAATGCAAACAAGCCAAAACACTTGGTAAGATTTCACTCCACAAGGGGAAGCATCCGCAGAAGATGAACACCAGTGTAAATACTGAAACAAGATAAAGTATGAATAATGCATACAACAAAATATCAAATGTAACACAGAGCAAACAGAGTTTTAGCAAAAATTTAACATGAAGGCAAGCAAAGCATGAATTTAATCTTCAAAAGATTATCAAACCCGAACTACTTTCAGTTTTAGAGTGGCACAAGAGTAACAAAATCAAAGTTTAGTACCTGAGATCTTGAAATGGAGTATTGTAATTTTTGCAGAACATCATAGAGATCAACTTACATATGTTAGACATAGACGCAAGACTTATAATTCCTTTTGAAATTATTTCCTTAACTTGGTGCAGCATTCTATTACTTATCAGGAGTGATTTTCTTATGTCTGACCTGGTAATAATTTCAATCAGTCAAAGAAAAAGAAAAAAATAAGAGGCATACCTTCACATTAAGGAATTCACCAGGTTGAAAATCCATGATCTGCAGGCAAGGGCACAAAAGATCAAATCATAGGAGGTTAAATTGCTAGTTAAGAAGGTTCATGATCTGCTACTTTACCAATGTACTGTGCATGACTAGACAAAGGAAAACCGTAACCTTCAGCTCATATGAACAATGGTCTGAAGTAGTTAAATTAAAGATTTGAGCAGTGCACCGTGGTTTTCTAATTGCAGTAAGAGAATTATATATAGATATTCATTAAAGAGCGCCAAGGGGATGTAGCTTGAAGGCACTAGAAGCCTACAAAAGAATCTACAGTATCTAGGAAAGCAAGAAGCAAATAACAAGATGTAGGTTGTGTTGTGTGGGGGAATAGAGTCCTAAGAAATGTACAAAAGGAACCACTTTAAGTGGGGCTTGTGTACTTTAAATTCCCAGAAGAACTATCTATCTCTAGTTGCCCATAAAGCCATATTAAAGGACTTCAACATTGAACTATAACTCATAATCTAGGTATTTATTTCTAAACAAAATAAAACTCATCAACATAAAGATTGTGATTCAGGAAGTAAATTATGGCTCACGTGGATATTGAAGTCATAAGGCACTGTTGTAGGAAGAAGCTTCCTAAGCTGAAAAACCTGTTAAGAAGTAAAGAGTTATAACTATCTTATCAGAAAAAATCTAAACATGATTGAGTAAATTGATGACAGCAAATAAAGCACAGAAACATGACTAATTTCTTAGCATAATAATCATTTTGTTGATTTCAGAAAAAAAAAATATATTGGCATATAATCCATATCTTTGCTATAAGAAGCACAATATAGCGACTTGGTGATATGATCAACAAGAAGAATAGTCCAAAAATATGAAAAGACCGCTTCTCATAAATAAGTCACAAAGTTCAATTCATTAAAAACCCAATGATATACATGTACAAGGATGCTCTATTTGATTATCTTTATATTTTTGGAACTGGAACCTAAAATATGGGGGAAAACAATTTCTCCCTAGAAGAGATTACCAACAAAATCATAAGTTAAGTAAAATATACCCACAACTTACCTCTCCAGGGGTTTCAAGAAGTGGCTGCTTGTTTCTTGAACCAACAATCTGCTCAGTTATATGATTTTCCAGGGAGGCATGCCTAAGAGTAAAAAACAAAAACCTTCTTAGAAGTTATTCTTACAAGAGTATAAAAATAGCTACATATGATTACTGAGCAAATAGTCATCAGGACAAATAAGATGTCTATAATGAGAAGTCCCATACTATTTAGTCATGTTTTAGCAATAAAATGGTACTAGCTTTTCAACAGAGAAGCAAGTTATCAAATGAATTATGATAGTATAGGGTTGCAATGCTGCTCAGAAAGCATGGCAGTAAATTGAAAAACAATAAAAAGGATAAGATGGCGAATATCTACTCAATTATACCATAGGGGTCAACAAATCTTCGCTCAAATACAACAAGAGTAGCAGTAGTATCAGCCCTTAGAGAATCTTCAAAATTAGGAGGTAGATAAGCGTACGAATCCACCTATATAACAAGCATATAATATAAAAAATTTAGAGGCCTCTATTGAGACATGTGATTCAAAAAAGTAGAGAAAGACATATCTATATAGATCTAAAACAAAACATGTGCACACGTATAAGAAACTGAAAGTGTCATGCTCCGACCTTAGAGTCCACCTATGACAATCGCTACAGACCCTTATGATACATTCTCTATACTCGGACTGTATCAAAAGAGTCTGTAAAGCTTTCCTGTCAACCTATTTCATACTGAAAACAGTTTAAACACAATAGATCCCATCCATAGGATCATCATCAAAGAATTGATCTCTATGATCAATTCATCCACAACAATTAACAATTTATAAAAGTAACATTAAGAACATCATTTTATAGTAGGGTTGAACAAAATAGGTACATTTACAAATATATTTCAAGAATTTATTTACATTTATCTAGTGAGACATCTATACTTGTGAGTCAAGTAAGAAACCTACCTAAATCATTGTAGGCTCTCTTTACCGCTAACACCCGCTCTGCGAGCACTAATGCTCTTAATCTGAAACTGTAATTGTGAGGGGTGAGTATACAACTATACTCAGTGAGTAGATTCATACATACATAGATATACATACATGCATATGCATTTTCAAATTCAATGAAATTGGAATTTTCATTTATATCATGTTCAAATATATATACATTTCATGTATAACAAATGAATGTAAATAAATAATTGGATGGTCTGCATTCATTTTTTTAAACATCCAAACCGGGTTGGCCATACTATTTCGATCGCTGCCCTGGCCGAGGCAACGTCGAAACCCATCAGTGAGCCTGTTATGCATAAATCCATATGCAATGCAATCTTTATAAACAGAAAACAAGTTCTCATGCATTGCAAAATCATTTAATTTATATAAAACATGCATTTTTTTAAAAAAAACCCGTCTCACTGATGTTGGCCCGAGTAGTCACATGGTGATACGCATGATTGTCCTTGTGTATCCATCAAGTCCATGAGATCTCTATCAAGTCGCCAAGACTTTCCATAGGGTTTCTTAACCGCACCTAAGTACACGGCACACAATGAACTTATCATGGCTTAATCTCCCTTATACAGCCCCACTGTGGCACTAATAATCTCTGCGACCTCTCATAGATTGTCCATCGGTTACAGCCCTGTATATACAGTAAATATCTTGGCTCACTGGCCATACAATAATATCCGACCTTAACGGTCTCACATCACCAATATACATGCATTCAAAATATTTCATATTAATCATTTATGCACAATGATTTTAAAACAGTAAAAT
>JAXCLQ010000011.1:5225870-5254215 GCA_035584115.1 Cedrela odorata
TCCACTTCTGGTTACTGCACATTTGTTTGGGAAAATTTAGTCACTTGGCGTAGCAAGAAACAAAGTGTTGTGTCACGCAGTAGCGCAGAAGCTGAATTTCGAGCAATGGCACTTGGTATATGTGAGATTTTGTGGTTGTATCGTGTTTTAGAAGAATTACAGAGTGGTTGAATGTCCTATGAAATTATATTGTGATAATAAAGCTGCCATCAGTATTGTTCATAATCCGGTGCAACACGACAGGACCAAGCATGTAGAAATTGACAGAAATTTCATAAAGGAGAAATTAGAGACTGGAGTTATATGTATGCCGTTTGTCCCAACTACACAACAAATAGCTGATATTCTAACTAAAGGACTTCAGAGACCTAACTTTGAACATTTGATCAGCAAGTTGAGCATGATTAACATTTATGCGTCAACTTGAGGGAGAGTGTCAAAAAGTTTGAATTTGTTCTAATATTTTTGTTTTTATCTTTTATGTTATTTAGGATAAATTTTAATTTTTATCTTTTATGTTAGGTGTTTATGTTTAAGTAGGTTAAGTTTTCTTTGTATTTAGAATCTTATCAAGGATCTCTCTATATACATGTATTCATGCTTATACGTAGTTTATTATATATGAAATAAAAATAATTTTCTCAAATCTTTTAATTATGTATACAACAAAACATCAAACGTAACAAAGAGCAAACCGAGGTTTTGCAAAAATTTAGCAAGAAGGCAAACAAAACATGAATTTAATCTTCAAAAGATTGTCAAACCCCAACAACTTTCAGTTTTAGAGTGGCACTAGAGTAACAAAATCAAAGTTTAATACCTGAGATCTTGAAATGGAGTATTGTAATTTTTATAGAACATCAAGGACATCTATGTACATATGTCAGGCTTAGATGCAAGACTTATAATTCCTATAGTAATTATTTACTCAACTTAGTTGGTGAGGGATTCTATTACTTACAGGAGTGGTTTTGTTATGTCTGACCCAGAAATACTTTCAATCAGTCAAAAACAAAAAGGGGGGGAGGCATACCTTCACATTAAGGAATTCACCAGGATGAAAATCCATGATCTGCAGGCATGGGCACAAAAGATCAAATCATAGGAGATCATAAAAGTAAACTGTTAGTTTAGGTGGTTTATTATCTGCTACTGTACCAACGTACTGCAGATATACTGTGCATTACTAGACAAAGGAAGCCCGCAACCGTATCTAGAAGCGTACAAAAGAACCTACAGTATCTAGGAAAGCAAGAAGCAAATAGCAAGAATCCTCAGAAATGTACAAAAACAAAAGGAACCACTTTAAGTGGGTCTTGTGTACTTTAGACCTCGTCCCAGAAGAACTATCTATCTCCAGTTGCACATAAAGCCAAATTAAAGGACATCAACATTGAACTATAACTCATAATCTAGGTATTCATTTCTAAACAAAATAAAAATACATCAACATAAAGATTGTGATTTAGGAACTAAATTCTGGCTCACGTGGATATTGAAGTCATAAGGCACGGTTGTGGGAAGTAGCTTCCTAAGCTGAAAAACCTGTTAAGAAGTAAAGAGTTTTAACTATCTTATCAGCAAAAATCTAAACACGATTGAGTAAATTGATGACGACAAATAAAGCACAGAAAAATGAATCATTTCTTGGCATAATTATCATTTTGTTGATTTTCGAAAATATATATATATATATATATATAACAGCATATAATCCATATTTTTGCTATAAGAAGCACAATATAGCAACTCGAGGGTATGATCAACAAGAAGTATAGTCCAAAAATATGAAAAGACCTGCTTCTCATAAATAAGTCACATGGTTCAATTCATAAAAAACCCAATGATATACATGCACAAGGGTGCTTGAATTGATATCTCTATATTTTTGAAACTGGAACCTAATATAAGTGGGAAAATAATTACTCTCTTGAAGGGATTACCAACAAAATCAGAAGTTAAGCAAAATATACCCACAACTTACCTCTCCAGGGGTTTCAAGAAGTGGCTGCCTGTCTGTTGAACCAACATTCTGCTCAGTTATATGATTTTCCAGGGAGGCATGCCTAAGAGAAAAAAACAAATACCTTCTTGGAGATTCTTACAAGAGTATTAAAATAGCAACACATGATCACTGAGCAAATAGTTATCAGGACAAATAAGATGTCTATAATGAGAAGTCCCACATTAATTAGTCTTGTCTTAGCAATACAATGGTCCTAGATTTCAACAGATAAACAAGTTATCAAATGAATTATGATAGCATAGAGGGTTGCAATGCTGCTAAGAAAGCATGGCATGAAATTGAAAACAATTAGAAGGATACGATAGCAAATATCTACTCAATTATACCAAGGGGGCACAAACCTTCGCTCAAATACAACAAGAGTGGCTGAAGTATCAGTAGTTAGAGAATGTTCAAAATTAGGTGGTAGATAAGCATACGAATCCACCTACATAAAAAGTATATAATATCAAAAAATTTGAGCCCTCAATTGATACACATGATTCACAAAAGTAGAAAAAGGCATACCTATATAGATCTAAAACAAAACAGATGCACATGTATACAGAAACTGAAAGATCTTTAAGCACAAGAATTTTGGATATAACTGCCTCAATTAAAAACATTTCAAATCCAAAAATACATAATCTACACCATCACTCAACTCCATACAGTTCACTTCAAATATACATTTAAAATGCTAAAGTAATTGTTTTCAGGCCAAATTTGATAGTTCCAGCTACATGCTTCAACCTTTGGAAAAGATAAAAGATGCCACCTTTACTACAGGCTTTGTGCATTGTTCTAATTGCACACAAATTAATGATACCACACATTCCTAATTGAATTTATGCACCATAAGTTAGTTGATGAATGTAAATCAAATATTCTCACCATCAGTTTGTTGCTAACACCAGATGCATTGGTGAGTGTCACTGAACCCTGAACCACGAATATGAACCTAAAATATTACAGCAAAATTAGTAAATATAACTTCAAAGAATTGTATGTGGATCAGCCCATATGGAAAAAGTTAATAAATGTATCCACACCTCTCTGCATCACGGAGGGGTAGCCCTGATCTGGAATTTTCTGCACAGTATTTAGCTTATCAGCAATCAAGTAAATGCAATTGGAGGGTGGACATACATTGAAATGCCATATCAATGATATGAACTAAGCAAAAAGCATGGATGACTCATGAATTAGAATGCATGAACTACAATTGCAGAAAATATGCAACACTTGTATCACTGTGACAGGAGGCCCTTCAGAAGAAACAGAAAACCTGAAACCAGATACATGAACATGAATGAATAGAGGCCGATTAATAAGGCTGGAATAAATCTAAAATGGGAAATTGGTTCATCTCAAGGTCAAGCACAACTACAAGTAAACTACAGAGTTAAATTTGATATTAGCCCTGACATTTATGAAATATGGGGTGGACACAGAACATATGCATGTGCTGGGCTTACTATTAGCAGCCTCTTATATTAGATTGACTAAACCCAACTCACAACACCCCCACAAAACAGATGAAAACTAATTTTGGAAAAAAAAGAGAATAAAATTCGTTGAATATAGGATGAGGGAAAATAGAAGAGGAAGTAAATCCAGGTAATGAACTAGAGATGCACAACTACGGCATATGAGGTACTAAGATATGAATTGTCAGTAATGTGACAACTTTAAATTAATAAGTAATGCCACAGTAATATATACTGATAGTTGTTGTCTTATTTCAAATACTTACCATAGGTAAAGAGCATCAATCAACATCAGATACGTAAAATACGGCTAAAATAAGAACAGACCTTGCATATTTGCCAGGTACATCACAAAGTGTGAGCCCATCGCTGGAGTAATTAAATATGCTCCCAATGTATTAGTCCTGTAAATTAAATTTGAATGACTAGACCAGCAAACAAGATCTGAAATTTCCATCAGAAGATTCAAATGCAAGTCAAAAGTACCACTCAGGTAAGGGACTGAATACATGACTTTCAGGTGTTATTAAAGCATGATCTCTTTTGTAAACACTACGCGTGAAACCGGGCAAGTCTGTCAAGAACAACCACATTAATCTTAGGTCAGTAAATTTACACTTTAACTATCAAGTTATCATTAAAAATGAAGATAATAAAAGTTGAGCAAATATGAAATGGAGCCTTTCATTTACTTTTGAACTTAGCTCAGCTTTGCACTCCACACAAACCATTGCCACCAAACAATGGTAATTGGAGTAAACCTTATTTGGCTCGTGATACAAAGCATTATTTTTTAAAATAATACATAGAAGATTGCAATCATATACCTCGTAGATGAGAAGGAGATACTGATGGGTTTGTGACTTTCCAATACATAGGTTTCGAGCTTGTCTCACTATCCAAGATTGAAGGTGCAGAACAAAACCCTCCATCACTAATCCCCAGAGTAACAAAACCTGAAAAGATTAAAGGAAATCAATCACCAAAAGGAAACATTCACCTCTAAAACTTTACCTCTGCCCAGTTTGGTTGGTTGGAAAACAAAAAGAAATGGAAAAATACAAAGAATTCAAGATAATATCACAATAGCCAAAGAGTGAAGAAATGGAAGTTAAAAAGTATACTTAGAGTAATAGAAAGGAGAAGAAGAACTACGTGGCTCTGCATATTTGTAGCCACTGACTGTATTGAGAATCTGAGATAGAACTTGGGGACGAGTTTGGTTCAGTTCGGCTTATGGCTGTGTTGTGTTGTGTCTGTTCCGCGTCAGTGAAAAGTGAAAACGACAAAGTTGTACACGTTGGATGAGAATATTGGAGTCTTTAAAAAATGTATATATAAAAAAATGGGGATAAGTTGTAGTCTTGGTAATTCAAATATATTTTTTTTAATGATCCAATTTTAAGGCTGATTTATAATTATAGTCTAACTTAATTTTTTTTAGTTAAAAATGTATCTTTTGAGTGAAAAAAACGTTAATATCTTTGTTAAAAATTTCTCCTTATGTCATTTCTCCCCGATCACTTATCCTTTACTAGAGTTTCCTCCACTTCTTTCAACTGCAATTAAATATAATAGTGGTTGAGTTTTTAATTTTTTTTACATTGTGAACGTTGATTTTTATTTAATTTATGGACTAAAAAGATTTAAAAATTAATTTATGATAAGTTTTAATTGTGATATATGTGATTTTGATACATTGTTGAATTGAAAGAAAAGATAAACAGTACATGTATTGTTATATTGAAGAAGAAAATAAACTATATCAAAATTTATCTCCGACAAAGATGAATAGACATATATTGTTAAATGTGTTAAAATAGACAAATATATTTTCGTCCAAAAACACTAACGTTTGGGCAAAAATAAAATATTGAAACAAACTAAAATTATAAATAAGCTCAAAATTTGAACTCATTAAAAAAATTCTTAATTTTTGAACTAATTTTAAGATTTTATATAGATTTAACTATTAGCTTAACCTAAAAATAAAATAAGATAGAGGAATGCAGAATGAATTTTTATTTGGTACAATATACAGTGGTGTAAGCTACCAGGAGGAGCAATGAATTTTCTTTAATATTTAGACACATATTATAGAGTATGAAAGTAGAGTGATAATTACAAAAGAAGAGGTGAAGTCTACCAAGTACAACATGTAGGAAATAATTGTATTTTTGTTTAATAATATAAAATATTTAACAAATATTACATTTAATTAATAACTAATTTATTATTTCACATTTTTATTTTTATTTAAAAATTAATAATTTTATTCCATTATAATTATATGAATTAAAAATCAAAACAACATAACTTTTAATTCTAAGCATAACCCTAAATTAATTTAGAGCTTTTTAATTTGGGAATTGCTTACATTAATGTAATTGAATAGAATAATACAATCCCCCTATATTACAGAATTTGACCCGAAAAGGTATCAATCGAACCATCCTTATAAATACAATAAAGCATGGGACATATACGAAAATTTTCCAACTACCCAAGAACCCAATTAGGGTTTATCATCCCATGTCCATGGAGCCTTGCCGCTAATCGGGGGAAATATAGAGCCGTTATAAAGCAAAACCTTTACTTTTCAACTGAACTACCCAAAGGGTGAGACAGAGGGAGACGATTTATTTAGGGTTTATCATCCAACCGGCTTGGCGCCATCTCGCCTTAGTTGGAAATATAGAGCTGTTATAATTCAAAACCTTTACATTTAAACTGAACTACATTAACCGAGAGAGAGGTTTTTCTCTCTGATTTTCTTTTGAAGATGACTTCAACACAGAGCAGCTCAATAACTTCTTTAGTCTCTTCACTCTCAAGTAGCTGTAAACAAGTCCCTCCAGTTGCTGTTCCGCCAATGCTGGATTGCCTTTTGGCATCAATTGGTTCTTCTCCTTCTACTATCTTTGCTGCTCTTCTTGATAGTTTCCCTGATCTCACCAAGGTATTTCCTTGAATTCTACATGAAAAGAAGAGAGAGAAAAAAGAAATAGATACTCTGTTTGTGTTTGTTGTGTTGGTGAGAAAATGCTGGAATTAGTAATCAAACAGATTAGATACTTTGTGTTAGTGTTTATATATTTGTTTTTGGCTCGTTATCAAGGTGGGTTTTCAATTCAAAAGAAATCAGTATGAGACTGTAAAGTCATAATTACATTTTCTTTTTCGGAAAACTTCTCAGCTTTATTGATGTTTTTTGGTCTATTTGATTTGCACAGGATTCTATCAAGGAGGGTCAGAAGTTCGATTCCGATCAGTCTAACTATATTGCATCAATGGCCGGAGCACTCTGTCATCTTCTCAAGAAATTCGGTTAGTTCTTGTCTTGAGTCCAGTTTTGTTATGGATTTTCTTTCTTTCTTTCCCCTATTTAATTCTTTAATGTTTATTAGAAAACAATGTTTCTATATTGCCTAGATCTTGTATACACTAGATCTGCGGCAGCCAATGTACACTTGAATTGTTCTAGAAATTTAACTTATTTACTTCACGGAATGACTTTTTTTTGCAATAATTTTAGTTGTTTTTGTACAAAAGTTTAAGTGTATAATTAGCATCTTTTTGCGCGTGGTGCGAAAATGCAATAGTTAATGCGAAGGTTGTACATCAGTTGAAGCAAAAATTGGTCAGTTTCGTTGGAGGAAACGGTTTATTTCCAGTAGTGTTGGATGAAATGAAAAGATTATAAATTTGATAGGAATGCTAGTTCTTCCAGACGTATTCCCTTCCCCTATTTCTATCTGATGGAATAGGTGAATTAATTTTAACTCTCCTCTACGCATCCCACAAAATTTCCTTCTACCACGCAATATATAAACATGCAGTTTGTTATTGAGTTCAAGGGTTGTGACAATTAAATTCAGTTTCTTTACACTTGTACATTCCCCTCGCTGTTTTTCTTGTATTGCCCATTTGTATTTAATTCCCAGTTCATCAGTTTGTTGTTGGTATCATTATCTAAACTTGAGTTTGCTAAGGGGTGGGATAAATTCTCATCGCAGGGGCTGATCATGATGCTTTTCAGTCTTTTACATGGAAAATTTTTATTCCACTGATGAAGATGAGACATGCATTTGAACGTGAAATGCTTAACCAGGTAGAATGGTTAGCTTTCTGAAGATTTACTATTAGCTATCACCTACAACTCTTTCTTTTCCTTACTACACTATTTTTTGTTTGCTTTGCCTGCTCTCTTTAGATTTCAGAATCATTCTTCGATGTTGTGATAAAGACTAATACCTGGGGAAATTTGGAAGAAAACTTGGTGCCTTGTATTTTTAGTTCAGTTGGTCTTTCTTTGGGTATGCTTAAAAATGAAGAATCAGATGTCATTGAATGGGGTAGTTGCTCACCTTTCCCAGGTTCAAAGGGACCAATAAATGCTTCAGATATGGGTAGAGAGTGCATGCTATCTTTATCTCGATCAATTCCATTGCCAACATCATGCCATATTTTAATTGTAATTCTGGATGCTGTTCTAAGAAGTCTTCATGCTGCTGCAAACGCAGAATCAATGTTGGAAAAAGGTTGTTGTTATGCAGAAAAGTTTGCAGCTAATTTGCTTTGGGATTTATGTCACGTGACTGAGCGATTGCTTTTGCAAAGTTTGGAACACCGCTCCTGTGCAATTGGCTTTCTCCTTCCTATAATTCTCAAAGCATTTGATTCTCACAACTCTTTGGAAATCTCAGTTCATGGGCATATATGTATACTTTCTAGGTAGAGACGTACGACACATAAAGCTGTCTAATTGCATGAGTTACTTTTTCTTTTTCCAGTGATATGTGCATTTTGTATTTCTTTGCAACTATTTTGTTATGATTGCTTCTGGTTTGCTTCCAGGAACTATTTCTTTGAGAAAATTTGGAAGTGCTGCAGAACTCTATTTTCTCTTGGAACTTCGGAGAGGAGAGATGCTTATAGCGTGCTCTCTCTATTCTTGTCTTATTCCTCATGTAAAAATGGTGACTGGAGCGATAGAGCTGAAGATTTTGACATAAGAGCTGAGAAAGAGTTTTGGGGTGAAATAAAAAGAGGCTTGGTACTTGCCCACAACCTCTCTCCCACTTTCTGTTTATCCACCTTCATTCGTTGCTTTGCTTTTGTTTTTATTTATTTTTTGAAGGGGTTTTTCAAAATAAGATTTCTTACAAAATTGTTAGGTTGACGAGGAAGGCTTAGTGAGGAAGCAGTCATTGCATATATTGAAGTCTGTCCTGAAGATAAGTGGAGAAAACCAAGGCTGCTCTGGTGTTGCAGAGAGGAAATCACTAGAAAAGCATTCGACAGATCGGGGCATGACAAAGAGGGAGCTTTGGGCTGCCAAGGAAGCCAAGTCACTGGGGGTAGGAAAACTTTGCGATTCAATTAATTTAGGCTTGAAGGGACTGCAGGAGTGGGAGGCATTCATACTGCTGTATGAAATGCTTGAAGAGTACGGCACTCACCTCGTAGATGCTGCTTGGAATCACCAGGTAATGACACATTCTCCATTATGCATTTAATCATTCAATTTCTTCAAAAAAATTTATCAAGATTGGTTGTCATATTACATATTATTTTACTGGATAGATAAATAAGCTTTCATATTAATGGTATTGTTCTTATTGATTGAATCTCAATTCTACTGAACATGCCTTCTAATTATTCATTGTCTGTCACAGATAACCTTGTTACTTCAGTTTTCTGTCTTTCATGATAACCTTCCAAGCTCTATTGGAAGAGCTCATCAAAATCAGATGGAAACTTCCAGTGAAATCTTTAATTGGTTATCAGTTCTGTGGGAACGGGGTTTCCGTCATGGCAATCCTCAAGGTATAGTGGCTTATTAGCTCAATCACTTGATTAGACTAATCAATGTTATTCCTCTGAGAAGTTGGTTTGCTTAAACCGTGTAATACTGTTCTTAATGTAATTAATTTAGATTCTATTATAATCCTTGCTCTTGTCCCTTTCGGTCTATGCAGTTAGGTGCATGATCATGCAATCATTTTTGGCCATTGAGTGGAAGAGTTATGAGAACTGTGCAAAATCAGTACCTGAAAGTTTTGTTCTTGGTCCATTCATAGAAGGATTGAACGACCCTGTGCACCACAAAGATTTTGGTTTGTTCTCAATTTGATTGGTCCTGAATACTGAATTCACTCATTGAGCATGCTTAATTTTATTGTGTTATGCCATATGAGATAACTTGATAGAAGTGTTAGATTATAGAAGATTGGAACTTAGTTGTTTGGTTGATTTTACCAAATGTGCTGGCTTTTATACTTCTAGAAGCACAGGACATGTCTGCCAATATGCAACATGGAGGCGATGCTCAAGCATTTATCACATGTTGCTGAAACTTGTTTTCTTGATGGATATTGTGGGAGGCTCATACAGTATATTCTCCAATATCATCTACTTATTCATTTACTTATTATTGTTTTCTTTTTCGTGGAGTTTGGTGTGGGGTTGGGGAGTCCTAGCTTGAAATGAGTAGTCTCATGTGTTGAGGTTTTTTCCACTTTGGATATTCAATCATCAGTCGAGTAGCAAGAAGAAATTAATCTTCTTGTTTTTGTTCCGTATTGTAGTCTTTGTAGATTCTGTCCCCCAAAAAGTGAGCAGTGTTTCAATACTATGGTGTTTGCTAGAGCTTTTATTGATGCTTCCTTTTCACTATTTTCCGTTTTGGTGAGGAAAAGAATATTTTAAAATGTTTTGCTGTATTGCCTTGGTAATATCTTTCGGTGCTTTTATCAGGCATAAAAGGACTTTACTCTTCAAGGACCATCGAAGGTGCAGCTCGTTTTTTACATCAATATACAAGTTTCCTAGATGCAGGGTAAGCCAACTTGTGTTTGATGAGTTTTCATTTCATAGCATACAAGTCAAAGGACTAAGTGAGTTGTCCTGTTATCGAAATTTCGTACGACATAAAAAGAATGTGTTCATCTTAAACCATTTGTTTGGGAGTATGCTTGGCAGGTTAATTAGTTGTTGTTAACAGAGTGAGTTACTTCCCCGATTTCAAAGTAACTTCTATGTGATTTTGCTCACTAGTTAGGACTTCTCTTCCATGTCATTAAGTTGTTTCGTAAAGAAGCTCCCCCAACTATAAAAATGCTTCATATGTTTTTTTGTGGAGATTTTTAATGGAGACAGGTGAGTTTCTTGGTTTGGTAAGTGTAGATTGAGGTGAACTCTTGTACTTTTTGTGCACATTGCACTGGCTACATGAACTCGACATGTTTGTTGTATTTGATTATATCAAGGTCTTGGTTTTTATGAGGTATTGTTGTCTTCTCACAGTAGTTCTACGTTAAAATTTTTTCAACTACTGCCAAGTTGACTGTAAGCAACTCACCCCACCTTGCAAAAGAAAGGAAAAAAATATCACACTATACATCAGACTTTGGAGGGAGCGGGAATTCTCTGTATTTTTATGCTTTTTCTTATTTTAAAAAATGTTGGAATGCTGTCCTTTGAAAAAGTGCTGTTGGTGTGAAGAAGTGGTTGATTTATGCATGTTTATCATCTGGTTACAGGAAAAGGATTGCATTTTTGAGCAACTTAGCATCTGTTGCTAAACAACAATCTTTTGGTAGAGTTGGATTGATGGCCCTTGCAGAATGCATTGCTTCAGCTGCTTGTGGAGTTGGAACACATGATGCAAGTAAAGCAGAATGGCGTGGAGATGCTTTTCCTGAAAAGGTCCAAGTGGAGTCTTCAGAAATTTTTCCTTGCAATGATAAATCAGACTTGTTGGATGTTTTGAGATTTGTTATTGAGAGCAGCAAACAACATTTTAATCCTAATTATCGTCTTCGAGGTCTCTAATTGTAATCTGGTTAGATTATGACATTCTTTTTGGCAGTTTAAAAAATTTAGACTGCTCTTATTTAAAGTTTGGAGTGTGATTTTTGTGATATCTTTTATTTTGATTTCCAGTTTGTGAGAAAATCCTGGAAGCTGCTGCATCTTTGGTCTGTACATTCCATGTGCCTCTTGAGGTACTCTTGCACTTCATTTCAGCGCTGCCACGCGAATTTACTGATTATGGTGGTAAGTAAAATATTCATGACAAACTATATACCTCTTGTTTCCAGCTTGCTTGTAAAAATCTCTTTCATATTGCACTAACTTCTTGCTCTTCTTGGTTTTTTTTTCATGCTTTATGTAGTTTACTATCTTAAATGTTAGCTCCAATTGCTGTTTTACCATACTTTTTTTTTTTATAAGTTTGGTGGCTCCAGTTGTCTTGATAGTTAACATAATTCTCACTTGAATCTTTGATTGAAAATGAGTTATGGTTGTCATCTGTTTTATTTTTACATTTCATACTCTTTAAGATCTTGCCTCTCTCCTGAGTAAGAATTGAGCCTTTTATGCAGCTAACTGTACAATCTTGAATGAGGAAGTTATAACAATGATCTCTCTCTCTCTCCTCTCCTTCTAGGTTCCTTAAGAGCAAGAGCCCAAGAATGGCTTTCGAGGTGTAGTAAGCAGCATTCTACTGGTAGCTGCAAAAGCCAGATGCTGCTTTTAAAGAATCTTCATGACTTCCCAATAAGTTTTATAAGTCATCAATATTTGAGTGATGCTTTTGTTACTTATGATGATGAAGACTTGGATTCTTGGGAATCTGAGGCAAAAAGATGGGCAAGAGTGTTTTTTCTCGTAGTCAAGGAGGAACAGGATTTAGCCCCACTATTGAAGGTTTGCCTTCACTTTTTCTTGTCATGTATATGCACGGATGTTGTTAATTAAATCTACCATTGATGAGATTTGGAATTTTCTATGTCCGAAAGTTCACATATAGTAAATATGATTAGTTAATTAGTGAAACTTTTTTGTTTTCATAGATGTTACAATGCATCACTTTTCATTTGGCCAGTTGGACATCTAAGTTGGGAAATTTATTTGAAGTTTCGACCAGGATATGGAACTATAACAATTACAATAACTCTTTTAATAGGGGTATTTTGTCAGTTTTTCTCTTTCATAATGTATATATCTTTTGACCACCTCGGATCTGAGTTGTGTTGTTGCATCTAGTTTGAGAACATCTTAAGCCTTGTTTACTGATGCAAAATGTTTTGTTGTCACTCCCTATTGTGGGTTAGGACAAAAAACTCCGAGTATTTGCTTAACTTATGATTTTATTGGTAATGTTACATCTTAATTGGTATTGGCATGCCATTGTCTTGTCATTCTGCTTTTAATAGGTTCTGATACTTGGTTGGCTTCTACAGTTTATTCAAAATGTTGGTATCAGCATCTGCAAACAGAATGGTCATATAGAGTGTATACCTGGGAAGTATCTCATTCTTACTTTGAGCTTGCTCCTAGAGATTCAGATAATGCAGGAAAGATCTGCTGAATGTGGAATAAAAGTCAAAACAAAATCAGAAATTGGCTGGCTTAAGAGAGCGGATCAACTTACTTATGCAGAAGCTTCCATTATTTATGAGAAGTTAGAGAACCTTATCCCTATTGTCTTGGTATTGGGAGAATTAAGCATTTTATATTTCCTTTATATAGGATTTGGCTTGTATATGACTTCTTATTAGTGCAACTCTATACAAAAGAGTTTTTCTCTGATATGCAGGAGGAGCTGGTTTCTTTTGCCAACTTGTCTTGTTCAATATTTTGGTCCAGTTTTGTGATAGAGGATGCAAGTCTGCCTAGTTCTGTGAGAGGAAGACTTGGAGGTCCTAGTCAACGAAGGCTATCATCTTCTACCACCACTGCTGTCTTGCAAGCCGTATGATTACTTATTCATCAGTTATATGCAGTTTATGAAGTTGATCTTTTATTGAGAAGCATATCACAACGCAATTGCTTATATTTATGATCAAATTTGACTGGCCTTTTCTTTTCATACTATGATATTTAGTCTTGTTCTCTAAGTTATTGCTATATGATTATTGTTAGGCAGACCTTAGGCATGGTCTGTTTTTTATTATTCATTTTTTCAATTTTGTTTCCTTTGGTTAAATTCATATGGGTCTTCTCACTAGGATTTCTTGTATTGATCACAAAAAACTTCCAGTTCTCATATGTGATATTTCATGTGATTTTGCTTATTATACTCAGGTGGCTACCTGATAATTACAGATTATGTGAAACTTTGAATAATAATTAATCTTCATGAAAATCTGACATTGTTAAACTGAAAAGATTCCTGACGTGTTTGAATTCGGTTAGGCTTGTCTGCAATAACCTTCTTTTTTGTATCTTATTGTCGTCCTTGAAGACCAAGTCAAATTTGGATCCAAAGAAAAACAAAAAAGCAATACAGTCTTCTTTTAGTACATGTGCTCCTATTGAAATGCAAATTTTAGGTATTTTTTTTTTTAAAACTAGAGTTTGATTATGGATGAACAGATAATGTCCGTGAAAGCTGTTGCATCTATCTCGTCATGGTGTATGCAGTTAAAGAGTAATGCTTCACTAAAAGTCGCTTATACCTTTATGTGGAACTTCTTCTGGAAGACTATTATATCTCCAAGTTCTGATTCTGAGGTATGCTTTAATTTTAATAGATTTACCTATGTAGAATACTTGTAGAAATGTCACAGGCTCCATCTTTTTACTCTTAAGAGATTTTGGATATTTTTTTGGCTACATCACTGAACAATCTGAATTTTCTTAAATTAGTCTGGAGCGGAAATATGTCTTGCTGCATATGAAGCATTAGCTTCTGTTCTAAAAGCACTGGTCTCTGCTCAAGCTTTGTGTTTCGTCAAGGAAAATGATAAGCTAATACTATCAGCAGTGGAAGGCAAACCTTGGTTGGATTCATGGATTCTTGCTTTTCTTCAGAATATTAATGCTCTTCTTGCTGCTGGAGTTTTGGCACGAACTCGACGGGCTATTTTGCTGAACTGGAAGGTGATGAAGCCTTTTTTTCTTAACAGTTAGCACCTCTGCCGTTCACCTTTACATCTGCAAATTGGAATTAAATAGGTGAATTATAGTCATGTGATTCTATTCTTTGTGCTGGACTGACTGTATTGGCTCATTACTTTTTTCTTCTACTGGTTGCAGAGTATGCCTTATTTTCCTTCTTAATGTCACTTTTGTCATCTAGTCTATCCATTTTTCCACACTGATACCGTTCATTTATTTTAATCTTGCTAGTTCGCAGCAATCTACTAATTGTCTTCCATTTTAGATAATGATGATCAAGTAATTATGTTACAGATTGTAACTGTTATTTTTTTATGATTCAGTGGATTGGCTTAGAATCTCTGTTGTCACTTCCTTATTGTGCCCTTGAGAATGGAGACAATTGTCTCTCAGATGCTGTTGTCAGATGCATTTTTAATGATCTTGTAGAGAGGTAAGAAGCAATATATGCTATTAGTGTTGATTTTACATTATGTTTTCAATTTCATTATTCTTTTTTTCTATTCAGGTTTTGGGGTGAATGGTTTGTTTTTTTAAGTCCTGTTGTAGTAATTTGTGCGTTTATTTTCTAAACCTAGTTTTAGAACTTTTGCTGGTTGTT
Source organism: Cedrela odorata (assembly GCA_035584115.1). Classification (NCBI taxonomy): domain Eukaryota; kingdom Viridiplantae; phylum Streptophyta; class Magnoliopsida; order Sapindales; family Meliaceae; genus Cedrela; species Cedrela odorata. Next base: position 5,240,878 of record JAXCLQ010000011.1, read on the forward strand.
TATTCAGATGATTACAAATGCACGTAAACACATTTTTCCTTCTTTTTTTTCCCTGAATAATACAAATTGAATATGTATCCCTTTCAGAATTCTATGGCAGTGATATTAGCAGTATTTCATTCTAAAATGAAATATTGGCTGGGGTTCTCTCAAAAGTGTGTAGATAATAGTGGCAAATTCGCCGAAATTCTTGTCACCACAAGTCCAAAGTTGGCTCATAGTCAAATTCATGTTTATGATAAATGGTCTACCGACATTGTATTCTTTTTTCCTTTTTTTGTTTGTCTTGACTTATTACATTGTTTTAAATTAAATTTGCAGCCTTGAGAATGCTGGGGAGGGTTCTGTTTTGCCCATGCTGAGATCAGTTAGGTTGACCTTGGGCCTGTTTGCTTCTGGAATGTTGAATTCAGTTGTTTCTTCATGTAGTGGTGTGGATTCCCAGGTTCACTTCATAATTCCCTATTGAATGAGTGCTTATTTCTTATTCTTTATACATCATTTTGCAAGGGGTTTTAATACAATTTTGTGAATGCTGTGCGTCATCAGTGTAAGGGTGAGAAATGGTTTTTCACAGAGTTAATGTTGCGGGGTGACATTCTGGTTGCAGCACCTTGGAATTTTTCTGCATTTATTTGGCTCACTTTCTCTTTCTCTATCTCTTCACCTGCTCCCTCCTTTTCTCTCTGGGTGGGGTTAGTTTGCTGAGAGAGTAAGGGTGTGGCTTCATCATATGTGGTGTTGATAAATGCATTTGTCACGAACATAATCAATGTCCACATTAGTTGTTGATTCTCTTTGTAGGCTCTTTTTATGCCAAAGAATTTATCAACTCTAGTTATCTTTTCTATTGTTAAAGAATTTAAAAAGTCAGCTATATTGTGAGGAGTTCCATGATTTTCTTGTGTTGTTGATGAAAAACATTTATGGGTGCAGTCTGGAAATTATCTGGGCAATTTTTCAATCTTCATAATTGAGTGCATATAACTACCTAATGTCGTTGTCAGTCTAGAACATTTACTTTTTATGCTTTGGCTACGAGTTGTTCAAATGAAAGAGATATTATCTCATGGTGCTCAGTTACATACTGCAGATGATGTGGCATTTAGTTCGTTCCTCTTGGGTATTACATGTCAGCTGCAACAAGCGAAGGGTTGCACCTATTGCAGCACTTTTGTCTTCTGTCTTGCATTCTTCCATGTTTAGTGACGAGGGGATGCATGAAATGGGAAATTCACCTGGACCTCTAAAGTGGGTATGTGATTCCTATCTTTTGTGTATGTGAATGTTTGCTGATGCCTTACAGGATGTTTATACCGTAAAACATACAAAGTGATTGTTACCTCTTAACACCATCATTGTAGTTTGTTGAAAAAGTTCTTGAGGAAGGCACAAAAAGTCCCCGTACAATTCGTCTTGCAGCTTTACATTTAACGGGGCTCTGGCTCTCAAATCCGAGGACCATAAAGTACTACATTAAAGAACTCAAGCTGCTAACACTCTATGGTTCAGGTGCGTCACAGACTTATATCCATTTTATTTTAGAGTTCTAAATTTATTAAGCTTTGTTGCTTTATATTCTGTAAAATGATTCTTAATCTGAAATTTTCCTCTACTAGTTGCATTTGACGAGGATTTTGAAGCTGAATTAGCAGACAATTATGATGCAAAGACTGAAGTATCATTATTGGCCAAAAGCCCAGACCCTGAGCTGACTGAAGTAAGCTATCAAAGTTATTGCATCATTAACTTACATTTCGTGTTTGCTTGATGTCATCTCCTTTTAAATTTAAAACATTTCGGTGTTAATATCACTTTGATGTTAATTCTCTGTATTTGACAGAACGGTTCTTTAAATCACTCTGAAGTTTCTGTAGAGGGGAGTATGAGAAATTGGGGTTTGATCTAGAAGCAATCCTTTTATTTATTTTTCTTCAAATCAAATTGAAGGAGGTAGCGTTGAAAAATAATATTTCAACCAATTATACACTTGCAGATCACTTAAGTGATTGATTTGTCTTTTATCTCCTTGTTTATTACTCTTATTTTTATTAGCATATTTTAGGTTCATTTACTGTATACATATTGTATACTAGAGAAGCACAAAAGTAGTGCAGTCCTCATAACTCAAACATTTAGGTGTGAGAAAAGTTCCTTTTAGACATAATGAATGCAGATGTTCTGTTTGTTTTAGAGGGTTTATATACAGAGAGGGTAATGATCTAGTGAGTTGTCACTCACTAAACATTTCTGTGTGTAAATAAATACATACATATATACACATACGTGTGCGCACGTATGTGTGTGCGTGTACTGTTTCTCTTGTTGATGGGTATACTGGGTGATAGCAGATTGCAAGATAAAAGTAAGAGTGCAGTTTGTGATAATATGCTTATTTTTATTCTAATATGTTGAATGTGCATGGTGATTGAATTGCTTTCTGGAAGTTTTAAACTGAAGTAAGAATTAATAGGTGGTTTCTCTTATCAGGCATTTATCAACACAGAGTTGTATGCGCGTGTATCTGTGGCAGTCCTCTTTTACAAGCTTGCGAACTTGACGGATATGGACGGATCAGCAAATGCAAATAAAGACTGTCAAGCTGCTGTTGACTCTGGGAAATTGTTTCTGCTGGAGCTTCTTGATCTTGTGGTACTTTTTCTTCTGACTTTGAAATAATATTAATTAGCTAACATAGGAAACAATAAAGATTGAGTTGCTGCTCAGAGGAAATTTTAGTGTTCAAGTTTCCAGATGTGGAAAATGTTGATGGTTCCAAATGTGGACCTAGTTGGGATGGAAGATTAAATGAGGTAGTAGAACTGTTTATTTTACATAAAAGTCCTTTTCCCCACTTGGTAAAGTTTTCCGTTTTAGAAAAATGTTGAATAGTTAGGTCTCTAAAATCCTGTCACATAACAGTAGTACCATTGTATTGATATAGTTGTTTCACACTCAAATCCCATCACAAAACAGTAATACTCAGGAGGTTAGGCTGGCTTCTTATCTAGGGAACTGGACCATTCTGTTCTTACTCTTTAGTCAATGTGGACTAAGATCCATTCCACAAAATCTACCACGATTCTGGATGTTTTGTTGGTATGATTCTTGGACACTATATTTAATCTCATATCAAGCCGAATGTATGCACTAACCTATGTAACTTGGAAAATAGGTACTAAATAGTTACTAATTTGATCAATCCAGTGATGCCGCATCAATAGGATGGTGAGATCGGAATCAATAAAATGATGTTAAATTAGGGTTGAATGTTTGTGAACCCCATGGATGCTGCGTGTCGCCTACATTAAACAACAAGATTCTGCTATTGTTATTAAAAGAAAAATGGTCGCCATACAACTGCTTTGCCATATGTTGTAGATTAGATTTGCAAGTTATAGTACATTGTTACTCATTTCCTTTACTTTTTAAAAGAGAACTGCATTTTTATGTTTGTGGGATCATAGTACTTATTTCCTTATTCATTCATGCAGGCAAATGACAAGGATCTTGCAAAAGAGTTGTATAAAAAATATAGTGCAGTAAGTGATATATATATATATTTATTCAGTATTTGAATTCCATATAACAAGTATAGTGGAGTAAATAATCATATAGAAGAGTAGATTGGATTCTTGTGGGATAGAGTTCTGTATGTGTGTCTGTTGCTAAAGTTGGGGGCTGAATCATGTTGGAGATTAATGCAGAGGCTTTCTATCACAGATTTGTTTTTGTAAATCTTGATGTGGATCACTGCTTCATCTACCTTCTTTTTGATAACTACAAATTTTAAGACTTTTTTTCCCCCCTCCACACGCGCATGCACATATATATATTGGAAATTGGGAGTTATAAGGATATGCAAATCTATTTAAGTTGTTTGATTACTTCCAAACAATTTGGGTAATAAAGATGTGCCGTAGCAAAAAGTAAATGGTTATTTTGAGAATGTAAGATTTTAGAATGAAATTTGTGGGTTTTCTGAAGGAAGTGGTTTAGTTATCAAATAATCATGTTGGGTTGAATTTAAAGAATGATCAAAGTTATAATTATTTGGGTGTTCAAAAAGGTTAATATTCTATTGTAACGTTGAGGGTATTCATTTTGCATTGATTTTACAATTTATATGACGTTTATATGTATGTGTACGTTCAACAGATCCATAGGCGGAAAGTTCGTGCTTGGCAAATGATATGTGTTTTGTCACGTTTCGTTGATAATGATATTGTTGGGGAAGTGGCGCGTTTTTTGCATATATCTCTCTATGTAAGTAAATGTTACTTCATGACATCTAAGTTTTCTCCTTTAACTTATCTTTATTTGATCTGTTTTTGTCAATCAATAAATAGTACCTTGATGCACAGATTCTTACATGCACCAAGTATGATCTGTGAATTCAATGTTCTTTGATATGCCATTCTTTGAGAAACTGTGGAGCTAAATTCTGTATTCTAAATTCCAATTTAACATCATCTTATGCTATTATTGCTGAAGAAACACATTTTTTTCTTTTGTGCAGAGAAACAACTTACCTTCTGTTCGCCAATACTTAGAAACATTTGCAATTAATATTCACTTGAAGTTTCCATCATTGGTGAGAAATTTTCATATATTTTGTCAACTGATCCAGTCATTTTTCTTGTTTTTTAGTAAAAAATTTGTTCAACCACACTGAAAGGACTCGGACCTCGTACACATGAAGTATGCAGAACAGTAGCAACCTAATGATCTAAATAAGACTAGATATTTATACCTGTGATATGGATATGAAGAGCATACATGTACTAACTTTAATTTTCTGACCATTAAAGAAATTATTCAAACCTGGATGTTTTGGAAGAATTTCAGAACCTTTTTCATGTTTTCCCTCACAATTGTTTTTCCATTTTGAAAGGCATGTTCTTACATAATTGGTGTATTCAGGAAGGTAGTATTCTTTCTCACACATGTTTTTCCTATTAGATATCTAATATTTTTGTAAAATTAAAAAACTTCTATGTAGGAGGTTCGGACACTTCGTGCTTCGTGGACTATATAGTTTTTGTCTTGTTATCCAATTTGCACTAGTTATTTTGCACCTTCTGGTTGTCAATTTATGGGTTCTGTGTGCTGAATAGTTGCTTCCTTTTATTGTTGCTTATATCACAGGTTGGGGAGCAATTAGTTCCTATTTTACGAGATTATGACATGAGGCCTCAGGTAAATTGTGTCTTGGAGTTTATGCACCCATTCTCTGCTTTTTTCTGATTCTTGTAGTTGGATAGATGTTAGATATGATGCAACATTGTAACTTGTGGTTCATTTATTTCGCAATCATCTTAAAACTTATGTTGAATTTTAAATATGGGAAAGATGCTGTAAACATCATGGATGCAAGGACCGATTATAATTTTAGTATTCAATGTGATACTGTAATATTATTGTTTGAGATCTCATCATGTCAAAGCTATATTGTTTGAGCATAATGAATTGCTGAATAAGCTTAATTGTGTAGCATAGATTATTGATCTAAGTATCTGCTGTTTCATTACTTAATTAGTTAATTATCTTGAAGAGCTTTATGGTTGATTGCTAATATTTGATCCTTATTGAGGCTTACATATGCATTTTCTTGGACCCAACAAACTTTAAAATCTATTTAAAGAATTGATTGATTCTTGAGCATTAAATGCAGGCACTTTCTTCCTATGTGTTTATAGCTGCTAACGTTATCCTCCATGCATCCAAAGCGGTTCAATTTAGGCATTTGGATGACTTACTGCCTCCTATAGTTCCATTACTCACCTCACACCACCACAGCTTACGTGGTTTTACCCAGGTCTGTTATTGCGAAGCTGATGAGTGCAACCTTTATCTCATCACTTACTCATTTATGGTAAAGTATGGTAAAGTCTTGTGTTCTCATCATATGAAATCATATGCTACACTTTCCAATATCTTTTGCAGTTGTTGGTATACCAAGTTCTTTGCAAATTGTTTCCTACTTTGGACTCCGGAACCTCCCAAATATTGCCTTTAGAGAAGAGGTGCTTCGAGGATTTGAAATCCTACATGGCAAAAAACTCTGATTGTATGCGGTATGATATACATATATATTATTATGGATCATAGTTCAGTAAATTTCCTCATTTGAAGAATTTTTCTAGTGACAATTAAACTTTTGGGATGCTGTCAAGATTGTTATGGTGAATACAGAAGGAGCAGTTTCAAACTTGTCGTCAATGAATTCTCCTCTGTGATGTAACTTTTTTATTTGTATGTGTAACTGTACATATGTAGTATGTATGTGTGTGAGTCTATATTAGAAAACCTTCATTTCATGGTTTTAGCTGTATATATAATTTCTAGAAAACTTTTAACATATTATTTTGGTTTTTTCAGCTTACGAGCATCAATGGAAGGATATCTTGATGCCTATAATCCCAATCTATCCATCACCCCAGCTGGAATTTTTGTCAATCGTGTTGAGGTTAGAGACTTCTTAATTGAATTTGATTGGAATCTACAGTGTCATCCTTTAGAATTAGAAACATTATTCAAATTATTATTGACACCATAAGAAACATGAGATAATGATTTGAAGTATGAACGAAAATTCAATTGCAAAGACTCCAACCTTATTCTGGAAAATATGATGATTTAGGCTGAGAATGTTACATGAATGCACTACATTTATGTTCATTCGTTACTTGTTTAGTATTTCCAAAAGTATTTTGGCATGATTGCTGACACGGTGTGAATACTTGGGGTTCATCTCAACATAAAATCTTAGCTTCCAAAATTGACCTTAAGCAGATGACGTTTATGCAAGTGCTTCTTTACTCATGTTGAATTGTCATGTTCGTACTAAGTCTTTAATAACCATATTTTCTAATTTTGGGAGCATATCAGTGAAAGTCAATGCAGACATATCAATAAATAAGTCACGTGATTGACCCTGCAGATGAATTAGCATTTGTTCTCTGTTTGACTTAATTTATGTTTTCGGTTTCTGAGATTTCCTTCACTTCTTTTTGGGCTTCAATAAAGGAGCTCGAGTTTGAATGCGTTCCAACATCCCTCATGGAGCTAGTACTCAACTTTCTAAATGTGAGAACTTGATTTTTCCTCGCTGCTTCTTTCTTTTAATTTTTCATTTTTTTTTTCTCTCTTTCTTCTTGGATTGGAATTTCATTTTCAAGTGTTTCAGGATGTCAGGGAAGACCTGAGATGTTCAATGGCAAAGGATGTAGTGATTATCAAGAATGAAAGCTTAAAAATTGGTGAAGATGCTAACTGCACAGAAATATTGACTAATCTTGACAAAGAAGAATCCCTTACCCAGCTGCCTAAAGATTCATCGTTGGATTTTCAGAAAAAAATTACTCTGTCTAAGCATGATAATCAAGATAGCAGTTCCAGTTCTTTTTTTGGAAATAGAGAAACCTACAAACAGCTTCTAGGTATGTATAAAATTTGATAACTAACTAATTGAAGACATAAAGAGCAGATATTTTGGCCCTATTCTGTAATTAGTGCAGTATTATTTAAGCATTTTTTTTTTATAGAAACCTATGTCTGTATTTATTTTGCCATTTTGCTACATAAATTAATGGATGTAATTTGGTTTTTATTTGGAAAGCAGAAATGGAAAAGGAAGATGAGCTTTTCGATCAGGTATTGCAGGCTAGGAGTCTGGCTATGGAAACAATAAGGGCAAGTCGACAACAGTTCATCCTTGTTGCGTCATTAATAGATCGAATTCCTAACCTTGCCGGATTGGCACGGACATGTGAGGTATGACATAGGTGCATATTTTTATTAATTTGTGGTAGTAGGGACAGAGTCAGGATGTTGATATTTGGGAGCAATGTAATATTACTGAAATCAATCTTAATTATAAAACAGAAATTGTACATAAACTTTTTGTCACACAGTATCAATTATTTTTAGAAAAAAGATGGAACATGATTTGAGACTCTAAGCAGTACTGGATAGTATGCCATTACTTTTTTTGGTATCACCACAAACTCAAGAAACTTAAATAGCTTTACTTTATTAGAGGGTAGGAAAGTATAATATATTTTTTAATAAGTTGGGGGGATCAATAGGGTATTAAACACTATAGTTGTGGGATCAATAGGTTATTAAACACTATCTTTTCTCTCTATAGCCTAAAGTAGCATATATTTTTAGGGCATTTCTTAATTTTTCAGAATTTGTATTTAGCTTATCTGTTATTCATGCCAATTTGTTCCTCACAGGTATTTAAGGCTTCTGGATTAACCGTTGCAGATAAAAATATATTACATGACAAACAGTTCCAACTCATCAGGTATTGATAATAATTTGGTACTATATGTTCTGTTACTCTCTTTATTTCTTGTGCTGAATCTTAGTGGTTTTGGATTCTTGAATTTAGTTTGCTACAATTTGTATGAACAGAATCAGTTATGTTCATCTTTTTGCATCTAAGGTTGGATAGATGAGTCGCTACAAAAAAGTTCTATGGATAACTGTCCATGGAAATTAGACTTGCATAGATGTCACATCCCTGCTTTATAAAAGGATGGATTGTCTATCTATTGGCTAGTTTTCTGTTTAGCTGTATTTACCTGCTGAGAGATTCTGCTGTTATTGTTGCATTCTAAAATCTCATTCTATCAGCTATATTCAGTGGTTATGTGTTGCATCTCCTCTTTAAAAGATTTATTCGTCACTTTGTAATAAATGTTTCTATGTTTTATTACATAAGTAGCTTGCAAGGCAAATTTATTTTAAGTTTTTAACTATATTTCCTGGTCAAATGATTTACAAGCATTTTATTTTACAGTGTGACAGCAGAGAAGTGGGTTCCAATCGCAGAAGTTCCTGTTAATAGTGTGAAGCATTTCTTAGAGAGAAAGAAACACGAAGGCTTCTCCATCTTGGGGTTAGAGCAAACTGCAAATAGTGTGCCCCTTGATCGGTACATGTTTCCAAAAAGGACGGTACATAATATAAACCAAAATATCTATACATTTTTAGTTCTAATATTCCATTGGTGAAAAAATTTATTTATAGAAATTAAAAATAAATAAATTACTATTTGTCTCTGAAATTATAGGAATGAAATTTTTTCATCTTCTTGCCAGGTCTTGGTCCTTGGGCGTGAAAAGGAGGGTATACCTGTGGAGATAATCCACATGTTGGATGCTTGCATTGAGATTCCACAATTGGGAGTTGTTAGGTCACTCAATGTCCATGTCAGTGGCGCCATTGCTCTCTGGGAGTATACTCGACAGCATAGATTTCACTAGTTTTTTGTTTTTCATGGGAATTTTTTCACTACCCATTATATCTACAATGTTTCTGAATCACAGTTGCCAACTTTTATCCGTTATTTATTTATAAAATATTTTTTTACTCGGGAATGTAGCAGTACGGATGCGAGTCGAAGAAAAAATTGATGAATGTTTATAACTTTTGTACAGTCGGTGGATGAATCACTTTGTTCATTGTAACATATAGCTTGTGGTCAAATCAAGTTTCATCTTCTTTCAGGGAAAAAATACGTGCATTTACCTATTTGAAATCCCAGTCATGGATAAAACACACGAGACAATCATGTTGCTGAATTAGAATGAGCATCGTGGCATGAATGAATTTGAATAGGATGCTTTTTGTAGTGGGGAGAGAGAAAAGTTCACCCACCATGTGCCAGAGTGGTTTGGAAATGAGAAAGTTGTGGATGCTACTGATGCGTGAACTTTGCTGCATCCTTTGAAGATCAGTACTGAACCAAACTATTTTCCTACTAAAGTAATTTAAGGACAGCACCTTCTTAAAGAATAAAACACCCATCCTGATATGGTCTTAGGTCTTATCAATGGCTTCCTGCACCTTCATACTGCTTATCTTTTTTGTTACAATCTGGGACTTTCTACCTTCGGAAACCAAGGTTTTTATAGTTCTAATGGATGACGAACCTGTTATTTCTCTCAAAACTGAAAAGTTATACAACAGGTCTGTTGGCTTCTTCCTAATTCTGCTAGTTTTCTTCCAGTTCTGTGCGGTTATTTTCTGAAATATGAGATTGTGATTCTTTTTGCTTTGGGTAAATTATTGTTTTGAGCATTACCATAGCAGTGAGATAGAGACTATGATGTACAAAGAGAGAATCAGCTGTAGGCATGACAAATTCTTGGAGTCTTCCATCCAGAGAGATTCTTACACCAAACTCTACAGCTACACTCATTTGCTCAGTGGGTTTGCAATACACACTGATTCTGAAGAGGTACACATCCATTATGTACAAAATCAGCTTTGCAAGATCTAAAATTCACACGATTATGACCTAATAAATTTCATCTGTGATAACCTTACAAAGAAAGGAAACCACATTTATGCTTATAAATTTTATCACTTGGTAAGTTGCAGAGGAAAAAGAAAAATATAAATTTTAAGAATGGGACTAATACTGTTTTTCAGGTGCTAGGCACTCTTCAAAATGCAAAGGTAGTTAGAGCCGTCCATGAAGATATCAAAATGGAGAAGCTCACTACGCATACGCCTGAATTCCTTGGAATTCCCACAGGTGTTTGGCCAACTTTGGGCGGAGCAGAAAACTCCGGTGAAGGGGTGGTGATTGGTTTCATTGATACCGGCATCAATCCAGAACATCCTAGTTTCACCGAGTCTTCTAGAGTGATACTAAATAGAGGTAAATTCAAAGGAAAATGTGCTACTGGGGATAAGTTTCCCTCAACAGCATGCAATGGCAAGATAGTAGGAGCACAATATTTTGCACGCGCTGCAATTGTTTATGGTGATTTCAACTCCACTCGTGATTATGCATCTCCCTTTGATGCTGATGGCCATGGAAGGCAAGTTATGTCTTGCTAACATGGTGATAAATTATACATTTTGTATTTTTGGATGATTATTGTTGTTACAGCTAAAAATTGATGCTATTTTGGCAAATATCATGCACAGGCTTCTGATTTGCATTGCTTGATCTATCCTCATTTCAGCCACACGGCATCAACAGCTGCAGGAAACCACCAAGTGCCAGTAATTGTCGATGGTTTCAATTATGGATATGCAAGTGGCATGGCTCCAGGAGCAAGGTATTTAAAATTTTTTTAAAAAAAGAGGAAAAATAAGCAATGGAAATTATATCCTTTTCAGTGTGGAACTATATGTTGGCTCTTATTTTCATGCTTAATATATGTTTATCTATTTTAAATATGAGACTCATATTAATAGATAGTCTGCTGAAGTTCGACAGGAATTATAAGTCAGTTTTCCGTGTTTATTCTTTTTTCCTCATTTTATTATTTAAACAGGATTGCGGTGTACAAAGCTCTTTATACTTTCGGAGGTTACATGTCGGATGTTGTGGCTGCTATTGATCAGGTCTGTGAATATGGGAAAATGTTTACAAATGCACATTAATCAGATGAAGTATATGCAGAATTTGGTCTTTGTTGAAGAAAAAAAATCAACAAAAATAGTTATTAGCCTTGATGATTCTGTTTGTTATAGTGATAATCAAATTATCTTATAATCCTTGCTTGCTCTAGGCAGTAGAAGATGGAGTAGATATCATAAGTCTCTCGGTAGGACCCTCAGCAGTCCCTTCAGGTCCTGCTTCTTTCCTCAATGCACTTGAAATGGAGCTCTTGTTTGCTACAAAAGCTGGAGTTCTTGTCGTTCAAGCTGCTGGCAATGGCGGTCCTTCTTTCAGTTCAATCCTTTCTTTTAGTCCTTGGATCACAAGCATTGCTGCTTCTACCACTGACCGCAAGTACAAAAATACAATCAAGTTCGGCAATGGACAATGCTTCTCCGGCACAGGGCTTGCACATAAATTCAGCTCCTAAATGTTCTAATTCATTAAACATGAACGCATTTTATTCTATCCTGAAGCACACATTGCTTTTCTGATTAAATTCTAGGTTAGTTGAACAGTTATGCCTGAATCCTGATTCCCATCATTATGCAGCTCCAACAGCAGGAAGAGCGTATTATCAGATAGCAGCAGCAGCTGATGTCTGTAATAGGGACATTACAACTAGTATCTTATCACTTGAAAGGTGTCAACATCCAGAGCTCTTCATCCCATCCCTAGTCCGAGGAAAGCTAATTATCTGCACATATACTTTTGACTTTGAGTACGACGATGCAACCATTGAAACTGTTGCAGACAACATTAAGAAGATAGGGGCTGCAGGAATTATCCTCAGGCTGGACCCTGATATGGGTTCTACGCCAATCAAAGGTACTGCAATAACCATACAAGTCCCGGGAATTATCCTCAACAACATGCAAGCTTCCATGGTATAGATTGATTTTCTTTACATTTTAAAGCCAGCTAACTAATATGAAAAGCTACCTAAAATTAATAATATATGGATTGGCATTGTTCATTTTCTATGCAGGCTTTATGGGAATATTACAACTCCAATACTATAAGGAGCAGGAGTGGACAAGCAATGTTCTATAATGCAAGAGCAAGAATATTAGATGGAAGACAGGCGGTTTATAGTGGTCAGGCACCAGTAGTGGCATCCTACTCTTCCAGGGGTCCTGATGTCAACAATGCACTTTTGCAAACTGCTGATGTCCTCAAACCAAATGTCATGGCTCCAGCCTCCTCAATTTGGGCAGCCTGGAGCCCCAATAGCGAAGGAGATCCAACTTTCAAAGGTAAAAAAAGAAAATTTATGTTGTCTGATCCGCAAGCAGTATCTTGATGCCACTCTGATTATACCACAATTTGATACTATTATCCATCCATAAGAAATATCTTGGTAGAAGATTGATAATTCATCTAACATCAAACTTGTGCACCGCAGTCAACAGCCAACGTTTTTGAACCAGAAATCATCTTTTCAACTGAATAAATTTACTTGCTTCAAGTTATATACGAAATATTGACAGCAAATGCATAATTTGAATTTCCAGCAAGGAAAACTAAGTTTATGCATATTTGTCACTCTGTCCAGGAAAGAACTTTGCTTTGCTGTCTGGTACCAGCATGGCAACCCCTCATATAGCTGGTGTTGCTGCTTTAATCAAGCACAAACACCCCAAGTGGAATCCTTCAGCTATTACATCTGCAATGATGACAAGTGCCGATGTAACTGATCACTCTGGCTCTTCCATTTTAGCACAATCGACTAACGAACTAGTCCATTCTACCCCATTTGATTTTGGTGCTGGATTTATCAACCCAGCTCGAGCCATTGACCCAGGACTCATATTCAATGCTCATTTCCAGGACTATGTGCAATTTCTTTGCACTGTTCCGGGTGTTGACGATGACTCTGTAAGACGAGTTACAGGGTTTGGATGCACAGAGAAAAGTAAGGCATG
>JAXCLQ010000011.1:5269905-5294224 GCA_035584115.1 Cedrela odorata
GAGATATTAATTTTGAGCTATTGATACATGTTATTCAAGGATAGATAAAAAATAATGAGTTGATAACATTAAATATTATTAATTAACTTTAAATTTCACATTTGCATAAATCAATATTCTCAAATTAATATCTCTAACTTTTTTATTTATTTATCAATATTAATTCATAGATTTCTCTAACTTTATGTGAGTGATGTATTTTATTTTGAATTAATACCGAAAATTTTATTAAAAATCCGTAGATATTCGCGTGGTTTTGGTAAATATTAAATACCCATTTAAGTAGATTTAGTAATAAATTATCAAATCCGCTACGAATTTAGTATGGATATGGTATTGAATTTTTCTGTGGATACGGATGAGGATTTGGAGATATCCATCTCAAACCCGATCCGCTGCCATTCCTAGCTCTACCTTTTCAAATCTCCTAAAGTATTTTTTCCTTATCTTTTATAGATACTTTATTCAATATAAAACACGCGGATAATATTGCTTCCCCTTACAAGTTATCAAGTAAACCATAACTTAACAACATTAAGTTTAACATATATAACAAGGTTTTATTCTTCTTTTCAACAATGCCATTGGATTGTGGTGAGTATAGCGGTGTTAATTCATGTATAATTCTATTTTCTTCACAAAATATACTAAAGTCATTAATAGTATATTCTTCGCCTTTATCATATATAAGTTTATTTATCATTTTCTCTAATTGGTTCTCAACCTCATTTTTTGTATACCTTGAATTTTTCAGAAATCTCATCATTAGTAGTCTTGATAAAAAATAGACAACAATACTTTGAACAATCATCAATAAAAGTCATAAAGTAATTATTTCCTCCTCTAATAGGTGGTCTATTAGAATCACAAACATCACTATGAATATGTTCTAAAACTTTAGTATCATAAGTTTTCTTAGGTTGTTTAGCTTGCACACAAATTTCACTTTTTTGTTTTGAAGTCAATTTGAGGCTTAGGAACTAAGCCAAAATTCATCATTCTTTTAAGTTTATTTAAATTTATGTGACTAAGCCTTCCGTGTCAAACATTAAATGATTCAATGCTAAGAACTTCAAAAAATTTATTAAAATTTGAAACATTATTCAATTTAAATAAGTTATCATAAACATAGCTTCTACCCATAAAAACATAGTTTTTGGAAAGTAAAATAGTGTATGCAATTTAGAGAATAAAATAGATAGTAAAAATAAAATGTATTTTGCACAAATAGATAACATCGTGTTTAGTCTTAGGTATTAAAACAAAAATTAAAATCAATTTAAATTTAAAAGATTTGTAACTCTTATTGGCCTTAATCTCTATAATTAAAATTTTAAATTTAAAAATCATAACCTTCATAAAATTTAATAGGAGAATTAAATATTTTGTAACGTTCAAATATTATTATAAAGATTTAAAATAAATGTAGGAATAATAAAGTTTTTTAAAAATTTTATCTCCAACAGTGCTAGCATTATACCCCCTTTGATCTATCTAAATATATGTTTGGGAGTTCTTATTATAATTAATTATCTTTTTTCTCTCTCTCTCATTGAGAAGAATATCGTACAGTTGTTATTTTTTTACACAATGTTTCCAATTCCATGAATGTGGCCTTCAACCATACGCATGAAGTATTAACTCGTACGAGAATGAAGATTGAAATTGTTTGTTAATGCTGATAGCTTTTATATTACAATCGATGAGAGAAAAAATTGGAATTAATGAATCAGAAAATTTGTTATTATGTGTCATTATTATTTTTTTAAGTACGTTTTAATAATATTTTTTGTTAATGTGTGTGTTAAAGACAATGAAGATAGTGAAAAAATAAGTATTGGATTGTATCAATATAAAAAATGTAAATTGATTTATTAACAATATGTTTGTCTTGCATAATTAACAAAATCTATTTAAACTATAAAACTCTGCACCCTTGACCCTGAAGAGATAATCTCAAGTTTACTTTTAAGGTAGGTAAATCCAGTCTATTTGATGAGTATTTTCCTTAAATATGTATATATCATAATTAATTAAGGTTTAGAATTTGGTGAATTCAATGAATTACCCATTAATTATATTAATTACCAAATAGAAAATTCCAAGCCCAAAAAGGTATTAGAAGACATGTAATTTATTCAAAATAACTAATGCTCATATATTACATAATTATTGTGTCATATATTGCTCTGCAAGAAATTTCCATAATAGAAGACAAAGAGCAATGAGACCGAATTGATCCATTTTTACACTGGAATTGGATCAATTAGCAACGATGCAACATTTTCTTTCATCACTTTCCCGACATGGGTGTATCCATCTCCTTCCTTGTAAATCACATCAATAACTCTCGCAAGATTGAGAACACGCATAAGTATGGTCATTGGAACATCAGTTGGTTTGAGAAAATCTTGGTTTATATCCTTCCATGCATTACCAACTTGCTGATAGAACTCTTTGCATACCTCTTGCTCTGAAACTCCATGCTGCTCCATATAACATTCAACCGCCGAAGCAGCGTGTCCCCTCTCTTGCTCAAACTGCAAAAATATACATGTATTATGGATATTACCATAAAAATGAATTTTCCTTATTAATTAGCTTTAAGAGTAAAGAACAGTACAATAAGACACCTTATGGGATTTTACATCATCCATAAGCCTGTCAATTGTTTCTGAAGCTCTAATAATCTTAGGTCCACTGAACACCCAATCAAAAGTTTCCTTTGTTACTGTATTGTCCATGCCCAAAAAAGATGCAGTTGTAAGCAAGGTGTAACCTGAGGTTACTAAAGCCACACGCATATACTCCTCCATTGTAGGAATGTAATTATTATGGAACCACTTAGATTCATCATGGTAGCCTCGAACTAGAATTTTCATCTGCCAAGCATGCATTAAGGTATCAAATTATGTTATAGCCCGAATAATAGACCTTCCATGTTCTAAGCATCATTCAACCGAAAAAATATATATAGTAAGGCAAATAGGTACAAGTATCATACTGCTTCTTTTGCATAGTGAACTCGGTATGACCATCCTTCCTTCGCAATCTCTTTCTCGATTTCATTGTAAAGGTCCAATAATGCCTCATAAAATATTTGCATGTATTCGGGAAGTTGGTCCTTGCAACTTGCATCCCATCTGAAAATCAGAAGTCGCCAATTCTCTTTTAAATTCAGTTGTTTATAATCAAATTTCTAAGTAATTAATTAAAGATAATAAATCCAACCTCTCAATTGCATCTGTAAAGAGATTGAGCTCTTCAGGTGTGCCATATACATCATAGATATCATCTATAATGGATGTCATGGCGATTATTTTGGTTAGGATTTTTCTAGCAAGAGAATATTGAGGCTCGTAATACACTCCTATTATCCAAAAGTAGCACTCAACCATTCTGTCTCTTGCAAAAGGTAGCTTATTGGCAAAGTCCAATTCCTTCCACCACCTGAAAAATATTAATTAGTAAAATCTATAGACTTTTTTTTTTTTTGTTTTTAAAGAAAAAAAAAACTATGTAATATTTGAGAACTCGCCTGGAGATTTCGCTAAGTTCCTTTTTGTGCAATGATTGCACTAGATTGAAATCTAACTTAAAAAGTTTTATTAAAGCTTTGTTATGCGAAACCTCATCTTGATAGATAGAGAAGTAACGCCTGTTCTCTAGCCTGGGTACGCCCCTGTGCAGGGGTTGTCGTAGTGCATGAATTACTTGTGATGCCATAGATGGTTTCCTTAAATGATGAATAGCCAGGGACTTAAGGTGAGTGGTTGTGAAAGCAATGGCCTGGTCAAGTATATCTTCTCCATGCACACCAAGATGCGCTGCTTCATACAGGCTCAACATGCCTGGCACATCAGTTGTCAATGACTCCTTGAAATTATCTTTGTCATCTTTGAATTTTTTAAGTATATCTGATATAACCAAATGAATGACATTAATAATAAGAAATTTCACCTTTTTAGAGAAAAAAATAAATATGATCATGCATGTTCTAGCTAGTTATGGATGGAGAAAAAGAAACTAATGAGTTGACTACATGACACTCGTACCACACGAAACATAATAGCCATGCTGCCTTAAAAGTCGAAAACGAAGAGAAATGCTGTAAAGATTATCTTCAGTATCATCATGGTAATGATTCTTATGGTAGACATGCTGTAATGCTTCGTCTAACTCCCTTTCAAAGTGATATCCCACGCCCAGGCGCTGGATTGCATCAATAAGATTCAGCTGTGAAAGGCCAGTAGCAGTCAATAACTCTCTTCTCACTGCGTCCTTCAGTTCTTCGATCTCTTGTAAGTGACGGGTATGATTCATCTGCACTACCAAATAAAAATTGTAAATATTGGGAATTAATATAAACCTTGTGTTAATAATATATAGTACCACCACTTAAAAAAGTATTACCTTGTCCTCAGAAATGTAGTCGATGAAGCAATCACCCCAAATGCTTGGGTGATAATTAGCATTCCGGCGCATAATCACGCCTTTAGCATTTAGGGACGGAATCTGTGAAACTGGGACAGACATGTTTTCTGTTGCGAGGGCGAGCGAACTCATAATGATCCAAGAGAATGCAATTCGTATTTGATTAATTAGCTGCTTGGGCATATGCGTGCACAAGTTAATACTTACATAGGCAAGCAAGAACTGCGTAAAAGAGTTCGCCAATCAAAGCTGGGCATATGCGTGCACAAGTTAATACTTACGTAGGCAAGCAAGAACTGCGTAAAAGAGTTCGCCAATCAAAGCTTCGTGGTTCAAATGGTACCACGTAGTGTTTGAGGAGATTGATGAGACGGCGGCAAAAGAAAAATGGTCAAGAAAATTTCCAATGTTTTATCTTTTCATTTTTTCCAAGCTCGTGGAGAAGAATTTTTATATATACGGATCCTCAGTGTACGCAATAGAAAACGGATCCTCAGTGTACGCAATCGTAAACTCGTGCTCTCCAAAATATTACTGATGTGATGCAACAAAAATTTCAAACGTGAACCCGACGTACGGGCAACGATGTTCGTTTTTTTCTTTTTTTTAATATAAGTTTGTAATACTTCCGACTACAATTAATAATTATTAGGTGAAAAATTAATTGTATAATGAAAATTTTTTGATACTTTAATTAAGATTTTACTTGTGATTATAAAAAAAAAAAAGTTGAAGGAAGATTATAATATCTTTTTGTCAAAATTTTAGTAATTGACTTTGATTTTAGCTGATGACCGTTTATAAATGTTATACATACTAAACTATACTCACCAACTAATTTTAATTAATTATTCAATTACTTAAATTTACATGCTAAAAAAAAAGTAAGTTGACATGTATTTTTAAAATTATTTAAATTTTTCAATCTTACATTCACAAAGTGTCGACAACAAAAAATAATATACTAAAAATTCAATTAATACAAACTCTAATGAATTTATACCAATTAAAAACTCTCTTTTTACTATTGTATTTGTGTTGAATCTTCTATTTAAACTTATTTAGCACAATTTTTTAGCTTAAATGTTGTCGAACTCCATTCGACTAGTACAATTTCTTCTGTTGAAATAATGTTATTCCTCTTTTAGAGAATAATAACAAAAAATCTTTACAACGTTTAAGAGATTTATTTTCCTAAATTTAACAAAATAGAAATGAGGGACTAATAATTTTTACTAAATTGTTTTTTAATTAAAATATGAATGAATATAAGAACAACTTAGATTTTTTAAAAAATAAAATTAAGAAGACAAAAATTACGCTCGAGACTCTTTAAAAGTTCATTTACCAAACTAAAAATAATACATATTTATATTAAAACTCTAATGTCTTTTTTAAAAAATATTTTTGTTTCCTAAACACTTAAAAGAATAAATCTCCTAAATAGAAAAAAGTATTTTCTTGCTAAAACTTTTATTTTTCAAATAATTTTTCTTTTTTTTAGTCATTGAATTGACATCACATGTTTTCTTGATTAATCTTGATTTCCACCCAATCCTAAAATAATTAAGAAATTAAAAACAAAACATGAAGAAGAAATTTCAGACCTCCAAAATTGTTCCAAATTATTGTAACAAATATTCTGATTTCAGAATACAAAAATGATGAGTTAAATTCATACATTCATAGAAGTTGCAATAAGATACCAATATTGAAAATCCTAACAAACTCCGCATCTGGCAAAACATATTTGTGTTCAATAGAACCTGAAATCACACAATTAAAACAAAAGTACAAAAACACAAGTGTATTAAAGAAACATGGTGTTCTTAAGTTACCAGCCACAATAATTCTTAAAATGAATTGTAGAAACAAATAACATGTGACAACGTGAATAACTCAGCGCAAGTTAATGACCAAAATATATCGTCATTAACCAGGTATCTAATTGATGTGCTACTGATTGGATAAAACAAGATTGGTGAAGGATCTGCTAGTATTACATGCCCATGATTTGGGATTGGAAGACCACAGTTTTCCAACAGTAAACCCACAAAACAAGAAGGAATATCAACCTGCAGGAGTTAAAAAATAAAATTGTTAAAATCAATTGGCTGTTTCTGATGAGAGTAATTAAACTAAAAAAGAATGGGAAATAATTTTATTTTTACCTTAGCTTTGCAAAGAGAACGCCGCAGACAATTGTAAGAGGGGCATAAGCTTGCTGTTCTTCTTGACGACGACCGTCCATAGTTTTGTACTGAACTCCTCTTATAACTCCATTTTCTTCAATCAGTGATGGTGCTATTCCTTGCTCCATTCTTACACTGAAATTCATGAAATTAAGAAGTAATTACCATCGATTTCATACTTGAGAATTAATTAATAATGGGGAGAATATATTTATATACTTGGGAAGTATAGTAGCTTTTTTTCTCAATCCCTAAATGAATCTGCCATTGTGGAAACTCCTTCATGCAGCATCTGTATTAAATTTCCCAGCGTGTACGAAGATGTTTCAACTTTTTCATTCTTTAACAAAGCATATCCCAGTACTTGTTGGGCATCCAATTTGATATATTCGATTTAGCAAGTATTTACTAACTTTAATTAATTTTATTGATTAATTAAATTAATAAATTACACAATAATTAAATATAAAAAAATAATATATTTTAACTTGATTCCAATTTTTCAATCCAGTATCTACGAGACAATTCACTAAAAAATAAACATTACAAATAACAACCGATTTATAGAAAATAAAGATTTTTCAATTGGTTTATTGTTGGTGCTGCATGCAGGGTAAAAAGATACGAACCAAATTGCATTTTACTACACCTGGTATGTGTTTTTCATTTTTTAAAAATTTTTGAAAGGGAAAATGCTGCTGATGTGAAGGCAAAATTCATAATAGAAACAGCCAATCACCCGACTGACCCTGAAGCCGATGAGGTACTAATGCAGCAGCATCGTTTTGCTAGTTTTATCACTGTGTAGTTTTGCAGAATTCAAAATCTTAGATAACAAATTCTGTCTTCTCTGCAGATTTTGTCCAAGAAAGGAGTTGTTATACTCCCTGACATTTATGAAAATTCTGGTGGCGTGACTGTGAGTTATTTCTAATGAGTTCAGCTAGTACACCACCAACAGAAATATGATCCTCCTATTTCCTCTATCTTTCGGCTAAATAACATGCTTGCATCACCTTTCTTGTCGGGCATTGGATTGTACTTCTCTTTTACCTTGTTCTACCAATTATACATAATTCTATGATCTATTCCAATACATACTATAACATATTACTTGTGTGCGTATGCATGTGGGCAGAACATTCAAGGATTCATGTGGGAAGAAGAGAAGGTTAATCATGAGCTTAAGAGGTACATGATGAGTGCTTTCCTTGACCTTAAGGCAATGTGCCAAATTCATAACTGCAACTTGCGAATGGGTGCCTTCGCTCTTGGGGTGAGACGAGTTGCACGTGCTACTCTATTGAGGGGGTGGGAAGCATGAAGGAAGCCTTCCATTTTGATCCTTTCGCAGCCTCCAAAGGCATCCAGTGGTTGTCAGTAAATAACAGAAGCAGAAGAAGAAACTTAAAATGCCTAATTTTAGTTTTACCCTTTTTTTTATTCAGTACAGAAAGGCTTTTCTGTAGTTTGAGGCTCAAGGGAAACATCAGTTAAGGAACAAAACAAAGAGGAACCAACCAAAATCATGAAGCAATAAACTAATAGCCGAACCTTTTTATTTTTCTTCACATACTACTCTGCACATCACCAATTAATCATATCATCTCACATTAAATCTTTTTCCTATCCTTCTAACATGACAGGTGTACTGGTTGGCTGGTCAATAGTTTTTTATTAGCCTTAGAATGTAATACAAGTGATGTAGGACATGTGATTCAACGATACTGCCAGAGATGACAAATTAATCTGTCTTTAGATGTTGAAATACTTCCTTGGCCATAACAGGTTCCTTGTGAGAATTACTGGTTTCATATTAGGTGATAACAGGATATGAATTTACAGGAGAGTGTCAATTTTTCTGTCATGTGACGGAAACATGCTCATCTCAAACTTGTATGTGACCTATGGGAAGTAGTTGAAAAACTTAAATGGTTTTGATGGATTAAACCATGACAATAGCACGGTTCTTCCATCATTCTGCAGAAAACAGATCGATGTTGCAAGCTTTATGTTTTCTTTTCAAAGTTACAGTCAGTCAGCTATTCGTTGTAAATGTACGAGAAAAATGGTGAAAGCTGGCTATTAGAGCAAGAAGGGTTAGTACCAGCAACTTGGTATGAATTTCAGCTTTGAAAGTAAAAACTGGAAGGATACAGTTACAAGAGAAATGACAGCATTTACAATTTCACACTCACATTTGACTGTAAAATTCCTAGCTACTAGCATTATCCTAAACAATTTGCGTCATTGCGTGACAAGCTAGCTGATTCCTGTCTAACCTCTTACTCGGAAGGTTGGCCTGTTGAACGGTGTGACTCACTGTTTATTGTTAGATTTGACAAGTACACTAGGTTCCATTTGTTTATTTTTTTATTTGCATATAAAATTATGCTTTTATAGGAAATTAGATCTTGCTTCGTACTTGATGTACTTGGAATGGTTACACACACCATCAAGAACAGAAACTCAGGGCAAGTGGGACAAAAATATCGTTTATTCTAAGCCAACTAGTGATGAGAAATTCTTTACCGGCACTGCCAGCGAGTTAGAAGCAAACCAAAACTAGCAGGGTCAATGTAAGTCTTTCACTTTATTTGCTTCTGGGGGGAAATGTAAGGAAGTCTATAACAAAGAAAAGCTAGGTAGTGTATGAATTGTAGCTATAGACAGAATGGATCCCGCATTGTTTATGGCTGCTAGGAAAGGAAACATTGAAGCTTTGCTTAGGCTTCTGTTGGATGATCCGCTTATCCTAGAGCGTGTAGTGACTAGCAACACTGATACTTTGCACGTTGCAGCCATGCTTGGACATGCTGGTTTGGTGAAAGAACTCATTAAACACAAATCTAATGTTGTTATGTAAGAGAATCGGATGAATATTGGTTTAGTGCAATTCATGTGGCATATGCAAATGGGCATAAGGAGGTAGTAAGAGAGCTTTTAAAGACTAGTATTGAGCTCTGCAATCTCAAGGCTAAAGATGGAATGACTCCTCTGCATTGTGCTTGCATCAAAGGAAGGATTGAAACAACCAGTCATCTTCTTACAGTTTCATCTATGATTATTTCAGAGTTGACTGTGGGAGTCGAAATTGTTTATCTTGCTGTTAAAAACAACCAGTTTCAAGCTCTTCAATTTTTTTTTTGAAGAACTCAAGCTAAACAATTTGTTAAAAATACAACTCAAGGATGAAGAAAGAAACATCATCCTCCATCTAGCTGCGGCTAGAAGCAATCCTCAGGTAAGATAATTAGTTCCAACAAAAAAAGGTAAGCATTTACGCTTATCAACCATAAGAAGAGGAAGAGACTCATCATACTTGTTCCAATTGTTAATGATTGTTTTTCATGATGTGAACAGGCTCTGGAATTACGGCTAAAATACAACTGTGTAAATCCCGGAGTGTTGCAAGAAAATGCTGTCGACAAGACAGCCTAACTGCACTGGATCTTGCTGTTCTTGTTTCATCAGACTAGCTACGATGATATTGAAAGGCTCCTCAAGCATGTTGGGTAGACTACTTCAAGTTCTATTTCAATGGAAGTGATCCACACGAGGCCGGTTTAAGCCGTCATGGTGGGATCAGGATGAAGATGGTGAAGCATCAGTGGCTTCAAAAAGCTCTCAATTCCCTTTATTATTCCCTTTGTTCGTCTCCTTCAATAGTATGGGCTTACGATGTTGGTACTCACCACCAACTTTCCTTTCTTGGAGCTGTTTGGGGCCATGCTGCAATGAGTATCACTTACTATGCAATTGTATCGATTTCACCAGCCGGATACATCAAGAAGTTATTTTTTGTGCTGGTCTGGTTGATGCTAACATCTATAGCCATCATATCTCGTATGATAGCAAGATGGTACAGAAGAGGACGCACGCAAGCCATTTGCGGGTAATCAACATCAGGGTGCTTAAGGGGAGTAGATTGCAAATGCAATTTTCGTTATCTGTAATGCTAAAAAGGAGTTGATATTATTATCAGGGATCTCTTCCAAAGCAGAGTATATGAATCTTTCTTCTCAGCACGCAATATTTCATTACCGAAAAATATATCCACAAAATTCAGTACGAGTTCACAATGTGAATTGCGCGAGAAATGGGAAGTTAGATCATTATCCTCCACTACATTAGATAAATTACAGCAAATAATAACTAAGAAGAAATGCATTGTAAACTGCAATCTGACTAGTCTTTTTTGGGACCACTAGAGGTATCATCTTGCCAGGTTGCTTGCCATTGCTTATCATAAAATGTAGTCTCTTCCAGAAGTTTTTTCAGGTTTTCAATATCCTCATTCTTTCTAATTAGAAGTACTCCCACAACTGCAACAAATAATAGAGTCTTGCAGAAGAAGTTGCCCATTTGGTCAACTAGACCAACCCCAGTCAAGCTATCAACCAGATAAGCCATAAAGAAACCTATCATTGCAGCACGGCCTGCGCTAAGCTCATAAAAAAATCATCAGTTAGATTAACATCAGTGTAGAGATGCATCATAATGTGCATTGAAAATTAAACAAACCATTGAGCAATTCAGCTTCAGGGAGATGGAATCTCTTTATCCATGCCCACCAAGGTATAATTGACGTGTCAAAAACAACAGGGTCATCATTACTGGATGATTCTGGGTTATTCTCGAGCCATTTTCTTCTCCTGGCCTCTGAAATGGATTATCATAGGAGGACCATTAGAAACCAAGAAATCTCTTAACTATCAGAATTAAGTATGATATTGAACCCTCTGCACCTCAATCAAACCTCAGCTTCCCATGAAAGAAAAATAAAATAAAATAAAATAAAATAATCAATGCATGTATTAAAGCATGCCTGTAAAAACCCAGCTATAAATAAATAAATGGGCAGCAGACAGATAATCGATAATCAATATAAGTCCAATGCATTGTGGTGGCTAGACAGTGGTAGTAATATGGCATATGCACCCAGTGTTAAGAAAGGTTTTTCATTATCAATAGTTTTCTTGTGACAAGTTGTCTTTAAAATGTTACAGTGGACAAGAAAGTTTCCAAATTTGTGACTGATTAACATATAAAATATAAGTGGAAAAAAAAAAAACATACAAACTATAAGATGTGTAATTGTGATGCCGTGAACTTTAATTGAACATCTTATTAAATTACAATTGCCTGCACAAATACTACAGGATATCCAACCAAGATTGATTTGAAGGGTCTCCCTGGCGATATGGGTAAACAGCCATTATCAATCACAAAACCTAGAGCCTACCAGATGAAGACGCAAGAGGGACAAATATCTTCATCTCAAGCAGGAACACTACCAAGTTTGAAAAGGACCAAAGATTTAAATCTTCGATAAAACATAAGTTTGTCCTAAGTGGCACAGTCATGCCCCATTTCTTACTAGATTAGTAAGCTAATCTTAGTAAAAAGAAAGTCGGTTGCCTGACACACTCAAGTTTGTTGCACTGTTATCATAGGAGCTGTGATAACTATCAAGCATTCCACACACAAGATTAGCCTAAGGAAATAGCCAATAAATTCCAAATCCGAAAATTACCATACCTTTCATGCTAAGTCAGTAATCAAGTATGCCTGCTCCCATACCATTTTGGATCACACTCAATCTTTTCACATTATTACATTTTCAGTTTCATGTACGCATGGATGCTCTATTCACAATATTCAAAAGTCTAATCACTTCTTAGAGTCAGAATATTTTAACCTTTTCAAAATACCATGTGTTTGATATCTAAATACCATATGTTTACCTCCTTTATCACATCTACAATCAAACGGAACAATATGCTGGATTGTTCTGAGGAGATAAATTTTGCAACAAGTCACACTGTCCAATAAAATAAATAAATAACCCTTCACTCACCAAGAAAACAGAGGTCAAGGGCAGATAATAGAACATAACAGAGTTCGAATTCTGCCATCAGAGGAATTAAATTGCAAAAATATCTAAGATTCAGATCAATTGAACTCCTTTCCTGACTTTTTCCCACATTTTCTCACCAACCAAACATACTAAAGTAAAAATCAAACAAAAATTACCCTTTTCCTTGAATGTGATCTCGAAATTAACCACAAAAATTAACAAACCATCCACAAAAAAGCAAGAAGCCAAAAACCAGAAACCTCACCAGCATCAATAACAGCATCCCAATCAGTCTGGCCACCTTTCTGAAACTGTTTCAAATCCCAAGTCCCATTAACCCATCGGGGGTCCTCAAATGAGCTCACAAACTTCACGTCTGGGGCTTCCACCGCCCCATTGGACTCCGCCGAGCTATCTGCAACCTCCTTAACCTTCGGTTCCTCTACAGTGGCAGCTGGGGCTGCAACTCCAACACCATTGTCAGCTGCCAAAGTTTTAAAAGTGAAAAAAGGTTCTTTTTTGGAGCTGAGGAAGAGATTGGGCTTCTGGGTAAAGGAAAAATGAGTTCTTGAAAGCTGACAAGATGGAGGAGGAGGAGAGAGAGAAAGCAGAGCTATGGATATGGACATGGTTTGATTCAGTTTTCGATGGTGAGGGAGTTCCAGAGAGTTCAGTTCAGCACATGGCTGTGGTTTTGAGGAGCTATCTACAACCTCACAAACAGAAGTTACAAACAAGCGTGCCTGATTTTGTACTTTACTGCAACTATAGTCTATATATTTATTGGTAAGCAAGAGAGGAAATATTTATTTAATGCCATCAATATAGATTTCACGATAAGGGGAGGATGAGTTTTGTTAATGTGAAACTAAATGCACCTGTAATTATTTTCTGTGGACACTAAAATTAATGAAACATCACGATGGCCCATAATTGTTCAAGTAAGATGTGGCCCAGTGAACTTAGACCAGCATCCAATTTAAAATAAATGTACGTAATATTAAAGGTAATAAATAATAAAAGTTGAGTTTACATGTAACATAAAAGTTGATGATTATTGATTTAAATTATATTTTAATAAAATTTATAAATTAATTTTTTATTTTATAATATAAATTAAAAATATTAAAATATAATTTAAATTATTAATTATGCTATATATCACTCCAATAAAGAAAAAAAGGTCAGGAAAATATATTACAGTAGCATGCGTAGAAAATACATAATAAAATTGCGGCCATCAAGGCTGGGCCTAGCCCAAAGCGACTTTTGATAGAGTCCACCTGTCGAAGCATCTCATGTTTAGCAAATGCCGTCTTAGGAATCACAGCAGCTGTCACTACTGAAGGAAAACATTAAAATGAAAAATGAAAGTGAAAATTTCGAAAATAATTCGTTTTCACTGTCTATTTATTTATATGATTAATTTTAATTTAATTTTATTAATCGATTCAATTTTATCTTCATGATCACAAATATATTATAATCAACTCGTTACAGTGTATACGCATTACAGTATCAGCTCCATAAACTCTAAACCTTAAATTTTTAAATTTTAAAACTGCAGTGTTTTGTATTTTGTTTATTTTAATTTTGTTTATTTTAATTTTTTTATTTTTTAAAATTATAGAATAAATAATAATTTACAAAATTAAATTTATTTACTATAAATTAAAAATAAATAAATAATGGCTTTAGTACGAATTTTTTTTATTTACTAAATTTTAAATTTTGTTTTCAATTTTTTTATTTTAAATATTTTTATCATAACACAAATTAAAAATTAAAAAAAACAAAAAGAAATTAAAGTTTCTTTATTTAATTAAAAAAACAAAAAAAACTAAAACTTAAAAAGAAATAAATTAAAAAATGACTTTATTAATTAGAAAAAAAATTAATTATTTTGACCTCTTTTATTTTAATAAAAAAATAAAAAAAAATTAATTTTTTATATTTAAAAAATCACATAAAATTGTAAATTTTAAAAAATAAAAAATTAATTTCATCACTTATTATTTATTATATATATTTAAAAAATAAAAAATTATTTATTATATAAATTTTATTAAATAAAGAATTAAAAAATAAAAAAATTAATATGTTAAAAATATTGTAGCTACAGTTGACTTGCATGGTACTGTAACTACAATGTTTGTGTCCACATGTTTGGATCAATGTGCTCGGGTGGTACTGTAGTTACAGTACCTTGTAGTTAATTTTTTTTTAAAATTTTAAATTATTTATTTAATTAAATGGTATGTGCTCGGAGAGATTGTTGCATTTACTTGGGTGATACTGTAGCTACAGTATGCCTGTGTAGTTAATTTTTTTTAATTTTTTTTATTTATTTAATTAAATAGCTACTGTAATTATTTTAAACTTTTTTATTTCAATGTTTATTATTTTTATTTAAAAAAAATATTAAAAAATTAATTAAATAAAGAAATTATTTATTTTTTTTGTTTTTTATTTTTAATTTGTATTATAATAAAAATATAGTTTTTTGTTTTTTATATATTTATTTTTAAAAAATCATTAAAAAAGTTTTAATTTTAATTTCTTTATTTTTTGAAATTTACAGAATAAATTATAATTTATAAAATTAAATTTATTTACAATAAATTTTACTATAATTATATTTACATGAAATGTAAAATATAAAAAATATAAAATATTATTATTTTTAAAAAATAAAAATATATTTTAAAATTTTCAAAATATAAAATTTTAATAATTTTATTATATTATAACCAAAAAAAATAACTAATATATGTAACTACTAAAGAAGTAACAAAAAAAATGAAAGACAAAAAAAAGCACAAAATATAACAAAAAAATAACTTAAAAATTAATTTAAACAATTTAATAAAATTAATAAAAGAAATACGTGTTCGAGCCCACAGACTTCTGCTCGGGCCTTTGGCCCAAGCACTATTTTTTTGTTTTTTTATATATTTAATTTAAAAAATCATTAAAAAAAAGTTTTAAAAATAAAAATTAATTTAATAAAGATATTTAAAATAAGGAAATTAAAAATAAAATTTTAAATTTTAAATTTAATGTATTTTAAATTTTATAATTTTTAAAATTTAAAATTTGTAATTTTAAAAAATTATAAATTTTAAAATACAGTAAATTTAAATTTTCAAATTTCAAATTTTAAATTTTAAAAATAAATTTGTAATTTGTAATTTTAAAAAATTATAAAATTTAAAATACAATAAATTTAAATTTTGAAATTTTGTTTTCGATTTTCTTATTTTAAATATCTTTATTTAATTAATTTTTGTTTTTAAAACTTTTTTTAATGATTTTTTAATTTAAATATATAAAAAAAAACAAAAAAAATATAAGTACTTGCGCCTTTGGCCCAAGTAGAAGTTTGTGCTTGGGCCACTGGCCTAAGTAGAAGTTCGTGCTCGAGCCTTTTTTTAAAATTAGTCTTTAATTTATTTTTTATTATATTTTAGTATATTTTTTAGTTTTTCATTTTTTGTTACTTCTTTAGTAATTACATGTATTAATTATTTTCTAATTTTTTAAATTAATTTTTAAGTTATTTTTTTGTTACTTCTTTAGTAGTTACATATATTTCATTTTTGAATGTCACAAGGAGGAGAATCCTAGTTAAAGATCTCAGTTTTTAAGTAGAAGAAGAAGAAAAGAATGTAGAGAGGAATGCAGGATAAATTGAAGAACCTGTATATATTTTCTTATAACTGTTTCTTCTCTAAATGCCTTTTCATTGAAAGAAAGCTCTTACATATATATAAGTATGGATTGGAGAATAAGACAACTAAAACTAAATATTATTCAACTTTACAGGTGTATGGCTGATGTGAATTCAGCCCTTGATTTGAGGAGCATAACAGAATGGTATGATTGTTTTTCCTTTTGCTGTTCTGACAGTGTGTGTGTCCATTGCAGGCGTAGGCACACCATCAGGTACGATTTTGTCCTTCACTGCACAAGCCATTATTCCAGTTGGCATCGCTACCTTATCCTCTATGTCATCATCAGCCTTGACTCTATCCTCAACACCCCCTATCAAACTCAAGGTTTTTGGAAGAACATTGAGCTTGTTTCTGAAGTAAATGAATTTGTTGTAGGTTAAGGCTTTAGTTAAGCAATCAGCAATTTGATCTTCTATGAGTACATATCTTATTTCCATTTCGCCTACTGTTACTTTGTCCGTTACAAAGTGTAGGTCTATTTCAATGTGTTTAGTTCTTACGTGGAATACAAGGTTTATGGCAATAGTTGTTGCACTCATGCTATCACTCCATATTACTGGTTTGCTTTTGGCTTCAACTCTTAACTCACTCACAATGGAAGTTATCCATGTCAGTTCTGCACAAGTGTGGGCTAAAGCCTTGTATTCAGACTCAGCACTAAACCTTGCCACTACATGCTGCTTCTTTGAGCTCCAGGACACTAAATTTTTTCCAAGGTGCACGCAGTACCCATTTACTGACCTCCTATCATTAGGATTACTTTCCTAATCTGCATCACAAAATCATGTCAACTCCAAACTTGAATACTGATGAAATTCTAGACCTTAGTCAATGGTTCCTTTTAAGTATCTAAGAATTATTTTACATGCAGACCAATGTGAGGCCATAAGATTAGCAACAAATTGACTCAATTTGTTGACTACAAATGACAAATCAGGTCTGGTGAGGGTGGCATACTGTAAGCATCCAATGATGCTTCTGTACAAGGTCTGATAAGAGAAGGGTGATCTATCTTCTTTTGTCAGTTGGCTCATGTACTGAGTAGAGTATTAGCTTCCTTACAACAGTCCACGTTAACTTTCTTAAACAAGTCTTGTATGTACTTTGTCTGTGTAATCATTATTGTTTTTTCTGATCTTTTCACTTTAATCCTCAAGAAGAAATGCAAGTTGCCAAGATCCTTTAAAGCAAAAACTTGGCTCATTTTCTTGATTATGTCTTCTATGGACTCATCATTATTCCCTGTGACAATAATGTCATCCACATAGATAAGAAGAATTATCAATTCTTCTTTTTTCCTTCTGAAAAGCAGTGAGGTGTCTGACTTGGAACCTGTAAAACCTCAATCTAATAATGCAGTTTTGAGTTTTTTGAACCAGGCTTTTAGAGCCTACTTTAGGTCATAAAGTTCCTTCTTCAATTTGCACACATAATCTGGTTTGTTGGAGTCTTCAAGTCCCTCAGGTTGTGTCATGTATACTGTCTCGGTAAGCTCTCCATTAAAGAAAGCATTGTTTACATCGATTTGCCTGAGGTTCTAGTTGTGTGCTGTTGAGATAGACAGTATGATTCTGATTGTGGCTACTTTTACTACTGGACTGTAGGTTTCATTAAAGTCTATCCTAGGGGTTCGATGAAATCCCTTTGCAACAAACCTTGCTTTTAGTCTAAATACACTTCTATCTGGTTTCTCTTTAACTTTGAACACCCATTTGTTTCCCACAAGCTTGAGGCTCGAGTTGTAAGGCATTAGTAACCATGTTTCATTACTCATTAGTGCATCATATTCATCAATCATGGATTGTCTCCAATTAGGATCACTTAAGGCAAATGCAGTGTTTTTTGGTATACTGATGATTTGCAGCTATGTATGTCTTTGGTTTGAATGTTCCTACTTTGTTCTGGTGATCATTGGGTGTGTTGATGTAGTTTGTTTATGGAGGTTGTTAGGTATTTGTATTTCTTGTGTTTGGTCATTTGGTGAGGATTGTGTTTCTCTGTCAATGCTTATAGATTGAGGTTGAGGTATATTATTATGAGAATCAGTTTGTGTGCATATTAAGCCATTCATGTCATCTTGTAAAGAGGAAGGAATACTTATTTCTGCTACAAGAATTGGTATAGAATTTTCTTCACAAGCTGCTATGTCTATATGTGTATTTTTGTGCTCGATAGGAACAAGGAAATCCTGTCTTAATGTTATTAAGTTCTCTTTGGTCAACTCAGGTTTTTTATTTGAGAATTTCTAATCATTCAAGAAAGGAAAGCAGTGTTCATTAAACTTCACATGTCTAGCAATATAAATTCTCCCTATATGGTGTAGGTAAAGATATCATTTGTGGTAAGCACTCAGACTAAAGAGAACACATTTAGAGGTGTGGAAGTCTAGTTTATGTTTGTTATAGGGCCTCAGTAGTGGATAGCATTCACAACCAAAAGTTCTAAGAAGTGTGAGGTCTGGTTTTCTATTGTACAATTTTTCGAATGAAGTTTTCCACTCCAAAGTTTCTAAGCTAGTTTTATTAACCACATGAACTACTGTGCTAAAGGACTCCCACCAACAGTTTAATGGCATTCCAGCTTGTGCAAGTAGAGCTAATCCTACTTCTGTAATGTGTTTATGCTTTCTCTCGGATTTGTCATTTTGGTTATGTGTGTAAAGGCAGAAGTATCTCAGCTAGATTCCCTCTTGTTTAAGATATTTTTCAAAAGCCTTTCATTTTCCTCCCATGTCACACTAAAAACTTTAATGTTTTTGTCAAAGAATTTCTCCACTTGTGTTTTAAAGTCTACAAAGATGGAAAATGAGTTTGATTTTCTATTTAACGGGTAAATCCAGGAGAAGTTCAAGAAATCATCCACAAACATTATATAGTATCTGAAGCCTTGGTTTGAGGTCAGTGGTGCTAGGCCCCAGAGGTCTGAGTGGATCATTTCTAATGGCATTGTTTTTTTTTTGTTTTAGTGGTCTTGAAGCTAATTTTGTGTGCTTTACCAAGCTGATAGGCATTGCAAAAGTTCAGCAGAGATTTTTATTTGTTTTGAAAGAATTACAACTTGATAGAGTTCTCTTGAGAGCTGTTACATTGGCATGTCCTAACCTCCTATGCTAGGCATTTAATTCACTATTAGCTCTCAAGTTTTCATTGTTTGGGATAGACTCATTTGACACCTTTGAAAATATAGACTCTGGTTTTCTAAGGCTGGCAACCCTATGACTTGATCCTAGATAATTTTTGAAAGATGATGCTTGTGAAGACTTGGGAAGCAGCAGCTTGTAAAGGCCATTATCAGCAATTCCTTACAGCAGGGTTCTCTCATGATGTTTGTCCTTAATCATCTATACATTTCCAGAAAACACCATAAATATTTTGTTATCTTGAGTGAGTCTTGAAATGCTAATAAGATTTTTTGTAATTTCAGGTACGTGCAACATGTATTTCAAGTGTAGATCTTTAGGGGTGTGCAAGGGAGCTGTCCAATATGTGAAATTTTAAGTTTAGATCCATTACCTACAGCAGGCTGTTTAGGCCTTGTGTACTCTACTACCATGTTCATGTTTTTGAGATTGTTTGTGATATGATTTGTAGTTCCACTATCTAGGTACTAGGAGGGGTCCAATGGATTCTCAAGAGCTGCAATATATGCTTCCCTTTAGTCTTGCCTTTGTTGTGTTTGAGAAGAGAAGTCCCTGTTGAATTTATGCCAGTAGCTTGCTGTTACACGACTAATTTTGTTATAGATCTGACAAGTAGGTTTGTTGCCTTTGTTGCCTCTTCTTCCTCTTCCTCTTCCTTTACCTTAGGATCCATGATGATTTTGATTGAAAACACCTGTTGTGTTGTTGAAGTGCACCCCTTGTTGAGTTTGGAGATTGTTCTTATCATTCTAGGTTCTTCTCTGATGGCCATTTGCTTTTATATAGTTAGTTGCAAAGATTGGTTGCTGACTCTGGTTGATTAAGGACATGTTTCTTTCTATTATGTTTTCATAACTCAAAAGCATTGCATAGGCATCCTGAAAGGGAAGTTTCTTGGCCCTTTATGTTATATTGACCACTACTGAGTTATATTCAGAGCCTAGGCCTTCCATAAGGTATATTATCAGCTCATCATCTGAGACAACGTTCTCTGTTGCCCTCAAATTATCCACAAGAGATTTAATCTTGTGGTAGTAGTCATTCATGCTTAATGACTCGTTTTTTGTGTTTTGGATTTGTGACCTGAGCTACATTGACCTGGCAATGGTTTGAGCAGAAAACAGCTTTTCCAAAGTCATCCATACCTCTCTTAAGGTGCTGTACTGAATGGTTATGGCTAAGATGCCTTCTATTAGAGACGATAACAACCATCTCATTAGCATTTGGTCTTGTTTCATCCAAATATGGTAATCTGGGTTTTTAGAAGTGATGATGTTGTGTTTCATGGCTATCGTCGATGAAGTTTTCAAGAGCATTTGCTCTGATGCTTGGGAGAACATGTGACTTCTACAGCTGGTAATTGGTGTTTGTTAGCTTAATTGAAGTAGTGAAGGTGAAGGAGTTTGTATTTAAGAAGGTTGGTGTTTGTGCAACACTTTAAGAGGTGGTGTTTTGGTTCCTTCCTCCTATATTCATTGCTCTGATACCAAGTTGAAAATCTCAGTTTTTAAGTAGAAGAAGAAGAAAAGCATGCAAAGAGCAATGCAAAATAAATTGCAAAACTTTTATATATTTTCTCAAAATGTTTCTTCTCTACATACGTTTTAATTGAGAGAGAGCTCTTACATATATACAATAATGGATTGGAGAACAAAACAACTGAACATTATTTAACTTTACAAGTATATGGCTAATGTGAATTCAACCCTTGATTTGAGGAGCATAACAAAATGGTATAATTGTTTTTCCTTTTGCTGCTTTGACAGTGTGTGTCCATTGTAGGCTCAGGTACACCATTAGATATGATATTGTCCTTCACTGCACTAGCCATTATTCCCGGAGGCATCGCTGCTTTATCCTCCATGTCATCATCAGCCTTGACTCCATCCTCAACAATCCCTGTAATCTTTGAAAATTATAAATCAATATTAGTTAAGTCATCAGTAATCCAATTCCCCTCGCAAAAATAATGAGAAATTTGTGAATATGACGTATAAGAACGAGATAACTATGCCACCTGTTACTAAATTATAGATACTTCGTGTTTATTTCTTTCAATAATAATATCAATTTCATACGGTTAAAATTAAGATATAACAATTGATATATATATATATATATATCAGGATTAATATTATGTGTGACTAATTAATATATTAATTCATCATATAACTTTGAGGCTGATCATCCCGTCTTAATTAGCTAGCTATATGAGGCCTCCCAGACTTCTTTTCAGTTTGTCCACCCGGCGTTTCAGCTTCTCATGTCTAGTTGATGCAGATAAAGGAATCATACTTGCTACTACCGCAGATACATAAGTTAAAATCGAGTAACCAATCTGTAAAATTTTTGAAGGGAGGTTTCCCTGCGACGGAAAGGTGGCGGACAGTAAAGCATAATAGGCATATAAGAGGAGGCATGTTGACACAGAAAGTGTATGGCAATAAGGGAGCCCTGTTATGACTATAAGAATTGTGCAAACTGATGCATAAAACGCTGCACTATTAAGAGTAAAGAAGTAGTATAAATTTGAAGGCCCCAAAATCATATGCCCTGCGCGGTGCGGTTGTTGCCCTTGAACAACGCTAGTTGTGGTGTTGCTGTTCGTGTTATTTGGTGATGGATTGTTGTTATCTTGCCAATAACCTCCCGGAGGACTAATTCCACCTTGGTAAGTGGCTGTGGCGATCAGTATAGCAACCACAAGTACTATATTGAGGAAATCACGGCCAGATTTTTCCTGGGTTTGGCCAAAAATTCCATAGTATTTGTTCCGTTTATCAATAAGTGATAAGTCTCGACGTAAGTAGTCTGCAAATGTGATTGTAGAACTTGAAAGTTCAGAAGCTCTTTTAGCTTTAGCACGACGAAGGATATGACCAACCTCACTGTCCTGCAACTGGGAATCTCCTTGAAGGTGAAACATATCCATTGCTGTCAAACCACTGAATTTCTTGGCATTTACACTTAAACTTACCTTCTTAATCATCAACTTCATCACCTTCAATCATGAGGAAAAAAAAAATTAATTAAAGACGTGAGGAAAGGCACTACCATTTGATGATATTATCAGATTCAGATGCAAGAGGAATCTAGTTAGTGCAAAGTGGATAAAGCAATCAATTTTACCTTTGGTTGATTTGTACAAGTTGCAATATGCAAGGCAGTGTTGCCGCCCTCGTCCTTCCATTCAAGAATCTCTTCTTTGCCGACCCGCCGAAGCCATCCCAGCAACACTTCAAAAGCACTAACCCCATAGTTTTTTAAAGCAATATGCACAGCTGTTTCACATCGAACTGTCAAATCTTCTATAGCAGATGGACAAACAGACAAAAATTCAGCTAAAATATCGACTTTTTCTATTTGAGCTACGTAGTGCAAAGGAGTAACTCTCCCTTTTGCTTTGACTCGGACTAGCTCGCTGTCAATTGCTACGATGGCCCTCACCAGTTGATCGTGTCCATTTTGCAAAGCCAAGTGCATGGGGCTAAGACCAAGATGGTTTAGTTTCCAAGCAAGTGAAGGCTTCAAGGTTGCTATTTCCATGCCAAAATGAATGTTTCCAGCACTTGCAGCTATGTGTAAAGGAGTATCAACAATTGGTATCCGATCAACACGCTCCAGAATATATGGATCCTGTGCAAGTACTGAATACAATGCCTCGACATCTCCATCTTCAGCAGACTTGTTCAAGCTCTCTTCCATGTGTTTCAATATTGAATTGCTTAATAGTTCAATTACTGGAAGCGAGACCAGGCTAGCTGGTTATATTTAATCCCTCGTTCTCAGTTACTTGCGTGATGATGAAACCTAGCTATGATATATACGTAATCAAATATTGGTCAAATAATTAACAAAACATGAATCTTGAATCAGTGGCTGCATTATCAAATAAAAGAATGTTGCGCCGTTAAATTTTCTTGCTGGAAATGAATAATTAATTCATGTTCAATGTAGCTTTCCCGCAAAATGACATTTTGTTTGTAGCCAAACCTGAGGAAATAATATATCGTTATTACGTGACTAAGTTTTAGCTGATCTCATGTCAACTAATGTAATGTTGACCCTAAATAAAATTAATTAAATGAGCACCAGTTAATTAAGGACATTTGTATCTTAATTAGATCAGCCTTGGTGATTCTAACAATATTATATGTTTACTACTTCACCAGTTTTATACAAACTGAATTTGAGGGGGTTAGAGAAGTTGACTAGGGATATATACAGAACTTTTGAACGCCCGAACCATTAATTATTTTCAAAGTCATCAGAACTTGTACATTTTTAAAGTTTGATTTGGTCAGGTAAAATTAAAGGTAGTAAAATCAACATCAAATACAAGCCTAGCACAAGTATCACCTGCCTTCAATTAACTAATTGGCATCGATCACAATCACCAGCAGCCAAGTAAACAATTTAATTCAAATTTCTTCTTCACTAATTCACTGAAATATTATAATTTTTCTTTTGAAAGCTGATCGTTTTGATAATAATTCAATTCACACGATATAAATTATTAAATCACTTAAATACAATTATTTAAATTATTTCTTGCAAATACCATAAACTAATAATAATTATTATATAAAATATTAAATTATTTAAATACAACTTTAGTTGCTAGATCAATTTTTTTAATTTTTAATTTTTAATTTTTATTTATTTATTTACTGATCATGTTCATTTTATTTGATGGTTAAAAGCTTTTGTGCCCCCGCTGCGACAGCGTTTAGGTGAACCTGCCCGAACATTTACTTGGATTTAGTTAGGCCCATATCCAGCCCAAGTCTCTTTTGAGTCCGATCCAAATCCTTTTATCGTTTCCACGGTTACTTTCCTCAATATTTTCACTCTGGTTCGACTCTCTTACAGCACAACAACACCGTCAAATGGAAGTCGCCACCGCATCAGCATCGAGCTTCGCGCTCCACACACGCATGTTAGCGCCACCACCATGGAC
>JAXCLQ010000011.1:5300502-5326095 GCA_035584115.1 Cedrela odorata
GGAAAGTAAGAGCAAATCATTTAGATTCAAGTCAGAGGATTTAAGAATTTGGATCTAGCACTGGCAGCTTAAGAATAACTGAGCTCAGTATTCGGTAAGATGTAAATCTATAAGCCTTTGATAGGCGTAGTCTACCTTTAAACACAGACAAAAATTACGCACATTCTCCAAACAAGAAATAAGGATTAACATAGCAATACTTTCTTCAAAGACGAATGGAAGAAACTCCTAGAATCAATCATCTGTCAAATATTTTACGCCAGTGAATGAGTAACTTACTGTTTCATCAAGCTTTTTATTCAAAGTCTGCATCTCCTCAACCATACAGTGAACCTCTGATAATATAGCTTGCTCAGGGATTTTTCTTAAAGCTGCCTTCCTTTCTTGAGCCTGCAAGAAAAGCACCAAGCAAAAATATGAATATTTTAAGTCAAAATTTAACAAAGAACTTGTGGACCAACTTATTATGATGAGAATGGTAAAAGTATTAACTGAACAGAACAAAATACAGCCACGAGTTTTTTTTTTTTTTTTTAAAATATAAGAATTGCTTTAAAGCACGAAAAGTAAGAAAAGATACAGAGCGTGTTTACAAATCTGCCACATATTATGCTTGAACATAATCTTGCATGTTATACAAAAGGATAACTATTGCTATCAAAACTTGGATAACTCAATCAAATTCAAGAGTTTGGATTATTAAATATATAACAATTTTTGGACCATCTGGGGTTGAGTTCAGAATGAATCAAAAGAGACATGAATTTTAGATAAATGCAGTCTCCATATTTAGTTTAGAACAGACTGCTAACTTGACAGAATTGGATCAAAATGTTGTTGCTGTTTTTGTTTTGTTTTATGTTTTTATTTTTTTTCTCCACAAAAGCTTCCATTTTTTCATTTTTTTTCTCCAAGGAGCAAGGAGCAAAGGTCTGTTTGCCCTATCTATGTTTTTTTTTCTTAGGTATCAACTCACTAGTTCAGCCTTAGATCAAACACCATCCTACATCTCTAGCAAAGACAAGTCTGGGAGTGTATTATAAGCCTCGGGTTCTCCTAACTAAGCAGACACATTTCGGGTGAAGGATGCTAGTGTGAAGTCCAAAGTGGATAATATATACTTGGTTGTAGGCTTGAGCAATTACAATTGGCATCAAACCCTCACAAGATCCAGGAGAAGGGTGGATGGGTGGTGTTGAGCGAGTGTGGAGATTGTGACATCCTACATTGCTGGTGAAAGTGAGCCTAACAGTGTACATAAGCCTTGAGTTCTCCAAACTAAATAAACACATTTTGGGTTACAGACGCTTGTGTGAAGCCCAAATTGGACAATATATATTTCGTTGTTGAGCCTGAGGTATTACAGTCATACCTCTTGAAAGGGGATAAAATGAAATAACAACCCGTCATCAAAATAAATTAGGAGTGCTTTGCTAATATATTCAATCATAATACTGTTTCCTTACTAACAAGGAGTAGGAAATCCACAAAAGAAAATTAGATATTTGTTGAGTGCAAAGAAAAAGGAAGAAAAACAACTAGATCAAGAAGTTGATACACATATTCTTGCTTTCATAGCCAAAAAAAAAAAAAAACACATACGGCTCTACAAATATATCAAAATACTTTAAAGTTCACAATGAAGATAACATATTAGTAAAAAAAGAATGTTCTAAGAAAAAAAAAAAACTAATCAAATTTAGTCTGCGATAAAGATAACAACTACAAGAAACAAAAATATCAACCAATACTACTAGCAAGCACGCTTACTGCTAGCATACACATGACAATAGAATTCACTAGAACCTTATAATTGATCTACATGAAACAGTAACTTGAAAACTTGTAATAGTAAGTAAACTGTTGGAGACGCCTCTCAAGCTGCAATCTATAAGATCGAATTTCGTTCTTCGTATCCAGAAAGAACGCTTATGTAGAATAGAGCTCTTCTACCAAACTCTAAAAGCTTATCCATTCTACTTATTCCTCAATTCAACACACACACACACACACACACTCACACACATATATATATTATATTAAATATTCCTATACAAACATATAAAAATGATTCAACAACATTAAAAAAAAAACACATTTAGAGCATAAAAAATACCACAATGAAGTCAAATTGCATAATTATATTGGTTGCTATGAAAATAATAGCTTAATAGCCGTACTACACAAAGGTAGACCTTTAGATATGTAGCATCACAATCCATTCTCCACAATAATTTTACAAAACTACTAAGATAAACCATGTTTATTAATTAACATGAATATAACCAATCCAATGCGCTTATATTGACTATGAAATAATATAATTCTAATTTCTTTGAGCTGATTAAACCATCAATTTCATTAAGTAAAATAAATATAACTCAAACATTTGCTACAGTGACTATTCCTTATCTTAAACAAGACATGAGCGCCAAGCTACCAACTTCATTTTTCTCTGTTTTCTCGGCAACCCAACGCTTATCACTGTCAAAAAAAAAAAAAATTCAAATTTCATAATTAACCCTCGAGATCAGAAATTTCACCAGAATTTCCCTACTCAGAATCCAAATGGTGCTAAATACAATACTAAAACAAATGGTAATGGACCCAATTTCAAAAAGGAACTAAAGTTTCCACCATAAATAAAACCTCTAAAAAAAATAAAAGCTTAAAAAAACAAGAAAGGCATAAATTAAAACTAAAAGTAATTACAGATATTTTTGCAGAAATGGAAGTGAAGCAATTACCAGTAAGCCACGTCTCCCTGCGAGCTCACACAAATCTGGAATGGTGAGCTAATTACGAATCACAGTAAGTATAGTACTGAGAAACACACAGAAAATTCACTCGATCTTCCTTAATTAAAATAGTTCAGAATCACTAAATTATGGGGAGAATATTTCTTAATTAATTAATTTTTGTTGAAACAAAATAAATAGGTTATCGAAATTCATCAACAAATATAAAAGAAATATTATTAAAACTTGTTGTCAGAGAGTAAGAGCGGATTTATTATTTAATTTAATACTTAACGTGGTTTAATTTTGGTTAATTTATTTTTTTCAATTTAATACTAAAATTTCAAATAATTTTAGTTAAATATGAAAAGCAAATCAGTTTATGTTCTAATTTAATAAATAATTTAAATAGTTTATTTATGTAAAGTATAATTTTTAAATTATTTTATTTAAAAATAAGTTATTAACTTTAACATTTACATCTAAAACATCAGAATAAGGAACACAGGCTATCTATTGCAGACTTTATTATTATTATTATTATTATTGTTGTTGTTGCTAAAGGAAAAATTACACGCAAAAGTAGACAATTAAATTGAATTCAATACTTGACCCATTTGACTGACTAATACCAACAGGATTTTCATTTTGTATGTGGTGTGGATATTTCCATCCAAAAATTGTGTGATAATATCCCTTATTAATATACTTTACTGGTTCAGAAGAATTGATATAAAATAAACACATCGAGTAATAATGTTATAAACTATAATAATAATAATAATAATTTAATATGTATATTCATTACTACCTACACATTAAATGTTGTAATTCTATAAATACACTACTTCACTTTATACCTAATTATTTACTAACCGCCCACTCCCATCCCACATACTCGATACTAACTAATTCCATTTTACGACATATATCAATAATCAAAAGTATTATAAAAACGTCCTATCCTACTTAGTCCAAATATCAATGTCTAATTAGCAAAATACCCCTTCAGCAAACAAAAAAAGCCAGAAAGAATTGTATTTGTACAGACACCTAGAAAACAGATAAGCGCCCACAAAATCAAATTTGAACAATGGAAAAAACCAAGAAATCTAAGACTTGTAGCAGACTTACCAACCTTAACAACCAATATACAGCAATAAACTGTGAATTTATTAAGAGAATGCTGAAGCCAACATGGCAGCATCTACTAGGATTTCAACCATGTAGTCATGTTACTATATAAGCAAAATTAGATTACTACGAACACTACCCACACCACCACTCGATATTACATCATCCAAGCATCAAGCGAGGTACAGAGTTTAGAGACAAGAAAATCAGAATATACACAAACTAGTTCCATTTTTTGCAATCCAAATGTTCTTTCTGGATATGAAGAACTACACAAACAAGTAGTGTTCGCCTGTCCACCTACTGGTAGGTTCAGTCTCTCCTTTTCTTCTTCTTCCCCTCCTTCTCAATACCATTCTTCAACTGGCCACCAAATATAAATAGCACCATTACAATTTTTATTTTGATAACAGCAAATTATAACAAAATCCTTTTATCCTAACACACAATAATAATAATAATAATAATAATAATAATAAATTCACCCAGCAAAATAAGTGAACCTTGCAGATACAATTTCTAAGCAATTTAACTTACCATGATAACAAGAATACGGACAAAAACAGCAACAAA
The DNA here is from genome assembly GCA_035584115.1 of Cedrela odorata. Taxonomy (NCBI): domain Eukaryota; kingdom Viridiplantae; phylum Streptophyta; class Magnoliopsida; order Sapindales; family Meliaceae; genus Cedrela; species Cedrela odorata. The sequence continues at coordinate 5,304,948 of JAXCLQ010000011.1, forward strand.
GTCGACAAAAAGAGTCAAGGCATGCTTCACATAATCCCTGTCGCCATAGTGAGCTTTCTCAATTATATCCTGGGTGTCCACCACAATGTAGCCAACAAACACCAACAGCCCAAAGTATAACTGCAAAGATAACAGAGAATACATGATGTCAGTGACAACATCCAAAAGACAGGATTTTCAGCACAAAAGTTCATTCATTGGAAATCCTCTAACCTCAAACTTGAAGATAGCTGTTGATCCACCAAAGATGGAGGAAGCAAATTGCAACCAGAGAAGCATGGACAGGCCCGATGAAAGCAAGCCACCAAGGTACAGATACTCTCTGCGCCTTGCTACCATAGCAGCCGCTGAAAAACAAGCGAAGGCCAATCCAGTTCCCACAAATGCAGAGATCAGAATGCTGTATCAAAGTAAAAAGAAATTACAATTAGCACTCAGAGCTCCAACAGCATCCGCATCAATTTTTTCACAAAATGTTCTGAGTAACTTAATCATATAGAAAAATATTACCAATGGAAAAGCGATGTACGCATAAATGTATACACGACATGTCTACATTACTTGGAGTTTGAGGACAACAAAACAAAACAAAAAACAAGGAGTTTGAGGACAACTCTATCCACCAGGAATATCTAAGTAAATTTCAGAGCCATAAGCATGTTACTATCCAATAGAGGTGCGTAATTGATAATAGATAGTATCATAATTCATAATATAAAAAAACAAAAAAACAAAAGAAGGAAGCAAAATCAGTCACATTTCATAGTTACGGTTGAAGAAAAATTGAACGCCACACAAAGCTAGAATTAAGTGCACATGTACCTTGAGTCAAATTGAATGGCCACATCAATCAAAGGACCGATTGAGGCTCCTTCAAAAAGAGCTGCTGCCATCAGTAGAGCAACCCTCTTTTTCTGCTCACCGTAAGACATGACAAGCCAAAATCAGAAGTAAATACCCAGAACATGAAGTGAAGTGAACAAAAAGCAAGTAAAACACAAATGAAAAGATAGTACCTCTTCATAGATTGGGGTGGCGAGAAGCCAAGCCATGGTTCCCATCATTGCTAAGCCTGTAAGAAAGCCACCGATGTTCCAGAGAAGATGGAGGTAGACTCCAGTGGCTGATGCGATCAGTGCACAACATAAGGAGAGATAAACCTAAACAATTGCAAAACAAATAAGGAAAAAAATGTCAACAGAAAAGATAGAACAGATGCAAATAAAGAAAGCTTTCAATCAAATTGACAAAAACTAACTGAAACCCTAAAAACAACTAGAATTCAACAAGGTAATGAACTTGATCAATATGTCCAAATAAATCAAAGATCACGGCATCGCTATAGCACAAAGCAAATTTATTTCTTTGAAAACGCTTCTTGACTCAACAAAACAACTATCACCAATAAAATATAAGATCCATCTTCTCTCTTCTCGATTTTCTCGGCAGAATTCACAAGAAGGCCAGATTTTCCAAGAAAGCTACAAATTTATGAAAGTCTAAATTATTCAAGACCCAAAATATCTCTGCAATCGAAGCACTTGCAACATTCCAACAAATCATCAAGAAAGACCGTATGATACAACAGTTTGACGAAACAGAATTTGCATATTTAGTCGAGAAAATAAAATTAAAGGCTCACCTGTTTAAGGTGAGACTGAACGACGGGAGAGATCTGGTGAAAATTCTTGAGGGAGTCCCAGCGGGATTCATCTCGAGATTCGAAGAAGGAAGAGAAAGCATCCATTGTTGTTTGCCTGTACGAAGACCGCAAGAAAATTGCCTAGGATACCAGGAAAAGTCACAATCTGATTTTCTTGTGTTAAAAAACTTAAAAATAATCGGGAATTTATAGCCTGGCAGATGCGGAAGTAATGTCGAATTTTCTAGGTTGTGAGAAGTGACAATATCACCCTTTTATAAATCTCTATTTACTGCCGTATCTCCTTCTGGAGATCATTTAAATTATATTTTGACGGTATTCGTGTGGTGTTAAGACACTAATTTAAATTTAATTTTTTTAATAATTATATAAAAATAAAAATTATAATAAAATAAAATTATCAAAAAAATTATAATTATATCATTATTTAATTATTTATATTTTAATATTTTAATAATATTTATAAAAAATATTAATTAATTTTATTTTAAATATAATTAAAAATATTTTAAAATATAATTCGATATATTTACTAAAATAATTAATCATATTATAAATAAATTGATATATTAAATTTTTTAATTTAAATTAATTATTAATTATATTATATAATACCATTTATTTAATAATTATTTTATTTAATATCAATCTAAATTTAAAAATATCAGATTAAGTCAAAAATTACCACCTGCTTGTAGCGTATACATTGTCTGGATGAGCTAACTTTGTGAATGACGTCAAACGTTATTTTATTTAATTCAGAAATCAACCAATAATTCAGGGTTTCGGGTCGTCTTGACAAATTGAATCTGGAAAATTCACGGGTTTTGAGGACGCAATTTATGTGAACTTTCTAGCACTGCAAATGGTTGACAAATGCTGTTATTTATAATAAACGTCGTTTTTCCACTAAGCAAAAAAATATATGCTCTTATTGCTCCTTCAAACTACTTCAATTCATATATTTTTAAGTTTTTGGATTAAAAAAAAATAGGCCACTGTCTCAACAGGTATTGATCTAATAAACCGACGTCGTTGTTGTTGGTATTACAACGATAATTAATCAACAATTACAGTACATACTATAATATTTCATAAGAAGCTATATTACTAGCAAATTTACGCCGTCTTTACACCGTTAAATCATGTAATTACTCATTTTCAAATTTTATGAGTAGGTTCCGACTCTTATGTGAGCATAGTGATTTTTTTTTTTTTGGCGATATTATTCCTGTAATAAAATTAATCCAAGTTAGGTCTAGGAAGTCCTTTCGTTAAACCATTTGTTTCATTTTCTTCGAAAGAAAAGAATCACTTGTTAATATTCCAACCGTTTAACATAGCCACGCTTTAATAAAAGAAAGAGTATCGTTATCCTTAAGTGACAAGATGGGGATAGAATTAATGCTTATGCCTTGGATATCACTTGAAAATTATATTTAAAAATTAAAAACATGGGTGGTCATAAATTTGTGTGTCCCTTACAATCAAGCCATAAGGATTGACATGTGAGGGAAAAAGTAATTATCAGAGATTGAACGAGCGAAGCTATGGTGAGTGAGGAGGATCGGTTAAAAGTGTGACTATAAACTGCATAACGTGCTTACAGAGTAAGGATAAGATTCCAAAGATATAAAAAGGGAGGGAGAATGAATGATATGATGTGTGTTTTGTACGAGAATTCTCAATTTACTCGATATCTTAACTGGCCACAACTCAAATGCCATTCAACTTTTACCCCACCACTCTTGGTTTTTAGCCATTACTTCAGATATAGATTCCAGGCCACACGGTGATAATTTTACTTTGTATTTTCTTGTTCACAGGCCCACGCCAATGCCTGTGAAAATTATGGGGAAAAAAAAATTCACCAATTAAGATTTCGTTTTTTCTCTTTCCTCAAATAGATTGGAAGACAACTTATGGTCGCTAAGGATCTTACCAGACTGTATCTTTATAAAGGGGTTTAGATTTTCCCATATCTAGAGGATTAAGATCGTGAGTATACAATATAATTTTGATTTTCATTGTGTAATCGAGAACAGTTACAATTTCGACGTGTAAGAAGAAAATATAAAAGGGACTAAAAGAAATAAAAGTTAAAAAGTTAAAATTGCCGATAGCCCTGATACCTTTACAGCAATTTGTGAATTGGTAATGGGTGACAAGCTGCAGGCAGTGAGGTGTTAAAAATAACTACAGATTTCGAGGACAAAAAAATGAATGCACCGTTGAACGTTGATCTAACTAGCTACTGAGATATCTTCACGGGTCTGGCAATGCTCTGCTTGCGTAATGTACTGCCAGTTGTGTTGTCAAGGCCGAGCTCTTGCTTGAGCAGCTTCTGCCTTTTCAGGCTTTTATGGCGAGGAGCAAAAAATTCGTGTTTGAGAGCATCTTCTGCAGTGAGTCTAAACCTTGGATTTACTGTCAAACACCTCTCCACAAGATCAATTAGTGAACTTGGAATTATCTCAAGGAAATCTGGTCTCTTAGTGTTCAATTTACACCAATTTCGTAGGTTCATAGGCGCTAAGAATCGTTTATCATAGAGGTCCTGCCATAAAACGATGATAATTAATGTATTTATAATTTGATTTAGCAATTAAGTTAATTAACAATACAATGGAATGTATACTTCAGGGAATAAGGATTCGCGGTCATGTAGTTTGGCAACTTCCCATAGGTCCTCTGTGCCCCTCAACTTTGCTATGTCCTTTATATTCCTGAAAGTGACAGTTATGGTTGGGAAAATCAAATAATACAATGATAATGAAACCGCATAAATTCTTTTTTCATGTCTAAATGAGAGATTCTTACTGTTCAGGATCACTGAAAAAGGGTGTTCTGCCAATTATTAGGTAGAGTAAGGCAATGCCAGCAGACCAGATATCAAGCTTGGGACCTTGATGTTGAGATCTAAATAATACCTGCACAAACCACTGAACATGAGATTCCATTTGTTTCCTTTGATAAACAAATCAAGACCAGCATTTAGTTATACTAAGTTTCAATTTTCTATGAGAGGACGACTTTTCAAAGACCTTTTTGGATTGATTGTTATCATAATAACTAAAGTATGTTTGGAAATTGGAATTAAGGTGCCATGACTCTTTAATCCACAATAATAAGCAGCAATTAATAGTTGCTACTAAATATTTAATCAATTATACTTTTAAAATTAAAGGTACAGAAGTCGCAAACATAAAGACACTAGTCAATCACTCTTGGATTAAGTAGTTGGTAATCCACTCCCTCAAAGTCCTCTCCCAGTTTAAGAGTAAACGCCTACTTTTACTTGGCAGCTTCATCACTCATTGTCCAACTTATACTTAGCATCTAATGATTTTATTCTATAACTGGTATAAATTAAAAGCCACAACATCTCAATTTCATGTATATCCAAAATCAATAGTTACACCTATTATTTGGACAGAAGAAGATACAAACCACTTTGACATTCAAGTGCACTGTAAATAAATTAAAAAAAGAAAAGTCTTGCAGATCACAATTCATTAACATCAAAAACAAATTTGGACTATATCTAAGACATTTAGTTCTCTACTTTCTTTATATTGGCACATCAATAAGATAGCTTAGATAAAATAAATGCAACATTTTGCATGCAGGATCAGCGAGTCAACACATCTTTTTCCTAAGCTTCACACTTCTCTTTTAGAGTTTTTATGATTCACACTAAAAATAGCAGCCCATCTGATAAAGTGCCTCAAGAAGATTCTTGTAAATGATTCTTGGATTACTTTCTTCAGTAACAAAAATGGAACTCTTGCATATTTTTCTTTTATCAGTTAGAAGATAAAATGCTGCAAGAAGTTTGTAACATGATGGGGTATAATAAAATAGGGGCCTTCAATTGGGTTCATATTAAAGCATTAGTAGATAATGATGCCTCACCTCTGGAGCTCAAAATCCTTTAGTTCCAGAACAAGAACCTTCTTTTTTGTGCTTTCCATTTCCTGATAATAAATGAAATATGATTGCTTTTAGTAAAGGGATACAGTTTGGTCAAACCAAAACTTCCAAATATGTTATGTCAAACAAACCTTTGTTCTTCATCAAGCCAGTTCCAGCAATAGCAATGCCATTTGAGTGCAGAGGCATTGGAGTTAGATACACAAACTCTCTACCCACATTTCCAGGAGGGGCAGCAACCTGCTTTCTCATAGGAGCTGGACAATTCAGTGCTTCATAATTTGGAGTCCGCATTGCTTCCTGCAAAAGGTTGATGAGCTCCTTCCTACCTTGGCATGGCAAAGGTTCTCTCAGCCTTTCAGCAGAAGGAGTCCTAGTGCTAGTAACATCTTTGGCAGAGGTTATGCCAGAGCCATCTGCACCCTGACTGTTGATTATGTTCCGGCTACCCACGTCATTAAAGACATTTGTTTGTCCTGCAGCCTTCCTTTTCAGGTTCTTAAGTTCTAAAGTTGATTTTGAGCCTTTTGTAGCCTCTTGTTTGATTGCATCCAAAAATCTTGTACTGGGGACCTTCCTACTATTCCTTGGAGGTATGTATTTGGCACAGGAAGAGTAGCATGATTGAAACTGACATCATATCCCGTCATTAATTTGTCTGTGAAAATATACAATATAGCTCCATTAATTCTTGTGGTCCAATCATGCAATAATATGACAAACGCAATTTGCATCCAACATATTGCTCTATATTAGAAGATACACCACTTGAATCTAAGGGAGGTCCAAGAGGAAGAGGTTAAACAAATAAAGCTTGCAAGAAGAGAGGTGAAAAAAGGACATAATTAAGTGGGCAATCTAATAAGCAACTGTCAAAAGTACAAAATATTTTTATCATTTAATGGTCTTATACTTTTTTACTAATAGCTTATCAGGTACAGAAACCACCTGCTGCTGAATGAAGTCAAGTGTTCATTCTTAGAATTAAATTGTGCCAACTTTATTCTTCATTTATTAAGTCAAGATACAGTTGGAAGTTTACTTATGGTTCCATACTTCTGATGCAGATCCTGTTGAAGGAAAAGAACAAAACAATTGATCATCAATCTACGCAATCAGAAAAGTAAGGGAAAAAATAAGAAAACAAACAAATAAAAGAAGCAGGTCAGGACAAGTAATACTAACCATAGCAAGATTAAAGTCAATAAGATAACCTTTAGTAGCCTTACGAGAGAAAAGAAAGTTTCCAGGCTTAACATCTCTATGAACTATTCCCTGCAAGTACGTAAAGAATGTTAAGACCACGTAATATTATAAGCATCTAAATCTACTTAGGCTGCCCTTGACTATAATGTATACCTGCTTATGCAAACTTGCTAGTGCTCTGAACAGACAGTAGCCATACCAATGTAACTGAGAGATATCTATCTCTTTTTTCAATACCTAATAATTTAAACAAAGAGAATAGTCAAAGAGAAAAATAACTAAATAAAGGAAAAGGTATGGCCATTGAAGAATTTAAAAATTACCTCAGGTCTGTCGTGTTCAACATGCTCTAGAACAAAGCAATCAGAATCACCACTCTTAAAACTTCCTTGATAGTTAATTATAAAGTTTTTCCCCCTGCATAAGAAGGAAATTATTTGCATATTGTGAATCAACATTCCTAACCTCAACACAAAATAAATTTTGTGAGTGAACTTTCAGCAACCTTACCCCAAACGCTCCAGCATTCCCAGTTCATTGTTAACATAATGTTTATTAGCATTTGCATGAGGACCTGCAGAGTCATAAACATGCACTTGTCATCAAGAAAGTGCTATTCATGTGTTTTCATCCCCCTTATGGCAATCTCTAACATGGGTTAATTAACTCTTACACAACAATTGAATAAACAAAGGTTGAACATCGAAGGAGTATTTGAGGAAACTCATAGTGAACTAATTTAGACATTCCTTTCCAGGTACAAATTTGATCTGATTTCCCAACACATTCTTGTCGCTAATGTCTAAAGTCTTCTCATATCCAAGTCCTTGTCATACTTTTAATTGTCTACATAAAATAACCACCAGAAAACTGATTACCTTGATGAAAACCAGTGTATGAGTGAAAGCATCAGATTCAGAATTATTACTAGGCTATCAGAGTTTGTTGTGTTCATTGTATCAATGATATGCATTTCCAAACAGTCACAGTGAAAACTTCCCACCATGGGATGAGTCAATAAGTCTGTTCAGAAAACTACTTCATGTTAAAATTAACGAACTCTTTGGTAGGGCAAAGCACACATTCATGCATGGATTGATTAAAAGAATTCTAATAAAATCTCACATGTTAGAGGAGCATCTTCATAAAAAATTAAAAGCAGCATGTTTTTCAGGGTGCATTGTTATGGAAATCAGAATACAAGACTGTGTGAAACGATTCCAGAGCTACTCCAACTTTTGCATCAAAGTAGGAAAAAAGGGTTCAAGATAACATGCAAATGTCATGTATGTGCACATTATATTATCCTCAACTACGTACACAGACACCTGAAAAGCGACAACAGAAAGATATAAGGTTTCTAACTTACATTTGATAGCCACTACAGTTCCATCATTCTTCCTTCGGGCTCTGTAAACAGTGCCATAACCACCTACCAGTTGGAAGGACGGTTAACACCATAATCCACATAATATTTAACAGGGAGCTGGGGATGTGAACAAAAAAATTTATAATAACTGTTATTACCAGAACCCTCTTCCTCTTCCACAATATATGAATCAAAGGTAGGCAGTAGTTTTGGCTTTATTTGATCCTACAAACAAGCATTGATGATTATCAAACAGTAATAAGAAATATGATGCACAACTTACCCTCTAAAAAATAGCTTTAGTACAATTTAGAATGGTAAAAACTATAGATCAAACAATTGATAGAATATGTGAAATTCTGAGATATTTAAGGAACATACCTTAGGAGAAATTGAGGTGGAGTTTCCCTTTTGATTTTTAATATTATTTTGCATCTCCATTTCTTTCAGCACCAAGTTAACTGACATCTGATTTCTTTTACCACGTTTCTTCTCTTTGAGAATATTCAAAGCCTTACTCTGCCCCAAAGACTTGCTGAGAGCCTGCAGTTTTGGATCCATCCCATCCCTGCAAAAGAATTTTGTCTCGGTAGAGGGTTTCCTTAACTGCTTATTTATAACAGGAAGCTCAGCTACTGGTGATGTAGCCCACGTATACACATTAAGCTCCTTATCCAAAGATGGCTTATTGTCATCACAACTCAAAGTATTAACTTTTGTTTATTCACTTTCAGGTTGCACATCATTCAGGGCAGTATTGAATAGTGGCAAGAGGTTTTTTATTCTTTTTGCACCGCCTAAATCTATTAACTGTTCTTTCTCTCTGGCTTTGATAATACTGTCACTTTCAATAATTCCAGCAGTTGTAGCTTTACAAGGGTCATTAACAATCCCAGTCTTAGCCGATGATGCATTGTTGTGTTTCATATCTTCAAGACAAGATGCGGGATCAATGACTATGGTCCTATTTACATGCCTATCATGATCCATTGATCTAGTTGGAAGTGCTAATTCTAAGTCAAACTCGTCAGAGATTAATCTTTTGAGCACCACACTTCGTGCAAAACTCCTTCATTCCTGCTTCACCTTCTACATTTACAATCTCCCTAAGCTTACAACTTAATTGTCCAGAACTGAATTTGTTAAATAAGAGAGGCTTGAGTACCACTTTATTAACCTTGATTGACATGTCACTTTGTTGTGTATTTATGCCCCTGCTGATACTACCAGTTATATGATAATGTACCTGCACAAATGTTTTGATTTAAAAACGGTTGACATTGTACATGGTTAAACAACAAACAAAATCCTAAATTAAGCTTAATTTGTAACAGCTATCAGTTACCTTGTAAAGGAGAAAAAAGGATGAGTTTGCTTAACTGGATAAGACAGATATGAGAGGCAAAAACGAAAATTAGGGCCTTTTTGATTTGCAATTCAGATATATTTTCTCTATTACCTCCAAAACTCCAAATTGAATTTCACTTTTTGAAAACTGCTTTCAAATTTCAAACCAAACGACTCACTCAATTAACAAAACCTAATCTGAGCAGAAATCATAGCTAACACCACTAAAACTGTAAATAAATCACTCAACACAAATATTGAATATGATCAACTAAAAATACCTTTGTAGCAGCACTTTGAATACTCTTAGGCAATGGCACTGAAAATCATCAACTACAAAATCAGATCGATTGCCCAAAAAAAACAAAAACAAGTTACCTTCAAAATCATCTATATCATTAAAACGAGGTCGTTTTCGCCTCATAAAAATCATCCTAAAGAAATCCTCGGAGCAAGGCCTACCTTCAATCCGTGGCCTGAAAGCATAGAATATACCCAAATTTTTGGCGACAAATTCCGCGAAAATTAGTAGGGCAGCAAGAGATAGAGTGACGGATAGATTGTTTGTTAGTGAAATCGGTGAGTTAGGGATGAGGCAGAGAGATTTTATGAGGTCGGGAGTAGCACGGAAGAGTGTGCATCGGGATGCGATCTCAGCTGGTCGGGTCGGTTGGCCCAGGGAGAGGAGGTGGGCCATGATGTACCATGCCTTTTCCGATGCTGACTCGGTGGTAAGTTGCTGAGTTGGCATCCCGAACTCAGGTAGAGAGAGAAGTTTGGGAGTAAAAGAAGTGCAGTGCACTAGTGCAGAGAGACGGCAGAAAAAAGGGAGGTGATAGAGGCGGGAATGAGACACGTTTGAAATTCGAGATTTAGCACGTGCGGTTCCCGCCAAGTTGATGAGGATCCAGATCCAGCAGAGGCGTCTCCCTATATAAATGATGAAACTTTTGTGATGCGGACATATTTTTCCACTTCATATATTTTTTCACCAAAATGCCCTCATTGTAATGCTGTGCGTCAACGTCTGCGTGTTTAGGGCGGGGCTGCACGTGTAATTTTCACTTGGAGAAAAGCAACAGCAGGTTACTCGGAGAATTAGTATTGAAAAAAGTTTGCCCGTTGCCTTTGTACTGTAAGTAATGAATTAAAAATGACAGATTCCGTTGATGTTTCTCCAATAAACAAGGACTACAGTTCCCGTTAACTGTTTCAACAAAGAAGATACAACCCCGAAATACCGACTATTTTACATGGGTCTATGTAAATTAGATTTAGCTTTAGAAATTGATTTAGTATTTATATCGGCCAAACGAAGAAATAAGTTGGTTTTCATCATTTATTAATTACCGACGGAAATTCACCACGCTAGATTAGACATTACAATGTAAGAAGCAGTTGAGGCCATTTCAGCAACTGCAAAAACTGCTCCAGAGAAGCTGAACTCAGCAGCTTCCATCAAATGGGAAAATTCCAGGATAAACAGCATTGTAAGAGCTTTTATCAAAAGAACTACTTACCGAGTTTTCACACTAAGAGTAACATATGGATTGAATGAAACATATTGCGCAAAACCAACTGATGAAGACAATTTCGCTGAAGATCCAATATACAAAAAGAAGGGAAGCAAGCAGGCTAACTTTCCATCCAACAGAACCGTTAAAATTATACAATGAAATAGATTGACAATTGTTCCCGCAATTATAAATCGTGTTAAGTCATTCCGTGGGAGGTGAAGACAATAAAAGGTTCAAGATGAATCCGACCATGATTCCAATGAGTCCCACAAATGCCGCAAACATGAGGGAGAAGCCAGGGCCAGCTTTTCGATGTCCTCGTCTCTTCAGCAAGTCCTAAAGGAGGGACAGATGATCATTAGATTAGTGGTTGTCCTAATTGTCAGCAGTCCTTAACAACCAAACTATATGTAATAGTTAAATGTAATGTTCATTACATCAACGTCCCTTTTGGGAATACTAGCAACTTCTAGTTGACTGATCATCTCTTGCATAATCACTTTTATGAATATTGGAATGCATGTGGAATGGAAGGAAGGATAATCACCAGTCAAACTGAGCAAGCGGAAATTCAATGCAAAGAAAATATGCCAACTAGAAGATTATCATTATATTATTTACAACCCATTTGTCATTCTACATCATCAAATCTCCTCAATAGTTCCTCATTCAATTATTTAATAGTTCCTCTGATCTTTATTCAGCTTTAAATGGAAAATCTCACAGGAATCACCTTATTAGAATGTCATCCTTTGCTTTGTTTATTGTTGTTATGCATTAGGATTCATTTTACACAGGAGGTGATTTTGTGCATGTCAGCACTTCTATCAGAAACCAACTTCTTCGGTAGAATCTTCAGTGAACAATAATTAAAATTTTAACAGCTATTAACAGTGCCTTAAAACTAATATCAAGTATTATCAAATAGAAATATGTACCAGTTCCTGTTGCAGTTGCTGTGTTTGCCGAACAGCAGAATCTCTTTCATCCTTCAGATGCTGTAAAGCCTGAATCCACATGCAAAAGAAAATTTGTAAAAATAAGAACAAATCAAAAGAAGGAAAATGCAAGAAGTAAATATAACTGACAAGTGATAATAATTGGCCTGCTAAGACATTGGGTGCAATGGTAGGCGTAGCTGCTTCACAGCAAAATCTTTGAAAAAGAATAACGGAACTGTAGATTCAAGATCCATTTTGCATTTCTCATCATATCACCAAAAAATATAATAACAAAAATACAAACAAATATTGATGTATATCCTCTTATTCAACACATGGATGTTTATTAAACAAGGTAGATGAGTAAACAGAAATCATATGGACAGCGCACAAGTTTGTAAGATAACGGAAAAAACCTGCAAAATATTATCTATAAATGGAACCTTCAAAATGATATAGCGAAGGGTAGGAGAGATTCCCGCTGCCAGCACTAGTGCTGATATTTAGTCAACTCAGAACAAGAATAATTTGATACAATGACTAATAACAGGCAAATGTACACTCTTTATAGCTCTCTTTTTTTCTTTTTTTTGTTAACATTCTCTAATCACCAAGTTTAGATTTATTCACAGGTTTATTCAATTTTCATTCCAAAACACAACATGACTGGTTCATAAGACAGTTCTTAATATATCTACAAAATGACATTAAACTCCCAGGGATACTAAAAAACAACATAATTTATGCATGTTGAACCACTGTCAAACTTGGGCTTGTGGTTTTAAGTTTTCAATAAGCTAGTTCTAGTACAAAGAAAGATATTATTATTGCTGAGCCATCTGGACTGATGATATATATATATTGAACCACATTTCCGAATCCAATTTGTCAAAATGCATACATGCATGCAGCATTTTTGCTTGTGCACACACATTCTGCCAATCTCATAGACAAATTGCAGAATAGAACAATGCAGAATGGACACAGCAGAATTTTACAACTTACATTGTTTGCATCAGGACTTCTTGTGAAGTTCCCTGATGCTTCATCTTCTAAGTTCCCTTGAGCTGAGCCAGGAGGGATATAAATAACTCTAAGCTTGCACTCCTCTATTGCCTTCCCACTATCCTTGTTAAACTGAATGGAAAATCAAACATCATTTGCCCTGAATCGGTATTATTTCAAAATGAATAACGGATAACAAAACAGTTATCGTGTCATTATTATTACAGTATCTAGCGGAAGCTCATCAACATCAGTATTTGGAGGCACTACCGTACTCTGCAAGAGAAATTTGTCTTTGCATTGCATATCTGGAGGAGATTCTTTTTGAGCTTGGAGAGTAACTGCAAACCCAGCAGTTAATTAAAAACTGTATTAAATGTCAAAATGCTGAAGGAAGAAATGGAAAATCTTATGAGTTAATGGCAAGCTGGTAAACAGAGCAAGTGGCATACAATTAGACAAAGGTACCTTGTACATTCTTAGATAAAAAATTAACCAGATTTAAAATTTTGCCTTGGAAATTTCTATTGAACACTCAATTGCTACTTCTACCATATCTCCAAAAACCTTAAAAACCATAAATAGCATGAATCCCTAGGAAAAAGAGCTATCAAGGATAAAAGGGTATAGCATGTAGCACCTCTGATAACACATGAATCCCAAGGCTGTATCACACCAGTGTTGGGTCTTACAAAGTACTTCTTAGGTGAAGTGGTTTTGACCTAGCAAAAAAGAGGAAAACATGTCAATCAAACGCAATTAAAATGGATTTTAGAATGGCTTGAACACTACAAATTCAGAGACAATATATTTGTCTATATTTGAATAGTAATGAGGTGTACCTTGAAAGCAACATGATGTTCTGTGTTGTTCATAACTTTAAGGTCACAAAAGCTTTGTTTTTCTAGCTCAACTGTGACATGAATTTTGTGATCATAAGCTCAGAAGAACTTTACTAAACAGCTACTATTCAAAAACATACTTGAACCAAGAAAAGAATCTTAATTAATTCTACAATGACAATTAGCAATCAAAAGAAAATATGTACTGCCTCCAAATTTTGGTGATTAATAGCTTTTTCCAGCACCCATTTGAGTTTATCCAATCCAACAAGCAAACAGGCAGGCCAAATAGTAACACCAATTATTTTACAATCAACTTTCACACAGGTTTTACTTTAGTAAAATTAGATTCAAGCTGTCCAGTATAAATTCACACAACCTCCATTAAATGTTTACCAGGTCAACTTTAGCTTCCAATTTATTTATACTACATGAATGTATCTCTTATTATTGTTATTATTGTATTTTAGATAGGAAACATCACTTATTAGTTTAAGTTGATAATGTATTCCATGAAATGAGCTCATACAGAATAGACCTCGACCAACAAAAGGGACACACACTAACTTCTTTAATACCCTAAGAAAGCCAAATATAAAAAGGAGCTAGAAGCATCCATGTGCACAAAAAAATCAATATAAATAAAAATGCTATGGAACACTACAATCAAGGAAAAGTAATCTAGGAAAGCACATTAAATCCAACGGAAGGAAAGACCAAGCTGCCAAAGCACCAGCATTTAGATCCCCATGCAACTCAAGGTATCTTTATAATATCACGCATAAAAGTTCCACTGTTCCTAAACATGTTACTCCAGGTCAAACAACCTCAACATTCCAACTACACACGGTTCACCAATAGCATAACATAAAGAAAACTCAAGATAACCCAATCATGACTAATATTCTACACAAGAGAAGCAAAACAACAATGAACAAAAAGACCGTCCAACATCTCCTCAAATGGCTAAGAAAACTACCATTTTACACAACCTAACACAGGCTCAATTTCTCCTACAACTTTGTCATTATAACTAATGACTCCAATAATATGCAGTACCCTCTTCGTCCATCCTTCTGTCTTGCCACCACATTTACCATCATGCCAGCAATATTCGTATTCCTCACCATAAACACATATATCAAACCCCAGCAGCATAATACCTCAAACCTTGTATCTAGCTCAATTATTTCCGATTGCCATATCAAAAAGGTTGCTTCATGTTCCTACTACCAACTTCCAAATATTTATAAGATCATTAACTAGACTTCTAGAAAGTCTTTTTATACAAATCACACATATACCGAACTTGTAGCGGGAATTATGCTGGCAAATAAATTCTTATACATAAAACAATTATGTGAGGAAGAAAAAGAGAATAGAAAAGATACGTACAGATGAACTTAAGCTCATCGGGAAGAACAGAGATCAACTGATTACCGCCACCAGCAGTCATGACTTGCCCCCACCTCGAGATCAATCAATTTTTGTAATCTCCCGGAAATCAACGATCACTCAATCAATCTCAATCCGCCACAACCTTAAAACACAAAATACAACAAAACAAACCCTAAGTCAACAATCAATCTCCTGCTCCTAATCCGTGGAGCAAAAATTGAAGAACAATTTTGGAAGAAACGAATTAAAAAACGCGGAATTATGAATAACTAACAAAAAATTTAACAGAAAAAGAAAAGGAAAGGAAATAACAAGACTAACATGTGGTGCAACAGGATTGTCTCGGTTCAAACAAACCGTTTTAATGGCCCGATAATTTCGGCGAAAGTTTTGGGTCTGCTCTTTCAGGTGGTCCTAATTATATTCAAATTCGGGGGGTCTAAATTAAAAGGGAGTGGTAACACGGTGATTCTGTGCACTCAAAAGCTTCTGCTGTTAACGGTAGTGGCAAAACGCAGAACAGAACCGATTCAATCAGAGTAGAGTGGGGAGGGAGAAGGAGACGGAGAGAAGTGGAGGTGACACGTGTCGTATAAATTGAAGAAAAAAGCTCGGTTCAAAAGTAACAGACTGGAAGAGGGACCCCGTTGAGCGGCACATTGGTGGAAAAGGTTAGGTCTGACGTGTCACTGTTGAGTTGAGTTTAGGTGATAAGCTATTTTCATTAAACATTAATCCCTTCCCCAACATTTAAAGAAAAATCGTACACTAAAATAGACTTTACTTACCCTGCCCTGCCCCTCCCCACTCGCTTTTATTTATTAAGCTAAATTAAGAAAATAAAAATTGGCGCCATTTTTTTAATTATTTATTGCTTTGTTTATTATCGTCAGATTTTGGTTATCCTTTACGTGCCTTGTTTACCTTTCTATTTGGCGTCTTAACTTGGAAATGTTTGGTCGTTTTCGTTCTCTGCATACTCAATGGAGGATCAGATCTGTTGCTTTCCTCAATCTAATTATCATATTCCAGAATACGTAATTGTGGAGCATGAAAGCCTACTAATTTTCAATATTTTGCTTTTTTGGAAAATACAACTCAAGCTTAGACTTATAGCAGCAACTTCCATATTCTTTCAAAAAGCACTTTATGTTTTACCTATTGTTGATGCAATAAAAATTTTCTTAAAAATTTTGTGCACCAAAATTAGTATTTTTGTTCGATTGATTGTTGTTTCATTTGAAATTACAAAAAAATCTAACGGATAAAAATCGGTAATCCAGTAAAAACCTTATAGTACTTAAGTCAGTATTTTGTTTTGAAGTGTTTGAAAAAAAAAAAAGAAAATCAATGACAATCTCTCTTTGTGAGGAGAGTGTTGTATATTTTAACGTGCATAACGTGCGTACCTGGTTGTTTTTTGTTATCTTTTATAGGCTGCTTCTTCCATTTGTCATTAGATCTCTCAAACTTATTAAAATTCTAAAGAATTTAGAAATTACAATCACAAACGTATTAAGATTTCGGAAATCAAGAAAACTTAACTTTATAAACATTTGTATTCTAAAAATCATGGGATTTTAAACCTTATTTGCAGAATATATCTACTAGGTCACAAATCCTTATTATAGAAAAATTCAAAAAGAACTTAAATCTTATGGCAATACGTAATTGTTGACAGGTCTCAGAAATCTTATACCTGAGACCTTATTTTTCAAATTATAATGGCTTTAGGTTTGGTGGTCAGTCCGAGATCTTCACCATGTTGTACCTGAGACCTTTATTGTTGGAAGTCTTAAAATTTTACGTTTAGACTCGAGACCTTTTGTTAGGCTTAGGAGGTCTCACACCTCGTTGTGCATGGGGTCTTTGTCACGTTATGGTCAGGATTCTATAGACTTGAATTGGTTTCAAATTCTGCCTACCCTTTGTTTGATTTTAGCTAAGGCCTTGTATTACCCTTTATTGGTCTAAATTCCATTGGGCTTCATCTATGCCCCATGCCTTATCCCAAACATTAAGCCCCCAGATTTTAGTCAAGAATATGTTGACAAAAAATAAAAGTCTTGATCTGAAAGACTCATATACATGTAAACTTTAAATGTTTAGCTCGAATCTCGTAAATCTCTATCTACATGTTCGCCTCCAAGTTACCCATGAGGTAGAGTAGTTTTGGGTCCCAAAAGATTTATTTTGTCCTTATCATTATCGCCTCCTTTTTGTCATATCAATAGTTGAGGTTTCTCATTCTCTTAAATATCCCTTTTTTGTTCTTTCGTTACTCTTATTTGCATTTTCTTTGCATCTAAGCTTTTTTTAGACTAACCATTGCAGCAGAAGAACTTACAAAAATCAAACTACAAGTTTAATCCATTTATTGTCAACACCATTGAGAACGATGATATATTAGTGTGTCTCTTAGAAACCATTTGTGTTATTAGTTTTAAGGCTTGTGAAAATTTTAATATTTATATAATAAATAAAAGAAAGAGTTTTTTATTCACATGTATTTTACTTCCTTTATTTGTTCATGTTATATAATAAAATATGTATGTGAATTATCCAAATAATTTATTTAATAGTTAAATAAAATTATCAAATTTGTTTCCTATATAAGTGATATAGACTGAGCATCAATATCACATAGTTGACATACTAAATACCGCCTATGAATATCATGAAATAGTATTAGTAAGGGTGACAATAAAAGTCATGTCACAATGACATCAATATGGATTTATAATTAGAGAACTATTTATCAAACTTGACCAAAGACTGATAAGTCACATGGTATGTATGTAGTTAATGATTTATCAAAAATATTATATTAATGTGCGACGTGATCCTTTGACTTGAGATGTCAGAGTTAAATTTTTTAAGGACACTTATAGTTCATATGGTGTATAAGTACATGACTAATCACGTCTTGTATGATAAAGTCAGTTTGGTTGTGAGTGATTTATATAAGCATTCAGATGATAATTAATATGAGATATGTTGACTAGTTCAAAATGATTGGGTGTTTTCGCTAACTCTATTCATGTTCAAGTTCCTAAACGAATGTCGATAAATGTTTGAAACCAAGTTTTTGATCAAAACAAAATAAATGTCGCATGAAGAGTTCATGGAGACAAGTTCATAACATATTGATTGATGATTCGTAAAATATCAAATTTAAGATTTTAACATTCTATGAACCCTAATTTGATTAGGATTTGACAACATAACGATTTTACCTACATGATAAGTATAATCCAAGTAAGGTTTGATGAAGAATTACTTCATTATGGATTAGGGATTATGACGTATTGGTAGATGCCAACCATAGTCATTGAGTTTTGAATTGTTCGGATATGACTCACAGCTAATTCATTTTGAACCTTCATGGTCACTCCAATATTCTTAAACCCTTGGAAACTATATATGAGAGAGAAAATTATTTGTAGAAGGTTAGCACCTTCAGGAATAATTTAATAGACCAAAAAAATTAAATATGTGCATATATAAGTGTTATATATATATATATATATGTATTTATAATTCTTTAATTAGTTAAAGAATTATGATAATTACATAAATATATAATTTAAAGTAAATTACATATACTTAATTGTTATTTTGATAATTATTCATGAGCTAATTTCATAAAAAGATATTATGGTAATACCATAATAATTAATTAGTAATAATTAATTAATAAATTATTTATTTATTAATTATTAATAATTAAATACAATAACATTATAGTAAATTTCATAAAATGGTTTTATGGTAAATTTTATAAAGAAGGTTATTATGGTAATACTATAATAATTAATTAAATAAAATATTTATTTATTTATTAATTATTAATTATTATAATTAAATTAATGGATAACTATGGAAAAATTAGCCAATGGTATGCTAGCAAATGGATAAATATTGGCCATGTTGGAAAGTGGAAATAAAAGGTATATATTTATTTCATGTGATAGAAAATGTAAAAAAATATATATATTTAATTATTTTGAAAAGTTAAAATTGGATGGTTTTTCTTTGATTGGCCGAGAATTCAATGAAAATGAGAATGAAAAATTGTTTTTCCATTATCTTGCTATGTTCGGCCATTTGAGAGAAAAAGAGGGAATTTTTCTTTCAAAATTTCCATAGAAAAAAATGGTTTTCTCCAAGCTTCCAAGGGTTTTTGAAGGTGTAGATTGAAAATGTTACATGTATTTATAACTAATTTTCATCAATTTACAGCTTAAAAAAAGTAAAATTTTCAAAAACCAAAAACTTATACATATATATATATTGATATATGTGTTAAAATTTAAATTTTTGTATGTTTTAGACCATAGTATCCAACAAATAATTGATTTAAAACGACCAAGATTTTCGGCTTTGTGTTCAACCTTTGGTTCCGTCTTCATTTTAGATTGCAACCTTCTTCTTGCTTTACCAAGGTTGTCTTCATTCTAGATTGCGACTCTCTTCTCACTTTGCTAATATCATCTTCATTATGGACTACAACCTTCTTCTCATTGTAGACAGCCTTGTTAAGGACTAGATTTTTCAGCGAGTTTCAAATGATCGTTCTTCGTTCAGACTACTCTTTTATTTGGGCTAAAACTGGTAAGTTTTCATAATTTCTAAACTCTTTTTATTGATTTGGAATTTTTGTTGTTGAGATGTTTTGGAGATATGCCCTAGAATCAATCGTATCATAGAGTTTGGGCTATATGTAATTTATGTTGGCTTAGTTGGTAACACCCAAGAGGGGGGTGAATTCGGTTTTTAGAAATTTAGAAACTTAAAATGAATGCAATGAAGTACAATTAATAAAACAATAGTAGAGAGAGGAAATATACACAGAGTTTATAGTAGTTTAGCAATACTTGGCTTACGTCCATTCTCTCGCTTACGGTTCACTACCACTGATGTTCAACTATCTCTTTATTTTGTCTGGTCAAGTGAAGTACACTACGACTCCTTTTGATATGAAGGGTAATCGTACACTTACTTTCTCTCGGGTGAAGAGTAACTCAATACAAGCTTTTTTAACTCTGGGTGAAGATGAACCCAATATAATTCTGTTTTAAAATTCTCATAATAGAGCAGATGTATCAATATGCTCGTACAAAGAAAATTTTTCTTCAAGAAGAAATAAAACTTTTACAATAGAGAAAGAAAACACATTATTAACATTGAGAATATTCTTGAAAATGTTTTTGATTTGTTCATAATAAGCTCAGTGTTTTACTTTGTCTTTTTCTCTTTTATTTATATTCATTCTCTTTGTAAAGACCCTTGTGTCCAATGGTTTGATTTGGTACATTTAATGTCTGACATAAATACTGTAGAAGTTACTGTTGAGCTTTAAATTAGTAGGAAGTATCGATCACTTTTGTAATATATCGATCCCTTTGTGTGACATTTTGAATATGAGTCTCGAGTATTGATCCGTTTACCTTTACGCATTGATATAGTTTATTTTATAATTTATTTCTAACTCTCTAGAATCTCAATGTATCGATCTTTGTCTTTAATGTATCGATTTGATCTGCCTTATAAATATTTTGTAACTCTTTGGATAAGCAAAGTATCGATCTCTTTGATATCAGATATCGATTTGGTTTGCTTTGTAAATATTTTGCAACTCTCTAGACAAGTAAGGTATCGATCTGGTCTGCCTTATAAATATTTTGCAACTCTCTAAACAAGTAAGATATCGATCTCTTTGAACTAAGGTATCGATCTGTCTAACTTAAGGATTTTAACTGAAACTTTTGCCTTAACATATATTGATCTCTTTACTTCCTTATATCGATCTGCTTCGAATGTATCAATTTGTTCTCTAATGATATTGATCCATTCACTAGATGTATCAATCCTCTTAAACTTTAAAGGCATTTTTACAGAGATTTGTTAAAATTGATTACAAGCAT
>JAXCLQ010000011.1:5340649-5352633 GCA_035584115.1 Cedrela odorata
ATGCAGTTTGTAAAAATGCATACATGCAGCATTTTTGCTTGTGCACACACATTCTGCCAGATCTCATAGACAAATTACAGAATTGAACAATGGACACAGCGGCATTTTAAAACTTACATTGTTTGCATCAGGACTTCTTGTGGCGTTCCCTGATGTTTCATCTTCTAAGTTCACTTGAGCTGAGCCAGGAGGGACATAAATAACTCTAAGCTTGCACTCCTCTATTTCCTTCCCACTATTCTTGTTAAACTGAATGCAAAATCAAACATCATTTGCCCCGAATCAGTATTATTTCAAACGGAAGAACAGACAACAAAACAGTTCTTTGTGTTATTATTATTATTACAGTATCTGGAGGAAGCTCATCAACATCAGTATTTGGAGGCACTATCGTACTCTGCAAGAGAAATTTGTCTTTGCATTGCATATCTGGAGGAGATTCTTTTTGAGCTTGAAGAGTAACTGCAAACCCAGCAATTAATTAAAAACTGTATTACATGTCAAAATGCTGAAGGAAGAAATGGAAAATCTTATGAGTTAACGAAAAGCTGGTAAACAGAGCAAGTGGCATACAATTAGACAAAACTAGCTTGTACGTTCTTAGCAAAAAAAATTATTCACATTTAAAATTTTGCCTTGTAAATTTCTATTGAACACTCAATTGCTCCTTCTACCATATCTCCTTCAAAAGCATTAAAAACCATAAACAGAATCAATCCCAAGGAGAAAGAGCTATCAAGGATAAAAGGTAATAGCGTATAGCACCTCTGACAACACATGAATCCCAAGGCCGTATAACACCAGTGTTGGGTCTTACAAAGTACTTCTTAGGTGAAGTGGTTTTGACCTAGCAAAAAGAGGAAAACGAAATTAAAATAGATTTGAGAACGGCTTGAACACTACAAATTCAGAGACAATATATTTGTGTAGTAATAGAGGTGTACCTTGAAAGCAACGTAATGTTCTCTGTTGTTCATAACTTTAAGATCACAAAAGCTTTGTTTTTCTAGCTCAACTGCAACATGAATGTTGTGATCATAAGCTCAGAAGAACTTTATTAAACAGCTACTATTCAAAAAAAATATTTGAATCCAAGAAAAGAATCTTAATTAATTCTACAATGACGAGAAATGAAAATATGTCCTGCCTCCAACTTTTGTTGATTAATAGCTTTTTCCAGCATTCATTTGAGTTTATCCATTCCAGCGAGTCAACAGGCAAGCCAAAATAGTACTGACACCGATTATTTCAAAATCAACTTTCAAACGGGTTTTAGTTTGGTCAAATTAGATTCAAGCTGTCTAGTATAAATTGACACCAATAAATTTACAACCTCCATTAAATGTTTACCAGGTCTACTTTGGCTTCAATTTACTTACACTACATGAATGTATCTCTTATTAGTGTTACTATTATTTTTTGGATAAGAAACACCACTTGTTAGTTTAAGTCAATGATATATTCCGTGAAACAAGCTCAGATAGCCAAATTTAAAAAGGGGCTACAAGCATCCATGTGGATAAGACCAATATAAATACAAATGCTATGGAACACTACAACCAAGGAAAAGTAATCTTGGAAAGTACGTTCAATCCAATAGAAGGAAAGACCAAGCAGCCAAACCACCGGCATTTATATCCCTATGCATATCACTTATAAAAGTTTCATTGTTCTTAAACATGTTAGTCCAGGTCAAACAACCTCAACATTCCAACTACAAACGGATCACCAAAATCATAACATCAAGAGAATTCAAGATACCTCAATCATGACCTATGATTCTACACGAGAGAAGCAAAACAATAATGAACAAAAAGATGGTCCAGCATCTCCTCAAATGGCTAGGAAAACTACCAAATTACACTACCTAACACATAGGCTCAAATTCTCCAACAACTCCCATCAGATGCAGTCCCCTCTTCTTCCATCCTTGTGTTGCCATCACATTCACCCTCATGCCAGCAATATTTGTATTTCGTACCATAAACAAATATATCAAATCCCAGAGACATAGTACCTCAAACCTTGTATCTAGCTCAATTATTTCCGATTACCATATCAAAGAGTTTGCTTCATGTTCCGTACTATCAACTTCCACATAGTTATAAGATCAGTAACTAGACTTCTAGAAAGTTCTTTTCTACAAATCACACATATAAACACATATACCGAACTTGTAGCGGGAATTATGCTGGCAAATAAATTCTTACACAAAATTATGTAATGAAGAAAAAGAGGGTAGAGAAGATACGTACAAATGAACTTGAGCTCATCGGGAAGAACAGAGATCAACTGATTACCACCGGCAGCAGTCATGATTAGGCCCATCAATCAATTTTTGTACTCTCTCAGAAACCAACGATCACTCAATCAATCCGCCACAAACTTAAAACACAAAATACAATTAAAAAAAAAACCCTAAGTCAACAATCTCAATCTCCTACTCCTAATCCATGGAGTAAAAACAGAAGAACAATTTTGGATAGAAAAAAATTAAAAAAGAGGCGGAATTATGAGCAACTAACAAAATTTTAACAGAAAAAGAAAGGAAAATAAGACTTATATGTGGTGCAACAGAATTGTCTCGGTTCAAACAAACCGCTTAAGTGGCCCGATAATTTCGGCGAAATTGTTGGGTCTACTCTTTCAGATGGTCCAAATTAGATTTAAACTCGAGGGGTATAAGTTAAAAGGAGGGAGAGGTAGTACGGTGATTATGTGCACTCAAAAAGCTTCTGCGGTTAACGGTTGTGGCAAAACGCAGGAGCCGATTCAATCCGAGCAGAGAGAGAGAGAGAGAGAGAGAGAGGCAGAGAAATGGAGGTGACACATGACATGTAAATAGAAGAAAAAAGCCCGGTTCAAAAGTAACAGACTGGAAGGGGAACTCAGTTGAGAGCGGCACATGGGTGTAAAAGGTTAGGTCTGACGTGTTATTGTTGAATTGTTTGGTTTAGGTGATAAGCCATTTTCATTAATCCCACCCTCCTAACATTTAAAAAAATTGTATACTAAAAACGACTTCGTTTGCCCCGCTTGTATTTATAAAAATTAATTAAAAATAAATGGCGCCATTTTTAATTATTTATTGCTTTGTTTATTACCGTCGGAATTCGGTTATCGTTTACGTGCCTTGTTTACCTTTCTATTTCTTGGCCCCTGCACAACTGGGACCTTAAGGATATGGTCGTTTTCGTTATCTGCACACTCAATGTCAATGAAGGGTTTTCCTCAATTTAATCAGCATGTTCCAGAATACGTAATTGGGAAATATTGGGGGCGTCATATAAAATGTCAAAATACATGACCCAAGGAAAGATGCTCGGAAATTAATGACTTGAAAGAAGCCTCAAAGCCCACTAATTT
This sequence comes from Cedrela odorata, assembly GCA_035584115.1. Taxonomy (NCBI): domain Eukaryota; kingdom Viridiplantae; phylum Streptophyta; class Magnoliopsida; order Sapindales; family Meliaceae; genus Cedrela; species Cedrela odorata. Next base: position 5,344,016 of record JAXCLQ010000011.1, read on the forward strand.
TCAATAGTTTGCTTCGTTGGAAAATTAAACCCACCCAAGAATAGAGCAGCGATTTCCATGCCTGTTCTTTCAAGGACTTCATGTTTTAGCTTTTAAGTAAACATGACTAACTTTCTCTTTTTATACTTTCGGGAAATTAATTCAATAATTAAGCAAGCCAAAACATATGTATGTTACCCAGAAGATGAAAGTAAATCTTTACAAGCAAGCATATTTTAGGATCTTACAACTAAAGAAAATTCCCCGTGGAAAAACAAATAGTATCAATCAAGTTCCCTTTTTGGGTACTTTACCAGCTGATAAAGCCAGAATAATTCTCACTATCACATGCAGTCATTTGCAAAAACAAATTCACTTTTCGGCATCCCCACCCCACTGCTGACTGAAAAAGTTCAACCATAATACATGGCTGTATATGCCTAGGATTCTGAAATTTAATATATTAGCTAAAACAAAGATGGCTGGAAATTTGGATACCCCATGTCAAATATCATATCGTATTTTCAAATCAATATGTCCAAGATTCTAATCATAGCAGTTGTGTTTAATCCTAGGCCACCAACAATGCAGAGTATTAGGTCCCCGTCAATAATAAAGTCTCTTACAGCCTAAAAAGCACCAGACATCCCTTTGATCTTCGTATAATACTTTGTAGTGATCAAGTTTTCCTTCTTTGTGGAGGAGATAAGGCTGCTCACGTTGGCTATCTTAGCCATTAATTTTGCATCGAAGATCTTGCTGAGTGTTTTTTACACTTCAGTAGAAGAATAACATTCTACCACAATGGCCAACATAGGTTTACTTGAAGTGTAGAGAGTAACTACCCAATGAGCTGTGGATCTTGGTTTTTTCAAATTTTAGAAATTGGATTTATAGTTGTGATATTATTGTTCTCATCATCATCATCAACTGATATGTCATAATTGTGTGGTGGTGTGACTTTTATGTCAAGTTAGTCTTTTAAGATTATTATCTCTTATATATAGTATCAATTGATGTGTCATAATTGTGTGGTGGTATGACTTTTATGTTAAGGTAGTCTTGAAGATTATTACCTCCCACAGATGATAGAACCTGAGGCTTTCACGTTAGAAAATTTTTCTAAGTTAACTTGATTGTGTTTGGGAAGAAGAAGGCATTAGTGTTAATGTTTGGTGTGTTTTGCAAGGCAATGTTAACTAGAGTTGAGTTGCTTGAATGATCACTTGTAATTGCCATATAACCTGTGATACCAAGTTGAAGTTTAACTATTTTGTGAAGACAAGCAAAATGCTCTTTAATTTTCTTGTATTGATAATTAATATATTGAAAAACTCAAGTTACAAAGCTATACTCTACAAAGAAAGTGATAAATATATATGATTACAAAAGATCATTAAACCCTAGAGGAACCTAATGGCGAAAAAGTAAACTTGTATAATAAGAATTTCAGAGAGATTTGGAGGCTGACGCTGGTCCTGAGTCTGCTGCGTAGCCAATGTCTCTGGCAAAACTAACTTCTTGTCCATTTGTTTCTGTATTCGGTATCTCATGGGCTGAGTTCTTTAATTACTTTGGGCTTGCACCAAGTGGTCCAGTAAGCATTGCATTTACTTCAACTACATGCAGTCATTTACAAAACCAAATTCACTTTTGGGCATCCCCACCCCACTCCCGACTGAAAAAGTTCTACCATAATACATGGCTGCATATACTTCGGATTCTGAAATTTAATATATTAGCTCAAACGAAGATGTCTGGAAATTTGGATACCCCATGTCAAATATCATATCGTATTTTCAAATCAATATGTCCAAGATTCTAATCAGAGCAGTTGTGTTTGATGTTGTTCTAAAAATCGGGAAAAGTACACTTAATGCTGAAATAACTGCTATATAAACTTGAGATTGATGACTGGTTTAGTAAAAAGGCATCTCTAATCATCTATGCATACAACAATTTTCAAAAACATTAAAAGAAAAAGGTAAAAATGAAAATTGACATTACAGTTTTTACAATATCTCAGGATTTAGGAAGCTGCTTTGACAGCAAAAGCAACCAAAGAGCAACAGCAATGGTGTTTTTCATTTGAAAGTGGAGAGTCTAGGAAGCTTGTCTCTCAGATAGTATAGCCTTGCCCTCCTCACTTTCCTGTGACTGACTACTCTTATCTCCTTGATGTTTGGCGAATAACTGCATTTATAAGAGATGAAACATTGCTTAGGTCACATCCTTTCTCTCATTGAAAAAAGAAAAAAAAAACAGCCTACAACCTCATTCTTTTCTTCTGCTTCCCTTTTAAATAGAATAATTAAAAAATTATTAGATATATATATAAGAAAACTTCATGATGAAAATTAGTTCAGACCACTGACATCTGAAACACTTTTTTAGACTGAATTCTAGGCATCAAACTAGCCGGAATTGTATCACAAGTCTGAAATTAGAGATTCAGTTTCGAACTATTGCTGCCAACGTGTTCAAGGCATCACTGACATATTATGGATATCTCTTCAGTCCACACTCAAAGACTGTTAAGAATGGTGGAATAACAGCATTTCATACTCTCGGTAATAATATTACTCCATTTGTTTTTTCTCAAGGTGCATCCTAATGTATGACAGAAGATCAATCATAATTCACAGAGCACAGAATATTAATGGACCAATAACCTACCTAATGGATGAAATGACATTGTAAGGCTAGTAAATTTTTGACAACAGTCATTTACTAAAGATGCATAGCCCCAAAACTAACTAAAAGTCTTCTTCCATGGCTTGGCAGATACTTTTCAGAACACCCTGATAAAGTTCAATTGATAACAGACATGGTGAATTAAAGGGATTAAAAACTTCTTTTTTACTGAGTCTTCTGCAGTATAAAAGAAGCTCAAAGTTATTGTTTGAGCAAGACATTAAATTGGGAAATTCAACACACTGTTCTTTGAATAATGAAGAATTTGTTAAGACACTAGGATTGCGCGATAAACATGGCAACAAGAAGAGAGCCTAGAGATACAACACTAATCAGCAGATGGTTAGCACGTAGCACTCATTCTTTACAGAGAAGTAAATGAAATTACGATTGAAATGTGTGAATAATGAGAGGGAACAAGCCTACACATGAAAACTTGACAAAATGCATGTTAAAGTCAGTAGGAGAGAATGCAACCAAAAACGTTAGAACAATTACTCTTCAAATTTGCATTGGCAGGTAAAGAAAAGACTTGGGAAATGTATGTTCCATCTTGCAAGGAAATCAATCCATATTGATACAAGTTAATTTCTTGAACAAACTATGGATTTGCCGTATTTCTACATATAAATAACTGAGGAGAAGAGAGAGAGAGATTTCATCAATTCATTGGTCCAAAGACAGGCAACCTCGATTAATTGCAACCCTACCATGCGCTTTTGCAACAGTAAAGAGTTTCTGACGTATATAATTGACCTAAATCATGTTGTTAGGGATTCTGTAATTCTTGGAGTTGCATCATGACCTCCATAAACATAAAAAAAGAAACAAGCCCATTTTCAGAGCTCTACATCAAGGATAAAAAAATGTAGGCCAACAATTTAAGGCAACAGATACAGCATCGTGGTTTTCACCATGATCTGCTGATCACATTCGAGTAACAACACACTGGCTAGTTAATTAGAAGAATGAGTCTTCTACTAAAAACAAAACCATAGTCTTCAGCAAGATTAAGTATTACTGAAAAAGAAATACTCACAGTGGGAATACAATTTCAACCCCTATGCCAGCAATAATCCTCCGGATTCGAATGGTGGTGTGGATACCAGCATTTTGCCTTGACATAACAATACCTTTGTAAACTGACAACCTACGCCTATTTTCAGGAACTTCCTGTAAACAAACCATATAAACCAAAAATCTAACAAATTTCATTTGGAAATATAATAAGAACCTAGTAAAGAGATCAGAAATAGAAATTACCAATTTAATCTCCACAACATCACCCGTCCTAATATCTGGAATCGGTCTTTCCTTCTCCGATGCCTCAACCGCCCTTTTATTCAGTATCTACTCAAAGAACAGAAACATAACTTACAAATGTACATGAAACTCAAATTTCAGATTCCAAATAATCATTTCTCCTTGCTCCACATTTTGCTTGGCAACCAAGCACACACAACAAAAAAAAGGAAAAACCCTCAAGGCAACTAAGCCCAGCAAAGTTATCTTAAAAATACATTCCCTTTCCCAACTATAGGAATCTAATTTGCTACGAACACTTTCCCTCATTTTCTCATTAACCAAACAAAGCATTCACAAAAAGAATTAAAATAGTTCTAACGAATGAAATTATTACCCCCATTATATCCCCAAGCTTAACGCGGGGTGTTCTGGGTGCTTTCACTTCTTCTTCAAGCTTAACCTCAGCTTCTGCTTCTACAGCATCTCCTTCCGCTTCAACAACATCTTCGTTCTTCTCTTCAACACTTTCACTTGCATCCGCTTCATTTGATTCCGCTCTCACCACAAAACCTCCTTTCACCGGTGCATTTAAGAAGAAGCCCAAATTCCTCCCAATTGGCTTCGCTGAAGCTCTAGACACTGAAACCCGGGGACTCACGAAGGGGCCACAAGAAAGAACTGTCGAAAACCCTAGCCTCTTTGAAGGAAGACACTGAGTAGAATCTCTTGGGATCATATGCAAAGTCTTAACAAAACAAAACAACACAACAATGCATAAATTCTTATAAATTATTCAAAATTGCAGCACACAACGTTATTGTAAGGTTTGTAAGCTTAAAGGGTATAACGTGAAAGAGTACCTGAGGAAGAACTTGGGAGCCCATAGCGACACTGTGGACAGAAACACTTGAGTGAAACTTCACAAATGCCTTATCTGTGGAAGTAGACCGGCTTAGGTTTCACACGCTCTTTGTTTGTACCACACGTGTGACTTATATTATAAAGTTTTAACAATATTAAATATAAAGAAAATAGAATAAAAATTTCCAATCTCCACTTAAGTTATTATTAGCATAATTATATGTAATTAATATAATAATTTCATAATATATTTAAATTAATAAAAATAATAATTAAAATAGGCAATTAGATTGAAAGGGGTGACAGAAAAAGTTGTTATCGTTGACGTCTCATGTTCCACAAGGATAATTTATTTTTAAAATATTTAATTATTAGTCATGGCCTGCGTGGCGCGTAAACGCAAACGGATTCCAAGCACAAATTCCACGAAAATCCGCCACGTGTCGTTGCTGTCGACAGATGCTCTTGTCCCACTCATTCGTTTCTCCCGCCAACCTCGCTCTCCCTCTCGGTCTCTCTTTCTCAGGGTTAACTAATTAAACTCTTCCCCTCTATACAAAAACGTACTCTCTTTGCCCGTTATGCCCAATTTGGTATCAACCTTTTTTGAGTTTCTTTAATTAGGTAAATTTTTTGTTTCATTTTGAAGATGGTGGTTTTATATTTTATGCACAACGTATACGTTGATTTTATTAATATTTGATGATAATAATGTTCTGGGGTTGTGTAAAAATATAGGAATATTATGATAGATTGTTGTAAGTTGAATATTTTTGTGATTTAGTGGTTACTTTTTTGTGTGATTATAAAGATGGCAGGGAATTCTGATACAGTGAGGAAAACCCCACCTGGGATTTTGCTTATAAGAAGCATAAGAGGCAAAGATTGGAGCCTAAGATCATATAGATACCTAGTTTTGTTGATTACTTTCATTGCATATGCTTGTTACCATGCATCAAGAAAGCCTAGTGGTATTGTCAAGAGTGTTTTGTGTCCAGATCCTGATAAGGAATCTGGGAGGAAGCCTTGGCCTATTGGTGAACTCTTTGTTAAGCAAGAATTCATGGGTGCTGACCGATATAGATCAACAAGTCAAGGTTGGGAACCGTTTGACCGACCTGATGGGACATCAAAATTGGGTGAAATTGATCTTGCATTTCTTGCTTGTTACTCGTTGGGAATGTATGTGGCTGGGCATTTAGGTGATACTTTGGATCTGAGGTTGTTTTTGACAACAGGAATGATAGGGAGCGGAATCTTTGTGGGGCTTTTTGGAATGGGATATTTTCTTAATGTTCATGTGTTTGGATTCTATCTTATTATGCAAATGGTTGCTGGTTTGTTTCAGGCCACCGGTTGGCCTTCTGTTGTGGCTGTAATTGGGAATTGGTTTGGGAAAAGGAAGAGGGGTTTAATAATGGGTGTTTGGAATGCCCATACTTCTGTTGGGAATATCAGCGGCTCTCTTCTTGCTGCTAGTGTTTTGGACTATGGTTGGGGATGGTCTTTTATACTCCCAGGTGCATTTATTGCTATGGGAGGGATACTAGTTTACTTGTTCTTGGCTGCTTATCCTGAAGATATTGGGTTTCCTTATGCAAGTGATTGCATTGCTAATGCGGAGACGGTGTCCAATGATGAAGAATCTCAAATCCAGAAAGGCAGAGTGGTGGAAGTAAAAAAGGAGTATAGTTCACAACAAGGATCAGGAAGTAGGACAAGTGTTGGACTTCTTCAAGCTTGTTTGATACCGGGTGTGATACCATTTGCATTCTGTCTCTTCTTCTCAAAGCTAGTGGCCTACACATTTTTGTACTGGTTACCATTTTATTTAAGTCAGACAGGTATTCTCTACCATCCTTTGCGTTGCATATTAGCTTTTTTTAATTTTGATGAAAATACAATTCCTACTCAAGGTACTTGAAATCTTGCAGCTTATTACGCTACAATCTGATCAAAATCGAATGATTTGAACTAATTATGAACTCTGGATAAAAATTAAATAGACTGTATTCAGTTGCAAAATTTTACAAATTAGGAAAATTCTGGCAGAAAAGTTGAATATTAGACTAGGTATGAGGACGCACAGCTGATCAAGATTGTATGATTGATCATGTGACTGACATCTGATTTGACAAATATTACGTCTCTGTTATTTTCTTTGCTGAAGCATTATTTGTGGCAAAAGCTTGAAGCGTGAGCCTGATATTGCAGCTAATGGAATATATGTTTGCGTTCTTGTTATGATCAAATTAGTTTATGCTTGTACCGAAAGTACCATTGCATCTTTGGTGGATCTATTACTGGTATATGTGCACTTGTGTCTGTCTCATGCTTATACATTGTTTCTAGATGGTTACATTCATTGCCTAATTTCTTGTGGGGAAAAGAAAAATGATAGTAGCATCCATTGAAAGTTAAAGTTAGATTGTAAGTTTCAGAGTTGTATGTCTATGGATTATTCAGAATTTTTAAAACAAAAAAACATAGAACACTTTTTTGTTTATGATGTAGTAAATTTGCTAGCTTATATGAACTGTCAAGGTATAGTATCACGCTGGTCATAGATTTTTGCAAACTTTATTTTTTAGAATACTGCAAAGACATTTTTTTTTATCAAAACACTGCTGATTGTTTGAAGTTTTTGCTATGCATTAAGAATAATGCTTCACTATTTTCTTCATGTCTATGCTTTTGCAGAAATTGGTGGAGAATATTTGTCAGTCAAGACTGCTGGAAATCTCTCTACTCTATTTGATGTAGGGGGAATTGTCGGTGGAATCCTTGCGGGCTACATATCTGATAAACTCAAAGCTCGAGCCACTACAGCAGCCAGCTTCATGTATGCTGCAATTCCATCCATGCTCTTGTACCGCTCATATGGGAGTGTCTCTCGGACGGCCAACATTGCACTTATGATGATTGCTGGCCTATTTATAAATGGACCATATGCACTCATCACAACTGCAGTTTCTGCAGATCTTGGCACCCACAGTTCTGTTAGAGGGGATTCTCGAGCTCTGGCAACAGTAACTGCCATCATTGATGGTACTGGATCAGTTGGTGCAGCACTTGGTCCCCTTCTTACTGGATTCCTTTCCACACGGGGGTGGGATAAGGTTTTCATTATGCTAATGGTTTGTGCTCTTATCGCGGGGCTTCTTTTGTCACGTCTAGTCATAGCTGAAATCACTGAGAAAACTAGCAAACCCAGGACTCCATCCAGTGCCCAGCGAAATTCTGAAGGTAACTTATTGACTGACCTACTCTACACACAAAGACATTGTGCATATAAAGTTTAAATGTTCAAGTATTCAAATCAAGCCAGTTTTTCCTTCATATTTAAATGTTGCGAAGTGCCCTCTAAATTGAAACCAAACTAGCTTTGTACTTATGATGGTTGCTGAACTCCTTTATCATTTTAAGGGTAATTCTGATTTTGATAGGCACTATATATTTAGAATATAGTCGTCAGATCAGATACTAACAACCTTTTTAGATGATTTCTTTTTTCCTAAAAATGTAAAAATAATAATTTTAAAAAAATTTTGAATGGGGATAGGGAACCTAGAATAATTTTCTTCGCAATGCACATACAATGGTTGCTGTAACCAATGTTGGGTATAGCTTCATGTCACTCATAAGCCCGTAGCCCATGGCCCATGTTAGATTTGATCGTGTTCATGTAATATGTATTGTGTAAATAATAGTGGTAAGATAAAAACTTCTAAAGAAACCGATACGACACTGAAATATTATTGTCATGAGTAAAATAAAAACAAAATATATAAGATATGTGACAATAATATAACTTTGTTATTTCTAATATGATTCATTGT
>JAXCLQ010000011.1:5353248-5367502 GCA_035584115.1 Cedrela odorata
CTTATATTCAAATTTTTTTGTTACTTAGAAACTTCAAACATGTTATATAAAAAATTAAAATTTAAAATATAGTCAAAATTTCAAGTTTTTATTTTTTATTTTAAGTTTTTATATAAAATATTTCAAATTTTAAGTAATAAAAAATTTTAGATGTGACGTATATTCAATGTACCATAAATAAATTCTAAATTATCATTAAAATATATTAAAAAATAATTAAATATAAGGATGATAATTTTTGACATGACTCGCTAAATTAACATGAACCCAAAATAAATTTGCGAGTTCAAGTTGATATAAAATGACAAGATAATATTATTAATCTTGTTGAATTTAGATTTAAAATTTTTAATACGTGAATTCGTTTATGATAAAATTAATTATTTAATTATTTGGATAATTATAATATATTAATTTATTTATAATTTAATAAATTTATTTTAAAATTTTAAAATTTTAAAAAATAGTTATATTTATCATGTTTTAAAAAATACTTAATTATATTTAAAATAAAATTTAGTAGTATTTAAATATATAATTATTTAATAATAGTACTGAGTTAAAAATTTTAAAATAATTAGTTAACTAAAAATATATATTAAATAATTTAAAATAAAAACTATAAATAAATTCATAATTTAAAAGGAGAGTAATCTTCCTTCTTCCGAGTAAAGATTGTTAAGAATTCTTATTCTCTCTTCAGTTATTCCAATCAAATGAAGCAATCTCGTTCCTTTCAAAATTCATTTATTTTTTCTTTTCTTTCTATTAACTAAACATATCTTTAATGCAGTTAACGAACGCCACGAGCGCAAGATAGCATAGAGGCATGCCCATGGAAGACTCTAGAATAGTATATTAAAAATTAATAATTATATTAGATTAAAAATTTAAATTTTTAACAGATAAAATTTAAATTAACCTTTACGTGATATGATCGTGGAATTGCGACCCGCAGTGGGTCTCAGTCACCCTTAAATTTTTTTGAAAGAGAAATTTCTTAATTGAAACGTGGGGGGTGAATACGTCTTTTACAAGATTGAAAGCGACGAGTCAGTGACAGAGGAAATGTCAGGATAGAGAAAGTGTGGGCGGTTTATTGTCACAGTACAATGCTTTTTCTTAACCCTGTCACGTAATTGGCTGAAGCTAAGAACCAACCAAAAACCAATAGCTGGATTGAAAAGACAACACTGGCCTTCCATTTTGCATTATAAAATTCACCTATTGAGTATCCAATGTGATAAGTGAAAAAGGCAACCACGTGTCTACTGTTCCTTCTTCTAGAGTCTTCCTTGGGCATGCCTTTCTGCTATCTTGCGCCCATGGCGTTCAAAGGCCTGGTAAGTCTTAGATTATTCTATTGGGTTTCTTTCTTTCTGCTTTTGCACTTGCATTTGCATTGTGATTCTTGTGAATAAGTTTAGTTGGTGGGGTGGGGCTATTTGAACTGATACCCCACACATCATCAATCATAAGGGCTCAAACTATGGCACAATACGGTTCGTGTTTATATGGTTTGCCAGCTTGTTTAAATTGTGCCCAGAAACACATGGCCTTGACCTCTACCGGAGTTTGGTCAATGACATAATCTCAACCACAATTTCTCTCTCGTACAATTCAGCTTCAGCTACTCGAGGCATGGAAGCTTGGTGCTCTCATCGTGGCAGATTTCAATTGTATTAAAATTTTTATTTTAAGAAATAAAAATAGGAATTGAGTCGCATGGCATCACTTTATAGCCGGAAGCCCCGAACCATAGTTGGTGAGTTTAAGCGGCCCCATTAAATTATGAGATGATACGTGTCAAATAACTACGTCTGGTAGCATAAACCGTCCATTCTCTTATACGTCGATGCACATGACAGGTACTCCCAACCCTTTCCCTCTATATATCTACTCTCCTTCCTACACCCCCACAATATCGAAACTATTTCTCTCCTCTCATCTCAATCTCATCAATCATACATACGAGCATGGCTCTCTCACGTGCCATGCTCCTGCTTATCTTCTCTCTGGCTCTCACTTCTTACTCCGAAGCTCAAAGCCCTTCTTCAGCACCGACAGGATCACCAAAACCTTCTGCAACTCCACCCACCGTTTTAACTCCTCCTCCATCCTCGACGACGACGCCGTCTCCGGTCTCCTCAACACCGCCAATGATGTCCCCAACAGCTACCCCAATGACCCCAACAGCTACACCAATGACCCCAACAGCGACCCCAACAGCTACACCAATGACCCCAACAGCGGCCCCAACAGCGACCCCAACATCGACCCCAATGACCCCATCAGCGACCCCAATGGCCCCAGGCCCATCAACAACTGCAATACCACCACCTTCACCAGTTGCACCAGGACCTAAGTCACCAACTTCCGACATGTCACCGTCATCTATGCCGTCATCTCCAGCCTCAGCGCCGCTGCCTGGTTCCGGAGCATCTGTGCATGGAAGTAGCATGGCCTTGTTAGCATTGCTTGGAGGAGTTGCTGTAATCTTTATTTAGAACATAAAAGAGTCATCATCAATTTATCAATGTTTCAAAGTATTTATTTCCGTCGATTTAGATTAGTTTAGATATTTATTTGTGTATTCTTTGTTATGTCTCTGTTTTTGTTTCTTTTGGTTGATTCCTTGAACTGCATTTGTGATTTGTGACGATGAATTGAGGATGTTTAATTTAGAGAGGTTTTACTATTAAATGTTACTGCTCTTGTGTAGCATTTTGACTTTGACTTAATAAGAGAGACTTTGCGATTTTTAGCGATTTTTATTTGTGTTTTTAACAAAGTAAAGCTAGCTTCTTCTTCATTTAACTTATGATTGTCTCTTTGAAAATACTTCCTCTTGCTCTCAAAGTTATACCATTCATGAAATTAAAGAAATTTCTATGGTACTATTTAGGACTGGAATTAAATATTAGCCTACAACAAGTTTGAGGGAAGCTGCCACTCAATTTGACCTAAACATTACTACATTAGACAGTAAGGCGTGAGGGCAGAAGAAAGGAAGGAAGACAGGAAGAAAAACATTAATTGCACAATACACGTATGTGTTTTTATAATTGTAGTTAATGTAACAAATTAGTTCAATTAATTAATTAACTGATTAAGAACTATAAATGTATGTAAAAAGGTTAGGTGGGTTGATAGAGTGGTAGATGGAGTGATGAATGGGAGGAATAATGGAAGTGGTGGGGGAAAGAATGGGACAAGAAAAAGTTAGGTGCTGTGCTAGCTAGCTGTTAAGGCAGAAATATGTGGAAGAAGTGAATACTGAATAGCTTTTGGAAAATGGGAAAGAAAAACTTTTGGACTTTTCTAAGTGTAGGGGAGAAAGGAATAGAGTTAAAAGGAGAATGGGCTTTTTTTAGAGCTGGAAAAGCACAAGGGAGAAAACTAGGGATGGCTGCTGCTGTTGGTGGTGGTGGTGATGGTGGGACTGTGTTTTAGACACATCAATGTGAGTGGGAAAGTGATAGTAACATGGTGTGTTAGCCCCACTTTCATAACACATGCAAGTTTCCTTGAAGGAAAGAAATCTAAATTTCTAAAAACGAACGTGCTTTTAATTAATGTAATGAATGGATGTTATGAGAGACAACGAGACACACATTTCGTTTGGTTGTAAATAAAAACAAATGCAAGCAAAACCTCTCATATTTCCAAGAAAAATCAAAATATCATGATTCTTGCCTCTTCTTATAATCGATCTCTCACATCACATTGTGTAGTTTTCCAATCATCTTGTACAATAATTATGTTTCCTTTAATCTACAAGACCCAGCCTGACCTCTCTTGCTTTCTCCTTTTCTTTTTATTATTTTAAAAAGTCTTCATGATAGATATGTAAACAGTCAAACTTTCTAGCTTTACCTATACAAATACAGAAATTAGATTTCCAGGTTACCCATCAAGGTATGTAAGTAAAACAGTTGCATCTATTAATACGATACCCATCAGAGGTAAGCATGTATGATGATGGGTATCATATTTACAGCTGAAAATGTAGAGAACTGATTCATTTTGTGGGTAAAGGGACATTAGATTCTAGGACCAAATATAAAGTATGTTGTATACTTGTATGGCCTTGCCTTGCTAAAGAAAGCAATGTATACATAATCTGCAAAAAGCATTGGATTCCCTTGTGGAAAAGCTAATAAGGAAAGATCCTTTTTTTATCTTTTCCTTCCTGTACAAGGAAATGATATATCAATTTAATGATATCTTTGTTGAAAACTCTACCAAGATTTCTTTTTAACTCTACAAATTTACCTTATACTGTAATTTCTTTACTTTGTAATACTGCACAATTTTTCTATTGCTGTTCTCTTAATGATAATGATTTACAGTGAAAAAACCCATGAGTAATATGACATTTATATTTTATTACAAAGTTTTCTTTTCTTTTTTAACTAATAATATTATACTTAAGTTGTGATACTAAATTTACATCTCAATTTTAATTGTGTAGCACTACTCTTTGAAATTACTTGATATTTTCAATTTATTAACCACACATAAGAAGATATGTATAGAGCTAAGGGGACTTCACTTCAAGTTTTTAAGAGAAGTTTGTCTCCAATGAAAGAAAAATTGAAATGAAGAGAACTTTTCACATAAGGACCAAATTCCCCGGAGAACAAAAATCTTCGTAGCAAGAATCACAAGAATAATTGGTTCAGACTTCAGATTACAGAAAGTTTGTTGACAAAAATCCAAGCCTAATTCTTATTGTCCAATTATTGGGCCTGCAACCAGAGTGGGCTCATCAATTTATTACCTGGGCCTTGTTGTTTGTTCTCCGGGGGACTATTGGGGACAGACTAATCAATAATCAGTGTCAACTTCTGATTTACATTTCATTGACTGGTTTCAGTTGAGTGAGTGATGTCCTGTTGTAAAATCAAGCAATCATTACACTTTCTCACCTGTTATTCAACAAGCGGTAAATAATAAAGGCAAAACAATCACATTATTCAAACATACAAAGACACAGAACACAGATGAATGAATATAAGAAGGCCATTTCTTGATCCACAATGATCTTTATACTCCAAAAAAATGAGGAAGTTCAATAAAACTAGATAACAGAGAGAAAAGTTCATTTGTTCATCCATATGATCAATTACACTGCGCTAAATAACTCAAATCTTAACAACGTGAACATGTAACGGAGGGATGTGAAATTTACAGTCAACTCAAAACTATTCTCAGCTTTGCCTTGCAAGGTTTAAAGCTTAAGAAATATCTTAAACTGCAATATAAAAAGATAAGGGGAACCTCAAAACAAACTATTAGATTACCTCCTGAACGAATTCTTCAACAAGTTGGTATATTTAATATTTAATCAGCTCAATAAAAATAATCTAGGTTACATTGGTTGTCCCATCTTTAGTACATAACCTGCGAACCCTGACCATAACCCCACATAGTCGAGTTTCAAAGCCAACCAAGGGTCCAAAATCCGGGTATCAATGAAGATCAATGCGGTGAGTCCCTTGACTGGTGTATGCTCTACTTATTGTACATATCTGCATCTACTTCTTTCTTTGTTTACTACGGCACTCAAAACAATCCGCACATGCAGGTTTACTTCTACTTGAGGAAGAGGAACTAGCCTGGAGTTTGCTGGGAGGTATTTTCAGGTCTTCTACAAGGATTTGACGGAGCTTCTCATTCTCCTCCAAAAGTTCCTCAATGATCTGCTGGTGTTTCAACACCTGTATGCACATGAACCTTTAGTAATCCTCAATCTCAAGTAGAGGCAGATGAACCAGAAAACAAATCAATCTGAAAAATATGTGTACAGAAGATACCAAGTACAAAATTCAGTAATTTGTAATAGATGTTAAGAACAAATTCAAACAAAAAATTTAGCTGCCCCAACTGCTCTTAATTTCTAAAATGGGTTAATAGTGCAGGGGAATATGAAAATCCATTGACAAATTCCAATGTTCTGTCAAAATATTTGGAGTTTCTCCATTGGATGAAGGATGATAGAAATTCTCCGAAGGCAATAAAATCACCCCAGCAAATTGGATTCAAGATCAGTTGAAAAAAAAAAAGGCTTAAGCTTGGAACATTACCATTTGAAGCATGTTGTTTTCAGACCGCAGACGTCCAGCCTACAAAGCGAAACCATCCGATCAGAATTTGATTAAACGTTCAAGCATGAGAATACACTATCAAGCAGACCAAACATCAGGTCTATGACCAGCTTTCTAATGTTTATAGCATCAATCACAAGGAGAGATTCTTCAAGGATCCTTTCAGTAGCCACAGTTGTACAAAAGCAGCCCATAGAATATAAATACAGACTCATGCACCTTTGAGCACTCATTGATATAGTAAGTAATTTTTAGCACACTAATAGTCAGCCAATATTATTTCTTTTAGCAGATTGGTTATGAACTAGGCTTTTATCTCTTGACAGTGAAGAAAATTGTACTACTGATGTTAACCAATAAGAAGTGAACTTGCAGAATGGAGAACGGTCAATATGACAATATCATAGACAGTATAACATAGAGAAATGTTTGTCTCTTTGTAATATGTTATAAACCTAAAATTGTATGATTGTGTCCACATTGAAGGTTAAAGGGGCAAATTATACTTCTAAAACATAACATAATTGCAACAGACCTATGCCCATATCCTATTCGAAGGTTTTAGTACTCTTAAGGATAGGCTCATTTGAGATTATGATGCCAATATATTCTCGTTCAAAACTTTACTTCAGTGATCTTATTCCTACAAAGGCAGTGCCAATTTCAGCAACAAAAAGGAGGATATGTCCATATGATCATGAGTTAGCATTGAAAATAAATCAATACAACTGCAAAGTAATGACTAATGGATCATCAGTGCCGAAAGTGATAACCAACCCCATCACTGGCTGCTCTAACTAAAGAATTACCTTCTGTAGAAATAAGTCTTACGGAGGAATGCAACAAAAATTACAATGTCTCTTGGGTAATAAATCACCAAGTAAAATGCCAAGAATGGAGTAGAGAAGGCCTAATTTGGTGATAGCCTATGGATATATATAAAAGAATAACAGACATATTGCCTCTATACGTACCACTTCATTTTGGTCCATGCCTTCTTCCCTTAAAACTGGATTCTGTAGAAAATTACTTAGGACTTTTTCAGCTCTGCCAAAAGATGTGTCAGCTGCAGCGCTTTTAGCTGCTAGCTTTTCACTCATTGAACCTGTATTTATATTTCCATAATCAGGCAGCACTTGGGATGCAGGTTCTGGCATCTTAGTTGCCAACTGCATTAGATTTCCCATTGGATTTTGGCTTGATGGTTCGTTTATTATTTTCATGCTACTTTGCATGGACATTGGGAGGACACCTAGACCAATGGATAGATTAGGAGCCATTCCAAACTTCATCATCAATTTTGCCATTGTTTGCTGGTAGATTAGGAATTTCAAAATTCAGATAAAAGAATAGAAAGCCTTAACAGTTACTATAAACATCAAAAGACAAAACAACACATACCACAAGACAGGATTGAATCTGATTCATTAAGCTAGGCTTCACAGCAAGGCCTACCAAGCAAAGACCAACTTCAGCCATCAAATAATGAAATTGTTTATTTGTATCATAGATGAAGCATTAATGATGATGAATGAGTGGGCATTGGATCAGAAGAGGTATTCAAATAGTCTGATATAAACTTGTCTAGTATATCATCAGACTCAATGATGAGTTATGAGATTAGGCAAACGCTTGCAACAAAGTCAAAATGATCATTTTTTTGCACTTATAGATTCTGTAAATTTTGGGAGCCTAAGGCTTTGTTTGGGATTGTTGTGCTTCTGCTGTGAAGCACAATAGTTTAAGTGTTTGGTAACCACCAATAGGAACTACTCATTTTTTCACTTATATCTGACATCTAGTGACCCACGACAACTGTAGCTTCAAAGTCATAATACATCAATCCCAAATAAAGTCTAAATCATTTATAACCAAAAGTGTCGAAAATACAAACAGCATCCTTAAAAAAATTCTGTTTTTCATCACTATGTGCATTTTTACTCTTTAGATACAAAAAAGAGGAAGATCATATGCAGCTATGCTTCTATATAGTTAGTGTGTACTAGATATTCTCTATAGCTAGGTTTTCGTTGTTTATCTAGGAATTAATTCTACAGTTGACTTTCCTATTATACTCTTTAGATATATGAAATAACTAATTAAGCCATTTGTTAAATTATATCACACCATAAAACACAACTCTTCAACATCCCACCACCTACATATATAGACTATCCCTGTTCATAAAAGACTAAACTTTATCAATTATTTGCTAAATGCAAAGAGCCACAAGTCCTTGATCTTTCTTATTACTCAATTGATTTTATTCTACCACAATGAAAAAAATAAATGGGAGAAAAATCCAACAGAATATTATAAAACTGTTTTTTTTTACAAATATTTTCCAAATCATTATTGATGAATCATAAACCAGTTCATTTTGTGACTGCCAACAGGACGGTTAGAACTTGTTGATACGACATGCTGTATATTACCACATTAAATTTGAAACTTTGGCACGAACAACCTCATTGCATGGCATGAGTTTGCAATTGCTCAAGAATAATTAGATTTCCTCAGTAATCTATAAAGTAGCATCTGCAAATACTAATATATTTAGATGGCAGTATTTATTTCTTCAGAATTCATAATAAATCACATACCGACTCCAAAACCAAGTCCACATCCAACGCCTGCTTCAATGTTTTTAGCCCCAAGTTTCCTCAACTGAAGTGTGAAAAAAGAGAGATAAGTAGACTTTTAGCAGTTAATAACCACAAGAAAAAACAAATCAAAATTAAAAAAAGAAGCAAAAAACTTATACTTCACTTACAGCACCATTTACATGTTGGGTAACACCAGAAAATGCACCAGTTGCGCCTCTTGTTGCACTCATAACTTCACTCACCATTGGTATTGCACCTGGAACACAATATAAATAAACATTAGCAAGCCAACAAAACCGGAGACAAATAAATACTGAACAAGGAACTAGCAATATCCTACTAAGTTTTATCACCATTTCAAGAAAGATAAAACAACTTTGACACACCTAAACCGGCAATTTTATTCCATCAAATGCAGATGTTCATAAACCTAGACTTTTTCTTTATCCCCTTCAATCCTTGAGTTGAGACACGAAAATAATTCAAATTGAATACTTGTAAATGGCAAGCTTAGAATCAGCATATTATCGAAAGGCATTCAACTGAACAAAAAGGCTCCCAGGGCCACAAATGGAACTAAATCATCAAAGATGATAATGTTTCCTCAATTTCGAAGTTTCATAGTATGACACTATGCAATTCATCAATTATAGTACTATAACCCTCTTCTTCCTAATTCTTCTTTTGGTATCACTTTGAACCATGGAATTTAGAAACTAAAGATGCATATTAAAATACAGAGAGAATGAAATAAACTTCTCCGGGCCATCTGAATATGAAAGAGTCCAATTGCATAATGTGGGCAAGGGAATTCTGAGAAACGCATATAATAAATACAAAACCACACATTAGAAACTCCAAAGATTCAAAATTTACAAACTTTTAACAAACGAACAAACACAAACAGCTAAACTATACATGAACTGAAAACAAAAGTGATAGAAAGTGACGCATACATGGTTTCTTAGCGACAAATTGTCGACGGGATTTTCCATCCTTGGACTCAAACAAACCTCCCAAATTCATCTTTAAAATAAAAACAAGATTCAGATGGCAACACCTAGATAAACAATGCGTATATAGATAGCGTGAGAGTGTGTTTTATAGGATTGTACCAAGATTGACGGGGTTACCAACACCGATACCAACACCACAACCGAAGCCAAAGCCTGTGAATATTTGAGCCACTTTGAAAGAAAACGGATTCTCCATTCTGCTTCCTTCAAAAGCTTTTCCCTGGTTGCTCACCACCATACTACTTTTACTACTCGTATTACTATTGCTCTCCATTCTTCAACAAGCCCAATTTCTCTCTCACTCTCTTTCTTTATCTGTATATATTCTTTTCTCTCTCACTAGTTAAAGAATGTTCCTTTATCAATATCTGCTAGCTTAAAATCATTTGTTAATCGTCATTAGAGAATTCAGCTCGCCTTTGTTCTGAACTGAAACAATGGTTGCAAGAGGCAAGGTAAGCGGGGGTATGACATCCCCGCCAACTGAAGTAGTCTATAGTTGTGTACTTTGTTAGTTTCGACCAATGATATATTTCCAGGTAAGCAAGTAGTTGACTTTGATTTCCATCTGACTGAGAGTGAGAAGGTGTACCTAAGTTCTCAACAGAATGTCAATTCGGAGCCAATCATCAGACCTCGAGCCTGGCATATGGATTCCGGGTCGGTTATTCATGTATCTTGTTAATGGTCTGGGTTTGGGGATTCGGGCCCACTTCGACCCTTTAAATTTGAATTTACAATAATTTTCTTTATCAAATATATTTTTATTAAATTCATTTGATTTTCTATAAAATAAAATCAAGCCCATTAATTTTTTATTAAATATTTTAATTTTTATAATTTTTCAATTTTAAAATTGTATAATCTCTTTTTTTGTTTCATTTAGCTTATGTAATTCAAATGATATTGTAAATTTTCAAATTAGAAATATTAATATATCATATAAATTAAAAATTTTACATATTATGCAAGCAAATATACCATACATATATTGTAATTCTATTTTATATAAATTATTAAATTAGCACAACCAAATTTATTATTATGTTTATTCAAACAACTTTATTTACCTTTTGTCAATTGCTTAACTTATAAATATTTTAAATATATATCAACGCTTAAATGGATACGTATGTCCAAATGTATATTTTAGATATTTTAAATTTGTTAAACAAACAATTTAATGCTTATTGTAAGATATTTTTTAAAAAATAAACATATCATTTAAATATATAGATATTTGAGTTGAATTCAAAAGTGTTCATATTCCAAATGCAAAAAAATAAAATACTATCTTAATCGAAAACTTTCGTGAGAAATCAAGTTGAATTTGTTAATGTAATGATACAAGTACAATTTTTGGTACAAATTTATTCATACAAACCGACATCATTGTCACGTGTCTTATATTTTTACGAAAATCAATAAAAATTTATAAGAATAAATAAATTTACATAAAACATGCGACAATAATATATTTTTACTATGTTAGTTTATATATATAAAAAAAAGGTTTGTATCGTATAGAAAACATACAATGTACGTAAACTAAATAACTAACATATTAAAAATTATTCGATTAGGTTATAGTACATATAACATTGTCTCATATCCTATAATTTTATGAAAAAAAATTATAAAAAAAAATATGTATTATATATATAATACATATATAAAGAGTTTGTATATGTAACATCATTATTCTGTTAATATTAGATACATTTTCAAAATGATAATGATTGATTTATGGATTATGAATGTTAATGCCGAACAAACCTTGAATGCAATGGTGGCGACAACCTCGGACTCCGTTATTTTTTACGTAGAAAATTAGAATTTAAGCAATTAATTGCTTGGACCTTCCAGGCCACTTTCAATCCCGTGACTCATAGGACCAGGAAGGCGAAGCCGAAACCTCTCATATGCTGAAGGCAGTATGCTTCACTCAATTGAAAAATGATAAAGAATTCACGTGTATTACAGCAACTAAGAAGGTCACTATTATTGAATCTTCATTGGGAAGATCGAAGTTGTCACTCAAGATGTAAACTGTCAACCTTCTATCTGTATAGTTTGAAGTTTATTCCAATAATTCGACACAATTATTGAATTTGAACCTTCCTGACGAAAGACTAAATTATGGCAAGTAATGAAGGTCTAATTTCAAAGAATAAAAAGAAAACACTAGAATTGAAAGCCACCCATTTTGATTGGTCGTGCATCCATAAAAAAAGTTGCAGAGTCACAGTTAATTGTTAAATTTCTTCTATGGAGTGACAAGCTATAGAATTGGTGTTAATTTTGACAAGAAAAATTAGAGAAAGACATATTATATTGAATGCTAGAAACATATACTTCATCGTTCAATACACAACAAGAGTTTTAAAACTTTAATTTACGAGAAATCCTGAAGCAGTGTTTAAACCGGAGGTCTACTAAAACTACAGCCAAACTCTCTTATGTGATTTTCTGAGAAGGAATTGAGACAATAATATTCAGTTCAGAAGGAGATTCAACAGAAGATGGAGTACTTGCCGCAACAAGTCCATCTGAAACTGACCCAACCAAATTTGTAACTCGAGCAGGTTTGTTCGCTTGCCCAAAAGCAACCTCAATGCCCCATAAATTATCCCAACTTCCACCACTGACTTTATTCCTAAGGTTCAACTCCGACTGAACGAGCTCATTTCCATGTTTCGTACAACTTTCAATCTTCATCAAATTGGAGGATTTTTTCAAAAGTACTGGAAATTTTGTTGCCATGCGGCCACCAAGTCCACGTTCAGCCTCTTCAACGCAGATCAACATAAGTTTTCTGCCCGTATCATTCTCCAGATCAACATTTTCAAAATCCGTAATCTTGAAGATCATGGTTTTGCTCCAGTTTTTGCTTTGGTTTGAGCTGACGGGGCAAGTAGGGGAGCAGCTTATCTTTTTGAGATTTGGAAGGTAGAATATGGGAGTTTTCTGTCCATCATTTTTGGAAAGCAAATCATTGTGAATATTAGCCCATTTCTTGAGGAAGTCTTCCATGATTAAGAGGTCTGCCAGAAGAATATTGCAGCTAATCCCAATTGAATATCCACCACTCTCAAAATTGGTCACCTGAGAAAGAGAAAATCAAAGCAAACAAAACTTCCCTTGTTAGAGTGCCTAAGAGACATGCATATATGAAAAAAAATTGCACAACATAACTACCAAATTAGTGCAAATGCATGCACCTGAACATAAAATAGTGGAGAAAACTGAGGATTCTGTTCATCAACATCCTTCCAAAACACAAGCTCAGCTTCAACATCTTCACTTTCCGTCAAACCAAGAAACTCTGACAAAGTCATAACAATTTTGGCCTCAATTAGCCTAACCCCACAATCGTTAGACACAATCTCTAATTCTCCAATACCATCTTCGCCTCTTTTAGCCTTCATTGCTCAAGTAAAGCTCTTCCCAGAGATTCAATCCGTAACTGGGACAGCAAATCTTTGCTTGCCATCTTGGGCAACTTGTTGACAAGTTCATCAGCTCTCTGAGTATTTATAAAGGTTGTGTGACGTTAAAACTCTGGGAGAATGCCCCTGTCAAATTATCAATTTTGTTAGTTGTTGAGCATTCCATTCCAGTATCCAGATATCGCACTAGCAAATCCATCTCCAAATAAAATTATGGACGGCTGACTTAGTAAGGATGGCAACATATCATGGTTTTGTCAGGGCAACAGCCCGAGTAGTCTTTATTTATTGCGTTCTCAATTGAATAAGCAGCAAGTATTCATTGAGTTAAGTGGTTCGTTGAACTACCACAAGTGTGCAATTATTATGGAAGCTAGCTAATCATTTTACCCTTTTTTCCATCGTAACAATTTGCGTGTATAACATATGGGCAGAATTGCGCTATAACCAACTGTATCGGATAGTTTTTCAAATATTTCTCTTAACAATTCTTAAAATTTGTATTATTATTTCTTTTATTCTCAAGATATTAATATTGGACATAATTAATAATTTAAATTATATTTTAATATTTTAAATTTATATTATAAAATATAAAATTAATTAATTAAAAATAAAATAAAATATTTATTATTTAATTGCACGATAGAATCGTGAATTTCATTCAAAGTATTTCATTAATTTTTATTTGAACAAAAATATGTTTTACTTTTAAATATATTAATATTTATTAATAAATTAAAATTTTAATTATTTTTAATTTAATTATATTTTTATTTATAATTATTATTATAATAAATATTTAATAAATATATTTTATTAAAATCTTAAAATATAAATATACGTTATATTAATTAATTATATTTTATTTAGACAAAAATATTATTTTTATTGAAATAATTTTTACATTTCATAACTAAAATTTTTAAATTAACTTTAAATTTTATTTTTAAATATGAATTAATTGAATCCTACATATTTAATAGTTAATTTAGTAACAAATATTTAAACTTATACTATTTAAATATATTTGTTGTTAAAAAAATAATTACAAATATATATATATATATATA
>JAXCLQ010000011.1:5376410-5405068 GCA_035584115.1 Cedrela odorata
TCGTCATTATTAAAATTAACAATTAAAAAAAAAAAAAAAAAAAAAGCGCCCAACGTGTTCGCTTCCCTTTTATTAAACACGCACCATCTCTGAATTCTCGTAGGTTTCTCTTCTCTTTTAAAGTCCATTTTCTCTCTTTCCGGCAAACGTCTTAAACTGCAGTCTATTTCTCGCCGGCAATTCATAATCTCGTTTTGGTTGTAGTGATTCAGTTGATCCAAAGCACAACACGACCATGAATAACGAATAGTAAGATTTTGTTTCTTGTGAAATTTTTATTTGGTATTATCTTTCAGTCTAATTTCATTGGATCGTAATGAATTTGCTGATTCCTTTATTTCGTTTGTTAAGTTATAACTGTCTTTGTTGTTTCGAATTCAGTAGGTTTAGCTTTCTTGGATGATTTATGAAATTGTGTCGTATTGATTCGATCGTTGTTCTAGATCTTGTTGATTTAGTCTCAGATCCGTTGACCGTTTCGTTTTGGTGTTTTATTTTGGTGATTTATTGAGCGTAAGCAATAATACGATTTTAAATAACTTTTATATGAATTATTTGTTGTTGGTTACGTAAGATTTGTTAGTTCAACTAAGATTTGAATAGAAATTTGGGAGATTTGATTTATTAACTTAACGCGGGCATTTATTTTATTTTTTCACAGTTGAATTATAGGATATATATTCTTAAGTTGAGACATGGATTTAAATTTTTGTTTGCATGCGCGCGTGTGCCTGTTTGTTTCAGTAAGAAAATTTATAGGAGTGATTTATTTTCTATATTATTTGCAGTGATTATTTGTTCAAGCTTTTGCTCATTGGAGATTCTGGTGTTGGCAAATCATGTCTACTTCTGAGGTTTGCTGTAAGTTCTCATGTCCTTCTATTTCAACTCCTATTACTTCAGTTGAAGTTATATATTTCATCAATGTGCAGAAATGTAATTATTAGATTTTTACTTCTGTGAATGTTATTTCTTCTTTTATATATGTGTGTGTGTGTTTAGAGATTGTTGAGCACAATGTCTTTGGATAAGGAAATTAATATTTTTCAAATTTTCTCATAAATGAAAGGGAATTGTCAGTAGAGGATTCTGATGTTTATGTGTAAATTTTGAGATACCTAAAGTTTGAATATCAACTTTTAAAGGCAATTATATGTGGTCTGGATGATTGACTGTGTTGAGTGTATCATAAAATCAAGAAATACAAAAATAATTAGGGGTTGACACTGCCGTCTTGTATTAGTTGAAACAATTAGCATGGGTTTGTGATTTTAGTTGCACACCTCAATGTTTATTATTTTGTTGATTCCTTGTTTTTGTAAACCAGGATGATTCGTATCTGGAGAGCTACATTAGCACCATTGGAGTTGACTTTGTAAGTAATTTGTTCCTTATTCTTGTTCTTGATCTGTTATGCAAAAAAAAAATGCTCTGTGGCCCTGATCTTTTTTATGTTATTATGGGAACTAATTTCCTATTGTATTCTGTTATGCAGAAAATCCGAACTGTGGAACAGGACGGAAAAACCATTAAGCTCCAAATTGTAAGTTGCCTTTTCATATATGCTTAATTTATTAGGATTCTAATGTATGTTACTGCTTCTGGCACAGCTGCCATTACAATTAAATTGAAATTTCAATGTTGCTAAATTCTCTATGATAGTAAGATAGGTATAAGATTTGAGGGGTATGATTTATCTGATGATATATGACTTAGGTAGTCTGTTGGTGGTTTGCAACAATTGTGGAATTGCAATTGCCATCCTCTTTAAGTTTAATATGTCTAAGATTTTATTTGATTTTCTCTTTCTAAAAGCATGACTTAGTCTTTTTATGTGTATATAACTTGCATTTATTCATCCTTTGGAAGAATCTGATGTCTTGTATGTGGTTATACTTTTTCTTTGTTTTGATATGTGAAGAAACTTCGTATAGATTGTATAACAAGGTTTGGGCTTTCGTTACTTTCTGATTGTATTTGTTATGCCTTTTCCTGGACACACAGTGGGACACCGCTGGCCAAGAGCGTTTCAGGACAATCACTAGCAGCTACTATCGTGGAGCTCATGGCATAATTGTAAGTGCTATGTTTAATTGTTTTCTCCTTCACTCAGCTTACATTACATAAATGTTTGCCTCATGCTGGTGGATTTTTTCCAGGTTGTTTACGATGTCACAGACCAAGAGAGCTTCAACAATGTTAAGCAATGGTTGAATGAAATTGATCGCTATGCAAGTGAAAATGTGAACAAGCTTTTAGTTGGAAACAAGTGTGATCTTACAGCAAACAAAGTTGTATCCTATGAGGCGGGCAAGGTATATACCAGTGCTCTGGGTTATTTAGCTTGTATGTTGAAAATATATATCTTTCACTTCACAATGGAAAACTTTCTTGTTTTCTTTGTTAAGGCATTTGCGGATGAAATTGGTATTCCATTCATGGAAACAAGTGCTAAAAATGCCACCAATGTTGAACAAGCTTTCATGGCCATGGCTGCTGCAATCAAGAATAGGTACTGCTTTTAATGTTTTATTGCTTATTATATGCACTAATTTCCCTCCCTTTTTGGTGGTTTTATTTTCCTTGATGGATGCGCCTCCGTTCACATTTTTAAAACCAAGATTATAGGTCTTTTTTAAACTTTTGTTCTTATCTGCAGGATGGCAAGCCAACCGGCCATGAACAATGCTAGGCCTCCAACAGTGCAGATCCGAGGACAGCCCGTCAACCAGAAAGCCGGTTGCTGCTCCACTTAAAAGGGGTATTAGTGTTAGTGAACTTGTGATGTTTATCTATGAATTTTTCTTCTTTGTGGAATGTAAAACTAGTCTAATCTTCCTAATGCTTTGATGTGAAGGGTTATTGTCATCATTGCTTTTCTTTGTCAGTTGTTCAACGCTGTTAAAAATTTCCATTCTTTTCAATCTATTTGATTTCAAAAAGAACATTTGTACAAATTAGGAATATTGGTGAATAGTTGTATCTCTCTTCCCTCCCCCCTACTCTTTTTATTTTTTAGTTTTACTAATTTTTATTGCCAAAATGTTGTAACCACAATCTTATGAAATTTCTAACCACCAGGTACATTGCTTGGAACGACATGCTCTACTCTTCCATATTCTTCTAAACATTATGTCGTGCAAATTTAAAATTCAGTTCTGCGTATGGTTCATTTCTTTCCCATCATTCTATTTTACACGCCAAAGCTGATTCTTGATGAAGCTAACTTGCTTGATCTTAACTCGTGAAACACACTTTTCACCCATCCATGAATGCCAACACGTAATCCATGCTTCACAAATTCTCTTCAATTTTTTGACGCTCCGCAAGACAGTTCTTTGATTCCTTCTGTACACACTGGATGAACATCCGCAAGCTCAACATACTAGTAGGCAGAAGCAGTACAAAGCAAGCCGAAAATATTTCCAAAGGCTGCAATATTCTCCTAATCCTTTCATCCCGAAGCTAAAAGTTCACCTGTGGTAATCTAACCGAAATAAAATCTAAAACCATCACAGTTCCATGTTTTAGGAATTTTTTACAGATATTTAAAGGCAATACCAATCAAGTAAGAACTTTCAAAAATAAAAGCTTTTTCGCAAGCTCACCAGTAGTCATGACAAGAGCAAACCCCATCCTTAAAATGATGAAATCTCGTAGTATCTCTCACAATAATTTCTCTTTTTTCTATTGCTGATATATACTTGGTGGCACGATGGCAATCCCCACATACCCTTAAGTTTTTGAACACTCGAATGGGAGTCCCTAATGGCACTTTGATAAGCCCAAACGCAATTGCCAGCTTTTCACTATGAAACAGCAGAAGTTGCTCTTTCAATTCTTCCTCTACATAATGTAATGCAAATTCAAGATCTGGTACATAGCCTGCCAACTTCATTTTTTTCTGCAACTCTCTCAGTTTTTCATGAATAGAAACCAACTCTGGGTGCACCCTATCACCTGATCGAAACTCATGAACAACATTTCCCATCTCAATCCAACTATATCCAGGTGTCTTCACCACCTTATTTTCTTTCATTAATTGTCTAATCTTAGCAACATGGTCCCATTTGTTCATTGCAGCGTAAATATTAGCAAGTTGAATATAACCAGCTGCATTTGCTGGATTAAGATTAAGCAAGTTTGTGGCAGCAAACTCGGCCAGATCCAATCTTTTGTGGATCCTACAAGCACTCAACAGGATTCCGAAAATGGCAGGATATGGTTTAAAAGGCATATTCTTAATCAAGTCTACAGCTTCAATTAGCTTCCCAGCTCGACCGAGAAGGTCAACCATACATGTATAGTGATCCGGCTTAGCTTCAATTCCATAATTGTTTACCATCGAATTAAAATATTGAATCCCATGATCTACCAGTCCCACATGGTTGCAAGCCAGCAACACGGCAACAAAAGTGATCCAATCTGGCTTCAATCCCCTATCCTTCATCTCATCAAACAAGCGGAGAGCTTTCTCACCTGCTCCATGATGCGCAAAACCAGAAATCATCGCATTCCAAGTCACCACATCTTTATGCCGAATCTCAAGAAACAACTTCCTAGCATCTTCCAAATCCCCGCACTTACAATACATACTAATCAGTGGAGTCACTGCTGTTGTATCATCACACAACGGAGACTTACAAACTAGCTGATGAACTTGCTTACCTAACTGCAATGCAGACAATTCACTACAACACAGTAAAACACTACTCAAACTCGAAGCATTAGGCCTAATTCCTAACCTTATCATCGTCCTAAACAGTTTCAAACCATCCTCAGCTCTACAATTCTCAACATAACCTGAGATCATAGCATTCCATGTGACCAAATTCTTCATTGGCGTTTCCTTAAATAACTTTTCTGCTAAGTCAGCCTTCCCAAACTTCATATGACCACTAATCATCGCAGTCCAAGCCACTACACTCTTAACTGGTGCAATTTTAAACAACTCTACAGCTTTATCCAATTCCCCACATTCAATATACCCAGAAATCATAGCACTCCAAGAAACACTATTCTTTTCTGGCATTGCCAAAAACAACTCGTGAGCTTTGGATATACTCTTGTTCTGAACAAAACCTGATATCATCGTATTCCAAGAAGCTATATCTTTGACGGGCAATTTGTTAAAGAAATCAAAAGCGGTTCCAATATCATCAGAATTCAGTAATATACAAGATAACATGATGTTATAAGAAACTGTGTCTGGTTGAGGAATTTTATCAAACAAATCTTGTGCTTCCTTGAGTTTCCCGCGCTTCTTGGTGTACCACGCCATAATTGAATTCCAATTGACAGTTGTTTTAATTGTCATGCTATTGAATACTTTAAGGGCAGAGTCAAAGTCACCTGATCTAATGTAGCGAGTAATGACCTTGTTTGACGAAATGATTTCATCAAAACTATCCGGATTACATAACTTGGTAGCACTATGTTTCTGATTCCCGGAAGAAACTCGCGGAAAATTGGAGGGATTTGAGTGTTCGTTTGGGCTGGCATATGGCTCTTTGATTGTGAAGGTAGAGAGACAACAGTTCTGGTGGTTGGTTGGTAAGAAAATTCTGAGGGTAAACACTAAGTGTAGTTGATTTCTAGTGTTTCCGAGGAAATGCATATGTTATCGTGGAAGGAAAGAAGAAATGCATATGATATCTTCGTAAGGTGGGAATTGTAATTTAGGGTATAAAAATAAAAAGCTTTGAGCTAGACAACCGAACAAAACGGTACTCCCGTTCGCTGCGGGGGCATGTTCTGAAAAAATAAATAAATAAATTTAATAACATTAATTTTTAATAATTTTTATTTAATTTTATATTAATATTTAATTTATAATATTTTTATTTCAAAATATTTGTAATTTAAAATTACCGTATCTCAAATTCTCAATAATAATAATAATAATAATAATAATAACCACCTAATTATAATATCAATTTTATCATTTATTAACGTAAATAAAAAATAATTGTTTATAATCCCTCCACCGATTGACTACTAAATTAAGCTAAATTTATTTTAATAATAAAAAAAAAATTAATTTATTTTTAAAAAATATAGCATTGTTTTAATTATATATTATTAAATTTTATATAGTAAAGCACAAAATTTGTAAGCAAATTTATCGTGTAAATGTTACTTTATTTATATTTTAAAATATTATCTTAAAATATGTAACATAAATATATATAAAAAATAAAATAAAATTTTTTATTAATGATTCTTATTTTTATAAGCGCAATAATATTATTGAAATTTTTTAAGTATTGGAGAAAATTAAAATTAAATGTTTATTACATTAAAGATAATGAATTATTTAAAAAAAAACTATTGAATGAACATTTCAATAGTTTCAAAATATTGTAAAAACTAATAATTTTATTAAAGATAAAAACATAACGTTATCTTTTAGAGATAAAAACAAAATGTTAGCTTTTATAACTAATTGTGAAAATTCTCTCGTAACGGGAGGAAAGGTGATATTGCCAATAAGAGCCGGAAAAGAAAAGGTATGGTCATATAGTAGTAGTACTGTATCTCAATATTGAAAATAAAAGTTAAAAAGTATAATGTAAATATAAGTACAATAAAAGATATTGTGAACTGGTTATAGAAATACAATAGAAAATAGATAAATTTTTTTTTTTTTTTTGAAAAATTGTAATCCTGATTATCTATGAATAAATCAAGATAGAAATGCAAAACAAAAAAAAAATGTAAATATGATATTCCATAAACAAGTTGAAAACAATAAAATACCTGAAATTTTTTAATACATAATATATATATATATAAACTTTATTTTAAAAAAAAACTATTCAAAGATCAATTTTTTTTTTATTAAAATTCATTTTTGAATTTTAAATTTTTTTAAAGATCAATTTCATTATAAGAAGGATAATTAACAGATATATTCATGAGGTTTACTAAAATAATAGATATATAAAATTATACGTGTTTTTGTATTAATATTTGATAATATTTGTATAAATAAAAAAATTAAAGTATAAAATTTATTTTTAACAAAATAATTTATTAATAAAAATAAAATAAAATTGCTAATTATTTATTTTTTATCCAAAAATATTATTAATGATTTATTAAAATTATATATTTTTTAGAGTAAAAATATAAAAATATGAATGTTTAATATTTATAAAGAATAAAATATTTCAAAAAATTATTTTTTCAATTTTTTTGAAACCCATTTTTTTCAACAATTTGAATTACATGCGAATTTTACCTCTTTTACCGTGAGTTTCTGTTTAATTTGGATTATGAAATATTAATAGACGAAAGATCACCATAGTTAGAATACTAAGTTAAAAAGCCAACACAAATCTCAATTAATTTCTCTTAATGCATTAATCAGAAGTAAACAAGGACTACTGATATCCTAGTACGAACAAAAAACTGATGCATTTCTTCAAGACAACAACAACAACAATAATAATAATAATAATAATATCCCAAGTTAGCTAATTTTAATCTGGATAAAAGGGGGGGTTTGCATGCATGTTAAAGACTTAAAAAAAAAAAACATGGGTAAATATCTAAAATTTACACTCAAAAGAAGAAGCACTTTAACATCAACGATGGCCTTTTTTACAGGAAATTTCTCAAATTCCTGTTAAATAACCCTTTTGACTCTCGACTCAAACATGGATTTCCCGTAGACGGAAGACCAGTGTCTGTCTGCTGACGAAATCATAATATCATGATCTCACTTGCCACCCAAGGTGGGGAATTGCCCAGGATCTTCAATTGATGGTGCTGCTACACTGCTAGTCATGTTTCCTCCATATACTCCCCTTGAACCACGACCACGGCCACGGCCACGACCACGGCCACCAGGGTTGTAGTAGCTATCTCCTCCAGCAGGCTTCAAGAACTCATTTATGCTTACAGCCTGCATAATTAAATAACAATCAAATTAAATATTTAAATAGAAAGAAAATCAAGTTAAAACGGTAGATATCTTCAATAATCAAAATGATTAGGTAATCAGTTAATGTAAACCATTCTAATACTCAAATATCACAAGTATGAAGCTTCTCAAAATTGAATATAATTCATTATTCCAACACCAAAAGTTTGATCTTATAAAAAAATAATTGTTGAGAATAACAACTGTCACTAAAAACTAACAAACAGTATGTTTGTAACTACTTTGATTCTGCCGAACTTTATAAGCTCGACAGTTAATTACCTGGCAGTTGATATTTACCAACTAAAAATTGATTTAATGTCAATTAGCTATTAATATTAAATATTAATGCAATTATTAATTAATTTAATAGAATTTGGAAAAGCTTTTTAAAACATAAGAACTATCTATCTTCTTTTAACTATTTTATGTGAGTAAGAGGCAAACCTTCTTGGCTTTCTCTTCCTTATCAGCAGCATCCTTACGTTTGTCCTTTTCAGAACCCTATCCAATTAGAAAAAGATAACATGATACACCAGAAATCTTTTTCAAGCAAAATAATATAAAAAAGGAATGAACATAGTTCGTACGAGTTTGATAAAAATGTCATCATTGCTCTTCTTATTTGAAAGCGGTAGCATGGCCTTGAACTCTTTGTCTGCATCAACTTTCCTTTCCTCGGTCTTCAAAGCGAGCAGAGCTTTCCTCATCTCTTCACGTACCTTTTCATACTCCTCCAAAGTCATCTCCTATATAAAAAGAAGAAAGGAAAATTATGATGACATGATGAAATACCCAAGGAAAAAGCACAAAACAAGACAAAAATTTTGTAAAAACCACTATACAAAAAGCAACAAATTATGGCATAAAATGGCTTACAAAAGTCGTATAACTCAAGTACATTACCAGCTTCAAAGCATGGTGGAAATAGAACGAAGATTTCACAGTACCACTTCGGTTTATTATCCCTATGTATTCCAAATTGACATACACAAATATCATAA
The DNA here is from genome assembly GCA_035584115.1 of Cedrela odorata. Lineage (NCBI taxonomy): Eukaryota > Viridiplantae > Streptophyta > Magnoliopsida > Sapindales > Meliaceae > Cedrela > Cedrela odorata. The sequence goes on from JAXCLQ010000011.1 coordinate 5,385,342, forward strand.
TTTGCATATCATTAGAATTGCTGCCTAAGTAACTTCGATTCACAAATATAAGCTGCTGATGCCTTTCAAGTTAATCCAACTTAAGTAAATCCAGAGAAATGTTTTAACATGGTACACAAACAAAAAAACTCACAAAATATTGCACAAGTATTAAATAAAATTAACTCATAATGGGTACTAAACTCGCTGAATTCAAGGTGATTTTCCAACATGATTTCATGGATACATCTCCAATTAGCAGAATATTATGGAATTTTAAAAATACAATTGCAGAAGCAGCGGACGCTCAAATATACTATTTACCTTATCCTCAGGCTCCTTCTCTTCTGGCTCATTCACAGGATTCTCCTTGTTAGCATCTGCAACATCTTCCTCTCCAGAAGGTTTCTCAGCACTTGTGTTGTTCTCATTTTCAGCAACAGGTTCTTCAGTCTCCCTTGCGTTGGCAAGAGAAGCAGAACAAATAAATAAACACGAATAAAAAATCTACGACGTCAAAAGAGTTATTATTTTAGACTGCTAGGAGAGGCAAAATACTCACGGAGAGATTTCATCAGATGGAGTTCCCCAATTACCACGACCAGCCCCATCACGTTTAACATCATTCCTGATAATGCACATAAAATCAATAATTGGAATAAGAGAAAGGCATCATAATAATATATCAGCCAACTGAAGATGCACATCATGTATTAAATGCATACTAACCCACGCCCTGTTCCACTGCGGCGCTCAAACATCCTATGTGGGCGTTCTCCTTCTTGGGATTCTCCATTGCTGAAGCCACCACGACGACCCCCACGGAAAGAACCACGGGGTGCACCATACCCGCGCCTTTCAGAGGGCTTCCCTGCTTCTCCCTCAGCTCCAGAAAGTCCATTGTTGCTGCCAAGTGAGTTAATATTGCTTGAATCACGGTCATAGCCACGACCCCCTCCACGCCCATAGCCACGTCCGCCACCGCGGCCTCCTCCACGTCCAGCTTCATTCTTGGTCTCCCTCACTGTTTAAGTAAGGCCACCGCATTAAAAGATATATCAAACATGCAAAGCCAAAATTTGAATTACAAAACCAACAGACATAGACATACAAAAAAAAAAAAAAGAAGACTTTACCTTCCTTTCACACACTCATCTCCTATCAGTCAACAAATTGAAAGTGAATACAGCCTCTATTTAACATGTATATTATACAATTTAAGAAAACTAGTAAACAAGTAGATGGACCAAGTCATAAAAATAGATGTAGCTATCCACAATTCGAGGCATTTGTCAAGAAACATGAAAAAATTAGTAAAACTCGACAGATTACAAAATTTTAAACTCAATAAGCTGAATCTTCCCATAACAACCGATTGAAAAATGATTTTCCCAATATGAAGTTTTCAAATCAACCAAATGAAAATTTATTTTTTTCAACTGTAGTTACACGCATCTCGTCAAAGGATATTCAATTTTTGTACATTGGATATAGCTGAATACAATGCCCACTTGAACGATAAATTAATAAATTGGAATAGGACAGTCAATAACGATATTATTATTTCAACCAATGAAAAAAACTTCAAATATCAGACACGTAAATGCTAACACTAAAACTCACCAATCCCATCGACAAACACCATGTAATTCATAGAACAAGCTTTGCAGCTTACTCCAATAGACTTATTAAAATGCACACAGTAAAAGTTTAACAAACAAACAGATGATTCTCCGATAATAATAATAAAAACATGAATCAACAATCAATAAAAGAAACGAAAAGAAAAGACGGGGAAAAAAAATAAAAAATCTCGCCTGCTTGAGTGGGAGGAGCAGGCTTGGTGGAGAACTTAGCCGCCGGCTTATTGGCCGGCTGACCTTGAGTCGGAGCGGAGGAAGGTTTCTTCGGCTTCTCGGCAAGCTTCTGCGGTTGAGCACCAACGAGTTGACTTGGGTCTTCATAATCATTGTCACCCAGTAGATCAAACGGGTTCACGGTTGCCATTTTCTCTCGATAAGTCTGGAAACTACGTAGACAAAACTTGGGACTTTCACAACAGAAGACCCTTATTGCTGATATAAAGCCATGAAAGAATCGATCTAAGATATGTTTAGAGGTATGAGAGGATGTGTTTGGAAGTAGAGAAAATGCGAGAGAAACAGAAAGTGAATGTTTGACGAAACCCTAGCCAATGCTGCAGAGGAAGTGAGAGTGAGGCCGAACCTAATCTTAAAAACCCTACGAGTGTGAGCCTACGGGTGGGTTTATTTTATCGAGTTTGGTTTTGATTTTTTGGGCCGGCTGATGTAAATACATTGCTTTTTTATTTTTATTTTTTATTTTGCATTAATATTATGAAATTACTTTATTATTAAAATAAATATCTATAACAAACTTATATTTTTAGTTATTTTTATTAATGTCGACAAATTTTTAGTACTATAACATTAATAATGCATTTACCTCAAATCATTTACAAATTAAATAAATTTTACAAGTTTGCAAATAATTTTAATAAATTATCTCACTTCAAATTTATTTTTATACTATAAATGTGTATGATAACAATTGTCTTAATTTCTTTCTTTCTTTCTTTCTTTCTTTTTTTTTTTACAATGAAATCACTATAACAAAAAAATTTAAGATCGAGTATTATTTATTTTTACTTTATTTATGAGATAGATCGAATTTTTTTTTTAAAAAAAATTCTTTTAGTGTTTTACTGCTTTGTATATATAATAATGAATGAAATAAATTAATAAATTTAACAATAAAAATTGAGTTTTTTTAGTATCAATATTTTATTGAAGTCTTTTGAGATAATCTTAAAATATCTAATTATTATACAACTAAATTTTTGAATCCATGTGGAACTGTTCATATGATACAACCCATAACTACTTAATCAAAGGGTTTAATATTATTTTTTTAATTCTATTATTTATTTATTTTAAATGAGAATAACATAAATTCATTTAGTTAGGTGTTTTATGAAAATTGTGTTTTTATTTTTTATTTTTTGTGAAGAAAATTTTAAATATAATATTAAAATATTATTTTTACTATTTTTTTGTCATAAAGTCTTATTATTTTTTTGACCGATCACTCAATATAAATCAATTATTTTAAATGTGTTTCATTTAGATTTATATGTTTTTATATTTAAATTTTTAATTAAAAAGAAAAAAAATGTCAGCTTACATTTATGTTTTAAAATATTATGTTAAACGTAATTTATTCATTTTAATTTTTAAGATCATAACTTTAAGAATACACTACCAAATCAATTTATTTATTTTTTATTGTATAAAATTTTATTTATTCATCTATAAAAGTATAATATATCAAATCAATAATTTTTTATATATTTATATTTATATGATATGAATGAAAAACAAAAACATCATTCACAAATATGTAAATTTCGTATAAAAACAAGTTAAATATCGCCTTATATTCATGTTTTCAAGAATTTGACTAAAACTATTTTTTGTTTTTAAACTAAAATTTTTAAAAAAATATTATACATATTTTAAATTAAAAAGTACATTTTAAAGATGTACTATTTACAAAATAATACCAAACGTAGCTTTAGTAATTGAAATGCATAGACAGCCCCTTTGTAAAACCAATGAACATGTATGGGATTTAGTAGTCAAATAAGGATCACAAAAAAGTCTACACATTTTAAGTATTAAAATCTAAGTTACGTTGTGATAGATATTATATTATCCTCCCAAGACAACTACTTGACACCCTCTTATGATGAATAAACGTTTAATCTTATATTTATTATTTAAAATTAATACAATTAAATATATATCCCTTTCATGAACTTGATTAAGATAACTTTAAGGTAAAACTTAATATACGAAACGAAAAATTTAAAATAATCAACATAAAATTTAAAATAGATAATATAAAAAATTTAAAATATAAAATGTAAAAATTAAAGTAATTAACATAAAGTTGGAAACAAAACATAAAAAAATGTTAAAATGATATTCATAAGAGTTGAAAAAATTAAATGTATCTTACTTCTCATAAATTATTCACAAACCCCCGTTTCATAGGTCCAATTATAAACACAAAATCAAATTTTAATAATAACACCCATTTGAATTAAGATTGCATACAGTCTTAAAAAATATACAATGTGTATTTATATATTATACATAATAGTTGTTATTTGTCATCGGAGATATATATTTTTTTATTCAATCACTTATATTTATTTTTTAGGTATATTCATTGATCAACATAGTCTAATACAATTTTAATTTGTATATCATTTATAACCCAAAATTGAAATCATATATTTATAAGTGATATTTTATATTATATATTATATGTGGATTAGTTTAGGCTCTCGGGACCAAGACAAGAGGGTCAAAGAATTGAGTAATTTTTATTTATTTATATTAATATGTAATTTTTATTCATGTATAAAACGAGATGGTGTACAAAGTTAGGTAATTTTTAATTTAAAATATAATATTCAAACCTAAAATGCTCTTTAAAAAGGTTTTAAATGACTTATTTATTTTAAAAAAATCTCAGTGAAAGTGCCATGTGTATTTATACAATCGTCTTATGGTCTTATCTAAACGAGCATTTATACGTTTATAAACTCTTGTACAAACTAATCACGTCATACAATTTTATAGAAGTCTCGTCCTACAAAAAAATTAAAATTTAAACATAATATATTGTTGATGCAGAAAAAAAATATTTTTTACACTCCGTGCACCAATAACAGTCTCCTACTTATTTGCTCAACTGCTTACTTAACCTGCAATCACAATACGAAGTTAAGCGGATAAAAAGTCAATTGTTCGGCGAAAATTTTTTGACGCTTAAGTTAGGATTTTACTTTGATAATGTGAGATAATTAAGGAGAATATAAGCTCTTAATACCAGTGTTTCATGATGCACATATGTTTGTCCTTTTTTTTTATAGATATTTATATCTCTCAAATTTAGTAGAATTCTATAAAACCTGAAAACAAGGATCTCATAGTGCGAAGATCATAGAGATTCAATTTGATAAGCATTGATTTTTTGAATTTTATGGGATATTAAGTCCTTCTTACAAAGTGTATCTACTAGGCGTGGGATCCTTATTATGGAATACTTTTACCAGGTTAAAGATATTTGTTATGGAGAAATTCAGATATAACTTGGGAAAGAGATGAATTTTTATTTAATACGTAACTGTTGAGGCGTCTCAAAAGTCTTTTAGGACTTTATTCACCTTAGACATTCCCTCATGTAGGATGTACGAGACCTTCGTCAGGTCTCGATCAAGGCCTCAAAGGTAACTCAGAATCAATAATCTAGCCTAGGGCCTTTTAGTATGATCTCTGGCAATAGTCAAATCTAAGGTCTTTCATTCCGATCTTAAGAGGTCTCGGCTTTCACCTGAAGTTCTTGTTATCCCCTAGTCAGCGTCTACAAGGTCGGACTAGGCTTGTGACATTTCCATTCTTTATGAGTCTTTAACTTGGGTCTGTAACTTATTGGGCTTTAATTACACTCCAGATTGTACACTCAACATCAAGCCCCCTAGTTTTAGTCAAAAATGCTTCACTGAAAACCCGTCAGCTTCACACACATGGCAAATCGCGATTAGCTCTCAAGGCCATGGTGTTTCAAGCTCCTAAAAATCCTACTAGCTCTAATGATGTTGCCTCTTTTTTCATTAATGAAGGATGCCTTCTTGACTTCTCATCATACATGGCACCATCTTGTTCCTTGATCTATTTTTTACATCGACGGTTGAGGTTCCTCTGCTTCTTTAAATACCCTTTCTCCTACTCCTCTTTTCTTTTTGTTTTCACTTTGCGCTGTCATTTTCTTCTATTTCAAGCAATTTCAACAGTAAAAAACTTTAAGCTTCCAACAAAGATTTTGAATTCCTTCATTCTTCAACAACAACTAGTAAGTCTCTATTTCTATTTCTTACTTTTAATTGTTGAATTTGTGGTATTTTTGATTGGTTGTGACCATTGCTAGATCACTTATAGGATTAGAGACTTTAGGTGTTATTTCGTGAGTTTGTTGATGACCTTGGAGCAGCTTATGATTGTGCATTTTTCTTCCTTATGAATAGAGATGGATTCTATTGATAATGAAGTTGTCTCTAAGGAAAATAACTCCGAAAAACAAGCCATTGTACATGTCGTCTCCCTTATCTTAGAGAGATAGGGGTTAACACCATATAAGGCGGACTGATTCCCCTCTATTACTACATAATCAAACCTAGACATTTATATTAAGTGCTACAATATTCCAAAGGGAATTTACCTTAAGATCCCTAAGGGGAATGAGTTCCCTAGCTGCACTCCTAAGGAAGAAATTGTTTTAAATGAGGAAAACTTTTACCTAGGGGTCAGGCTCCTACTCCAACACTATTTTGCCTGAATTTTTGAGTCCTTCAACATCGCACCATACCAGTTAAACCTAAATAGTTTGAGGATTCTCTAAGGTCTGTATGTTTTGTGCCATTAGACTTCCAATTCGGTTCCCTCAATCGAAAAGATTGAGTACATATATTTGTCAAAAAGAAACCCAACAAAGAACTTTGGGTAGTACTATCTCCAAAATCAGTCAAAACAACGAAATCCAATAACTGGGAACCCCTTGTACGATAGGAATTGGAAGAAAAAATGGTTTTTCGTTAGTGGTGATTGGAACCCTAATAATGAGATCCAGGTGCTTGGATTAAATGTTCAAAGCTAGAATAAAGTTGATTTGGCTTGATCTTTAGCGTCTAGCCAGAGATTCCTGCTTTCTTATGCCAACTTGATCTTATTAAGTCTGATGGACTTTTGTATGTTCAAGAGCCAATTGACCTTAGAAAAGGCACAAACGGGTAAATACTTTACTCTTCTTGCTACTCTAATGTTTGAGTTGTATTTTTTGACCTTGTTGTTACTTGTTTCTTAGGAGAGATGGCTCTTAAGAAATCTGAACCAAATACCCTTGAGGTTCTAAGGCAACTTACCAAGAATAAAAAAAAGGCTAGGAAGGCTTCTCAGCCTTTAAGGACCACTTCTAAGGGCTTGAGCAATGTCACGGCCTCTTTTTAAGCTGCTGGACCTTTCCACATGAAAAGGCTTCCACCTCCCAACAAGAGAGTTGTGATTCGAGGTGATTAAGAATTGCCTTCCCTTGCTCTTCAAGTAGATAAGGGGAAGAGAAAAGTTAAGGCCACTTCGGCAAGGGAAGGGCCTCAAAAAAAGAAGAAAATGTTCGACCGTCTTAACGAGGAGATGACTGAGACACTCAAATTACTTCATGAGGACCTCCCTAAGGGTAAGAGGAATTTTTTTGAGCACTTCCTTCCCTGTATCAACCAGTAGGCTCTAAATATCAACCCTAATATTCTGAGGTTGTTGCTGAGGCTACAGGTGAGGTGTTGCTGTGTTATTAGATTAAGTGGCTAGATCAGGTGAGTAAATTTTCCTTAAATTTTTGGGAAAATGAGATCTTTCTTTTACTCTTTTTTCTGACTATCTTGCATTAGTGGTTTTCAACTTCAGTATAAGACCATGTTGCAGCGTGATGCCCTTGTGAATGACTTTTCCAGGGTATCTTAAGCTGAAAAAAGTGTTGAGAAGGCGAAGCAGAACTTGATCTTAGAGAAGACCAAGTTTGAATCAGAAATAAAAAAGCAGGCTTATAAGAGGGAGAAACTTTAGCTCAAGGAAGTTACTATAAAGTTCTTCCATGCTAAGGCCAACAGGAGAGTGAGCGTCCTAAAGTTAGAGCTCGGCGGGCTGAGGGAGGAAAGTGAATGACTCCTTCCAGAATCAGAGAAGAAATGCTAGGAGCTGAAACAGAACTTAGATGCTGAAAGGCTAAGATAACTCCTTTGCAAGAAAATTGAAGGACGAGAATATGATAGAGGCTCAAATCCGTAAGCATGTCAATGAGAGCATTGACTTAACCTACGAGATGTTCCAGGGTCAGTATTCACACTTTGATTTGAACTAGTTGTACGAAACCCTGGGATGTGAGTCCCTACATCAGGATAGAGAGTCTTCGGAGGGAATTCTTCTTGAGGGGGAGGCTCATCTGAACCTGAAGACAGCTTTTGTGCCTCCTACCAAATAGAGTTAGCCACTCATGTTGAACCCGTCGAAGTCTCTTCTACTAAAATGGTTAAGGACTCTTTGGCCGAGGCTATTGAAGATGAATCTGCTCCTAGGGCTCTTTCAACCTTGCTCCTCTAAACCCTGCTCTTTCGGCTTCTTCAAACTCTGCTTCTGGGGCTCCTCCAAACTCTACTCCTAGGCTCCTCCAAATCCTATTTTGGAGACTTCTTTTGCTCTTGAAGACGATTTTGCTGACCCAACTAGTCATTCAGCCATTTTAGCCAACTAGATATAGGTTTTTTCCTTTTTATTTTCTTTTTCATGTATGAAATCAATGTAATATACTCTGTTTAGGTACTAATAAAATACTTTTTATTAAAATTCTTAAGTGGTTTGACTTTTTTTTTTCTTCTCTACGCTTTATACTTAGTGCTAGTTACAGAATTTCTCTATTGATAATGTCTCAAAGAGAAGCATGCTTTGACTTAATCAGCTTGGCAACATAGAACATGCACTTTAAATTTATTCTCTGATTCTCATATGTTAGACTAAGCATATTTCAAGCAAGGACTATGTTAATCTTAACTTAACTTTCTAGACTTAACATATTTTGGATATTATTACCCTGACTTGAAGTTGTTACTAATAACTTATGGCTCGTCTATCCTTTTGCTTCATGACTTTATATTTAAAGTCAAATAGGATGTCAGATGATCTTGCATCTGGGAATCGCTGCTTTTTTGCCTGTCCTAAGATGACATTTAAAGCTTTTTTTAGCTGTAGATATTATTAGTCCGAGATGATTCAAAGTTTTAACCTTTTGAAGACTATGCTTGCTCTTGTATGTTCTAAGGTTATGCTCATGACTTATTTGTACTAAGGATGGTATTATTGCAGGAGGGATTAGAGAAAATAATCACCTGAGAACCTTTTCGCTCATGTACATCTTGAGGTCGTGATCTGGTTTTATTTGGGCTAAAAATAGTAATTCCTCGGGACATTTGATAGATATAATCATTCGAGAACCATATTGCTCTTGTACATCTTGAGGTCATGCTCAAGATTTATTCGAGTTAAAGATAGTATTACCTTGGGGCGTTTGATGGATATAACCGTCCGATAATATTTTCGCTCTTGTACATCTTGAGGTCATACTTAAGACTTATTTGAGCTGAGGATAATATTACTTAGGGGCTTTTGATGGATATAATCATTCGATAACCTTTTCACTCTTATACTTCCTGAAGTCATGCTCAGGGCTTATTTGAATTAAGAATAATATTACCTTGGAGCGAACGTCTAGGAACTATGTCACTCATATTTAAGTTCTAAGAGAATATTACCTCAAGATGTTTGAGGATTTAACCGTCTGGAAATCATTCTTGCTCTTGTATGTCCTGAAATTGTGCTCAGGGCTTATTCTAGCCATAGATAATATTACTCATGATTTTGTACTTCGTCATTGTCTTGGCTTGAAGTCATCTGCTTATTTATGCGCTCTCTTATGAGCTTTTTAGGCGAAAAATAATGACTTCATTAATTTTTAAGGTAAAAGATTTTACAAATTTTTGATGATTTTAAGGATAATACAATTTTAATCATTCAACATTCCATAGTTTTCTAATCTTGTTTCTGCTAGGGGATTCCAACTTGTAGGCTCTAGGTCTCAGTATCTAAGTGACCTTATATAGTCCTTCCCAATTTGCTCTAAGAACTCATTCTCCTGGTACTTTGGTTTTTAGGGTAAACGGTCGTCTCTTCTATTTCATCGACTTGCACTAGGGATTAATTGCGAGCCGATGGGAAATTACTTAAGGTTCAATTCCTAATTTGTTTTCATGTGTCCATGCAAATACGTCCATGTGTTACCTCAAAATGTCATTGAATATCACTTTCTAGTCTTCTAAGAGATGAGAGTCAATCTTGACTGTCTTCTGAGGAGTTTCTTGGTTCAAGATAACAGATTCAAGTTCTTCTATTGGCTCTAATGCAGATGACTTGTCGTCTAACTCAGCTTCCTGACCCAGCCTCTTCATCACCTATTTGTCTTCTAAGTTCTTGTCATCAACTTCAAGAACTTCCATCCAATGACATTTTGAAAGGCAGTATGAGTTCTTTGATAAGGTTGCGAAGCATGATCGAGCTTCTTTTTGGCTCCCTTTGATGATTATGATCTCTTCTCTTACTCAAAATTTTAACTTCAGATAGTGAATACTTTCTACTGCCTTCGTAGTTCTAAAGAAAGATCTTCTGAGAATCATTGTGTAGGGCATCCTGAAATTCAACCATTGTGGTATTTTGGTATGGCTTTTCCTCCATAGTGATAGGTAGTTGTACTATCCTTAATAGGTAAATACATAATTCGCCAAAACCATGAAGAGTAAGGATGGCAATTTTGCCCGCAAACTCGTTACTACCCGATCTTCATAGGACGAGTTTGGTATGCCTCTTAGCAGGTTTGTGACGGATTTCGTAAATAAATTTAAAACCCGCAACTGGTTTAGGATAGATACGGGTACGAATAGATATCTGCAAATATCTGCAACGGATATCTGCAGATATTTTTGTCGGCATCTATTTTTATCAATTTGTTTATTATATTATCCCATTACCAATCATTTTTTAAATATTTTTATTCTACAACAATAATTCTATACAATACATATTTATTTATTTTCTCTAATTATTAAATTATATATATATATATATATATAATAATGCATTGATAACATTAAATATTGTTTATTGTTTATTAACTTTGAATTTCAGATTTACATTAATCAATATTTCAAAATTAATATCATTATTTTAATTCAAAATTTTAAGTTAACGAAACTCCGATATACACACATACACACACTCTTATAAGGTTCATTTAACCTAAATTATATTACGTGATGAGTCATTTAATTAGTAAAGTAAGATAAAGTAATAGTTTGATGATAAATAAAAAAGTTAAGGACATAAATAAATGAGAGAAAAAAAATGAGTTGAGAAAAATTTTTTCAATTTTTTTTTATTTATCATTACTAATTTATAAATTTATATAACTTTATGTAAGTGATGTATTTTATTTTAAATTAATATAGAAAATTTTATTAAAAATCCTCTAAAAATTCGTAAATATCCGCACGAGTTTGGTAAATGTTAAATACCTTTTTATGCGGGTTTGGTAATAAATTTTCAAACCCGATACGCTTCATTCCTAATGAAGAGCAATCCAGCGTGTTTTAGCCTCAGGTCCTCGATTTCAAAAGAATTTAAGGTTTCTTTGAAAATAATATCGGTCGAGCTCCCTATATCTGCCAAGATTCGGCTGACCTAAACCGTTCTTACCGTCAACATTATTACTAAAATATTGTCATGCGAGTAATACACTCTCACTTCATCTTCGTCTGTGAACATGATTGGTATTGAGTCTTTAACTTGAGCATGTGACTTATTGGGTTTTAATTACATCCCAAGTTGTATACCCAACACACACATACATTAAAACCAATAATTATATTTATTTACACTTTGGCCCATGCAATTTTGAAACATTAGTATTTAACCCCCTAAATTTATAACTTTATTTTTAAATTTTGTCCAACCAATTTTAGGTTTTTTTAACACTTTAACCTATCAACTAGCATTATAACAAACAAGGACTCATGGTTAGGGATGGTGATTGGCTGGAATCTGGCAGGGATGATCATCTTCGTCCCCGTCCTTGTTTTGAGAAAAAAAATTTTGTATTTACCATGTCTTCGTTTTGGAGAGGGAATCCATGTTCCCACTTAACAATGTTAAATAAATAAATAATTCATATAAAATATTAATAAAATTAGTAATAATAAATTAATATATAAATATAAATAATTTATATACAAATATTAACAAATTAACATGCTAAAAATTATAATTTCAATTCTTAATAAAAATAACAAAAAAAACTAAATTAGAAAAACTAAATAAAATAAAATAATTAGATTTTTATTAAATATTGTGTTAATTTTTGTAGAAAAAATATTTAATCTTCTTCTTAATTTTGTTGAAAAAATTATTTTATTTGGTAGATAAGAAAATAAAATTTTGTATACAATTGCTTTTTTGTTAATCATGTGTTAATATATTAAAAAAATTAATTTAATAATTATAATTGATTATTAATTTAATATCAACTAATTATTATATTTTTATTTTAATAATTTTTGTTGATTAAAAAGTGTGTGTATATATATATATATATAATTATATTTTAATATAAAAATGAAAAAATGCAGAGATTGTCCCGCTACCAACTGAAAACTGGAATGGGATGTATCTCCATTTCCACCTCATTCCCATATCCAACGGAGTATTTTTGCCATCCCTACTCAGATGATAGGTTAGTCGAATAAAATGAATGATTGGAGGCAGCAGGGCTAATAAACGTGGGCATTATTTCCTGGAAAAGTAGGAGATTTCTTGTGATGCATATAGCAAGAGTAATTAATGAAATGTGAATCGTATCACGTTTTCGCAACGTATGTATATGTTAACTAATAAAAAAAAAATACGTATACAAACAAGTAAAACGACGGCAACAGCCGCAATACATCAATGAATATATATGGAAACACCCACTTAGTTCCTTTAACAAAAAGATGAAGAAAGCCACCAAATTGAGAAAAGTAAATTTGATATAGGAATGAAAGAAAGAAAGTATGAGGTCAACAAGTGGGAGTTGTTGATTTCAAAGACAAAGCATGTAGAGTTTGGTCATCAAAATTTAAAACTTTTCTTCTTTAACTCCTTGAGATATATATTTCATTAAAGTAGATAATCGAACAACTGCCAAGAAGTTTCGGGTTACACACTTACAGTTGTCATCAACGAACTCTCAAAAGACAAGATGCACGTCTTACTGATGTTTGCATGGCGGGGCATTGACGAGTTCGACTTCAGTGCCTTGTTCAAAGTGTAAGACTACGAATTTGCAGCGATTAAGGATGACACATGCGTAGTTATCAGAGACTACTTCCAAATTCCAATTCCAGACGCTGATGTATATTGAACCGCATCGTGCCTGAAAATGGAATCTCAGCCAACATACATATATGTGTGTGTATGCCAAACCAACTTTAGACTTCAAATATGGTGGCAACTTTTATCAAACATTGGCGTACGACATGGTCAGAGTACTGACATTTTTGGTGTTGACGGAAGTAGCTGAGACTTTGTATTTGAAGCGGGGAAACAGAAATTTAAAAAAAAAAAAAAAAACAGTGCCTAGGAGAACCAGATTGCTGTATGAACTATCTGAGAGTATTATTGGAAGTCTGCTAGTGATGTAGCAAATTTGGGAAACTGGAGGCAAAGTGAAAAAGTAGTGCTTGAAAACTTCCCGTAGCGTGTTTCTGGCCATACCAATGTCTATTCAATTATAGGTTTTGAATTACACAATTTGACACAGTTTGATGGTAATTAAACTCTAATTTATATACTGGTGGCGAAGATTTAAAAAGTTAGGAGACATATTAGGATATAAATTTTGATCTTCGATTGAAATGTCACTAATCATCGATGATCACGTATTAATTAGTTGTCTGTGAACTGCAGGAAAGCAGGCAAAGAGAATTTGTAGGCTAATAATTGTGCCATTTCCCACCAAAATGGGGCGCAAATTTAAGAATATATGCTATTTCTGGAACGATCAATGATGATCGAGATTTGGAATTGAAACTTTGGATCCGATCGAGCAATGACGTTTATCCATTAAAAAACAAGACATGCTCCTCATAGATATATCGTAAGTTTATGCCCAAAGCATATGCCATTTCTATTCATCAATTTACGTTTTCCCTTTTGGGTTTGTCGTAATATGCCATGTATTTAAAGTTAATATACTTTAAGATGGACTAGGCAGGCAACCTGCAGTCGAGGGAATTATGCCCTCTCTTTCAAGATTCAATCTAGTCAAGGACTTTGCCTTGCTTGTATACAACTGTTTCACATTAGATTTTTGTTCATTAAGCAACTTCACTAAACTTCTCTTAGCATTTGCTCTAAACGGACAGTCTGATGCCATGAACCCATCCACCAAATGCAGGTAAGCTTCCAAGTCATGGCAACATGCAACATCCGCATTCGGCTTTAGATACGGAGACATCTTCGTATCAACACGCAGCTCTGTTCCAACATGAGAATACGCCCACTGATTGTTCTTATCTAGTACGTTGAGCGCCCTTTTAATATTTGTATTCGTCACATTTTGCTCTGTTCCTTCGCCAATAAATATGCCTGGAATTCTAGTGATCAGGTCTTGATTGTTTACAATTCGCAACACCTTGACGTTATTGGCATTGACACGATCGGCAAAGCCTCTATTACCGACACGAGGCCCGCCGAAAGAAAATACTGCAATCGGTGGTACGCTTGGTGCGCATGTACTTAATTCATCCGCTACTAATAAAGCCAAGGCAGCACCAAGGCTGTGGCCTGTTATTGTAATACTAAGGGTCTCGCCTTTATACAACTCCATCAGCCTTCGCACTTCTTCCACCACTGTCTCTCCTAGGCTAGGCACGTGAGATCCGCGTGTCTTGTACAAACTAAAGAATCCACACCCAACTTTGGATTCTTTATCCACAGAGACATCGGAACCGGGCATCTGAACTAATTGGGCCCTGAAATTTTCGGCCCATTCTAGACATGTAGAGGTTCCACGTAACGCGATGACGATGTCCCTCCTTCCCATCCGTTGGATCTCCCTCTTGTCGTCACAAACCGCCACGTACCCTATCCAACTAGACCTTTGAGTCATCCACCCGAGATCCGGTGCCACGTCATCCACCCACTTTGGCAATCCAACTGACGATGTAGCGTAAAGAGACTTCGTCACTTTATAGGACCTATCGGGCAGCGCCACGTATCTTGATGAGGGAGCTTCCTCTGTTGACATGGCGGGATTAGAATGAAAAGAACGATAAGCAGCTTGCACAAACTCTCCGTATCTGACCACCTCTCGCCTGAGATTCTCGTCGAGCGGGTCAAGTAACCCTGCCCAATCTTTACTACCATGATATTCAAGCCAACGAGAACTAAGATTGTTCCTCGGAGAATATTCTTCTGTTTTTGATAGCAGGCGTTTAAGCCTCTTCAAGTGTCGCGGGGACATCTCTTCGGCTGCTTTCATTTCAGGCCAAATTCTCGCCAAGTTCAGGCCTTTGAAAAGAACTTTACCGTTGTTTTCGGTTGATCCATTGTTGGAATTCTTGAGAATTGGTTGTGTATCAAATTGGCTCGGTTGTGATTGTTGTTTTTGGAGGAGTTTTTCAAGGTTGGATAACTGTAACCGAGTCGACTCGTTTGAAGAAGCAGTCGGTTTCTGCAGAGACTGAGTTGATGCGATACAAGTTGGTTTCGTTGCTGGGTTTAAAGTAGATGATTGGCATATGAAGCTGGCACGTTTAGCCGGAAAGAGGTGAATGTTTTGTGCCGGGATTGTGGAGCTAATCTGCAGAGACTGCATGGGAAACAAATTGAGAGAGTACTGATCAGAGCTTGAGTAAGATATTGTGAAATGCGAACCAAGTGAGCTTGAGTAAATCAAAGCACCTATATATAGACATGAGTTATAACTAAATGCCATTGCGATCTTCCAGTATTACATAGAGAACCATACTGCATATAATTAATAAAATTTAAATATTACCTCACATGAAGGGTATGGTTTGTAAAATATTGTAGGTTGACTGTTCCTGTCAACGCCGGAACTGCCTGTTCTTGTTTGTGTGTGTTTACTTTTAAGAAAAGTCTGCCACCGGGAAACGTTGTCCTATTACTTTTGAAGTTGAATGGACTGAAATGCCGTTTATGTTCTTAATATTATAATCGAATTACGACTCTGCCCTTTGTTGCCTTGAACGAATCGATTGACAATAGACAATTGACAATTGACAATAAGAACAGCTACGGCGTAAGTAAGTGCGAATTTGGGTTTTTAGTTTGGTCATTCTAGTATTTATAAAAAATGTAGTGTTTTATTCTCCAAACTATTTGGAATATATTTTCAATCTTCAAACCCAATCTGAAGATGTGTTGGCTACGTTGAAATGTTATGGCTTCGTGGGTTGCCTTTTTCGTGTCAAAGGAACAGGCTGCTTGGGGGATTCGGAAAAAAATACCAAAATGGATCAAGTAAAACGTTGAAATTCCACGAAAATAAATAAAGAGTATTTGAATTTCTAATGAGTTTTCTATTTGAAGGACAGGTACATCTTTAACAATAGTTAATTTTTGTCAAATAGTTATATCTAATATCCCCAAATGGCATTTCTCTTATTATTTATGTTTCCTTGTTTAATGTTCGGTCAAGTCTTCTTAAAATGGCGTCACGTATCCACGTGTTCCCTTACGCCATTGCCTTTCAGTTTCAGAATTTAATTCACCGACCGTTTCTTCGAGTCAAATATATGCCGCTTCATTCTTTTTCGAGATTAAAGTAAAGAGACATGTGCTGCCGGATGGCAATTTCTCACCCACACAAATTCGCGGATTAGTTAGTATTCAATTTTAATGGGATACGAATAAGGGTCTAATTGGAAAAAAAAAATTGTGACAAGTTTAGAATATTGAAGAATATATGATATTCGTAAATATTTAATTTTTTAAATATTTTGTTAATAAAAATATTAATATTTTAATATTAATATAATATTAAAATGACGCCAATGTTATAATTATATAATTTTAAAATTTTTATGTACAAAATATAATATTAAAATAAAATACACACATTTAATATTTAACAGTCACCAAACCACCCTCTCCTCTCTTTTGTCGATCGTTGTTTGTTGTGCACATTTTTGTCCGTCGTTCAATTCACCGCATCACACTGGTTTCACCACACAGAATGTACTTTCTTTCAAATACAAAAACGTAATTTTAGATTGAATATATATTTATTATTTTATATAATTGTATTTTAGATTTATGATATTTTTATTTGTGAATTTATAAAATAATTATGTATTTTTTTATAAAATTATATTGATCAATTTTATTTTATATTGATAAATTTTATATTTTATATAAGTAATATAATTTATTTTGAATTAATATTAAAAATTTATTAGTTCAATTATATAAGTTATAAATTTAAATTTAATATTTATAATATTATAAATGTAATTAAAAAGACAAAATATGTTATAAAAACTCGTGAATATTTGCATCACGTCAGTAAAGCAATAATAAATTAACAAAGTAAAAAGGATACTGAAACTGAATAAAAAAAACAACGATTATCAAAATAGTGATAATAAATATTAAATATTTATTTAAATAAATTTAATAATAAAATATTAAATTCACTATTAAAATTATTGTTTTGAATGCAATATGTTGCCGTAATAACCTTAATCAAATGGTTACCTAACTGTTTCAACTATAATTTGTGCAACACGATAATTAATTAATTGAATGAGAACTATATAACTATGCATTGACTGTTAATTAAATAACGTTCCCACTGTACAATCTACTTCAAAAATAGATCAACTAATTTATTCCACTGTATCACTAATAGCACTAGTGCACAAGTTATTATATTATGAACGAAGGAATTTTTCTTCCGCTTACAAGCCCTTTTCCACGTCAAATATTAACTAGACGGAAGTATAGATTTTTTGTGTTTGTTTTAATCGCTCTACATGTCATATTATTTATAATAAATTAATGAAATTCCACTATCATGATGTCTTATTTAATGCTGTAAAATAAAATAATTGCATTCATAACACATGTTACCATTATTTATTACAATATTATAATATATATTCTCTTGTCCGCATGATATACAGGCAGGGGCGTGTTTAATGCTTATAACTAGTTAGGAAATTTGTATATGGTATACATATACAAGTAAAACAACTTCTTAATTTGCTAAGTAAATTAAATTTAAAGATATATTCATAAATATTATATTTAATAAATATTTATAATTAGAATTTAATATTTTCCCATCGGTAAATTATAACCCTTTAATTTGGTACGTAATCTTCAAGGAAATGAAAATTTCTTCCCCGTCATTTTCAATAGTAACCTCAATTATTGCAAAGTGGATGTCCACTCACACTAATGGGCAAAAAAAAAGATGCAGTTTTCAATTAGTCGGCGTTTACTGTAGGCCCATTTTCCTCTCCATTTTCCTTTATCAAATTGCGTGCCAACCCACTCAGACATGCGTCACACCTACAGTTGACCTATAGTTAACCCATGTATATCTTTATTAGGTAATAAATTATGATTTAGAACTATAATTTTTTATTAATATGTCAAATCAATATAAATTTATAAATTTATATTAATATAAAATAATAAATTTTAAAATTATTAAATATAATTAATTATTTAAATAATTATAATATATTAATTTATTTATAATTTAATAAATTTATTATCTATATTTTTTATATTTTTAAAAATATAAAACTATATTTATCAAATTTTAAAATAAACTTAATTATATTTATAATAAATTTAATTAATATTTGATATATAATATCATAAATATTATACAAATATATTATAATATATATAAAAAATGTTAAACAGTTAACTTGATTATGATCTGTTTAAAAATCATCTCGAATTAAAATTTTTAATTATTGACACTATTATTAAACGGATATGTTCATATTAACTTTTATTTAATTCGACACGAATAACACACGATAATTCGAATTGTCATATTATCATTCAAAGTTTTTATAATAAAATTAATTAATTAAAAGAAATACATAATTCACACATACTAATTACTGTTCTTTAATTTTAAAATAAAATATTAATGGAGATGACTATTAGAAAGCAGGGATCACCTACGAGATTAATTACTATATAGCTAATAATCTGATGTAAAGAAGCTTGAATTATGCATAAGACCACCGACCAATTGCCAAATTTGTAAGACGTTGAAGGAAAAAGACCGCGTTGTCTTGTAAATTAAAGTGTAGAAAACAAGAACAAAGAGAGCAGACACGCCAAAATTGTCAATTTGTTATCTCTTACTAAAATCAACCAACAAATCGCTTGGTGCATACAATTAAGCACGAGTATGATTCACATGGGACACGGCTCACTTAAGAGGAAGATTCGTGGGTGTATCTTCCAACCCCGACGATTGATTAAACATAATATTTATGTCTCTGTAAATATATCATAGTATAAAATACAGTCAACGTTCGCAAATGATGCTCAGTTGATATTAAAAATGCATTTATAGCCAATGTGAATCTCATCAATGCATCAAAAGTTTGTTCAAATGTACAATAAAAGGGTATCGTGTTCAGACTACGCTTTCTGATATTAAGGGTTTTTCATTGTCGTGGTTGAGGCAACATGCCTATAAGGGGTTGAAAACTTTAAAATTCAATTCAATTTTGAATGTTCCACATTGGAGAAACATATGCTCATGCTCTGATAGATATCTTCGGTTACTTAGCTAGCTTTTGGTTTTTTTTTTTTTTTTTTTTTCTGTACATATTTCTGCCATTAGATTATTTTGAAGAGAAATATTAATCATCACAGTTGGGTAAAAACTTAGTCAAGGGTTCACATTGAAATTATGGCGAGGGATTTGATGTTCAACCAACAGGCTATAATTTCAAACAAATATAA
>JAXCLQ010000011.1:5405168-5431105 GCA_035584115.1 Cedrela odorata
AACTAACTATATATATCCGTGTATATATCTTCTCCAGTTCATATACTGCGGTGGAAAAAGTTAATAATTAATTCGTACTTGAACTCAGCTGACAAATCTTTTGACTAGCCAGTACGACAATTAAATTACACAAGAATTTGAATCTGAAATGAATCCTAACTAAAATGGTTTTGTAACTGATTTACTATACTTTATAATCTGCAATTGGCACGTGCTACGTAATCACGATGTTTATAGAGTTGGAATCTGCCTAGCTATTCTTATATTTACTATACTTTAGGATGTATAAACCTGTTCCCAATGATTTGACGATGAAGAAATCAACGATAAATTTCATTTATCTTCCTTAAAGTTTAGTTTTATAAACAAAGCATCCATCACTCTCTAATTTTTTTTTTTTTTGAAAATGAATAAAGAAATGGAAACAAGTAAGGGGTTCATAGATAGCCGAACGGGCTCCTTGGAACAAAGACTAAGCATAAAAAAAAAAAAAGAACAACATAAATGCATGAAAAGAAAATAAAAATTAATCAAATCTATATAATTAGGCAAGTCATTTGCATGGAAAGGAAGACATCATTCGGGTGTGTAACCCTCCGAGTGAAGCTATTGCAAAGCAAGCTAACCTAGTTAGATTATTTGAAGGTGTGAGAATTCCAAAAATAAAAGGAAGACAATTTGGTGCGACAATTATTAATTCACCTATTCTTGAGAGGTCAAGGAGAATTTAAAATAAGTTTTACCATAGATTGATCATGACATAGAATCACTCTGTAGCTAAATATGAAACCACACTCTTATCAAATGCATATTCTATGGTTAGAATCCCACCATAATTTTAGCATAGTAGTTGCCCAAAACCAAAGCTTTCATTATAATTCTTAAAAATTGTGTCACAAAGTGCAGACTTTATATTGGCTTTCGAAAAATGGTATGAATGATGAAAAGAAATATCCATTATATAAGAAATCGTATAAATCTCATGTAATTAGTGAAAAATTTTATGAATTTTAGATAATTTTGTAAGCGGATAATGAAGCCTAACATAGTTTTGTAAGCATGTACTACTATGCATGCAACTGATTCAACCTAACAATGATGTTTCTTCAGTTACGAATCTACCAGAAAAGGCCCAGCCAACAAGTCAAATCAGATAACGGGCCTCACAGAGCCCATAATCACCTGCCAAGTGGAAAGGGACTTATTTTCCGTCTAGCGAGCCCTTCTTCGGCCGGTCGTGCTCTTAACCTCTCCTCCGATTTCTCCGCGAAATCTTCGATTTGGTAACTATTTTTGTGTATATATATATATATATTTACATCAATTTTGCTTGCAAGAGACGGTGCAATCCTGTTTGCAGTTAAATAATTTTGTTATTTGATATTTGGTTCCTATTGATTAATTAGGCGTTTTCTTTCAGATAATGGATGATAGCTTGTTGTTATTTACTTCGTGAAATTTCATTAATATAATTTAAGTAGTAAATTGGATTCTGCTGAAACAATTACAAAACCTGAAAGCAGTTGAGTTTGTGTTCTGAAATCCTTCCTTTTACCGCTTAGCTATAATAATCATGCCTTTTTACTTGTTCTTTGTTTGCTTTCGTTTCGAGTGCATAGGCATCATCAAACAATAATAGATAAAGTGTCTTGTTCTTGATTAAGTCATTGTTGTTCGATTCGAATATCGCCATAATGCGAGATAGTTATTTTGTTTTTATTTATTTATTTTTGGGAGAATTGAGCATGTGATTTGTGTCTGTCAGTCGCTACCAATATTGAGCAGTCATGAAAGGATGGCATGGTTTCTGTTAGACCTGGCTTGGAGGAATTTTCATGAGTCAGAGAAGTTTCAGATTATTTATGATTACACTAAATTGGTTGACGTTTCTTGGTTTATAACAAGGGGAGTGTAATGCTGCCTAGTAAGTTTTTGTTTTTGTAGTAAACTAATACATGAATTGATGAAGCATTAACTAGGAGAATTACAATTCTTCATAAAAGTTTTAACATTAATTATTTATTTTTCCAATCATGATGTTTTATCCCTGGTTGCAGCTTTAATTGGTGTTGGAGTGTGGATCAGATGTGCCATCAAAATTCTTGTGGGCATTTGTCTGCGGAAGAGGCAACTGCCTGTGAAGAGAGTCTCTTAATATATTGCAAGCCTGTTGAACTATACAATATTCTACGGCACCGTGCTCAACACAATGTAATGTTGTGCATTTTCTGGCAAAAGTTATGACTGTCAGTGTATCTTTGATTTTGTTGTGTTGGACCAACTAACTTGGAAGCTTTTGTTTTGAGTTTTGAAGAAATTTTTTCATCTTTTAAGATAAAAATGTTTTCAAACAATCTTTCTTGGAATCAAAATATGATAAAGTACGCTTGCATGATTTGAAGCATATTTTGTCAGACTCATCTCTATAATGTTTAGACTGTTACTTTTGAGAAGAAATCAGTGCTTTGGCTATGCTGTTGTTTTTGGCGCTTTAGTTTTATATGTCAATTATTTCCAGACTACTGTTGATCACTGCTCACTGTTATTATTTATTGTTGAGCACTAAAAATTGGTACAATCACATGCTGGCATGTTAGTTAGGAATTATATAGGTGCTCAATTTCCTGGTCTTCATTTTTGATAGTCATCCTTTGTGTGATTCTGTTTTCTAATAAGTGCATTTTGTGTTGTAGCCTTCATTTCTTCGAAGATGTTTGCGCTACAAAATACTAGCACGGCGAAAGAGGAGGTATTACCTTCCATCTTGATATGTCTTTAATCTTTTCCATAGTAGTAAAGATAGGGAATTAAATCAATCGACTTTACCTGCTTGTATATACCATTTATGTATATATGTGAATATTTCTGTGCAAGCAACAGCTAGTTTGTTGATGTTGATGTACGTATTCTCATTCCATGTTATACATGTTTTTATCATGATAACTGTAAAGCCTGGGATAGGAGAGAGATAGAAGAAGAGTAACAATCAATCAATTGACTTGATTGACGGTTGAGGTTTGCAGATTGTTATGCAAGAGTGTGAATTTTATTCTTTATAAAAGATTAGTCTCACTATTCTTGGACTTGTATAAGAGAGTATTTAGAACTTCAAGGTCATAAGATCTTTGCTTAAGTTTCTGCGTTACTAACCTTCAATCAAAAACTTGCTCTGGCTTAAAGTCAGGTTATAGACAAGGCTTGTCTTTCTTCTCTTCTTTTTTCAGTTTTTAGTTTGTAAATCTTCTCGCCTTTTTAGACGAACTCAGCCTTTACTTTCAAAAGAAAACTTGGAAAATTATGATCCTGAATCTGGAAGCATTTGCTGTCTTCATATAATTATTCAAAATTTTTATTAAGGATAATCGTGTCACACCCCGAACCTGAGGTCCATCCGTGACAATCGCTACAGACACTCATGATACATTCTCTATACCGGACTGTATCAAAAGAGCCTGTAAGGCTTTCTTGTCAACCCATTTTATCCTGAAAACAGTTTATAAATAATAGATCTCATCTATGGGATCACCATCAAAGAATTGATCTTTATAATCAATTCATGCACAATAATTATTCATTAATAAAAATAATATTATAGAAATTATTTTCCATTCAGGTTAAACAAAACATAAACATTTAGAAAATTATTTACTTTACAAATATTTAACAATTTTTTAAATGAAAATATATCACCAAATTAAGTAAATCTAGTAGACCTAAGTACATAATGAGTCAAGAGGAAAACTTATACAGTGCGTTGTAGGTTCTCTACTACTATCACTAATCCTGCGAGATCAATCGCACCTTATCTGAAAGTCAAAATTGTGAGGGGTGAGTATACAACTATACTCAGTGAGTAAATACATACATACATCTATATACATACATGCACATACTTTTTAAACCATGATATTAGGATTTCATTATTACTATGCTTAAATATATATATATATATATACGTACATTTCATGTTCAACAAAAAACTGAAAACAATGTAGAGATGGTCTGTATTCATTTAATCAGCCAAATCGGGCTAGCCATACTTTTTCGACCTCTACTTTGGCTAAAGTAACGTTGAAATCTATTAGTGAGCTTGTTGTGTATAAAATCCATATGCAATGCAATTTTTATAAACAGAAAATCCTAAATCATTTGTCATGCTTTACAAAATCATTTATTTTTTTTGTAAAATATGCATATTTAAAAACATATAACCTGCCTCACTGATATTGGCATGAGTAGTTACTTGGTGATAAAGTGACTGTCTTCGTCATCCATCAAATCCATGAAATCCCTATAAAGCTGTAAAAACTTCCCATAGGGTCCTTATATAATTGCACATTCGCGCAACGGTTTACAGTGGACTTACCATGGCGTGGACTTACCATGGCATAACCTTTCTTATACAGCCCCATTGTGGCACTAGTAACTTCTGCGGCTTCTCTTAGGTCCGTCCATTAGTTACAGCCCTGTATATACAATACATATCCTGGCCCATTGGCTATACAATAATATCTAGCTTTAACGGTCTCACATCACCAATATACATGCATTAAAAATATTTTATTTTCAAATCAATAATTTACTCATGTAGATCAAAACTCGGCCTCTCTAGCCTTAACATATTCAAACAATGTTCACAAACATAATTCCGAGTTTTGGCCTCATTGGTCGTTACATGCATGTATATTAAAATATAATTTAACGGCAGACCACATTATATAAATCATTTCCCTATATCATACAAAAATAACAATAATATTTTCATTTCACAATTTAACACATATGCGTACATATAGATATTACATGCATTTCTATTTACATAAATATGTATGTATAAATTTACTCACAACAAAGGGAGGGTAATTACTCCCACTAAGGTTCCTTACGCCTACTTGGTTTTTTTTTCCGGATTTTCGGAACCTAATTCCACACATGTATAATATAGTGAATTCCACGATTCCATATAGTTAAACATATATGCACTAAATGCAATGCTCGTAGAAAACATGTCTAAAAAGCTTCTTAATTGACATATATCACTTATAGAGGCTTAACAAATGAGGACCATTTATCTGATCTCCAGAAATGAAATTCTATAGCTAACTTATTCTAATTCACATTTCTAAGCCATCTTTCCACCACAATACTTTAATTAATGCTAATTAATATCATTTAACATTTCTTATGAACAAATTATAGAAATTCCCAATTACTCAAAACTTGTTATCATATCATGAGTTAACTTAATTCGCTTAAGTCTCGTTAATGTGTTAATTAATCTAATTAATCATGAATAATGCATGTTCGAAACTGAATATTATATAATAATTATTTTACCCTTTAGTTCGAAGAACAGGATTTACAATTTCTATCCCTCTTAGAAAAATTTTGTCCTCAAAATTTTACATAACAAATACGTTATATTAAATAAAATATACACATTGTTGGGGTACAAAATGCTAGACTCTCAAGTCATGCCCTCAACATTTGCATGCCATCTCATGCATCTTTTATCTTAAATCGATTTTACTCTTCAAAACCTAATACTGTTAATCAATTATACTCATTGGATAGATCTTATAATTTAGATCACCTGTAAACATTATTTGATGTGTCTTTGAAATGTGTTAAGAATCTAACATGTACTTTTTTAACCTCAAAACATGGAACACATTATGATATATTGCCAAGTTAGATGGCAACTCCAATCAGTAGGTTACTCTGCTTTCACAATTCACTATTTTGTACGGTCTTCCTAAAACAAGGATATAACTTTTCTTAACTTCGAAAACGAATCACTCTCTTCCAAAGTGATACTCTTTAATATGTCATGTTGTCTACTTTATTTCTAGAGTTTTTGTTGATGATCATCATAAGATTTTTATCTATCTTATACCACCTACATGTTCTTCTAAATAATCTTATTCTTCTCAGTAGAGGTCTCTGTTAATTCAACTTTCTCTAATTTATCATAAAAATATTATTATTTTCAAAATACACCTTAACATAAAAGTATTCCTCACTCTCCACCGTATAAGGTTTCATACCAAGCCATGCTAATACTAGTTGGATAACTATTATTATATATTAATTCCATCGACAACAGGTATATATCACAGCTACCTTAAAGCTTTGTAATACATGTCTAATGAAAGGTTAAATTCTTTAAAGTCTAATATAGTCTATCCTATTGCCCTTTTTTTTTTTCAAACATAAAACAATTCATAAAGTTAGTCATCAGATAAGGAACCACTCTTAATCACTAGCAGAGTGTTATGTTCACCTAAAATTACATACTTGAGATCTAAGAGTAATGGTTTCAACTCAACGATGGGTTCTTATATATCAAAAGAAAGAGGTAATGGATTACCTTCGACAAATTTTCAAAATTCATACCTTTCTGCTTTAGTCTTGTATATGCAGTACCTACTTCACATGCTGTAATCTCCAGTTTATCTTATGTTCATATTCACTGAATATGTCTCGTGGTGATTCTTTAATATTTTTAATATTAAAAATCTCACTGATTAACTCATTTATAACATCTATTCTAAATACATGTTGTAACGCCTCGGCCCTTGACCTGGTTACTGTTGGCTTCCTGCTGACCAAATCTAGACTACCGAGTTACCGTGTTATAATCTAGTGTCCTTCACAAACACATTGATTAGAAATTCGTCCCTTGGCCCTCTGAGGTCTCCTGCCCGGCTATCGAGATATTTGTTTCTTCTCTTACAACGCGAACTATTTCATCACTCGCTCTAGTCTCATTATTCTTAATTTCACAACTTACCTTACTAAGTTGCTTACTACTTTTCTCAGTGATAACCTTGCAACGCTCTTTTTAGATTTGATTTCTGTCTTACTAGATAATTTACCATATCCACGAGACTAAATGAAATTGGTTAATTGCCTCTATGGCATATTCATATTTCTGTTCGAATTGCAATATATATAGTCAACCCTTTTTATTCAGCATTTAAAATCTCTCTAAGGTTGTATTTACTAACCTTTTAATTGCTATCACCTAAGGTTGCTTATTTTCTGATTGAGATTGCCTTGGCTAAAAACAAGGAGAATGGAAAGGTCCCGTGCTGTGTAATTCATCACCTTATTCTTTTTAAGGAAGTTTGGATGATTTCTCTAAACTCGGTTATATGCATTAGGGATGAATCATTCGGTTCCTGACCATTAAAAAATTTGAGACAATTAAGCTCGTTCTGCTGGCATACAGCCATAACTCATGTGAACATCTCCATATTAATCATAACTTAAACTAAAATAGAATTTATTTTACCGAACTCACCAACAATTTCTGCCCAAGAATCAACCTTAGCATTCATTGTACTTACACCATCTACATCATGCATATTTGCTACTTTCTTTGACATACCTTTTTCATTTGACCATTAATAATTATTACCAGTCATTTCTTCTAACAACCCATATGCCTCTTGTGCTTATTTATTCATTTAAAGCACCTCCTGCAGCTATATCTATGGTAATCTTGACTGAAGAGATTAGTTCATTATAGAAAGTCTCCACAAGTAGTAAATTAGGAAGACCATGATTTAGATACTTTGCTATTTCTTAAATATTTTTCAAACTTGATATAAAGACTTATAATTAAATTTCATCATCATTTTAACTATGAATATATGTTACCGACTTAAAATCCATACAAGTATTTTCAATAATTTCCAACTCAAGTAGTGAATTGCATCCAATATAAGAGCCTTATGAAACTTAAAATGTATAAGACTAAATCGATTCCTACAATGTGTCTCCATAATCACTCTTAAGACAATACTAGTATATTTTTGATATGAATTAAATGCACAATTTATTAACATTTTGCCAAAAAAATTTTGGCAGAGTTTCTTCTATAATTTGGATAAAACCAACCTGTAATTTAACATAAAATACTTTAAAATTCCCTAATATTTAATTGTATTTCAAAACCAATATACTTTGAAAGCAACCTCATAAATTTCTATAGATATACATACACATATCAATTAAATTAACTCAAGTTGTGAATAATTACCATGACTTACATGAGATCAATGATATCAATTAAGTCTCTATTCTTTATTATTTCAATTTACGCATCATATAGGTATATACTAAATCTTGTACAACTGTGGTGAAACTGCACAGAATCATAATCACTGAGACTTGATTCAAATGAAAAATTCCTACTTATATAGAAATATACATAAGAAGTTCACCAATAGATGCAATGTCATAGATCAATCAAAATTGTATTACAATGTCATCCTCACAAGGCACTAGTTGATCGATTCTTAGTTGGTTAACTCGATCATTAGCCTTTTCAAAAGTTGTGCAATAAGATAATAAGAATTCTATGTATGCAACATCATATATCAATGATCGTTGAGCATCCAAAACCTTCTAAAAACATGCACCAAGCAAAAATCATAAAGATAAAGCACGCCCAATAATTATTTGCTAAAGAATTAAATAAATTTGGAATACGTACCCTTTTTACCGGATAATTTATTGGAAATTAATAAGTGAACCTTAATGATGGCCTGATAATAATTTTCATGCGACAATGATTTGGTAAAAATACATGACCAAATTATACTCCATGACAATATCACAATTATAAATGCTTGGTTAAATATTTTCCTAATAAACTTAGCCGTAATGCTTCTCAAAACACCAAAACATATCTCGGAGTTCGCCCACTTAACTCGTATCTACTTAAGTGTTTAAGAAATCAAGTCGAGGTTATTGACAACAATATCTTTATACTATTATTGATAATATGTTAATATTGTAATGTAAACGGGTAATTATTGAACTCGATAACTCTTGAAACGCGAAGCAGTCAGAAAATCATCAACGGAAACTATCACTCATGGATTGAATGGTAAATCTTGGTCTCTCTTTGACAAGGTAAAATTTTATAAATCTGTAGCCAATAATAGAGCAATGGAAAGAACAATTCAATAGTCAATGCAGATAGATGACCAAAGTATAATAAATCAAATATTTAACCTTAAACGAATATTGCAGAAATCAATTATTGATCACTTAATATTCTAAGAAAGAGACTATATCTATTACAAAACCTTAGGGAGTCATCACAGAAACTAAATTTCAAGAAACTTTATAACCTAATACCACAACAAAAAGCTAGCACAGCAAAATCCGATGCTGCAATAGCCAATCCACTTTTAAAATGGCATCAAACTTTTGACTCTTATCATAATAAGATCTGTGTCTTTAACTTAACCTTTCTTATTATCATTACAGGCCGTCTAACATAATCTTTCTATGCTATACTTACTGCAGTGGTATATGTACTTTCAATTTCGAGGTGTAGGGAGTTAAATCTTGGTAACCCTAAGTATCAGTAACCGGCATCTGTTCTCTGATGTTTGAATTCAATCTCGCCTCAAACTTGACCAACTTCCTCAGCTGCGTCTCGTATTTAAAAGCTCTTGACTATTCTAGTTGTTATGATATTGCATAAAATAATGATTTTGAGATTCTCTCAGAAAGTCAGTCCAAGTCAACTATGACACAAATTAACTAATATCTTATGCTAACAATTGACAGTTCTATCTTGCAATAGCCGTGAAATATCTATTAACTCATCATTATCTGCAATATCTCGACCCTGCAGATTCAAGTGTACTAATCTCATCCATTTACTTGCCATATCTGCATCATATGTTTCAAAAATCCACACCCCAAATGTCTAGCTTCCTAAATCAACTTAATAAGTTTATACTTTAGCATAAAAGGCTACACGGAGGCTGCATGAGTTATTGGCATTCAAGTGCTATCATTAATTTTCTAGGTGAGTGTCTCGCAGGGACTTGCTCAAGCTGAGTTGAGGTTTGGTTCTGGGCATTCCAATATACCCTCAACGCTATCCATATTTTGAGTCTAACCTTCATCATGTCCACATTCCAAATTGATCTAATATAATCATCACATGCATTATTATTATTACCCCCTCACATATTCTGGGGTCTATTAACCCTTTAGTCTAACCCTGCAACCTGCGGTATTTCATCAATTCTTAGTTCACCTCGGGACAACATTATTACTTAATGATATCATCATAGAGTTAAATATATAAGCACTTCTAATTTATTTATACAAACTCGGCCTACCCAAAAAAAATCGAAACTAGTTCGATTTCTTTGTGAGATTCAAACCTAATTAAATCAATATATCATCTCCAAATATATATCAAGATGGTATTATATATTATTAAGAAAATAAATAGGATCATCTAATCTGAACGATCCTAACAAATTATCACCAAAAAACCTTTATTCTGTATCGAAGACCATCTCTCTCCGTGGCCTATCCCTTCTTCTTCTCTTATATGAGAACATATTTAAAAAAAAAAAAAAAACGCTATTCAATCATATATGCTTCACAACAACATATTTTTATGTACGACCTTACTCATTTAATATCCACTGGATAAGTTAAAATCATTTTAAAAAACATGTTTAATCCGTTTTAAAATTTTCAAACTGTTTTCAAAAGCTTTGTAAACTCTTTTTAAACTATAGGCTTTGATACCACTAAAATTGTCACGCCCTGAACTTGGGGTCCACCCGTGACAATCGCCACAGACACTCATGATACATTCTCTATACCGGACTGTATCAAAAGAGTCTGTAAGGCTTTCTTGTCAACCCATTTTATCCTGAAAACAGTTTATAAATAATAGATCTCATCTATGGGATCACCATCAAAGAATTGATCTTTATAATCAATTCATCCACAATAATTATTCATTAATAAAAATAATATTATAGAAATTATTTTCCATTCGGGTTAAACAAAACATAAACATTTAGAAAATCATTTACTTTACAAATATTTAACAATTTTTTAAATGAAAATATATCACCAAAATAAGTACATTCAGTGGACCCAAGTATATAATGAGTCAAGAGGAAAACCTATACAATGCGTTGTGGGTTTTCTGCTACTACCACTAACCCTGTATGATCTAGCGCACCTTACCTGAAAGCCTAAATTGTGAGGGGTGAGTATACAACTATACTCAGTGAGTAAATATATACATACATTTATATACATACATGCACATACTTTTTAAATTATGATAATGAGATTTCACTATTAATATGCTTAAATACATATATATACGCACATTTTATGTTAAACAAATACCTGAAAATAATGTAGAGAGGATCTACATTCATTTAAATTAGTTAAATCGAGCTAGCCATATTTTCTCGACCGCTACCTTGGCTGAGATAACGTCGAAATCCATCAGTGAGCTTGTTATGCATAAAATCCATATGTAATGCAATCTTTATAAACAGAAAATCCTAAATATTTGTCATGCTTTACAAAATTATTCATTTTTTTTTGTAAAACATGCATATTTGAAAACATATAGCCCGTTTCACTGATATTAGCCTGAGTAGTCACTTTGTGATAAAGTATCTGTTCTTGTCATCTATCAAATCCATGAGATCCTTATAAAGTCGCCAGGACTTTCCATAGGATCTCTTTATAACTGCGCATTCGCTCAACGGTTTACAGTGGGCTTACTATGGTTTAACCTCTCTTATACAGCCCCCCTGTGGCACCAGTAACCTCGGCGACCTTTTACAGGTCCGTCCATTGGTTATAGCCCTGCATATATAGTAAATATCTTGGACCATTGGCCATACAATAATATCTAGCCTTAACGACCTCATATCACTAATATACATGCATTAAAAACATTTCATTTTCAAATTAATAGTTTACTCATGTAAATCAAAACTCGGCCTCTCCAGCCTTAACATATTCAAACAATGTTCACAAACATAAATCCAAATTTTGGCCTCATTGGCCGTTACATGCATGTATATTAAAACATAATTTAACGGCAGATCATAGTATATAAATCATTTTCCAATATCATACAAAAACAACAATAATATTTTCATTTCACAATTTAACACACATGTGTGCATATAGATATCACATGCATTTCTATTTACATAAATATGTATATATAAATTTACTCACAACAAGGGGAGGGTAATCACTCCTACTAAGATTCTTTACGCCTATTTGGTTCTTCTCTCAAATTTTCGGAACCTAATACCACACATGTATAATATAGTGAATTCCACGATTTCATATAGTTAAACATATATGTACTAAATACAATGTTTGTGGAAAACATGTTTAAAAAACTCCTTAATTGACACATAACATTTCTAGAGACTTAACTAACGAGGACTATTTATCCGATTTTAAGAAATGAAATCCTATGGCCAACTTATTCTAATTCACATTTCTAAGCCATATTTCCACCACAATACTTCATTAACACTAATTAATATCATTTAACATTTCTTATGCACAAATTATCGAAATTCTCAATTACTCAAAACTCGTTATATTAATATAATGAGCTGGCTTAGTTCACCTAAATCTCGTTAATGTATCAATTAATCATGAACAATGCATGTGTGAAACTGAATATTATGAAATGATTATTTTACCCTTTAATTCGAAGAACAAGGTTTACAAATCGATTGCTGGAAAATGCCAGTAGTCTTTTTTTTGTTTCCATAATGATATTCTGCTATACTGGGAAGGAACGTGTTCATTGGTTCTACTAATTCACTTTTATTCATTGTGTATATCGTTCAATTGCTATTCCTCTTTCTAGTCATAAAGTAAACTTGGCTCTTTTTAAAATAATGTAGTACTTAATAATTCTTTATGCAAATCTATTTCCTGTGAAAAATTATTTTCTTTTATGTGTTTAGTTAATTAAAGCTATTAGCCTTTTGTCTATTGTTTATAGAGAAAGAAATTTGTGGAACGTAGAATTAATTTGTGGAAGATGCCAGCCACAAGGTCTGGTGATGTTAATACCATTGGGTTGGATTCAAAAATGCATGTAGGTCTATAGAAGCCTGTTTACCCTTTTTATGCATGTATCTAACATATACTGATCATTTTTTCATTCCAAAAAGTAAAAGAGTTTTGGGCTTTGATTCCTTTTTCTTCTCTATATCTATATAACAAATGCATGGTTTTGTAATATGGCATATATATTTTTTTAATGTAATTTGCATAATCTTCTTTAGGTTGAGGACTGGAATTGTAGTTTTTAACTATAGGGACTACAGCAACATGCTGCAAAAGACTGAAGGTATCACCGATTTCTCTTTATATTATTATATATTGTCTACTTTAACTTATTTACTACATCTATTTTATTGTGAAGTGCAATGAACTCAGTGGTT
The DNA here is from genome assembly GCA_035584115.1 of Cedrela odorata. Lineage (NCBI taxonomy): Eukaryota > Viridiplantae > Streptophyta > Magnoliopsida > Sapindales > Meliaceae > Cedrela > Cedrela odorata. Next base: position 5,418,449 of record JAXCLQ010000011.1, read on the forward strand.
GTCTTGCTAAACTACTTTTATACTCATTTTCTTCTTTGTCAATGCTTCATTAATGTTGGAAATGACCAATATATTTATTTAGTACTTCTTTTCTTTCTATTATAGGTTGTATCTATCAAACATCGTGCCCAAAAAGTATTAATGCAGAAAACACCAACTTTTCTTTTATTCATATTATTGTTATTATCTTAATTTGGAGAAGGGATACTGCAGGTTGAGGTGGTTGGGTTGTTGATGCGAGGATTAAAGGATAGGATGAAATGAATATTCAGTGGATAGTATGATTGACCATAAGTTATCTGTGGAAAGGCCATTCTCTGTTATTCTTCTTTTCTCTGTTATCTGTCAAAGACCCAAGCAGCTTGCAACCTTGTTGTAGAAGTAGCAAGGCGCATGGTGGGACCTTTTATATCCCAAAAGACATTTACTTTTAATGGATACGAAATAGATTGCTTTGGCCGAACAAAATGAAATTGTCTGTTTGCACCAATGTAACCAGGTTGATGCTTATTGTTTTAACTATCAAGAAACCTATGAATATACCTATTTATACTAATCTGGCCTATTTGAATCTCGTGGTTTGAACTTTTAACCAATTTTCATACCTTTTAGTTTTGGATATAGTCCTGATGCATGTACAATAATGCATGACATGATATAGAAGCTGTTTCTCTCTCTTTCTGTGAAGTTTCTTGTCAGTACATGTACATTATACATGTTGAAACTGATAGTGGAATTAATTTTTCTGAGGAGGTAATTATATTTTCTTTTGTCAATGTGCAGTAACTGAGGACTTCTCTTGTCCATTTTGCTTGATGCAATGCGCTAGCTTCAAGGTGGATATTCGTATAGCATAGTGCTTATCTTTGTCTTTCCATGCATAATTTGAAGGTTAACAAGAATATTAGTTTTATGGTTTGTTTTTGCTTTCATTATTTCATTTTGCTAGGTGAGTGATCCTCACTATAGATGAGTACTTAAGCTTTTAGGTCTTTGTTAGATAAAGATGAGTACTTAATCTTTTATAGGAAATGTTTTGCTAATTAATTACTTTGACTCGAGCAAGGACACTTTTGTTTCTGTTTTCAGGGGCTACGGTATCACTTGTGCTCATCACATGACTTATTTGACTATGAGTTCTGGGTTGGTAATTTAGAATATCTAGTTAGTTGGTATTTCTGGAGCCCTTCTACAAAGACTAGTAAAGAAATATTTGTTTTGTAGGTAACTGAAGATTATCAGGCAGTAAACGTATCTGTGAAAATCGATACAGTGACATCTGAGGTCGGAATTCATTTTCTTCATTTTGGAAGTATTAAGTATTTCTTTTCTTCTTTGAGGTTGTTTGCATTGTGTATAATTAACATGTTGAGCAAATCAACTTAAAGAAAGGATACTAGATGACTGGTATCTCGGTTTTTACTTTGAATTCTCAAAGACTTCTTTCCCATTGTGAATCCATTACAACCTTGCATTTCTGTGCAGATAGCTCTGTGACAATAGAATTTGTTATGTATTGAAAATTTCTTTACTTCTGCCCATTAATAGTCGTTGATACGAATTAGCATTATGTTTGAAACTAGCATTTAGGTCTAGTTATGGGACATTTTAGATCTTCTCACTTGGCAGAAAAAAATTCTCCAATCACTAAGCATTGGTGATCCATATGATCTCATCATGTCAATGTGTTCTTGTTACAGATTGTAGCAGGTGGAGTGGATCCACGACTGCAAACATTTGTCTTCTGGTAGGTTCTATATCTTTGGATATTGAGTGCAACTTTGAGTTAATATTCCCCTTTTTTGTTGTTAGCAGTAATACTGAGAATTAAAAAGGTGAAGTGGATTGTGTGTTCAGCTCAAAGCTACAAAAGCGTAAGCGAAAGGACCATATACGACATGAAAAGCAAGTTAACATACAATTCTTGGAGTTGGACTCACCAGAATTTCTCGATCATTCAAACAGAGAATTTTCAAAGGATGATGGTAACAACTTTTTTCTCAATGCCTTGTATGGCTATTTTAGCATATTCTTTTTCTTAAACTTACTGTTTTTAAAATAATGCACAATGGGTGCAGAGGTTGCGTCTGTAAGAATTCAATAGTTCTTGAATTACCTCTCATAATTTGTCGGTTTCTGTTTTACTCTCCATTTGGTCGGAAGCTCAGGATGGAGGAAGAGCCATTTTAAAAAAAATAAGTTTAAGCCTTAATTTGGGCTCTTTAAGTTATTGGTATTTTGTTCCACTTTGTGGACCCGTGTTTTTTTTATTTCTTTTGCATCTTCGTACATTTCTATTGATCTCTTCCTTCCAGTAATTGAACTTTCTGCTATCAAATACGACCACCATTATCAACATATTGATCATGTTTGTACACTCGTAGCTACTGCAAACTTATTATCAAGACATTTGTTAATCAACGCAACTTAGACGAACTGCATCTTAATAATTAGTTTTCATTCGTTAAAATCTAGTGTACTTGCTTTTAAGATTCCCGGTAGATTCAAAATCCTCCCTTGGGGCATAGAGTTTGTTTCTTCCTTTTTCATCAAGGAAGTGTAGGAAATAGTAAAGATTGGCTTTAATTAAGCCTTTGCGAGATGTATTTATTCTAGGCTGAGAATAATGTAAAAGAACCTGTCTTAAAATTTTCCCAAATATCTCTTTCTAATGGGAATATGTTGGCGTGGGAGGAAAAAGGAAGTTTTTCTGGTTAGCTGTTCTCAGATTGCGTGTTTGTTGTTTGATGGCGCATCTTCTGCTAGATGATTAATTATAAATTATTTGGGTATTAATATCATATGTACAGCTAAGTTTGAGCTCAAATCCATCTGTGAAGAATCCAATCCTACTTGTTGACCACAGAACCATGTTGAAACTCACTCCCCTTAAAACCACGCCATGTTTGAAATTCTTATATTTCTGCTCCTTGACAAGTTGGAATCTGCACATGGGACTTTACTCCTTTTTTTTCTTTCATTATGTTTTTCTTTGAGGGGTGTTGACAGTGTGATGTGAATTGATTTTAATGCTTAGAACATTTGCAAGAAATACCAGGATAAAGAATGATTCATAGTGGTTTCCTCTCCTTTCATGCTTTCATGGAAGGTGAAAACTAACATCATGGTTTTGATGTTTCTACTGTAAAGGTGAGGAGGCTTCCAAGTTATCTCCAAGTGAAAGAAAGTTGCCAGATGGGAGGGATGAAGGAAAAACCTCTGGTTTTAATGCAGCAGATTGCATTGAACATGTTGCATCCAGTTTCACAGCTCCTGGTGTTCCAATTGCCATGGCTCAATCTTCTATGGACCCTGAGTGTTTTAAATCTGTATCTGGAAGTGATGCTGCAGTCCCTACCATGCTACATGTTGTAAAATCTAGGAAGTTAACCACAGAACGGTCAGACCCTAGAAAGTATGTATTCCAAGTTTGTTCGGTTGATTTCCTTATTATTGCTAAGTCATCATCTGCCACCCTTTTTCCCTTTCTGTTTTTGTTTTTTCAACGCGGTGATTCTCTTTCCAAGGAAGAGTATAACCATGTGCATAGTTACTTATTTATACATATACTAAATTTCCATTTTTTCTGCATTTTTATTGATTTATCACTTTGAAACATTATGCAGCCGCACACTTCTCTTCAAACGCCTGTTCTATCATTCTCACCGAGTTCAGGTGATTAGCAACATTGAACCTGTTAGAGAATGTTGTCTCTTGATCTATCTGCCTCTTCTTTTATTCCAGCTATGCTCTTGCCTTGCATATTGTGTTGTTGGCTCAATTTTCAAATGTAAGGGAAGGAAAGTTTGTGTAGAAATTTTATACTCTTTACAATTACTGGTGAAACTCCTATATGGTTTCAGAATAATTATTAAACAATGTGGTGGTTAAGTAACTGCGACAATTTTTCTCGATAAGGTTGATCACTGCAGTGAAGTCATCAGCGTCTCTCCACTTTTGTAAACACTCATTTATTTGAGCGTGTTGGGGATTAGGGTCATCTGGTACAAACTTGATGCTCTCTCCTTTTCTTTTTCTGTTTTTCATTTAGAGGGAGGAGGTGGGTTGTGATGGGTGGTCACAGATAGGGAAAGGGGTTATTACCAAATGTGTGAAAGAGTGGGCAGTAAATCCCAAATTGGAAGAGAATAAGATTAGTGAAGTACTTACATAGAAGGAATTGGCCAATGATTCATTGGCTTAAGCTTTTGGGTTCAACATTCTGTCCAGCTCAAGTGTATAATGTTTTAGTGTGTAGATTCTCTGATCCATTGCTCTTTTAACAAGGGGAATGCTTGCTTTATTGCAAAGAGAAACAAATAATGTAATGCATATGTTTCTGTGCAATAGTTACTCAGGAAAACTGGAACATGTTTCAGAAAGCTTGTGAAAATTCACAAGGGTGACTGACACTTAAAAGTATACGCATTATATATGCTTTCCTTTATATTCTTGTCTCACCTCTTTACAATGGTATCTTGGGTCTTTCCTTTTAAATTTATATTTTGCAGGCATATTTTAAAATTTTTAAGTGCTACCTTGTATCTTGACTTCTCTCTATTTTCATGAATCATCCATCATCTATATCCTTTCCAATAGAACTTTGGTCATCCGCAATCTTTTAACTGATTTCTTCCATTAGGAGTTTAAGCTAGACAAAGATTTCCAGAGGATAGGTATTTTCAGGTTTATAAACATGCGAATAGGCTAGTCATCACCTTCAGTTAAATACTTTTAGGTGTTAGCTAGATGATGGTATTATCTGCGCTTTTGGCCTGAACCTGATAGAAATTGTAAAGATGAGTATGTTGGATATTTGATATGCACAAGATTGAAAGGATTATATTCTTTTATGGTTTATGTTGGATATGTTTCATCTGATTAACTGGAATTTTGTTGGAAACATTTTTGTTATTCTCTTGTGCCTGTAGAGTTGCTTGTTATTGCATATTCTAACTTGCAGGTTTGGTAAATAGGATTCCCTAGAACTTGTTAATATTTTCTAGAGACTAATAGATAGTTTGTACTATTTTTTCCCCGCTTCCTTTCTTTATCTAAATAGTTTTTCTTTCCTCTTGACCCTTTGCTAATAATTGAAACATTTCTTTTTGCATCTGAAGCCAATGGCAATAGAACAAGTAATGTCAGATCAAGACAGTGAGGATGAAGTTGATGATGACATTGCTGATTTTGAAGATCGACGGGTATGCCTGATGATTCTCTCATCTTTGTTTTTCTTCTTTCCTGAGTTAAGATTCTCATTACAGTAATAAAATTTGCTTTTTCTTGCCTTCCAAATTATGTGAAACAGGTTTATATATTTAAGGAATATTAGGGCGTGTCTGGTATTTTTTTTCCCCTTTAAATAGTGGTTCTAAAGATCTATTATAAAAATGTAAATTGTGTTTTGATTTGGTGTTTTCAAATTTCAAGAACCTATTCAGTAACATTTTCTAAAAACAATAATGAAAATAGTAAAATGCTTATTTTTAAAATGATTTGGGTGAATCTTAATTTTTATGGGAAAACATTGAATATGATTGTATGAATTTTCTTTTTTAACTATAAAAACATCCTAATTTTGATATTTTAAAATTATTGAATATTCTAAGTAAAAAGTAACAACTAAATGCATCTCTTATTAATCTGATGACACATTTTAACTACAATTCTTTGGTTACTTTCTTGAAGCTTATGTTACTTGTCCATTAGTCTTCACCTATACTCTTTCAAGCTTTTCTATGTGGTCAAAAACCCAAAGAAAGCACTCAACACCCATACTTCATCTTATCCAATAAAGTACAGACCCACCTCTAAACCATTTTCAAACAATCTTTCACCAATGTCAACAATAAAACTCTCTATTACAATCCCAAATCTATCAATTTGATAGAAAACCCTTTTCAATTTGGAGGTGGTTTAAACAACCATGGAAGTTAAATTGAAACAATGATGAGGGATAAAGAAGCATGGTGTGGTTTTTGCAGTTAGCTCTAGCCTTTCTGGCCATCTTTTTCTAAGAGACCCTCCACTTGCTGCCATCAAAGATCATTTAGTGTTTTAGGTATTGTTCCAATAAAAAGACTCATCACGAAGAAGAGGCAGATGAGGAAGAGGAGTGATGATGGAATTATGTCCTTACATTTGGAGAAGATAGAAAAGTGTTTTGCTTGTGTTCTCAAATTTAGACAGATGATAAAAAACTGTTTTTGACTTTATCTCTAAAAAGCAAAGGCTGTTTTTTGTGTTTTGTAATTATCATTTTACAAAAATATGTACCGGACAGATATCCACCATGTTTTTAACGAAAACCTAGTAGAACACTGTCGGATGAGCTCTTATGTACTCTGTCAAGAAGAGTTTATTTCGCAACTCCTTTACGTGCTTCTATACTGTAAAAACATGGAAAGTTAATGTGAAATTGACATGTTGCAGATGCTTGATGATTTTGTTGATGTTAGCAAAGATGAGAAGAAGCTTATGCATCTTTGGAACTCTTTTGTGCGGAAGCAACGGTAGTTTATACTTAAAAGTCTTAAAGCTTTCTATTTTTATCCAGTTCTTTTGTAATCTTTGTTTATTTCCTTCAATTTTTGTACATCAAGACATTGCGGAAATTAAATGTTTTTGAGGTGAAAAGGTTATATCTCCAATTGTGGCAGGGTCCTGGCTGATGGTCATGTTCCTTGGGCATGTGAAGCATTTTCCAAACTTCATGGACGGGAGCTGGTCCTTTCTCCAGCTCTATTTTGGTGTTGGAGGCTATTTATGATCAAACTTTGGAATCATGGACTTCTTGATGGCTGTACAATGAATAACTGTAATTTGATTCTTGAAAGATGTCGAGATGAGGAATCAGATGATGGGAAAAGCTAAAGAGGACATGAAACTAACAACTTAGGCGCAAGGGGTTACATAAATGAGATGGTTTCTGTAGCATTTGTTTTCTCCCATAACCCAATTCTTTCTTTGATCCTTCGACACAATTGTCCAATTGTATCAGTAGATCATAGATGGAGTAATTCTTTCGCAAACAAAAGAAGGGGAACTGGAAGCCTTCTTCTCACTGTTGTAATCTCATTCAATACGGGTCTCTCACTATTCAGTGTTATTGACACGGTAATTGCCATTTACCCTGAGGCAACTTGGGGCAAAATTCGAGTTGCCAAGAATCATTTGTAAATGTTGGAAGGGATCACTGTTGTAGCATGATGTGTAATTGATTTGATCTTACTGCTAATGAGTAGTGAACAATTGCTTTATTTCTTCTTCGTCTAGAAAATATTGAAGAGCAATAGTGCGAGCTTTCTATGAGAAAGACGCTGCAGTATTTTGACATTGTTTCAACATGTGAACACCGAATGTCATGCAGGCTGCTTAAAAGCTGCCTTGGGGAGAACAGCTCAGGCTTTGTGAAGCGAAAGAAACTAAGCTAGGAGTGGTTGTACTTCCTATCAGAAGGAAAAACTAAGAAAAAAAAAAAAAAAAACAAAACAAAACAAAACAAAATCCTAGTAGAACCTGCGTCTGGCAATACAAATGGTCTTTTTGTGTATCAAATAATAGATGTAAACACACCGTCACACTTTCGTGGTATGGTTGTGCATATCATTGAAATTAAGCCATCAGTCTAATTCGCTTTGGCTTTCATAAGAATTTCGGAATTTTGATGTTTTCTGCACCAAATGACTGCCTGCCAAATGGAACTGCTAAACCTAAATAGATACACCATTGTATCCTAAAGAGAGATTCTGCATTGGGTTATGTCGAAAGAGAATAATCATAACTTCCTTTTCTCAATTCAATCTCCTTCCCCCTTCTTGAATCCAACCGAGAACCTAACTCAACTTAACTCATAAATATATGTATATAAATACACGCACACGCACACTTTCAATTTGAAAAAAAATAAAATTGTCAAAATTTGATCATTACTAAGATAAAATTGTAAAAAATTAATTTTTTTGTACAACAATTAAAGAATCTGTATAATTTTTAAAATTAAAATTTTTTATATTACATATATAGGGATAAATAAGAGAGATCTTAAGAGTATTAGATATCGATGCATAATGCATAAATTTTAAAAAATATAAAAATAAAAATAAAATCTTAAAACTAATCTAATCATGAAAACATAATCAATATGGCATATTGAAGAACAAAAATAATTTTTTTTTACCTATAAAAATAACAATTTATATGATTTAATCAATTTTTGGTAAAAATATAAAATTGTTACCTCATAACTAAAGTAAAATAAATAAACAACAACAATTCATATCATAATCATATAGAAAATTGTGACATAAAAGAAATATTACCTAAAATATTTTACAACTTTAGATTCTTGACATGCTTACAATAAATGAAAATTGACGCAATTATTTAACAGTAGCAAAGTTGTTTATGATCTTGGTGGTGAATAGAAAATTATGGCTTGGTAGAGAGAATAAATAAAAAAGAGTGAGAAAACAAGAGAAGGAAAGTTTGAGAAAATGAGTAGAAGAATAAGAAAGATATAAAAAGGGTGGTTACAAGGGAGAAAGACACGAGGCAATAGAGTTAAAGTTGCATGCCAGTCTATATGTCTATATGGTATTGAATTTGAAATTTCTTCGTTGGAAATCATTAAATATGAACAATTTTTTTTTTTTTTGTCCTGAATTGAAAATCTCAATCTTATTTTGTATTTTCATTTAAGAAATAATTAACTCTACTAATGCAATTACCAACTCAAATCTATCTGAATTTTTATTGGGTGAGGGGTAAATGGTTATTTATTTATTATATTCATGTTTAATTTTGTATAGAGATATTATTTTAGCTAGTTGGAATCGATTTTGATTTTCATATATAGAGTTGAAACTAAATTTTGTTAATATATATAAAAATTAAGAATTAGTTGATATAATTGGTAAGATTTCTTAAGCTATATAAGAGCTTTTAAATATAAATCTCCCTCGAGTATACTAAAGTTAACAAATAGTTTAGATTATATGTAGGACTATTATAACATGACTACCTTAATTTTGACGTAATATCAAATGGGTAATATATATATAAAACTATATCAAGAAATTAATCAACTTTTGAAAATGTGTCACTAAGTTACAAATGGGTCGGGCCAGCCCATGAATAGTGTAGGCCCTACTTGACTCGGGTTTTTGAAGAGTTAGGTTGACTTAATGATATAGGCTCGTCACGAGCTCGGGCCAAGCCTAGGCCCAGCCTAGCTCGAGCTTTTTAAGGGTTAGGTTAACCTAAAAATATAGGCTCGTTAGGAGTTCGGGTCAAGCCTAGGCCCATTGTGGGTTAGGCCTGTGGCCCACAAGTTCGTTTAATATAATATTTATTATTATTATTTATATTATAATATTTATTATACTTTTATTATTAACGGATCAATACATAGAGAAGATATCGATATGTAAAGTGCAACGTATTAATACTTTTAAGTCAGAAAGTTCGAAAGAAATTACAACTTAAACTAGATCGATACTTTCAAGCAAATAAATCAATACTTTCAAGTCAAAAGTTTAAAATAAATTACAATTTGGATTAGATCAATACATATAAGAAAACAGATTGATACATTCAAGTACTTAAAAAAAAAATTAGAAGGTCGACCACATCGATACAGTGAAAAGACAATATCGATATTTTTTATTAAAAAAATTTATAAATATTTGAAATTTACATCGACCCGCAGGCTGGCCCAGGTCCAGGCTTGCACGGCCCACATAGGTCAAGCTTTATGAGCTACGCCAAACTGCATATTATTTAAGTGGGTTTGGCTTGGCTTGGTATGGGTACTATAGTGGCTTAGGCTCCTAAGCTCTAATGGGCCAAGCCCGGCTCATTTGCCATCTCTATTTTCGCCCATTTTATTTTAATTATAAAACGGTAAACTTAAAACTATAATGAAAAAAAAAAGTTAAAGGTAAAAGGTTAAAATCTTCTTGTTGCTTAACCCCCCTTAACATGCAAATTTGTTAGCAGCAACGACGTAGTGGTAATAATTTGACAGTAAACAAGGACATAATGGATGTGTGCAATGGTCTAACAGTGAGCGACGACGTCGTGGTAGTTGCGTTCGAGTGTGAGTAATAGCGTGGTGACTTGTTTCATATGAGTGCTAGTTGGAGCTTTAACGTGTCGTGCGATTTTATTATTTGTTCCAACGTGAAGGAGATTTAGTTATATCTTGTACAAAAATTGACTGAAAGCTAAAACTATCCTTTTAATAAAACTAAGATAGGTCAAAACTAGTTAATATACAAATTTCTAAAGATTAACTTAAGTATTGCAGGAACAATTCTGTTGTATCAAACATTGAGCTCATGACATCAGGTAGTGCGGAAGATGATGTTAGCTGGTGGGTAGTGGTTATTGCTTAGTTTCATATTTAGGATTTAGGATTTAGGATTTTCAAATTTTTAATTTGTTTTTCAGTTCTATGTTTATAATTGTCAATTTTAACTTTCATTAATGTATACGGGTATAAACAAAAATTTACATGTCTTATTAACAGATTTACTGACGGAAATAACAATAGCTCAATAAAATATTTTTAAAAGTTGAATAATATTTTATTATCTTTCAATACATATTCTATTATACTGTGATATCACTAAACTGAGAGTAGTCTTATAATAATAACCATGAAACTTTTTTTTAAGAATAAATACTTTATTTATTTTAAAAAGTAATTTAAGACATGTTGTCACTATTTTTTATTTTAAAGTTGAAAACAATACTAAAAGCGTTTCCTTTCCTTAAAAAACACTAATTTCAAGACATACTTTAGTGAGTTGCTCCCTGAGACTTCTAATGCATGCAGTGAGATTAATATGAATAGGCTGAAATGAGAAGCCAAGTTCGTGTACTTTACATTACTTGTAGAGAAAAGATCATTGAGTAATATAGGTAAGCCTTTCATATCTCACTCATGGCATTGTCTATTACAATCTTTAAACAACTCATATTTACAAGCCATCAAGTTCAAGTTTGAGCTTTACTAACAAATATATTCAAGTTCTACTTGATTAAATAAAAAAGTCAAACTTGATTTGGATAAAGTTCAAGTTGAAAAATAATTAGATTTTTAAGCTTAAGTTAAAGCTTTCAACTTTCATTAATTTATATTCTTTTATCTTTTGCAAAATATGTATATATGTCTATAATGATACATAATTATTAACTTGTTCATGTGATATATTTAAAAACTTAAAAGGATTTAATTAACATCAGTTCATTTATAAAATCAAAATTTTAAATTGCTCAAATATACATGGGTGTTAAACAAGATTTCAGAGACAAGATCAAGTTTCTTAATAAGTAAAATATTAGAGTTAAAAGAATATAAATTAAGATTTTATTATGATTAATTGTTAAAAGTTATAAATTAAAAGATTATTATATTCTATATCACTAGTGAGAATAATTTTAAGTACTCTTAATTTAATACGTTCATTTTAGATTGTAAAACTTAATAGTAAACTTGTGACAGGTTTTGTATCGAACAAATAATATCTACTTGATTATTGAACCCAAATTATTATATATTAGAAATCGAATCGATAAAAACTAAAATATCAATTAAATTGAATTGAACCGATGAGTTGGAATTTATTTTTTTTAAAAAAAATGAACTAAATTTTGCTAACCCAATATAGAATATTAAATTTCAATGGGCATCTAAATACAATTCTAAGAAACTTTTTTTTTTAGTAAAATAATCCATTTAAGAAACCCAAGCTTATTTATAGTTTAAGATAGAAATAAAACTTAATCCTAATAAAAAAATCAATTTTTGGATCAAAATGACCCTCTTTACAATTTTAACAAACTTGTTTCAAACAATAATATTATAACATCATAGGTTTTGTTGTGGAAGAAGAGAGAAGAAAGAAGAAAAAAAAGAGGAAGAGGAAAGAAAAGAGAAAGAATACAAAGTTATTCATATCATTTTATAATCTTCAATATAAAAAAATTTCTTAATCAAAGGTGAGTAAAATTATTATTATTACGTTATTTTTTAGTGTAATTTTTAAAGTAAAATGTGTAATTTTTGTAGTGCATTTTTACATTATTCATACAATGTGTTGTTATTAATGTATTTAGATACTAAGTTTTGATAAAAATTTTAAGAAAATTAGATCAGATTAAGTAGATTTGAAAAAATTGTAGATTTGGAATCCTAAACTGAGAACATATTAAGTTTCTCCTCGACGAATCGTCGAGAAACTCAACGAATCATCGAGATTCTTGACATTTAGTTAATTTTCTATATGAACTGTCTTGAATCTTGACATTTAATCGAGTTTCTCTATGAATTGTCGAAAATCTAGACGATTTGTCAAAAAACTAGATTAAATGTTGAGTTTATTAGTATTTGTCACATTTTATTAGTTTCAATATTGCATTTTTCCTAGATATGTTACACTTTGTTTTTATATAAAATTTAATGAAGTTTAATAAGAAATTGTTTCAATGTTATTACATATATGGATCAAATTTCTATTATGGTTTACTTTGGAGGATCATGGGAGAATTCATCCAATGACACAAAGATTTACAAAGGTGATAAAAGTTGAATATTTCACATTTCAGGAAATATTAACTACTAAGAGTTCATTGACAAACTATATTCTT
>JAXCLQ010000011.1:5431205-5466144 GCA_035584115.1 Cedrela odorata
TTAGTAAGCAATATGTACAGACTTGTAGGATAGTATTTTAGAATTTATTTGTACTACAAAGAGATGTATTAGATGTATACTTGTATGTATATAAGAAAAGGAAAAAAAAAAAATTTATGGACTAGAAATGTTTGTATTGTATATGTATTTGCAGATAGTAAGTAACAGGTGTGACAGAAACTAGTAAGAGAAAGTAAGAAATGAAAACTAAGGTTTCGAATAAATTGGGAGTTCTCCATCCAAACGATAATGCAAGGGTTCTAAGGACATTTACAGGCCAAAAAGTAAGCCTATAAACCCATTTTAAACTCAATTTTATGGATTTAAGTATATTTGAAATATAAATTTTACTATTCACCAGAGGATTTTCGTTTAATCTCGCATAAGAAACATAGATTGTGTTAATTAGTGATATTAGAAAATATATAATGCTAAATAAGCATAAAATAACACTTGAAACGTGCATAACTGTTTTAGATAAAAATGCAAAAATTTAGATAACTATGGCAATGAGATTCTGTTGTTAGGAATCGATTAAATGACTCTCGTTAGAAAGTCTCGTAAAGTTACATGTGTCAAACTAAGAAAATTGAGATAAAATGACCATGAACATTGCATGTAAGATATAAATGTTAATTAATTAGAATATCATAGTTATAATATTATATATGTGTAATATAGGCGTCGAGCACTCAGAAGAGAGACATACTAAATGCGAGGACTAGTGTAGGGAGTGAAGACCTTCTCTATTATTGTGAGTGGAACTATTTTCCTCTTTTTCATGCTTTTAAAATATTTTATGAAACTTATTATTTTATGAAACTTATTATTTTATGAAATAAGAAATAGATTTATTGTTGCTAATTGAAAATGCATATGAATGACCTATTTATTGATTTGGGATGTGAATGGCAAGGAAGCCAAGTTTGATATTGAAAATGCATGGTTTATAATGATATTGATAATTAAATGATTATAAATGTTTATGTAAATGAATTTGATTGTCGTTTTGTATTCTAATATGATCGGAGAGCCAGGTTTATATGTGACTGTAGTTACAAGAAAGTAGCTTAGGGATGAACCTATGAGAGGCAGCCTAGGTGAGTGAGCTACAGGTGGGGCAGGTATATAGATGGATATTATGGAGTTGCCCATTTATGGAATTGACGAAGACAATCATGAGTATCACCACATGACTACTCGAAATTAACGTCAGCGGTGGACCAATTTTAGAAATTGAGCATATATTTTTATACTTAAAGAACTTTTTTAATAAATGAGTATCGTTTTCTGTGCATAAAGCCTACTGACAGTCTCGGAGTTACCACGGCCAAGGTAATCACTAGAAAGAAGAGCCAGCCCAATGATTTTATATAACAGGCCATGTTTTATTAACATATAATTGTTTTATGTGCATTAATAAATGTTTTATCAAACTGTATTTTTATCCATTCACGGAGTATATCCTCATATACTCACCCCCATCACCATCTAATTTCAGGAAATTAAACGAAGCAAAGAATTTTACTAGGTAGTGGTGATCATTCTGGGGTGTAAAACCTCAGGTATTGGTTTTATTCTCGACTCACTAGTTGGCAAGATAGTCCACTAGATTTGTTTGAAAAACTTTTGTACATATTTATTTATGGATGTAAATCAATGAAAATTGGATATATAACTTGTGTGTATTCTATATTGAGTCTACTATTATTTTATGAGATGATTTGAAAATGTCTCGAAGAGATAAGATTAAAAGAAATATTATACGAGGAATAGGTACCCAAGTAGCCTTACAGACTTGAGAGACATATTCAGAGGTTAAGAATGTGTCTTAAGAGTCTGTGGCGGTTGTCACGTGTGGATCCTATGGGTGGGGGCGTGACATCTTATAAAGAAAAGACTCATACAAAGAATAATTAATCTTTATTGAATACAAGTAAAACCAAATAACTAACACCATATTCACATTAATTTAATTAAATAAAGAGATTTAGGTTAATAATAGAAAATTACCTTAATACAAACCTATTGTTGAATCGATAATCGGCGGTGGTTACAATGGCGTATTGCGCCATTTTAAAGGGAGAACCCAGAAAAGTGGTAGTTGGTTTGGTCTTTTGGCTTAGTTATGTAGATGGTCAGTTTATAGTAGTGGAAGAGAAGTTGGAGCAAACGAAGAGATATGCAAAATAAACTGCTTAAGGTGTGTGTTAAGGGGACGAGAAAAAAGAACCAAATGACAATGTTAGATAGGTTTTGTGAAGCAGTTTAGATTTACTTGGGTGTGATGTTGTCTTTATCTTAGTAATTAGGAACCGATTAAAAAAAAAAATTTCTCACTCCCTCCAAAAAGCTGCACCTTTGGGTAAAGAAAAAAGAATTAGAATTTTCTACTCGCTCCAAAAAGTGCCTTAATCGATTCATATTCTGAAAAAGTTATGGTTTATCAATTAATTACAGATTATATAAAAGAAATAAAATATTGCTAGGAAATTATTGCTTCCCTTTAATTATGTTTAGTTTTCTTAGAAGTACGATTTTTTTTACTATTGGTTAGAAATTTTAGAGGAAAGTATTTGTGTTTATAAAGACTTGTATTTCAAATAGTTAAATATAGTCCATGTTAAATTAACTAATTACCAGGGTTAATTTAATTGAGTTGTATATTCTTCACTAGTACTTATTTACCATAACTAAGAGTTGTATATTATTAAATAGTTGTATATAATCCATATTAAATATATAATTAATTAGTTAACAAGATTAATTGAATTGATTTGCAAAATAAATTGACAAGAATAGTATTCAAAAAATAGAACATGTCTATTTAATGTTAGTGCATGTGCCATCTTTGTAGTTTGACTTTGAACAATGGCTTAAATTGAAAAAATAAAAAATAAAAAATAGAGGTGTACTAAAGGGAGAGCAAGTATACCCGAAACCGAAACAACCGACCGATAATGTATTACTTTTAAACTATATATTACTATATTAATAATGATATATATTAGTATTATTACTATATTAGTGTATTATATAACATTATAGATTAATAATCATGTTTATTAACAATTGATGTGTAATGTGTTACTTTTAAATTATAAATTAAATTTAGTGTATATGTGTGTGTGTGTGATATATCCTTGATTGATATTGTTAATTTATTAAACATAAATAATGTTAAAGAATTCAAAAAATAACACATGGGACCATCTATACTTATAAGTTATAATAAGTTAATAACTATATATTGGTTTAATTTGACTCATTAAAATATATATTAAATAGTCATATATATTAATATGTTACTTAGTAATATAAATTAATGTGTTATATTCAAGTATAGATTAATTAGTAAATTATTTACTTATTAATGTGTTACTTATAAATTATAGATTAGTAATGATAATAAGTACTAATAAGTATTAATAAAAATAAGATAACTTACACCATAATAAATGTAATTATACTTTTAAACTATATATGACTATATTAGTAATGATATATATTAGTGTGTTATATAACATTATACATTAATAATCATGTATAATAATAATTGATGTGTTACTTTTAAACTATAATTAAGATTATTATATATTTATAAATATATATATGATATATCCTTGGTTGACATTGTTAATTTATTAACATAAAAATATTAAAGAACTTCAAAAAATAATAGAAGTTACTTACTTACTTACTTATAATTATAAGTTATAATAAGTTAATAACTATATATTAGTTTAATTTGACACTCAAATTAAACAATATATTAAATACCAATTAGTTTAATAAGCATTAATAAGTTTAAATACCAATTAGTTAATAAGTACTAATAAGTTTAATTAGTTTAATAAGTACTAATATATAGTTTAATTTGACACATGAAACTATATATTAAATACCAATAAAATAATAACTAATAAGTACTAACAAGTTCAATTAATAAGTTTAATAGCTATATATTAATTAGCCAACTTACCCATAAGTTCATGACCCAGCCCAATTAACCCAATATAGCTTAATTTGCTAAACTCTTAAACTTTCTTCCTTAAATCGTAAATCCCTTCGCCATCTTTGCTCAATCCTCTCCATCTCCTCCACTTCCTTTTAGCTCACCGCTTTTAGCTCAGCTCACTTCTCGTTCCTCAGCTCACTCATCTTTAGTCTCTGCCTCTCACCTTTCTTTGACTTTAGGTATGATTCGTTGGCTTCCCCCTAGATTAAGATCTAGTTTGGTGTTTTTTTTTAAATATTTTCTGGGTAAATGTTGGTGACTAGGTTTCATGGGTTTCAGTTTCATTCATGGGTTTCAAGGGATATAAAGTGGGATTTTGGGGTTTGGTGATTGAAATTTCAAAGCATGGGTAATAGGTCGCCGATCTATTTCTCAAAAAGTATTTAGAATATCTTCAAGGTATGTATTAAATTCTTAATTATTTGTTAAGATTTTCCCATTTTTTAAATTAAATCTTTTAATGAGTTTATCATGTGAAAATTAAAATTAGACTATGTCAAATTTATGGGTTTGGGTTGTATGGAATTAATAAGTTTTTGTTGATATAGACTAGAAAACTTTATAATAAAATTAGTTATAAGAAAATATGAATAAAATAAATTTGGTAAAGATTAGAGGTTTTAGAGTTTCTGCCTTCAAACTTTTTAAACGTACTTGCTTGTTAACCAGTTAACACTCTTATTAACCAATTAACGCATTTCTGCCTTCAAAATTATTAATAAACAAAAGCTTATTAACCAGATAACACTTTTGATAACCAATTGACGCAATTCTTAAAAAACAAATTTATGTCTTGTTGGCATGTGGCTTAGATTTTAAGACTTTAAGATAATTGCATTATGTTATTTATTATCTCTATACTTCAATTTAAATAATGTCGTTTCATTTTTTACGTACAAACTGATGTATAAAAGTTGAATGATGGAAGTAAATATTCTGACAAGTATGTTGTAGAAGTGTCATATTTTATGAAATTCGTATGTGACAATATGAGAAAACAATTTAAAATCTTATGTCCTTGTCGAGATTACTTGAATGTGTTTACTAGATGTCAAGATGAAGTAGAAGATCATTTGTTTTTGAGTGGTATGTCAGAGAGCTATATCGAGTGGATTTATCATGGTGAGCACTTTAATTTCACGCTTCTAAATTTAGGGAATTAGCATAGTGGTAATACTAGTAATTGTCATTTTGATAATGAAAGGCTAATGGATGATAGAATTAATGATATGTTACAAGATATATTTCCTAGATTGGACGAAGACAAAATATAGCATGATGTTAATTTTAGTTCTTTTTTCGAGTGAGGAAGAAATAAAAAATTTAGCAAACTATTGAATCAGGCATAATGTGGTTTATTACCCGAATACACTAATATGTCTACACTGTCATTTATTGTGAAATTGTTGTATGCAAAGGTGTATAGCCAAATGGGCAAGAGGCAATAAATACGATATTAGGGATATTGAAGGTAGCTTTCCTCACTAGTACAATTCATGCATCTTATTATGAGGCAACAAGAATTTTAAGAGACTTGGGTCTAATTATATACCGATTCATGCATGTAAATTTGAATGTGCTTTGTTTTGGGGAGAGTTCAAAGATAGACAAAGTTGTCATGTATGTGGAACATCAAAATGGAAGTACGAGGACAAGAAAATTCATTGGAAAGTATTGTGTTATTTTTCTTTAAAGCCGAGATTACAAAAATTTTTTATGTCTAAAAAGACGGCTAAGGATATGCGGTGGCATGAAGAGAAATGTATTGAGGATGATACGCTAAAGCACCTGGCTGATGGAGATGCTTGGAAAGCATTTGATAAAGAGAATGTATGGTTCACTCATGATCCACGCAATGTAAGGCTTGGATTAGCAACTAATGGGTTCAATCATTTTGGGATCATGAGCTTTACCTACAGCATGTAGCTCATTGTGGTTATGCCATATAACCTTCCACCTTAGAAATGTATGAAATAGCCATTTATGATGATGTCCTTATTTATTCCTGGAAAAAAACTCTTCAAGAAAAGATATTGATGTCTATTTGAGACCATTGATAGATGAGTTAAAAGATTTGTGGGAAAATGGGGTGTAGACTTATGATGGTTCCAAAAAGGAATATTTTCAAATGCATGCTGCAATTTTATAGACTGTAAATGACTTTCCAGCTTATGGGGACTTGTCTGGCTAGAGTACAAAATGATATTTGGCATGTCCTGTGTGTAATGATGAAACTTTTATCGAATGTTAAGAAATAAGATCTGTTACATGTATCACAGTCATTTTCTACCTCAAGACCATGTTTGGAGAAGAAGCAAATTGTTTAATGATAAGCCAGAAAATAGGTTAAAACCTATAGAGCTATCTAAGACTGATTTATTACATCAATTAAAGGCTTTGAAAGATATCAAATTCAGAAAGCATTTGAATAATAGGAAGAGAAAATGAACCCTTATAGAGTTGAATTGGACTAAAAGAGCATATTCTTTGAGTCGCCTTATTGAGAAACATTGAAGTTACGGTACAATCTTGATGTCATATATATTGAGAAAAATATTTGTGATAATATTTTAGACACATTGTTAAACATTGAAGGGAAGACAAAATATACAGTAACTACGAGATTAGATTTAGAGGATGAATATAAAGAAATAACAGCACCTATGAAAATTATTATATGGTTCTTACTTGATGCCTCATGCATCTTACACTTTAGGAAATAATTTTGTGATTTTTTGAAATCAGTGAAGTTTCCAAATGGATATGCTTCGAATATCTCACAATGTGTGAATTTTAGTGATGGTAAGGTTTCGGGATTGAAGAGTCATGATTGCCATATTATTTTACAAAGATTACTTCCAGTTATTAGTCAAAAGTTTGTACCGAAAGATGTATTTCAAGCATTGGATGAGTTACGTAATTACTTCAAATGATTATGTTGTAACACATTGAAGATAAAGGATTTGGAGGATTTACAAGTTGGTATTGTCATTATTTTGTGTATACTTGAGAAAATATTCCTTCCAGTATTTTTTGATGTGATTATGCACTTGGCTATACACTTGCCATGTGAGGTCATTCTTGGAGGACCTGTGAATTACCGATAGATGTATCATATTGAAAGGTTATATTTTTAGTACTAAACTAAAATTTTTAATTTAATACAAAATTAAGTAAAGAGTTTAATTAAGTTATTTTGTTCATTGTTAGGTTCTTGGTGAAACTTAAGGCATATGTACAAAATAAAGCTCGTCCAGAGGGTTGCATTGCAGAGTTATATATTGCTAATGAATGCTTAACATTTTGCTCTATATATCTTTCTAGGATTAAGACTAAATTTAATCAAGAAGAAAAAAACTATGATGGAGGCAAGGAAATGATTGGTCAAGAATTAAGTATTTTTTTAAAAAGTGTTCGCCCTTTTGGTGCATTAAAATATGAGATCTTATTAGAGCAAGAGTTTCAAATGATTCAATGGTATATATTGAACAATTGTTAACTTGTCGACCCATTTTTAGCGTAAGTTTTTTGCTTAATCATATTTGAATTATTCAATGCACAAATAAATAGTATAATTTTTTTTACCTTTAATTATAGAAAATATAAAATAGAGCTTTAGCTACAAAGTACATTATCTATCAAAGAAATCCATAAAAAGCAGTTTCCCCTTTTGTTTAAAAGACATGTAAGTATAGTTTTGAAATTAATTACAAAAAAATGTTGACAAATAATTTTACTAATATTGATATTTTTTTTAAATAGTAGGTTACATCATTGTGAAATCAAGGTTCACAAGAAGTGTTAGATAGGTTATTTTCATTGGCTTGTGGTCTTAATTGACGTGTTAAACAGTATACGGGGGGCATTGTTCATACGGTTAAGTTTCATACAAAAGAACGAGACTTTCATTTGAGAAGTTAAAATAGTGGTATCATAGTTGAAGGAAATCACAAAGGAGCAACTTGACTTTTATGGTGTCCTAACTGTTATTATTAAATTAGATTATATAAAAGATTGTCAAGTAGTTATGTTTAAATGTAAGTAGTTTGACCTTGATGGTAAGAAGAGAAGAATTCATATAGATGGTAACTTAGTTAGCATCAATGTTAACAAATGTTAGTATGAGAATGACCCTTTCATATTAGCAATTCATGCAAAGTAAGTTTTTTACTTAGATGACATCAAGTTAGGAAGAGATTGGAGAGTAATACAAAAATTTAATTATAGACATTGTATGATGTTCTAGAAATTAAACAAGAGGAAAATTTTGAAATGTTTAATGTAGGAAATAACATAGATCAAGAAATTTAAGTTGATGAAAGTGGTAGGTCTATTCATGTTGATGATTTCGAAGAAGGACCACTCCATAGAGATAATGTTGCACTTGAGGTCATTTATTCCAATTCTATTGAACGGAAGACTTTGATCAAAAGGGTCAAGAAGGTTTGGAAGATATTGATGAAATGGAATTTCAGTGTAATGATGATGATTATGATAGTGATATAGATCTTAAGTTTTACTAGATGTTAGATTCTTATTGTTGTTATACATTTTTCCTCTTATTGTTACGTATTTGTTTGTTGGCTAGGAAGAACTAAGTTAGTCAAGGCAATTATCTTTATATATTTTTAAAAGTCTATTTTTTAAAGAATTTTAACGGTAGATTTACGTTAACTAGAGTGTTAACTGGTTAATATGCTTCTATTATTTAAAATTTTGAAGGCAGAATAGTGTTAACTGGTTAACATTCTTATGTTATTTAGAATTTTGAAAGTAGAATTGCGTTAACCGGTTAACAAGAGTG
The DNA here is from genome assembly GCA_035584115.1 of Cedrela odorata. Taxonomy (NCBI): domain Eukaryota; kingdom Viridiplantae; phylum Streptophyta; class Magnoliopsida; order Sapindales; family Meliaceae; genus Cedrela; species Cedrela odorata. The sequence goes on from JAXCLQ010000011.1 coordinate 5,440,028, forward strand.
TTAACCGATTAACAAGCTTATGTTTTTTTTTTTTTTTTTAATGAATTTTAAAGGCATAATTACTTTAACTAGAGTGTTAACCAATTAACAAGCTTTTGTTGTTTTTTTTTTTAATCAATTAAGAATTTTCATATAGAAATTGGAATTAGAAAACTTGTATTATCAAAAGGTAATATATATATATATATATATATCATAAGGTATTAACTAACTTTATTAATTCAATAATCACAAAAAATCAAAAGATGATGACAGATTAAAGTGAATTATTCAGTAGTTGCATTATATTAATAATAATGAAAAATAAATTATTACATATTTAACTTAAAATATATATTATTTTCTAATTTAGTGACGTTATTTAACTTCACCAATTATTTTATACATAGGGGACAACTATATGTCATTTCATATAAATATGCATCAATTTAATTTTATTTGTAACGGATGATTAATGTCATTAAATTAATTAATAAATTATGACATTACTTAATGTTGTTATACATTTTCATACTATTTGTGATGATAAATATACTACCATTAATACTTATATTTTGATGATAGTGGTATACGTCACCAATGATGTTATACATAGGTGACAACTAAACATTGTCCCCTATAATGATATATCAATTTGATTTAATCAGTGACGGATGATTAATGTCATTAAATTAATTAATTTATTATGACATTACTTAATATTGTTATACATTAGTATACTATTTGTGAAGATAAATATAGTACTATTAATACTTATATTTTAGTGACGATGGTGTATAATACTCAACATTATTTTGATAGTAAAAGCCTTCACTACAGGGCTAAATGTATTGCCAAAATCAATGCTAGAAGTTTAATGAAATCCTTTGGCTACTAACCATGCTTTATACTTGGATACTGACCCATCTGTGTTATATATTTTGAAAACCTATTTGCAACCTTCTATTTTGACATTAGAGGAAGGTGGAACCAGAACCCAGGTTTGGTTATGCTGTAAGGCATCAAACTGAGTCTTCATTGCAGATGACCATTCAGTATTTTGTAAAGATTCTTTGACAGAAGTTGAAGTGCTGATATTACACTGAATGTGAAATATCTTAGGCTTGAAAATGCCATTCTTTGCTCTTGTGACCATAGAATGCCGATTTTGTAACTGATTAGATTCAGTTACTTGTGGGGCATGAACAACATCATCAGTAGAATGTGGTAGTAAAGAAGTGATAGGAGAGGATACCTGAGAAGCTACTAAAAATGTTACAGGAAATGGCTGTGAGGGTGAAGGACTGCTACTTGAAGTTGGAAAGCTTTGAACAAGTGGTATTGAAAAGGGTACAGAGGAAAAAAAAGGATATAAGGGATTAGAGAAATGAGAAATATAATCCACAGAAAAAGGAAAAGAATTTTCATAAAAAATCACAAGTCTTGCAACATATACTTTGCCTGAAGACATTTGTAGTCTTTGTAAAGAGGGCTATATCCTATGAATATACATTTGACTCACCGAAAATCAAGCTTATGTTTGTTATAATACCTGATAAAAGGGAAACAAGTACACCCAAAAACTTTTAAGAGAAAATAGTCTGGCACATGATTAAATTTCAGTTCAAAAGGTGACTTATGATGTAAGGACTCACTTGGTAATCTATTTATAAGATATATTGATGTATGAAATGCATCCCCCTAATATTTGAAAGGCAAATGAGCTTATGATAGCAATGTCAGGCCTCATTCAACAATGTGTCTATGTTTTTTCTCCACTACTCCACTTTAATGGTGTGTATGAGGGCATGAATACCTGTAAAGAATGTCATTCTATTTTAGATAAGGTACAAAAGCTATAAACTCTCTTCCTCTATCAGTGTGAAGACATTTGATTGGTTTAGAAAATTGTTCTCAACTTTTAACCTGAAAACCTTGAACACTGTTAAAGTTTTTGATTTAAGTTTTAAAGTGAATATTCATGTATATCAAGTAAAATCATCTACAAAACTAACATAATACTTGAAACCATTTCTGAAAACTACAGAGGAAGGACCCCATAAGTTAGCATGTAAGAATTCTAGAGTTTTTTTTTTTTTTTTTTATAGAGGTTATTGAAAAATGTAATTTGTGGCTTTTGCCACACTGACATGAGTCATAGCAAGGTATATGTTGAACTTTATTCGTATGATCATAAGGATTACAAAATTTCAATATACTTTTCAAGGTCTTAGCACATAAATGACCAAGTCTTTGATGTAAAATAGACAAAGATTTCACAGAAGTTTCTATGGAACTTGTAAGATACACAAAATTTAGTCTATTACAAACTTCCTTTTTTGTTTGATTGTCAGAATGACTTTCATTATTAATAACCTTAACTGAGCTTATTGAATTTGTAATATCAGAAATAGAATTAAACACATTAACAAGAAGCATTAAAAGCATAAATTGAGGCATAAAGTGTTCATTAACAAAGATCGATTGGCTTTGATTTGAAAAGAGCAGCAACAACCTATATAAACCCCTCGTAACTACTTCTTTCAACAGCAGCACTCCCTTCTCTTTGTCCTTGATAAAACCTGCATTTGCACAAAATTCAACAATAAGATTGTTGTCAGAAATTAGCTTTGAAACATTGATTAAATTTTTTGTTATGTTAGGAACTCATAATACATCTTTGAAAAGGATTTTATGACTTTTGGAAGGATTAGAATATGATTTCAATATTAAAGCCTTTATACCAATATGAGAAATTGGCAAACCTTCTCTATTTCCAATGATTAGCTTATCCATACCTCTGAAATCTTTTTGAACATCCAGATTCTGAACATCATTAGTTAAATGATGTGTTGTTCCACTATCAATGAACCACCCTCATCAGCTACTCCTTCTGTATTTGCCATGTATGCTGCTTTTGGTATTTGACTATCAAATTGTTTATGATAACTCTACTGATAGTTTGATTGAGAAAACTGATTTTGTGGTGGTATTGGTACATATTCTTTGTTAAACTTGTGAAAACAAGAAGCAGCAATATAGCTAGTTTTAAAGCATATCTGACAAGTTAGTTTATTATTTCCTTGACCTATATAGGACTTTCCAACTTGATAACCTCTGCCTCTTTAAAATCCTTTAAAACCAATATTACCTCTATCTTGATTATCATAGTTTGAATTCTAAAATCTTTGTTGTCTTTACATGTTTTGACTGATACTGTATACATTATTTCCTTCATTCTTCCTTTGATAATGCTTTGCCTGTGCATAGTTTGCTTATATTTATACAAATAAGGTTGAATTTTGCTGTTCTAATCTACACTCATGTGTTAGTAATATTGAATACATTTCATGTATGTTTACATTTTCACCTTTACTGGTTATATGAACAGCCTCAAAATTGTATTCAGATCCTAAACCAGTAAGTATATAAAATACAAAATTATCATATGAAATAGGAATACCTGCTGCAGCAAGATTATCCACTAAACTTTTCATCTTGAGAATATATTCCTAAATGGTCATTGACTCGTTTTTCAGAGACTACAATTAAAGCCGTAATTGCAATGCTTTAGCCTTAACTAAGATCCAAATTATTTTTCGAGTGTTATCCACACTTCATACGAGATTTTGCATCTAATTACCAAGCTCAAAATTGATTCATTCATTGATGAGAGGAGCCAACTTAGAAGAAATTGATCTTGTCTCCTCCATATCACAAATTTTGAATTTTGCATCATCTGATCATTAGAACCACCAAATATAAACCTTTCAGGTGCTGTTCTTTCACTATTGATGAATTTTTCCAAACTATTTCCTCGGATCGAAGGGAGAATTTGCACTTTCTACACTAAGTAATTCATTCCATCGAGCTTGATAGGAACAAAAAAAAAAAGAAGTATTTGTTGTAAAATTTGAGTATGTAAGATTTGCATTAGCCATTACTTTCTTTAAATGGCTCTGATGCCAAATTAAGAAATGCAATGTTTGGTTGTAGAGAAACGAAAAGAAAAATCAGAGAGAATTTTGATAAGCTAAATATGCTTTTCTTTATTTCATCTTAAAAATAGAGACTTACAACTTCTGTTTACATAGTTTCTACACAATGAAAGAGTTAAAGAATTGATTAACAAAATATCTTATAATAGTTTCCTAGATTTTCGGAAGAGTAACTAAATTCTCTATACAATAAGTTATTGGTAAACAGACTTATAACAAACTTAACAAATTGAGCTGGTGACCGCTGAACTGATAGCTTCAAGCTGATTTTTATTTGCTGATGTATGTTGAGCTAACCCGAGTTTACCTTAACAATAGTTTGTTGTAGAACTTGATATGCGGTTGCTTGGAATTTTTGTTAAATTTTATTATGAAAGAATTTTAAAAAATATTTTGTTGGATAGATAGAAGTTATATTGTAAGATTAGCGGATACTAATTTTTAATAAAAAGATATAAATAGTTCTATTGGAACCAAAATAACTTAATAATACTAACTACCAAGGAGGTGCAACAAAAAACTCGTTATTGTTTTAAACAAACGCCCAAAATCTTTGGAATAAAAAATAAGAATTAAGTCAAATCAGATAACAAGGCCTCACCGAGACCATAGTCGCATGCCAAGTGGAAAGGGGCTTATTTGCGTTAAGCGAGCCCTTCTTCGGCTGGTCGCGCTCTTAACATCCTCCTCCGATTTCTCCGCAAAATCTTCGATTTGGTAATAATTTTTCTATATCTTTTTATTCTTTCATCAATTTTCCTTGCAACAGACACCGCTATACTGTTTGCATTTCAATAATTTCGTTATTTGAATTTTGGTTCATGTTGATTAATTAGGCGTTTTTTTTTATTTTGATGGAAGTTCTTTCAGATAATGGATGATAGTTCGCTGTTCTATTCTTCAGGAAATTTCATGAGTAGAATTTAGGTAGTTAAATGCAAACCTGAAAGCAGTTGAGGTTGCGTTTAGAAATCCTTCATTTTACCCGGCCAAAATAATCATGTCTTCTTACTTGTTCTTTGTTTGCCTTCGTTTCTAGTGCATATGCATCATCGAACAATAATAGATGAAGTGACACGTGTCTTGTTCTTGATTAAGTCATTGTTGTTTGATTCGACCATGGATAACATGAGATAGTTGTTTTGTTTTTATTTATTTATTCTTTTTGGTGGATTGAGCATGTGCTATCTGTCTGTCAGTCGGTGCCAATATTGATCAATCATGAAAGGATGGTATGGTTTACTATATTGATTGATGTTTCGTGGTTTATGACAAGGGGGTGTAATGCTGCCTGCTAGGAGTGTGATTTGTGATAAACCAATATGTTTTGTTTTTGTAGTAAATTAATACTGTCATTGACTGATGTTTCGTGGTTTATGACAAGGGGGTGTAATGCTGCCTGCTAGGAGTGTGATTTGTGATGAACCAATATGTTTTGTTTTTGTAGTAAATTAATACAGTCATTGACGACGCATTAACTATGAGAATCTAATTTTTCATGAAAGTTTTATCATAGATTATTTATTTATTTATTTTGCCAATCAGGGTGTTTGATCCCTGGTTGCAGCTTTAACTGGTGTTGGAACGTGGATCAGATGTGCCATCAAAATTCTTGTGCGCATTTGTCTGCGGAGGAGGCAACTGCTGGTGAAGAGAGTCTCTTAATATATTACAAGCCTGTTGAACTATACAATATTATACGGCACCGTGCTCAACACAATGTAATGTCTTGCATTTTCTTGCAGAAGTTATGACTATCAGTTTATCTTGATTTTGTTGTATTGGACCGACTAACTTGGAAGCTTTTGTTTTGAGTTCCGAAGAAAATTTTTCATCTTCAAGGATGAAACATTTTCAAATAATCTTTCAAGGAATCTGATAAAGTACTATTGCATGATTTTAAGCATATTATGTCAGATTCATCTCTATATTGTATAGATTGTTACTATGAGAAGAAATCACGGTTTGGCTTTGCCCTTCTGTTTGACGCTTTAGTATTATATGTCGATTATTTCCAGACTACTGTTGATCACTGCCCACTGTTATTTATTTTTGAGCACTAAATATTGGTGCAATTACATGTTGGCATGTTAATTATGAATTATATAGGTTCTGCATTTCCAGGTCTCCTCTTTTGATGGTTATCCTCTGTCTGATTCTGCTTTCTAATAAGTCCATTATGTGTTGCAGCCTTCATTTCTTCAAAGATGTTTGCATTACAAAATACGAGCAAGATGCAAAAGGAGGTATTAACTTCCATCTTGATATGTTTTAATTGACTATACCTGCATATATATACCATTAATGTATATGAATATGCAAATATTTTTATGCAAGCAACTCCTAATTTGTTGATGTTGATGTACGTTTATTCATTCCATGCTATATGTGTGTTTATCAAGATAACTGGGAAAGCCTAGGATAGGAGAGAGAGAAGAAGAGCAACAATGAATGGATTCACTTAATTGAGGGCTGAGCTGAGAGATTGTTCTCCTAGAGTGTTACTTTTGTTCTTAATATAAGATTAGTCTCACTATTCTTGAGTTCGGGTTATGGACAAGGCCTGTTTTTCTTCTCCTCTTTTCTATTTTTTTAGTTTGTGAACTTTCTTACCTTTTTCAAGAAACTCAGCCTTTACTTTCCCAAGAAAACTTGGAAAATTATGGTGCTGAATCTGGAAGAATTTGCTGTCTTATTCAAAATTGTTATTAAAAAAATCAATATGCTGGAAAGTGCTAGCGGTCTTTTCGTAACCTTCTTAGTGATGAATTGTTATACTGGGGAGCAATATGTTCATTAGTTCTATTACTAATTCACCTTTAGTCATTATTTTCATCATTCAATTGCCATTTCTCTTTCCAGTCATAGATGCAGTAGGCTCTTTTTAAAATAATGAAGCACTTAAAATTTCTTTATGCAAATTTATTTCCTGTTCCTGTGAAAATTTCTTTTTTTTTTTTTTTTAAGTGTTTGGTTAATTAAAGCTATTAGCTTTTTGTCTATTACATACGGAGAAAGAAATTTGTGGAAGTTGCCCGCTGCAGGGTCTGGTGGTGTTGATACCAGAGGTTTGGATTCAAGAATGCATGTAAGCCTATAGAAGCCTGTTTACCTTTTCTATGCATCTATCTAACATCTACTAATCCTTATTTCCTTCCAAAAGTAATAGAGTTTTGGGCTTTGGTGCCTTTTTCCTCCCTATATCTGTCTAATAAATGCACGGTTTTGAACTATGGCATATATTTTTTTTTTAATGTAGTTCACATAATCTTCTTTAGGTTCAGGGCTGGAATCATCGTTTTCAACTATAGGGACTATAGCAACATGCTACAAAAGACTGAAGGTTTCATGAATTTCTCTATCTAGTATTATCGTATGCGTTCTATTTTAACTGATTTTCTACATCTATTTTTTTTGTGAAGTGCAATCAACTCAGTGGTTGTGCCACTAAACTCCTTTTATTTTCTTTTTCTTCTTTGTCAATGCTTCCTTATTGTTGGAAATGACCAATATAATTATTTAGTACATCTTTTCCTGCTATTATAGGTTATCAAATGCTGCTTCCAAAACATATTAATGCAGAAAACACCATGTTTTCTTCAGTCCTATTTTTGCAATTATCTTAATTTGGAGAAGAGATATTGGGGATTGAGGTGGTTGGGTGATTGATGCTAGAATAAAAGGATAGGATGAAATGAATATGCAGTGGTATGATTAACCATAAGTTATCCGTGGACAGGTCATTCTCTGCTAGTCTTCTTTTCTCTGTTATCTGTCAAATTTCTGAGCTGCTTGCAACCTTGTTCTGTAGCAAGGTGCGTGGAGGGACCTTTTATATCCCAAAAGATGTACTTTTTAATCTACACAAAATAGATTGCTTTGGTCTGAACATAATGAAATTGTCTGTTTGCACACCAGTTTGATGCTTATTATTTCAACTATCAGCAAACCTATGGATATACCTATTTATATAAATCTTACCCTTTTGAAACTTGATGGTTTAAACTATTAACCAATTTTCATCCCTTTTTGTTTTGGATATAGTCCTAATGCATGCTCAATAACCTATTTGAAGCTTGTGGTTTTAACTATTAACCAATTTTCATCCCTTTTAGCTTTTGATATAGTCCTGATGCATGCTCAGTAATGTATGACATGATATAGAACTCTCTCTGTGACGTTTTTTGTTGGTACATGTACATTATACGCATTGAAACTGATAGTGGAATTAATTTTTCTGAGGAGGTAACCGTATTTACTTTTGTCAATGTGCAGTAACTGAGGACTTCTCTTGTCCGTTTTGCTTGATGCAATGCGCAAGCTTCAAGGTGAATATTCATGTGCTTATCTTTATCTTTCCATGCATAATTTCAAGTTTAACAAAAATATTAGTTTTATGGTTTGTTTTGCCTTCATTATTTCATTTTGGTAGGTGAGTGATCCTCACTATAGATGAGCTCTTAATCATTTATAGAATGTTTAGTTAATTAATTACTTTGACACCAGCAAGGACACTTTTGTTTTTGTTTGCAGGGTCTACGGTATCACTTGTGCTCATCACATGACTTATTCAACTACGAGTTCTGGGTTGGTAATTTAGAATATCAAGTCAGTTGCTACTTAGATAGCCTTTCTAGAAAGCCTAGTCAGAAACATTTGTTTTGTAGGTAACTGAAGACTATCAAGCAGTGAATGTCTCTGTGAAAATTGATACACTGACATCAGAGGTTGGAATTCATTTTCCTCACTTTGGAAGTTCTACGGTTTTCTTTTCTTCTTTGAGGTTATGTTGCCTGGTGCATAATTAACTTGTTGAGTAAATCAACTTAAAAGGATAGTAGATGACTGTTATCTCATTTTTACTTAGGATTCTCACAGACTTCTTTCCTAGAACCCATTAGATTGTGGATCCAGTATAATCTTGCATATCTGTGCAGATAGCTCCGTAACGATAGAATTTATTATGCCTAGAAAATGCCCTTACTTTTGCCCATTAATTGTTGTTTATACAAATCAATATTGTGTAAAACTAGCATTTAGGTCTAGTTATGGGACATGCTAGATTGTTGTACCTGGCAGAAACAAATTTCTCCAATCACTATGCATTAGTGAGCCATATGATCTTATCTTGTCATTGTGTTCTTGTTTCAGATTGTAGCAGGTGAAGTAGACCCGCGACTGCAAACATTTTTTTTCTGGTAGGTTTTATATCTTTGGGTACTGTGTGCAACTTTGAATTGATATCCCTTTTTTTGTTGGTATTAATACTGAGAATTGAAAAGGCAAAGTGGATTGTGTGTACAGCTCAGAGCCACGAAAGCGTAAGCGAAATAACCTTATACAACATGAAAAGCAAGTTAACATACAATTCTTGGAGTTGGCCTCAACAGAATTACTCATTGATGTTGAAAACAGAGAGCTTCCTACAAAGAATGGTGGTAGCAATTTTTTTCACAATGTCTTGTATGGTTATTTTAGTAGATTCATTTTCTTTAAACTTACTGTTTTTAAAATAATGCATAATGGTTGCAGAGGTTGCATCTGCAAGAACTCATTAGTTCTTGAATTACCCCTCCCATAATTTGTCAGTTTCTGTTTTACTCTCCATTTGTTCGGTTGCTCAGGATAGAGGAAGAGCAAATTTTAAAAAATAAATTTAAGCCTCAATTTAGGTGCTTAAGTTATTGGTATTTTGTTCCATTTTGTGGACCTATGTTTTTTTTTTTAATTCTAATTGCATTTTTGAACATCTCTCTCAGTCTCTTCATTCCAATAATTCTATGAAATAGTATTTCCATTATCAATATATTTATTCATCTTAGCTGCGGCAAACTCATTATCAAGACATTTGTTCATCAACGGAACTTAGACAAACTGCATCTTAATGATTATTTTCATTCCTTAAAATCTAGGGCAGTTGCTTTTAAGATTCCAGGTAGATTCAAAATCCTGCTTAAAGCACACAATCTGTTTCTTCTGTTTTCATTGAGGAAGTGTTGGAAATATTGAAGCTTGGCTTTAATTAAGCCTTTGGAGATGCATATATTCTAGGCTGAGAATATTCTGAAAGAACCTGTCTTAAATTTTCCAAAAATATCTCTTTCTAATGAGAATATGTTTGTGTGGGAGGATTTTTTTTTTTTTTTTTTTTGTGTGTTTTGTTTGATGGTGCATCTTCTACTAGACGATTAATTCTAAATTATTTGGGGTATTAATATCGAATGCGCCTATAGGTTTTAACTCAAATCCAACTGTGAAGGACCCAATCCTATTTGTTGACCATGGAACCATGTTGAAACTCAGTCCCTTAAAACCACACCATGTTTGGAATTCTTATGCTTCTGTTCTTTGAGAAGTCGGAATCTGCACACAGGACTTTGCCCTTTTTTTCTTTTATTATTATTTTCTTTGAGAGGCTTGACAGTGGGACGAGTTGATTTTAGTTCTTAGAATTTTAGCTAGAAATACCAGGACAAAGAATGATTCATTTTGGTTTCCTCTCCTTTCATGCTTTCATGGAAGGTGGAAAACTAACATCATGGTTTTGATGTTTCTATTGTAAAGGTGAGAGGACTTCTAAGTTATCTCCTAGTGAAATAAAGAATCCAAATGGGAGGGACGAAGGAAAAACCTCTGGTTTTAATGCAGCAGATTGCATTGAATGTGTTGCCACTGGTCCTGGTGTTCCAATTGCCATGGCTCTATCTTCTGCAGACCCCAAGTGTGTTAAATCAGTATCTGGAAGTGATACTGCAGTTCCTGCCATGCTACATGTTGTAAAATCTAGGAAGTTAACCACAGAACGGTCAGACCCTAGAAAGTATGTATGCCAAGTTTGCAAGGGTTATTTCCTTATTATTGCTAAGTCATGATCTTTCTCCTTTTTTCCCCTTCTGTTTTTGTTTTACCAAGGCAGTGCTTCCCTTTACAAGGAAGAGTATAGCCATGCACATACTTACGTATTTATGCATATACTAAATTTCCCATTTTTGTGCATTCTTATTGATTTGGTACTTTTTAAACTTTATGCAGCCGGGCACTTCTTTTCAAACGCCTGTTCTATCATTCTCACCGAGTTCAGGTGATTAGGAACATTTGACTTGTTAGAGAATGTTGTCTCTTTATCTATTTGCCGCTTCTTTTTTTCAAGCTATTGTTCTTGCCATGCAAATTTGTGTTGTTGGCTCAATTTTCATATGTAAGGGAAGGAAAGATTGTGTTAATTTTTTTACTCTTTACACTTCCTGGTGAAACTCCAGTATTCAGATTAATTGTTAAACAATGTGGAGGATAAGTAACTGCAATAATTTTCACTCAATAAGATTGATCACTGTGGTGCAGCCATTGGTGTTTTTCCACTTGTGTCATAAACACTCATTTATTTGAACATGTTGGGGATTAGAGTCATCTGGTACAAACTTTTGATGGGTGGTCAGGGATGAGGAGAGGAGTTACTACCACGTGTGAAGGAGTGGGCAGTAAATCTCAAATTGGAAGAGAATGAGACGAGTGAAGGACTTATATATAAGGAATTGGCCCATGATTCCCAGGCTTAAGCTTTAGGGTTCAAGATTCAGTCCAGCACAAGTGTATAATGTTTTAGTGCGTAAATTCTCTAATCCACTGCTCTTTAACAAGCGGAATGTTTGCTATATTTTTATTCACAAGAGCGACTGACATTAAAAGTATACACATTATATATGCTTTCCCTTTTATCCTTGGCATTTCTCACCTCTTTACAATGGTATCTTGTCCCTTTCCTTTTAAATTTATATTTTGCAAGCACATTTGAAATTTTTTAAGGCTACCTTTTATCTTGACTTCCCCCTATTTTCATGAATCATCATCTTTCTCCTTTGCCGATAGAACTTTGATAATCTGCAAATCTCTTAACTGGTTTCTTCCATTGAGAGTTTAAGCTAGACAAAGACTTTTAGAGGATAGGTGTTATCAGGTTTATAAACATGCGAATAGACTGCTCATCACCTTGAGTTAAATACTTTTAGGTATTAACTAGATGATGGCATTTTCTGCTCTGAGCCTGAACCTGATAGAAATTGTAAAGATGAGTATGTTTGGTATTTGATATCTACAAGATTAAAAGGATTATATTCTTCAATGGTTTATGTTGAATATGTTTCATCTGATTAATTATATTTTTATTGGGAAGCATTTTTTTTTCTTGTGCATGTAGAGTTGCTTGTTATTTACATATTCTAACTTGCGGGTTTCATAAATAGGATTCCCAAGAACTTGTCAATATTTTCTAGAGACAAATTTTGTACTTTTTTTTTTCGCTTCCTTTTAATCTAAAAAGCTTTTCTTTCCTCTCGACTCTTTGCAAACAATTGAAACATTCCTTTTTTGCATCTGAAGCCTATGGGAATAGAACAAGTAATGTCAGATCAAGACAGCGAGGATGAAGTTGATGATGATATTGCAGATTTTGAAGATCAACGGGTATTTCTGATGATTACTTCATCTTTGTTTTGCTTCTTTCCTGAGTTAAGATTTTCATTACACTAAAAAACTGGCTTTCTTTGCCTTCCAAATTATGTGAGACTGGTTTTCATACATTTAAGAAATATTAGGGCACGTCTGGTATCGTTTTTTAAAATAGTGTTTTTGAAAATCATAAGTAAAAATGAAAATAGTGTTTTTGATGTGGTGTTTTAAAAAATCGAGGGCACGTTCGGTAATCCTGAGATGATACTAAAAAATATAATAGTAAAATGCTTATTTTAAAAATTATTTGGATTAATCTTTAATTTTTATGGGATACTACTGAATATGATTGCATTAATTTTCTTTTTTATTGTAAAAACATCCTAATATATGTTTCAATATCACTGAATATTGTAAGTAAAAAGTAATAAGTAAATGCATCTCTTATTAATCTGATGACACATTTTAAGTACCATTATTTGGTTGCTTGAAGCTTATGTGACTTGTGCATTAGTATTGACCTATCCTCTTTCTAGCTTTTCTATGTGGTCAAAAACCCAAAGAGAGCGCTCAACACCCATGCTTCATATTCCCCAACATCAACAGTAACAACTCTCCATTAAAATCCCAAAGCTATAAATTTGATAGAAAACCCATTTCAGTTTGGAGGTTGTTTAAACAACTGTGGAAGTTAAATTGAGACAATGATGAAAGAGAAAGAGGAATGGTATGGTTTTCATAGTTAGCTCTATCCCTTCTGGCCATCTTTTTCCAAACGGCCCTCCAGTTGCTACTATCAAATATCTTTGTCTTTTTGTTCTTTTCCAATAAAAAGATTCATCAAGAATAAGAGGCAGATGAGGAAGTGGAGTGATGACGGAATTATGTCCTTGAAGTGAAGGCTGCTTTTTGTCTTTTGTAATTATCATTTTACAAAAATATGGATTGGACAGATATGCACCATGTTTATGGATTCTGTCAAGAAGAGTTTATTTCCCAACTCCTTTGCATGCTTCTATACTGTAAAAACATGGACACTTAATATGAAATTGACATGTTGCAGATGCTTGATGATTTTGTTGATGTTAGCAAAGATGAGAAGAAGCTTATGCATCTTTGGAACTCTTTTGTGCAAAAACAACGGTAGTTTTGCTTACCACTTAAAGCTTTCTATTTTTATCCAGTTCTTTTGTAATCTTTGTTGATTTCCTTCAATTTTTGTACACCAAGACGTTGGGCATATTATATGTATTTGAGGTGAAAAGGCTATATCTCCATTGTGGCAGGGTCCTGGCAGATGGTCATGTTCCTTGGGCATGTGAAGCATTTTCCAAACTTCATGGAAGGGAGCTGGTAGTTTCTCCAGCTCTATTTTGGTGTTGGAGGCTATTCATGATCAAACTTTGGAATCATGGACTTCTTGATGGATGTATGATGAATAACTGTAATGTGATTCTTGAAAGATGTCGAGATGAGGAATCAGATGATGGGAAAAGCTGAAGAGGACATGAAACTAACAACTTCGGCGTAAGGGAGTACAGAAATGAGATGGTGCCTGTAGCATTTGTTTTCTCCTGTAACCCAATTCTTTCTTTGATCCTTTGACACAATAGGTCTAATTGTATCAGTAGATCATAGATGGAGTAATTCTTTTGCATACAATAAAGAAGGTAACTCGAAGCCACCTTCTCACTGTTGTAATCTCATTCAATACTGGTCTCGCACTATTCAGTGTTATTGACATGATAATTGACATTTACCCGAACTAAGGCAACTTGGGGCACAATTCGAGTTGCCAAGAATCAATTGTAAATGTTGGAAAGGATTTCTGTTGTAGGATGATATGTAATTGATTCGATCTTACTGCTAATAAGTACTGAACAATAATTTTGTATCTAGAGAATATTGAAGGCTAAGTCGTGCAAGCTTTCTATGAGAAAGACAACAGTATTTCCAATGAGATGCCGGCGGCTTAAAAGCTGGCAGGAGAAAAACAGCTCAGTGTCACATTTTGCATCGGATTAAGAGTGAGTAGATAGTTTCATTTAATAATTTTGAGTTTATAAAAGCGAGTAGGTAAGTATTACTTAATAATTTAGTCTTTTAGATCGATGACAAGCATTCGGCTCGTAACAAATAATATTAGAGTAGACTCAAATTCTTATTTGTATGTAAGCCTTTAAACACTTATATTTTGTGTCCTAATAAGGAATTGCCATATAGAATGTGGGTCTTAAAGATTATAGAGATGAGCAATACAGGTCAGGTGAACTTAGATGAATGGGTTTAACTGTGACGAGAACATCACATAATTAGGTGGGTGAGAATATTATGTTTTACATTGAATAAAAAATAGGTTAATTTTTAATTTATAAAGGTGAATAGACAATATTATCTAATAGGCTAGTTTTCTACATTGATGGTAAATATTTAGCCCATAATATCAAGTTTTGTGCAATGACAAAATACAGGTAGAACTTAATATTTGTTATACCTTTCTATTAGAATGGAAAAAGAAAAAGAAACAAAATTTTAGTGGACTTTTCTGTCGATGACAAATGCTCAACCTATAATATCAAGTTTTGTAAAATAACAAATAAAATTTTAGTGGACTTTTGAGTCGATGGGAATCGCTCAGTCCGTAACATCAAGCTTTGTGCTGTGCCAGAATTCAGGTAGGTGTCAAAGAGTTGTTGTACCTTCCTATCACTATGGAAAACTACCGTAACATCAAGCTTTGTGCTGTGCCAGAATTCAGGTAGGTGTCAAAGAGTTGTTGTACCTTCCTATCACTATGGAAAACTAAAAAGAAAAAGATACAAAATTTTAGTGGACCTCGCTTCTGGCCATTTAAAAATTTAAATGGTCCTTTTGTTTTTGGTATCGTATAATAGTTGTAAAAGCACTTCTATTTTGGATCACGATCCTTTTTTATTTTGACTTTTAAGCGGTATTAACAGATAAAATAATTAATAATTAATAATTAATAATTTAAATTATATTTTAATAAAATTTATAAATTAATTTTATATTTTATGATTTAAATTAAAAATATAAAAATTTAATTTAAATTGTTAATTATTAATTATATAAAGTTAATAATAAAAAAAGATAAGAAGAGGAACAAGCTTTCCTCTGGTAGGTCATTGGTGCGTATCATTAAAATCAAGCCAGTAGTCTTAATTTGCTTTGGCTTTCAGAAGAACTTCGGGATTTTAATGTTTCCTGCACAGAAAGTGTAACAGCTAAACCTAGATGCACCACTGTATTCAAACGAGCTTTCTCCATCATGTTAATAGAAATAAAATTAACAGCAAAAAGAGAGAAATTCATAATGAAAGTCGCAAACATTTTATAGTCAATACTATGAGAAAAGAAACCATCCATCCATACATGAACCCTTATTATACTCGCATCATGCGGCAGTTCTTCATCTTCCATGCCCCAGTTCCTATTTGCCCATCTTGCAACTTTGGAATTACTGCGGCAAAGACTTGAGCACAACATAACAGCAAAGTACAACACACATGAACTAAACTTTATTACAAAGTCTTAAATATAAAAGTAACTAGATTCCCACACATGACCTAATAACCAACAACGCTAGAACAACAAGAGTCTAACAGAGCACTAACATATAGCAGTTCAAAAACCACTGAAATTAAACAAACCTTCTGTGAATACCAAACATGTTCGGTTCATGGTGCTCCATGAACTTCTTCCTTTTTTCGTTGTTTGCATTCAAGCATCATCATCATCTTCAGGGGGTTCAAGGTTCAAGTCAAAAAGTGCGACCTTTCGAGAATTATTGCCTTGAGTTTGCCCAGTTTCATTGTTCTTTGCCCACGAGACCTCCATAGCTGTACAAAAGGGCAATGAAATAGAAAGAATTGTGTCATTGAAATGTGAAATCAATACAAGAGCATAAAAAATTCTGAAGATAGAGAAAGTCCACACCGGCCACGACAGATGGCTCTGCTGCTGCGTTTGCCACAACAGATAGCCTTGTTTCTTTTGGCACAAAAGATGTCCCTCCGGGAGGCAACTCATATATCGTTTCTGTGTTTGCCACAACAGATAGCCCTGCTGCGTTCGCCACCAAGGATTTCTGTAGTCTGACAGCGGTTGGAAACATCAGTGTGTTGTAGTTGACTAAATCCTTCGTCAAGTCACACCCAACGTGGGAAAAACCATACTTTTGGATCCACATTGGCACAAGTTCAGGTACAGATGGAATAACAAGAGTTTCCACTTTAAGAAGTCGAAGAGCCTGGAAAAATATTATATTAGCATCAGAAATTGTTCCAAGCAGGATAATCTGAATTACTAAAAACATGAAATCGTTCCATAATAGTTTGGAAGAATGAATAACAAAATATATACGACACACATTGAATACCTAGAGTATTTAGGCACTAGAACTTACAGATTCGATTTCAGTATATAATTTATGCAACATTCCTTTGTTCCTGAAACTTTCGCGGGTTCCGATAAATGGCATCTCAGCTATTTTGTTTCCATGCACCCTATATATCAAAACCATCAAGTAAGAGAGAATTATAGATGCATGTATTTATGTATATTCGTATTATATGAGCGCATGAAATGGAAGGAAGAAGTGCCTTATCGATGCGACAGAGACGATTTCATCATTCTTTTCCAGTACAGCAGTATAAAAACCTCTAAAATTTACCCGCGTCAGGTTGGACCTGAAAGACACAGTTTAGAAGAAGGAAAATGTCACTATAGTAGTTTCATGTTTTTTTTTTTTTAAAAAAAAAAGGAAAGGTGACAAATGCTTACTCGCGATTGTAGACAACACTTTGGATGATGTTAATGGCAGTATGGCGATCAATATTTGTCAAGAAAATTTCATCCATGACAGTCCATGCTATAGCAACTTTGGAATTGCATACTCCAATCTTATGGGAATCCAAATTTGAATGTGGCTGTCCTTCTACGATCATTCGGACCAGACTCCAAGAATATCCATCTCCTATATCATTTCTGACTCCCAAAAACTTCAGCTGGATGTCCGTAAATACCTTCATTTTTACACAGCTTCAGCTCAGTCAAACAAATTAATTAAGGAATTCACATTTTCACAAATTCCATTAAGAAATTATAATCATAGTAATACTGATAAAGAAGAATAATTCAGTTATCAATAAGAAGGAATAATGATGAAATGAATCCATCAAGGATGTAATCTAGAGTAAAGAAAAAGTACCTGGCAACAACTCTTTCCACAAAATGCGCTCGGACAATAAAGATGTAATGCTTGTTTTTCAAATAAACATTCCATGTGAACTATATATATAACAGCAACCATAAGTTAGAGCTTCAGCTTCAGGGTTAGTAGATCATATGCTACAATTTCCTTTTCTTTCATTATTCGATAACAGATTAACTTTACGGAAGGCCAATTAAAACTCTTACAAACCAAAATCACAGCAGTAAATTAATCCTATAATACCAGTACCCTTTCGCTTTCTTAAAAAAATATATTTGTAATTGTACGTTTTGAAAAGAGTGATCTTTGAAGTGCTTTTTTAACTAATCGAAAGCACTTTTTATATCTATTATCAAAGATTTCAAAAAATTTTATCAAGTGCTATCTGTAGAAAAGTATAAATATTTATATTCGTTTGTGTTGAAGTAAAATAAACCATTCCATATTAGTTTTCTGAAATCACAAAGTTAAAAGGGAAGTGAAAAAACGTACATCTCCTTTCACATTGCAAGCATATGCGCAACGGAGCATCAGCACGGCCACCGGTGCCACAAAATAAGCATACGCAGAAAGGACACAGCCAATCTCCTTGTGGTATATCCTGCGTTCTCTCCAAATTTTGAAGATTTTGAAATTATATATATAATTAGTCCAGAAGAAAAACAAAAGAAAAAAAAAAAAAATCTTACCAGCATGAACATGCAGTTTTTATGGAAAGTAGAGGGGCATTGCTCGCAGCAAATCAAGTCACCCCCATCAGCGCAAATCATACAGACATCGTCGTTCTGGTCAGCAGCATTTCTCCGAGGCTGTACAAGATTATATTGGCAGCGTGCCAATTCTTCCGGCAGCTTTTCCCACACTTTTTTCATGCAATACAAGAGAGAAGCTCCCCAACAGAGAACGTAAATGTTGGCGAATGGCTCCTTAAGATTGCCATAGTTGGCATGCTGTTCAAATTCATACACAGTGATCACCTTGGCACAGCAATCACACAGCACGCCTTCCCTCTTAATATATCCTTGCAGCCTTCGATCTTCACTGTCCGGACCCACGTACCAAACTGTTTGATTTTCTCTGATTAACCCTAGGTCAATCAGCCACGATAATACTGTCTTCTTCTTCTTTACATATTCTTCCCTGTTAATCCAGTTTGACACTCTTGGCTTTCTAAGCGACAGCGATCTTTTTCTTCTCCTTATAGGCCTTTCTTCAACTCTTACCATTTCCTTTGGAGGACGTCCGGGTAGTCTTCTCGGCGCAGCAACACCAAGAATAATACCACCATTTCTGGTTGAACTTGCAACTCCACCACCACCACTAGGAGGAGCAGCAGCAGCAGAATTATTCTGCATTGGATTATTAATGAATGGATTCACGACAACGTTGGTTTTTCGTGATCTTCTCTGTGGCCTCGTCCTGGTGTAGTCAGGATCAGAATAAGTAGAGTCATAATCCTCGTCGTCTGAACTGCACCAATCATTCACGTAAATGTTCTTCTCCTTTCTAGTCCTCATCTTATAAGACATTTTCTTCTTCACTAATAATAATTTCAAGAACCCTGATTCACTATTTCCCAATTTCGTTCAATGCAGAATAGTAACTGAAACAAACAAAATCTAAAGATATTATAGAAACTCCATGAAAAGCAAAGGCTATAATAGAATTTTAATAAAGAAACAAAATCAAGCATGTCATGTATGTATGATAGCAAAATTATTCTGATGTATATATATACACGTTTCTACTTTAATTGCCGGTTTTCTTTTTTCCTTCTTCATTTAGATTCACAGTGCTCATCTTTAAAACTGGAATCTTGAAGCATATCAAGCGAAAACAGCTACTTCATCCTTTATATTGATTTAGTAATTGCGCGTGTGTGTGTGTGTGTATATATATATATATATATATATTTGTATATCTCTCCTTCTGAGTGTTTAACTTCTAGTGGGGAATTCCATGCTACTGTGCAATAGTATGCACAAGAAATTGTAGCTTATTTTTATTTTATTAAAAGAATAAAAAGCTAAATTTTTTCTTAAAATAACTACAATTTTTTTATATTAAAAATGAATATTTATTTCTTAAAAAAAATTATTACTATATATTTGTTTATTTATCTAGTACAACTATTTAAAAACAAAAAAAAAATACATTGGAAAAGGTTGCTTTCATTTAGAAGAAAATAAGAAAATAAGTTTGCTAAAGTTTAAAAAATTAATCAAATTAAACACAAATGAGATACTTCAATATTACTAACATAAAATTTTTGGTACGACGATTAAGTTACTCAAAATAATAGTTTTTTTTAACAATAAATAAATAAAAATTAAATATCTTTATTTTTGTATTAAAATAAATATTAATGCGTTGAAAAAACTCTTACGTTATAATAATATTTTTAATATAATAATTTTTTTTTAAAAATAGAAAATTATGCCCAAAAAGAACAAACATAACCTTATTTTCCCCATTCAATTTCTCTTCTCCCTCACTCAATCAACCATGACCTGACTCTTAAAAAAAATTACAACTTTCATTTTGAAGAAGATAAATGCAAAATTTTAAATTTAATACAAATAAGATATTTCATTTATAATTAAGATATAATTATAAATATTTATATATTTTGTACAACAAATAAGTTACTCAAAAAAAAATTATTAAAAAAACAAAATATTCTAACTATCTTTATTTTTATTTAAAATGAATATTTATATGTTTAAACAAATTCTTATGTTATATTTAATTTTTCCAGATAATAATTTAAAAAATAATGTCGAAAAAGAAGCATCATGTCCTCTTTTTCCCTATTCAATCTCCCTCTTCTCCTTTAGTCAAACATAACATAATTGAATTGAACCAAACTGAACCCAACTCAACTCAACTAATTAAAAAAAAAATTACAACTTTCATTTCGAAGAAAATAAATTTGTCAAAGTTGGATAAAAAAAAAAAAATTTGATAATTACTAAAATAAAATTGTAAAAATCTAAATTTTTTTTACAACAATTAGAGAATTGGTATAAATTTTAAAATTGTTTTTATATACATATATAGGAAAGAGCGAGATAAATCTAAAAGAGAAGTGAGTATCGATGCATAATGTATAAATCTTAAAAAATAAATAAAATGTCAAAAATATCTAATCATGAACACATAACCAATTTGGTATATTGAAGGGCAAAAATAATTTTTTTATTTACAATATATATATATATATATATATTCTATATGATTTATTCAATTTTAGTGAAAATCTAAAATTGTTACCTCGTAAGTTAAGTAAAATAAATAAACAACAACAATTCATATCATAATTCTATAGAAAATTACTTCAGAAAAGAAAAATATTACCTAAAATATTTTACCACTTTAGATTCTCGACATGCATGAGATTTTCTTCACGTTCCAAGCATCGATGATCTAAAATCAGTGAGCGTTAATTTCTAAGAAGACTTTAAACAAATTTAGAATTTGGAGATTTAAAATGTTGAAAATAATATTTTCAACGATCACATATTGTTAAATCTTCTTGCTCATAAGCAATCAACATTTTTAAAGTTGAAGAATCAAGAAGAGGTAATTCTCTGATGGGTTGGTAGAAAATTGTGTCAACTATGAAGCGTTATGGGTTGGTAGAGTGAATAAGAGAAATAAAGAGAAGGAAAGTCTGATAAAATGAGTAGAAGAATCAGAAAGATATAAAAAGAGTGGTTACGAAGGAGGAAGACACGAGGCAATAGGACTAAAGTTGCATGCAAGTCTATCTGTCTCTATGATATTGAATTTGAAATTTCTTCCTTGGAACTTATTAAATATGATTAGTTTTTAATTTTTTTTTCCTGAATTACAAGTTTAAGATAAGCTTTTACATCTCACTCTTATTTTATATTTCCATTTAAGAGACAATAAACTCTACTAATGCAATTAGCAACTCAAATCTATCTGGATTTTTATTGAGTTAGGTGTAAATGGTTTTTGAATTATATTTGTGTTTAATTTTGCATTGAGGCATTATTTTAGCCAGTTGGAATTGATTTTGTTTTCCATCTATAGAGTTGTTACTAGATTTTGTTAATATCTATAAAATTTCACGCGCGCGCACGCGCATATTTATAATATCAAGAATTATTTTATTTAATTGATAAGATTTCTTAGAGCGATATAAAAGCTTTCAAATATAAATCTCACTTGAGTACATTCAAGTTTAAAAATAGTTTAGTTTATATTTAGGGTTACTATATATTATTTGATTACCTTAATTTTGATGAAATATCAAATGAGCAAAACATGTATAAGAGTATGAATAATACTATGGATACAAACTTTCATGTAATTTTCTTTATGCTAGTTGACATGTAAAGTTATATTATCACCACATGTCCTATGTAGTTTAATTTTCTTCTAATCCGTGGATTTTTATTTATTCCAGTGAAAATATAAGATATTCAATAACGATATAACACTGTCACATCAGCTTGTACGAATGAGTTTATATAAAAGTTTGTATTTAGAGTATTATTGATAAGACTATATCAAGAAACTATTCAACTTTTAAAAATGTGTCACTGAGTTACAAAATTGTTAATTCCACCCATTTAACTTTAACGAAAGAATATAGTTGAAGGTAAAAAATAAAATCTTCAAATCGCCTTTAACAAACTGTTAACAACAACAACGTGGTTGTAGGTTGACGATCTGACAACGAGCGAGGATGCAGTGAATGTACGCGATAGTCTAACAATGAGTGACGACGTGGTGGTTGCATGCGTGCAAGTGCAAGTGATAGTATGGTGGTTGTGTGTAAGTGCAAACGACGGTCTATCAACTAGAGGTGTATAATGATTTTGGGTTGAATTAGAACTACAAGGAACTGAATCGATCAGGTAAGTTTCAAAATTGAAATCGGTTCCGATTCCAAAAATAAAGAACCGATTTTTTAAAAATAGGAACTGAGCTAAGGAACCAAATTTTCATTTGAAAATAAAAACTTATGTAATATTCAAGTTCGAACAAGAGACTTTAACCTTTAAAAAAATATTATTTATCCATTGAGCTAAATAAAAGGATAAAAGTGTCTTTTTATCTATTAAACTTTAAAGATAAAAGGGTAAAAGTATCTTTTTACTTAAACTCTAACAAAAGAATGGAGTTAAATGTAAAAAAATAAAATTTTCAAATCGTCTTTAACGTGTAAAGTGAAAAACTGTTAACAACAACAACGTGGTGGTAGGTTGACGATCTAACAATGAGCAAGGACACGTGGATGTATGCGATAGTCTAACAATGAGTGACGACGTGGTGGTTGCGTGCGAGAGTTAGTAACAGTGTGGTGGCCGATTGCGTACAAGTGCAAGTTGTTAGTGTATGCCTTAAAAACCATTCGTTTTGTCAATTTCAAGATTTGTAACTATTGTAATATTTATATAATAAATAGAAAAAAGAGTTCTATAGTTACATATATATGTGAATTGTCCAGATAATTTATTTAATAGTTAAATAAAATTATCAAATTTGTTTCCTACAGAAGTGATATAAACTGGGCATTAATATCATATGGTAGGCATACTAAATATCACCCATGAATATCATAAGATGGTATTAGTGAGGGTAACAATGAAAGTCATGTCACAAAGGCATTAGTATAGATTTATAGTTAGAAAACTATTTATCAAACTAAATCAAAGAACGATAAATTACATGGTATACATGTAGTCAATGATTTATTGAAAAGATTGCATTAATGTGTGATGTGATCCTTTGACTTGATACATCAGAGTTGGATTTTATATGGACACGCATAGTTCATAAGGTGTATAAGTACATGACTAATTATGTCTTATGTGATAAAGCTAGTTTGGTTGTATATAGTTCATATAAGAATTCGGATGATAGACAAGATTGGATCTATTGACTCGTTCAAAAGGATTGAATGTTTTCGTCAACTTTATCCAAGTTCGATTTCCTAAACAAATATCGATAAATGTTTAAAATTAAGTCTTTAATTAAAGTAAAATAAATGTCACATGAAGAGTTCGTAGGGCCAAGTTTATGATATATTGATCGACGATTCGTAAAATATTAAATTTAGAGTTTTGACATTCCATGAACACTAATTTGATTAGAATTAGACAACATAAGAATTTTATCCACACGGTACGTACAATCCAAACAAGATTTGATGAAGAATTACTTTATTGTGGATTAAAGACTATGGCGTATTGCTAGGTGTTAACTATAGTCGTTAAGTTTCGAATTGTTTGGATATGACTTACGACTAATTCATTTTGAATCTTCATGGTTACACAAATATTCTTAAACTTTTGGAAGATATACGTGAGAGAGAAAATTATTCGTAGAAGGCTAGCGCCTTCGGAAATAATTTAATAGGCCAAAAAATTAAATATATGCGTATATATAAGTGTTATATATATGTGTGTATTTATAATTATTAATTAGTTAAAGAATTATGACAATTATATAAATATGTAATTTAAAGTAAATTACATATGCTTAATTGTTATTTTGATAATTATCCATGAGCCAATTCTATAAAAAAAGGTATTATGATAATACCAGAATAATTAATTGATAAAGTATTTATTTATTAATTATTAATAATTAAATACAATGGTATTATAGTAAATTCTATAAAAAGTTTTATGGTAAATTCTTTAAAGAAAGGTATTATAGTAATACCATAATAATTAATTAAATAAAATATTTATTAATTAATTATTATAATTTAAATGAATGGATAAATATGAAATAAATTGGCCAATGATATAAGAGCACATGGTTTAATATTAGCCATGTACGAAAAAGACAAAATGAAAGGATATTATTATTTTCATGTGATGGAAATATCAATATATATTTTTTATTATGTTGAAAAGTCAAAATTGAATGGTTTTAATTGTTTTCTCTTCATTTTGCCATGAGAAAGAAAAAGGAATTGGGTTGTTTTTATTTTTGGCCGAGAAAGGGAAAAACAAGAGAGAAAAATGAGATTTTTTCTTTCAAAATTTTTTATACAAGAAAATGGTTTTCTTTAAGCTTTCAATGATTTTTGAAGATGTAGATTGAAAAAATTACGTGTGTTTGTAACTAATATTCATCAACTTAAAGTTTGGAAAAGGTAAAAAATTCAAAAACCTTATATCTATACATATATGTTGATATATGAAATAAAACTTAAATTAATACATATTTTAGGTCATAGAATCCTATAAATGGATAAATGGTATCTGAACATGTTAGGATGATTTCTATGGTGTTGATTTGTTTGTGTAAAGCTTGAATTAATTGTTGAAAACCATGGTTCAAATATTGACATATTAGGGTTTATGGAAAAGTTTGTTTTCCTATTATGTCTAATTTGTTTAAATGCTTCAAAATTGAATTTTGTTGACATGGTTGAAATTTATTAGTTATAGTATCATGTTATAATTTGATTAGAATTAATGGAAATAGGATTTTGTCATTTTGATAATTAATTTATATGTGATGTGAAATTGTTTATCAAATTAATGTGTAATTAGTGAAATTATGATGAAAATGGTGGCAAATTTGTTTTGTTCCAAGAATAGATTATATGGCCATGTTGAATTAGTTATGGAAAATTAGTTTCTATATTGAAAATTTGTGTTTAAATTGTTTAAACATGTAATTGAATTGTTGTTGTCTGTATTTTAAATTATATGCAATAAGATTGGCTTGTATGTATAATTATGGATGTAAATTGATTATTATGCATAAAATTATTTTATGTTAATTTGCACCATAATTTTCTTTTATGTTTGTTTGTTAATTTAAAATGTTGATTTTATGGAATTTATGAATTCACATGATGAATAATTAATTTGTTTGAGAAATATGCAATTTGATTGTGTATACAATTTATTTAATGTAATTAAATAGATAATTAATTGTAAATGTTTTGAATATGTATTTAAATTGATTAAATGCATGCCTATATGTGTATGATTTCTTACATGTAAAAGTTATGTGTATAAATACAATTTTAGTAATGTATATGTATATTTATGAAATGTACAAACATATAATCATGTAGGTTAGTCAAAACATTACTATTAAGTGATTGACAAATTAGATTTGTCAAATAAATTTAATAAATGTTACTAATATAATTGATTAAATGTGTCAATATATTAAGTTAATTTAATTGATAATTAGTTGGCTTAATTTGATAATTTAATGTTGCTTAATCAATAAAATACTCAAACAAATTATTAATGATTTTGGTATGACCAATTTCAATAATAAACAAACAAATATTCAACAATAAAACAAATATAAACAAAAGTTCTTGTATGATGAGAAGAAAATCACCCAAGCAAATCGCATATATAATTGTTATATATGAGTTAACAATTAAAGAATTGTTAAAATATTAAAACATGCATTTGTTTAATTAAATTAATATACATATGTATATA
>JAXCLQ010000011.1:5471915-5486441 GCA_035584115.1 Cedrela odorata
TTTTTTTTTTTTTTTTTTTAAAGAAAAAAGCCATGAAAATTTTACTGTTCTGCTTGATTTGGATGAACAATGATAATCTAATCTGGCTTTTAAGGCTATAACATAGTAGCACTACAGTGACATGGGTTCTCAGCTATCTTTGTGTTGCTAAAATCTATTGTGAATAAAAGAGAATTTTCAAAATATGTCAAGAATTGGTTGCAATTCTTTAGTTTCGAGGGAATTTAAATTGTTGTCAAGGAGGGAAAGTATTTCATAAATCTTTGTGGAAGTCATTTTTTACTTTCGTGTTCATATTGCAGAGCATTGATGGGCTTGGAGGAAAGGAAAGCCTATCATCTCAGAATAAGTTTTGTTCTTATTAGATTTTTAGAGAAAGCTTGGAAGGTAGAACACTGCAAAGCAATGACACAAGTCCATCTAAAGATGTTAAATTATCAAGCTTTAACGATGAAGTTTCTATTTCTAAACTGAAGCAGGAAATTTCCCTAGAAGCGCATTCTGTGACATTGAACATCAACAGAAGTTCAAGCAGCGACAGAGAGAAGAAATCTCCAATGAAGTTGTTTCATAGGACAGACTTCATTCACGAGAGCATGGAGGATGTTAATCTTATATCTCCCCCAAGGAATGCTAAGTTAGTTCCAGTTGGTGGAACTTCACCCAGAAAACAAACTCTTGGAAGGAAAGGGAATGACAAAGAAAAAAACCAAAAAGGAATCACAAAAAATGGTTTTGTTGCAACAAGGAAGAATCGGAGTACAAGAACAGAAAATGAAGATTCATTGAATGTTCCACAAGGGATTTTAGTTGAGTGTACAAGGAAAGAAGGGACAGTTTCTCCAGCTGATGAAAAGAATGCTGTTGTTAGAAGAAAGGCATTGACGGAAACAACCAATTATCAGAACTCCGATGCTTTGCAGGTCGCTGGAAAATGGCAGTGTCCTCAAAGGAGTAAGCCAAACCGCGGTCCTCCTTTGAAGCAGCTTCGACTTGAGCAATGGATTCATAGAGTTTAGTAAGATATCAAATTGTGAACTCCAAAATTAGTAAGCACCAACAGCATCCGTTTATCTCGTTAGAAGTGCAGGTGTTTTCAATATTTTCATGTTTACTTCATAATATATCTTCGTAGTTCAAAAAAGAGTTCAAACCATTTTTGGAGGTATAATGGTATTTAAAATGCTCGCTAGACAAATAATCAAAATCAATATAAGAATAATAATATTTAGAAATTGTTTTTAAAAGACAAACTCAAATAATTTCTTAAAGAAATATATATATATATATATTTTATTTAAGTATCATATGCGATATATGTAATAATAATATAATAATATATATTATTATCACATTGGTGTATAAATAGAGTTTGTATTAAAATTTGTATTATTAGTTAACAACTAATGTTAGAAATCACAACTTAATTTTAAAGATATCCTTAATTTAATACCATTGTAAAATGCTTGTACACTTACTATTTTGCCAACCAAAACGTATTTGCCCTTACTATTTCTTGACCCTAATGTTAATTGGATAGTTGTCTTTGCCCTCGTAGGCCTCTACCCCATAAAAGAATTTAAAAGCAATAATAATTTTATCTTTTAACCTCACTTAGA
The DNA here is from genome assembly GCA_035584115.1 of Cedrela odorata. NCBI lineage: Eukaryota > Viridiplantae > Streptophyta > Magnoliopsida > Sapindales > Meliaceae > Cedrela > Cedrela odorata. The sequence continues at coordinate 5,473,535 of JAXCLQ010000011.1, forward strand.
AAGAGTGTCAGTGTAATAGTATGTCCTTTTTCCACATTTCACTTGTCTAGTTGTAAGTAGATTAAATAAGGCCCAGCAACAGATGGATGTTTCGGAGAGACGTTTAAAACGGCCCGTTATGTACAAGAAGGCCCATAACAATTTTTTTGTGTTAGAGGGAGATGTGCAGAACGGCCCGTTCTATGCAAGAAGGTCCTTGACGTTGACAGCGACGCTAACGATAACAACGAATCAATTCCCTGAATCACTGCTCATTAATTTAGAACTGACCCACCTTTCTCTGAGCTCGCACCAGTTCGAGCCAAAGATGGCCAATTTAACGAACCTAACAAAAACTCTGGCACAGCAGTGCATGAAAAAATCTGGAACTTATAACTGGTGTAAACCTTCTCAGTCACTATTTAACTTGTTAATCTCAGAAAATTTTAAGATCAATAATTCTCAATTTCACCAGTACCAGAGCCGTAGAACTCTCATTTTAGATTCCGCTTCCTCTGAATCGGTCAAGCTTCAGCGACTCCACGACTCCGATTCTGGTACTGGATCGTGTTTTTCGATCAATTAATGTTGGTTTTTGAGTTTTAATTGAGTGCTGATTGAAAGTGTTGACTAATTTGTGATTAACAGGAATAATTGAGGTTAATTTAAACAGGCCTGCTGCGAGAAACGCGCTTGGAACGGATTTGTTGAGAGGCTTAAAGCACACATTTGAAGCTATTAGTGACGATTCGTCTGCTAATGTTGTCATGATCTGCAGTTCGGTTCCCAAAGTTTTCTGTGCTGGAGCTGATTTGAAGGTATTGTTACGTGAATTTTTCTTTATTAAAAAATAATTTAGTACAATTTTGATAAGAATTTCACTGACTAGAACAAGAGGCACGTGAGGCAGACATCCGTTTCGGTTTAATTGATAATTTAATTTTATTAAGCAAAGAGAATGAAAGCAACTTGCTTCTTATTTAGAAAGTTTAGCAATAGGTCAGAAGAAAATGGTGTTTATTAGAAGTGATAATGATGTGTCTGAAGAGCTCAATCTAAGTGCATTGAGTAGCAGCTTGAGGCTTGTGATTGGATGATCCTATTACTGATTTTCTTCATTTCATTTTTGGTCTTTGGGTGTTAATTTTGTGCTTTTAATCATGATTGAGTTAGCTGTATTTTTTTTCCCTCAGGGACTGTACTACTTCTGTGGCTGATGCACATGCTTAACTTTCTACCCTTTGTTGGATTGGCAGGAACGCAGGCAAATGACTCCATCCGAGATTCATTTTTTTGTCAATTCCTTGCGATCTACATTTTCATTCTTAGAGGTTGTGAGACTTGACTCTAAATCCCCCACTATTATATCATATTTCTACTTACATATATGCTTACAAGAATCGTGTAAGCTTACATTAGCACATGATACTCCTTTTAACTTAAAGGTTTTCTAAAAATTAGTGCTGCCGTGCTTCTGTTGACTCTCAGTATATACTATTTTCATTAGATGCTATGTTGATGCATCTAACATATTCCTTATACTCTTTCCATGCTCATAAATATTTGTAACATATGTTTATATTGATGCATTTGATTCAGACTTTTCATCCTGCTTTGAGCACTTATATGACTTGTATTTATTTTGGCATAGGCACTTCCTATTCCCACCATTGCCGTTATTGAAGGAGCAGCCTTGGGTGGTGGACTTGAAATGGCACTAGCATGTGATCTCCGCATCTGTGGTAGTTTCAAGTTATTCATTTACAATATTTTTGGTCAAAAGAAGAAAAAAAAAAACATAATGGACTTTGCTGTCTAATAACTCAGGAGAAGATGCACTACTGGGCTTGCCAGAAACTGGACTTTCTATAATTCCTGGGTATGTCAGAAATATTGTTTTACACTTGGTAAAGTTATAATTGCCTTTCTTGTAGATTGCAAATTTCCTGCATTTTATTGACAGCAAGGATTTGGATCAGTTCTATGCTCATTAGTACTTCTGCTTGCAATCATAGATCGGTAGTTTAGCTAAGGAGAGTGGCTTTCTTATTATAGTCTGATAATTTCAGATAGCCGCGTTTCTGCATGAATAGTCTTTCATTTGGGAAAGCCATTGTAGTTGTAGATGACTCTCTCATTTAATCCGGGCTTCTGACAGGGCAGGTGGAACACAGCGGCTTCCCAGATTGGTTGGAAAATCAATAGCTAAGGATCTTATATTTACCGGCCGAAAAGTTGGTGGCAGAGATGCAATGTCTTTAGGTGTGTTTAATTGAACTGTCAGCTATATATATGTGCATGTGTGTGTGTGTGTGTGTCATGTGGTTATGTCTGCATATGTATTATATATATAGTCATTCTCTAGTACAGACATTCGTATTTAATAAAATGCAGATAACAATATAGACTGTATTAGCAGTAAAAGTGTCTCGTATCATAGTTAGCAATAAGAAAGCTTCGTGCTGCAGGTATTGTCAATTACTGTGTTCCTGCTGGTGAAGCTCAATCGAAGGCGCTTGAAATTGCTCGGGAAATAAATCAGAAGGTACAAATCTGTCGTTCAAATTTTTGTTATGGGGAAAACTATGCAGTGTGGTTTATGAATGGGATTCTAAAAAAAATATATTGGCAGCCAGAACTTGAGCATGTTTACTAGACCTTTTGGCCTCAAAATTTTATATATGTTTTTTTGTGGGTAAATTCATACGTGTCTGAGAGCTTGATGAAAACTTTATTCAAGCAAATTGGAAAGACTAGCACCACAACTATGATTTTTGTTAGGTGCCTGGAAGTTTTTATAGGACTTGCAGCCTGTGAAGTTGCATTACTTGTCCTCTTTTTTGGGTCAGTTGGTGAAACTTCTTGCTATCCAAATTACACTTGAGTTGATAAACTAGAACCAGCTTAAAAGCTATTTTATGGGACGAATAACAGCATTTGATTTTGAATTCAAGTTAACAAATATTGTTACAGGGTCCAATTGCCATTAGGATGGCAAAAAAGGCTATTACTGTGGGACTTGAGATTGACATTGCATCAGCTTTGGAACTGGAAGAAGAGTGCTACATAGAGACCTTGCATACAAATGATCGGTTGGAGGGCTTGGCTGCATTTGCCGAGAAGCGGAAACCTCAGTATACTGGCACATAGACAGAAGATGCATGTTACTAATGACTAGTTTCTGGGCAAGCTTTCTTAGACGCAGCAATGATTGCTCTTGTTTTGTAATTTGCGATCTAAACCAGTGCACATTTTAGACAGGCTTCAGATGTGATAATATCAATCAACAATGTCAATAGTAATCTTTGTTCACCTTTGATGTAATAGTTGATGATGACCGGGAATGTTTCTAATCGTTGTCTGCTTAGCTCAAAGCTGTATATTTGAGGCAGCCTAGTTTTTATCATGGCTGGAAGAACAGTCACTCATAAAAGATCTGCTGTACTTTGTCAAGCCAATTCCTTGCAAAATTGCCCAATAATTAGTGTTTTGACCGCAAAATATTTAAAGATCGCACACTTGATCGTCGTATCCCCAGAATGTGCAAGTGTTTCATGGAAGCAGTATTTGTTACTTGAAATTTCTCGTGTGTTATGATATGATACTTTGCTATTATGGCTTAACTCGGAAATTTACTTCCAATGTCATGCTATTTCACTATACACGTGAGAGCATTTGAACTATCGACCATTTAGCATAATGGTTGGCGCTCAATATGTTGTAACATTAATTTAAACATCATTCTCTTCGTCAATTAAAAGCATAATGCTCGCTACCGTAAAGAATATAATTGTTGGATTGGATTCCGCTTTTACCTAACGGGTTTCAACTAATCGATACCATTAATATAGAACCCGTTTGGTTTCCTAATTTAAATTAAACTTGTACGGTCATTCTGTGAGAATAAATAAAGACTAGTTCATAAGGTATATCGAATGGCTAACAATGCGGTGCAATATGAGTTTGTCGAGTCAATGTCAGACTTTGTAAAACTAAAAATCCCCTCAAGCGTTGTGTCTTTTTAAGGCGGGCAGTCCCGGGTGGGCCGCGACGGCAATATGTCCCGTCTTTTATAATCGCAGGGTATTTTGGTAAGAGATTGTTACATTTGGCTAGAATGGGCGGTATTTTGGTCAGAGCAGGTTAACATTTGACTAGAATTAAAAGAATACGAAAAAATAGCTAGTTGTTCTTGAGACTTGTATTTTCGTTCTTACATTTTGAAACAGATTATATAAAAATTTGAAACTGTTTCAAATAAGATACACCCAATGTACCACCATAAAGAAAAGATGAAGAAACGATTTTATTCTCCGATTCCTTGGAAATCAGGTGTTGTGTAGATTGTTCTGATCCAGTGAAAAGAAAGGCAAAATGGCAACTATAGATGAGACTCCTTCGGCTAAGAGGTGGATTCCTCTTGAAGCTAATCCTGTTGTCATGAACCAGGTATTAATCTACTTTGCTTTTACATATTTTTATGGTGTTGTTTTCTCTTTTGAATCGTCCGCTGTCTATTAATATTTGGATTATTGCTGATTTATAGAGAAATAGCCGATATTTATTTGTTTCGTTTATAAAGAGAGTAAAGGTTTTTTGAGCATCTGAATGAAAATTTGTGAGTCTGAATCTGTTTATGCTCGCTTATGGTGTTTAACTTTACAATTTTGAATGAAGGAATTTGCTGTATTTTCTTTATTTATTTATTTTTATACAATCCAGGGGCATTGGGTGTTATTCTTCTTTTTAAATGCACGGGGATTGTGAATCATGAGAAACATGTTTAGTTTACTTTCCTTTATAATGTAATTGTGCAGTTCCTTTGGGGCTTTGGTCTTAAATCTGAGGAGGCATAGTGCTATGATGTGTATGGCTTGGATGAAGATCTCTTGGCAATGGTTCCACAACCTGTTCTGGCCGTGCTGTTTCTTCATCCCACATCTGCACAGGTCTGTTAAACTGAAATTTGTTTGTCTCTACTTGATATGCATTATGAGTGTATAACTGTTTGCTTATTCTTATGAAGTTTTAATTCTTTCCAGAGTGAAGAAGAAAGAAGGTTGCAGGAGAATGACAAAAGGGTGAGCGCGATGATAATTTGTAGTTCCTTGATATTGTTGAAAATGTTGTTTTTGATTTTATATTCTCTTTATTATTTATGAATATTTTCTCTTTAAGTAAATTGTGCCCTTATAAACTGGTGGTCATATGATGTGTGCATTATACTATTTAATATCAATTTCTCTCTCTTGCTTTTCCTCTCCAAACATTGTCATTAGTTGTTTTTGTTTTACTTATTGGGCAAATGCATCCTTTGTTGGCATTCACTTCTTTCTTCTTTCTTGTGGAGTACAATTTTATGTCAATCTCAACATTTTTCTGGCTGTAGGAATCTAGCAGTGACGTTTATTTCATGAAACAAACTATTGAGAATGCTTGTGGCACAATTGGACTTCTTCATGTTGTTGGGAGCATCACTTCAGAAGTCAAGCTTAGTAAGTTATGCCTACTTTTCCTGTAATTGACAAGTCATGATTCTAGAGATGCATGATCCCCATAAGGTTCAAATAACTTTGCTTGAGAAGGAGAGGAAGTAAAAGGATGGATTGCATGAATGATGGTACCAATAATGCATGGTCCTTTCATTCATTAGTGCGATTAATTGCTGCTAATTCTCATTATGGGACGTATTAGCAGGCAGGATATTAGTTGATAGACTGAGATAAGCTTGTTAGGTTTTGAAATTGCATAAGGAGTTTAAATTGTGCATGTGTGTGTGTGTGTGTGTGTGGACAGTTCAGTGTCATTTAGACTGGTCCAGGTTATGACCTTTGGATCTAGTAGGCTTCCATTTAACAAATACTGTGAATTAAAATATAAATTGGTTGCATCTTGTACAGCGCAGAAAATTTCAGAAACTTCTTAAGAACCAAAAAGAAGAAAGGGAGGCGTGATCCATCATTTAGCATTTACCTTCAACCAATTAAATGAAGAAGATAAATTGCAAAAAACAATAAGAACTTTAAGTACCTTCTTATCTCTCATAATTCAAAACGTTAAAAGGCAATGATAAATCTATAGGGAGAAAAAGATTAGGTGACCACTTATGGATTCCATTGCTCGCTTTTCACATTTTCGTGTTATTTCAGCTGATGATTCATTCTTGGATAGGTTTTACAAATCCACAAAGAGCTTGGATCCGCAAGAGGTTCTATTTCTGCTGTTCTTTTGCCAAAGCCTCTTCTGTTGACTTTGAATAATATGATTGGTTTCCTCATTTTTCACTTCTGATTGATCTATGTCCACATGCTTTGTGCAGCGTGCTACATTTCTTGAGAATGATAGAAAAATGGAGGTTGCTCATTCAGTAGCAGCTAGGCTGGTGAGTCTGACACAGAGGTATGCATTCATTGTGGTTTTTTTTTTTTAAATGAATAAAGATGTGATTGTTGCCATTTAAAAAAAAATTGTTATTTAAATATTTCATGAATATAAACCAAACCCCTCCTCTACCCCAAGAGGTTTTACCAGTTGAATCAGCTAGCATCCGCTAGTTTTCCTGTTGAAAATAATTGTATAGCTAGGCTTTACATGTTTAAGAATTCGTAAATTGTTATCTGAGCAAACCCATGTCTGTCGGTAAACCATTTTTTTTTTTTTAAAATAATTGATCTTATGATCAAATGGAATCTTGAATTTTGAAATTCCCAGAAAGCTAGTTGAAGGATGTGAAAATTGTTATTCGTTCTTGTGGTGGTGGCTATCACAATTCTCATTCTTTTCAAGGAATTGGTTAGGAATCTGACAGACTGATTCTTTATAAACCGTCAAATGGATAGTCACAAAGTTTATTGATTTCTGAAAATCTCTTTGCAAATTCCCCTGAGATAAGCAGTCTCTAAGAAAATATTTTATTGTTGAAATTTGGACAGTCAAAAATCGAAGGTCTGGGTGCTACACTGTTACATGGAAGATAGGATGGGAGTCCAATTGTGAAAATGTGACCTAGTCTGATTAATTGTTCTTGACAATCTGTTGCATTTCAAAGTACCAGATATTAGGTTAATGATATATTATCTCTTTTGGAGGCTCTAGTCCCATTGAGTCTGAGAAGGCAAAATTAACATTTAATCACTGTCTTTTTCAAAATTTTCCCATCTTTATCAATTCAACAGTTTTATCAAGTGATTCGATTTTGCTCATCTTCATTTGTTTTTCTGATTTTTACAGGCTTTGGATGATGTGGGCGCTCATTTTATGTGCTTCACATGTGTGGATGGTACACTTTCCTTCTATAGTTCATTTATTCTCTCTCTATCATACTGATAAGATGACATTCAGTTGTCAGTCAACCATAGATGCTTCTGAGATATTTTTAATCTTGATGTTTATCTTGTGCCTTTTTGTTTAATCACATCTATGATCATGCTATGTAGGGGAACTTTATGAACTTGATGGATGGAAGACAGGACCAATATCTCATGGTGCTTCCTCACCAAGCACTTTATTGCAGGTATGGTAATTGGTGCTCTGTAAAACCTTGATACTTTTGCCTTCTGTAACCCCTTTTGATTCAAAAGAAGTTAAAATAAAGAAATACTGCAGTTTTGAATTTCAAAGAAAAAAATATCTAGATAACAAAAAGGTTTTAATGGTTAATTTATAAAAAATGGATTAGTCTGTAGAGCTGTCACCAGAGCACATTAACACCAGGCTTTTCTGGAGCTTAGGTAGTATTGGTATGCAGGATTAGGCTTGGTTTGGTTTTGTTTGGGGTATGAGTATTACTGCAATTACCGTGAGCAAATGAACATCTTTTCCTGTTTTATAAAGTTCAATCAAGGAGATCCAACCTGCTAAGTTACCTTGCCTTTCTAGCCTCAGGCGAATTATTCACTCTATGGAAGGGCCTTGGTGGAATCCAATCCATGCTTGGGTTGCAGCTCTTTTTCTGTATTACATAGTGTTTAACGTCTGTTACCATAAAAATTAATGATATATATATATATATATATATATTATTTTTTAGCCTAACAGGATGCTGCTAAAGTCATACTGGGGATGATCCAGAAAAATCCTAGTTCGCTCAACTTCAATGTGATTGCCCTTTTGAAAAAGGCGGGAGTTTAAGATTGGGAATTTGAGCTCATCATCTAAGTCTCCTGGAAATAATAAACTTAAGCTATTCTCAATAACTGCTAGTAGGCAATCCTTGACATTACAATGGGGACACCGAACAGCTTGGGTGGTTGGTTGTAGGCCATACTAGCTTTCCTTTTCAGATGGTACAATTTCTAAATTTTGGTTGCTATTATTCCAGTTTTATATCAGTTTTTTTTACACTTAGAGAGTACCAGCATGGTTCAACCCTAAAATGGATGTTATCCTACGGATAAGGAGTTGGAAACTTGCGTTTTCTATTTTATTTTTCTCTTTTCTTGACAAGCTTCATCCTAGTGCTGTTTGATTGATGGGTAAATGCCACGAAAAAAGGAACCAAACTGGAAAAGAAAGCAAGAGTAGCAACTGTTATGGGATGGGCAGCAGAGGACACCCACAGGTGCTCGTTGATCACTTTCTTCTTTGTTTCAACAGACTATGCTGTCATTTGAATTTTTTGTTTGTTAAAACTAATTTTTATGAATTATTAATTGTTGAAGTATTAAGTTGATTAATTTTCAGATTATGTAAGAGAAAAAGGAGAAAGTATAAAAAAGAGAATAAAAATAAAAATAATTAATTTTAAAACTACAAAATATAAATATATACAGTACCTCGAGGGGATTTGATCACTAGCAACAGAAATGATGATACAAAAGCACAAACCATTACCTGCACGGCTGCAAGCTATTGAAGCTCATTTTTGCTTTTAACTGCTGAAAGCATAATAGAAACCTAATAATCTCAAACTAACTCGTAACTCAAATAACAAGCCTCAGAATTTGGGTCAGGACCATAAATGTTTTCACATGGAAGACATACCAATTTCCCTTAATACCATGAATGATGAATATTAACACAGTACTTACTAGTAGCTTCAGCCTTCTGTAACGGCAATGCTGAAGGAAGAAGGGCATGGAGGCTTAGGAACTTCTAAAAAACCTTCTAACATTTGCGTGACCATCTTCATTGTAGGCCTTTCGGATGGATCTTCTTGTATGCACCATATTGCTACAGTCAACCATATATGCAACCTGGATTTGTCAGCCATTGCAGTTTCATCGTTATCTACCAGAACATCTACTCTTCCTTCAATATAGCATTCGTATGCCCAATCTGTGAGTATTGCTCTTTTTTCTTCCTCAAACGCCATCTCCACACTTCTCCTACAACAAATGATTTCCAATAACATAACACCAAAACTGTACACATCCACTTTGGCAGAAACAGGTACATTCTTGAACCATTCTGGGGCTACATATCCTCGAGTTCCTCTGATCATGGTACGTGTTCGAGATTGATCAGAGAGTAACAATTTGGATAATCCGAAGTCTGAAATTTTTGCAATGAAATATTGATCTAGGAGTATGTTTTGAGGCTTTATATCACAGTGGATGATAGGTACATTGCACTCTTCGTGTAAGTACACTAGCCCTCTTGCAATCTCCTGGGAAATCCTGACTCTTAGATTCCAGTCAGGTTTTGGAATTGCAAAAAGTAAATTTGACAAAGTGCCATTGCTCATGAATTCATATACTAAGAGCCGGTTAACACCTTCATCGCAGAATCCAAGCAACTGGACTAGATTTTTGTGATGCGTTCTGCCAATTGCACTCACTTCAGTTTTGAACTCCCTTTCCCTTTCTTGAGCCAACTTGTCCAATTTCTTCACAGCTATGACACTTCGTGAACCGGATTTGAGGGCACCTTTGTAAACTATGCCAAAAGAACCCCTTCCTAATTCTTCCTTGAACCAATCTGTTGCTTCTTTGAGTTCGTTGTACAAAAAGGAACGCAGATTTGTTTCAGAAATGCTTGAATCTTTGCCATTATTTCCATTATTTCCATCATTTCTCTTGCGCCACACAAAGGTGACAAGAAATATTGCCAGTAGCAAAAGGACATTAAAGAATGCAGAACCACCTAATAGAAGAGCTCCTAATAAGATTGGTATATCTTTTTTACTGCCAGAATTGTCAACAAAACCAGGAAAATCTCCTTTCCTTACTTTGAAGAGAACCTTCGAAAATCCAGTGCTTCTGTGCCACCCATTTGAGAGTGGCAATTTCTTCTTCCAACATCTTGTACCATCATATATTGCAACACCACAATAGCAATCATGCAAGCAAGATTTTTCACACTCTGTTTGACTATAAGGTTCCAACCTTTCATAATCTCCCATGGGCCAATCTACGTTATTGAATTCTCTTATTTCATACAACTCTTCTGCATCGCTTGATCCATTATCCGATCCACAGCCTTGCCAGTAATTCGGCTCGCAACCGCTAAATCTGTTTTTCGGATCCACAAATACATATCCTGGTGGGCAGTCACAATAAGGTCTCCCGTTTTGAAGTGAGCAATAGCTATTGAAGCCACAGGCACCACTACCGAGATCATTGAATATGTCAGTGCACATGTTGTCAGGAAGAATTCGCACAGGCCACCAACTCTGGTTAGCAGCAGAATTCTTTGGATAAGCATATTCTGTGAAAACTCCATCAAAGTCCAATGTTGCTCGAAAATAATGATCTACCCTAGGAGTTAATCGATTCCATAGAGGCAGTTGGACATTTTGACCATTAGTTTTTACTATGTAAATGTCGGCTGATTCATTGAAAACCAGTTGATAACCAGACTCGGAAGAATTTGTGCTATAAGTATTGCTGCTATAATAAGGTTTGTAAAGGGATCGACTTGGCCAAGCTACAGGAATGAGCTGAAGGTTCCCATTCGAAAAATGGAGCTCAAACCGGCCCTTGGAGAAATTGGTTTCTGTCAACGTGGAAACCAACATGCTACCCAAATCCAATATTTGGGTAGGCAATATGGTGTCTGTTGGATCCTTAAAACTCTGCCAAACATAATCAGAATTGTTACCTGTAGCTCTAAGCACAAAATTACCTGTGTCAAGCATTGCAGCATCGGATACATTTGTTGCAGGTCTTTCATCCCATAGAGTTTTGCCTGTAGGATCTTTAAGCAAAAGGCCGCCAGCAGTAAGCACAAGTGTTGATCCTCTTGGAGCAGGATTGTCTTCATTGGCATGCCAAACAATGGTTCTGTCAGGTATTTTGTCAAACCAAATAGCAAGTAAGAAGAGGTCTGAATTGTTGAGTTGGCGAAATCCGAAAGCAAAATCTCCTGAAGGTGAAAGCCATGATGAGTTTTTGCTGGCACTGGACAGAGATGAACCCAGAGTTATGTTGGCCTCAGACAAATAGGGTAGTAATACTGGAAGATAAAGCAAGATAAGAAGAGAAAGAGACAAGGAAGCCATTGAAAGATGTTGCAATTGCAGAGAAGGTTTACTTTGTCATTAGTACGAGGACATTGGATTTATTAACTGTTTGTTAGTCAATCACGTATGATGTAGTATTATAGATTTAAATAATCCTCGGAGAAGACCTTAATTTCATTGCTGAAAAAATACAGAACAAGTCATAAAACTAATTAAATAGTGCTATCATCACTGAACTTTTTCATAGAGAGGAATTAATTTTTTTTTCTGAGATAAATATTTAGGTGAATTAAAAACAGAAGAAGATTTTACCTTGATTGGGAGATGTCATTTTATATTTTTATTTTTAAACTATACAAAACAATACATAGTACCATTAGCACCAGAAAAACCATTTTGTGAAAGCAAATTGGGATTGACTTGTGTTTAACAAACGTATTGATTTGGTTTAGTTAATCTCTATATTAAAGTAATTAAAACATGTTAGAACTAAATTACCGATAACCACTTTGAAATATGGCATTAGACGTCCTTGAAACTGGAAGGTTTGAACTTTTCTTATAGGAGACTTTTAACAGTAAAATACCTGAAGTTCCCGATGGAAATCCATCATGGTTGCTATTTTAGTCTTGAAAATTCGGAGTTACTGAAGACTAGCTTCGTATTCATATACGTAGTCCTTGTTGCTGTTCATTTGAGTCACTTTTCTTGGACCAGTAATAAAGTCCTTTTTCCATACACCTTATTTCGACGGCATTCAGAAATCAGAATGCTAATAAGAACGCGGCAGAATTTGCATAAAAACCTAACAAATTTAAAAGTCAACATGAAGGCACATATTCTTGTTAGTTTTCCGGAGCTCCTTCTCTCCAAGCCTTGTTCGAGGAAATTGGATAAACAGTCAAGTCAAGGGTCAATTAAAGGCTGCAACCGCTATTAATATTTAATTAATAAAGAGTAGTTATCACAGCATTAGTTTAGGATGATTCCGTGATTAACTAAAACAGGGACTTGGTTTAGGATGATTCCGTGATTAACTAAAATGGGGACTCCAAGTCGAAGACGTTGGCTGCAAATCCTATCATAATTAAAATTTTCTATTTTACTAATAATCGTGGCATGTGCAATATGCTTGAGCAGCTGCAGCACTCCCACGAATGACGTGTCCGTTCGGAAGCCAAGCCAGATTTTTTTTGTAGCTGTTCATACAGTAGATAGTATCACAAAAATGTAGGGCTCACAAGTTAGTGTGCCGTACTTGTATTATAATATATCCGTGTTACGTTAAAAAGTAAAAATTTACTCAGTTAAATAGATTGTATTCATATTATTTATTTAATATTATTTATTTATATTTTAATATATTTTTATAATATTTATGATAATATTTTTTTAAATATTAATAATTTTTATTTTAAATATAACTAAATATCTTTTAAAAATGTATAAATATAACTATAAAATTTTTAAAATAAAAAATTATAAAATAAATAAATTTATTAAATTATAAATGAGCTAGCATAATAT
>JAXCLQ010000011.1:5486541-5501651 GCA_035584115.1 Cedrela odorata
TAACTATACAGCCAGGATAGTTTAATTGGGCTTCAGACTTTGGCCCATACAACCAAGGTTACGACGTTTTAACGCTCCCCTCAATGAGGATACCCCTTATCTTAGCAAAGCCCTCCCACTTACTGATTAAACAAATCTGCAAACAGGCTCCCCGTCCAGCAAAATCCAGCCCAATGAAACCAAAGATAAAGGTACGTAAATCGTACTCCCGGCGCACGTTAGCTAGCTGTCAAGTAACTACTGTATATAAACGACCCGTACGTATATATAAACACACCTGCACCGCACAACGATAGGAAAGAAAGGCTCCCTACGTCTTCGCCAAAAGTTTCGTGTTGTGTTAGGACTTAGGAAACAGAAAATCATGGAGATAGAACAGAAACAAGCGCAATTAATCGAGTATTTTGTTAAGCAAGCTTCTACTGTTAATGGCTCCTCTTTAGTTAACCTAATAGTGGAAGCCACGTCTCACCCTTCTCTCTTCGCCTTCTCTGAGATTTTATCTGTCCCCAACCTACTTCAGGTTTTTTTTTTTTTTATCGGATAAAGAAAAATTGTCCTGTTTGACGGCTTTCCTATCGAAGAAATCAAATTTTCATGATTATATGCTGTTAATTGAATTGTGTGTTAATACTTGCAAAATTATCAACTTAAATGCAGCAGCTTCAGGGAACAAAAAGCTCTTCGTACATCGATTTGCTTCGTCTTTTTGCCCATGGTATATGGACTGATTACAAGAGTAAGAAACTTCTACTTTTACTTGTTTTCTTTTTGTTGTATGTATGTAATTTGTTTGTTTTGAAAATTTGGATTACTGATTACTAAAGCAAGTAGTTTGAGTAGATTTTGACACAAACATTCAAATCTTCGATAATTTCCTTGTTGTTTGTTCAGGACGAATGTCGTTATCAGTTGACATCTCCTTTTAGAGTTTTTCTGCTAGTTGACATAGGATATATTGTGCAGATGTGTGTTAATGGAACCCAATCTTTTGAATGTTTACATAGGTAATGCAGTTCTTGTACCACAGCTGGTACCAGAGCAAGCGGTCAAGCTTAAACAACTTAGTGTGCTTACTCTTGCTGAGACGAACAAGGTATTGTTTAACATTTGTCACACTCAAGGTTTTTTTTTTTTTTTTGGTTACTTTTCATGACAATTAGAATTGTTGATTTACCTGCCTGTTAAGTGTAATAGTACCTGTGCTTTCATGGTAATTATTAGAATTTTCTTCTAAACGTAGTGACAGTAAAAGAAAATCCGTTGAACCAATTGTTCTTTTGATTTGATTTTTTTTTTTCTTAAAATTTTCTGGCATTTGTTTCTCTATATTGCATGTTGGTTGTTTTCTATCTGCAGCTACACTGAGAACATAACAATTTTTATGTTAGCACTATAAAGCCATTGTACACACATAAGTGGTGCATTCCTGTTGTGAACTACTATTTCATCTCTTAGTTTCTTTCATTCAAATGACATTTTTTGGGCCTTTTGCAAAGGAGGTATGGAAATAAATGTTTTTATTTTAAAAACTAACTGGGATTTCATGGTTCTAGTATTATAGTTTTTCTAATAATTACTTCATCTGGCAAGAAAATGGAGTTTTGTATATGACTATCAACAATTTCTACAGACGTACTGAGAAAAGCTTTTATTGTAGTATATGTTAAATTTTCTAGTAGATATGATATTCTGATTAGTATGTTCATCTTTTCATTAATATAAGAAATAAATCTTCCATTGCATATGCGCTACATCTTCAAGGAAAATCTCTGGATGGTTTATCGAGTCAAGATGTACCAATGATATGCTGGATTCTTTTAATTAATCTTATGTGAAAAATATTGGTTCTGTTTCTTCTGTCTAAATTAGCCCTAAAGACACGATTTTTTTATTTGGTGAACTCTCTTCAAGGTTCTCTCCTATGATCAACTTCAGAAGGAACTTGAGGTTGATAATGTGCGTGAACTTGAAGACTTCCTTATCAATGAATGCATGTATGTGGTAGGTCTTCTTACTTTATTCTTTAGATTAATATTTGAGATATTTGAATATGAAAACATCAAATTATCCATCAGTGTGAAAATTTGAACAAAAATAAGCTGGCCTGCTAAATTTTTTTTTTGTCAAATCATTAATAAGTTTAATACATCTAAGCAGATGCCATTATATTCCTTCCTTTTGATTTACCTGGAAAATTGGGAATTTCTGGGTATTCTTTCTTCAGCATACCTAGTTTCATTCCCTTTATAAGGCGAAAATAATGTTTTTCTTACGATGTTTTTGTATAGGGGATCGTCAAAGGGAAGTTAAATCAGTTGAGACGATGCTTTGAGGTTGAACACTTCACCTTGCTTAAATTCTGTTTTAAGCTAATGTAACTTAATAGGATGTTATGCTATTTGTAGGTGCAATTTGCAACTGGGAGGGATCTGAGACATGGCCAACTTGAGAACATGATGCAGAGCTTAAAAGATTGGTATGTCTCATTCATTTTTGAACATGAACTGTCCAGTTTCAAGTTTTGATTCAATTATCTTAGTGTTATGATGTGAAAAAGGACTCTCCTAACATCTCTGACGCATGTTGGAGAGTTTCTTGCTGACCAACTTGCTTATTATATCTTAGCCAAGTAATTTAGCTATTTATTGATTCCCAAAATACACATCAATCTCTTGTTAAATGGCAATCTGCAATTCATTTTTTCTAAAAGTGGTATTGCCTTATACGAGTTATCATTTGCAGATATGTTCTATAAGTTTTAGCTAATAGATGCCCTTATCAATGCTATGGGTAACGATAACTCTTGGTGTTGATTTTGATACACAATGACATTTTATGAATGAAGTAAGCTGCATCAGATGTGACCCCAGCTTTGTTATTCATGGTAGCATGAGTCTAGCTTCTCCATTTTATCCCTATTTTGTGATACATTCTCTTAAATTTACTCTGGTTTCTATGAAGTGTCATTAAGGTTCTCAGAATTGTTAATTATAAATTTCAGGTTAGCCACTTCAGACAATCTTCTTTCCGCCATTCAAGAAAAGATTAAATGGGCTGAAGTAATGGGTGAATGGGACAAAAATCAGAAGAAGGAAGTCAAAAATCGTTTGCAAGATGCGAAGCAAGCTCTCAATTTCAAGGTCAGTTGAATCATTTCTTTCCAATATGAACTTTTTGTTCGTTACCTAGGCTTATATGGTTTTAAGCTATGTATCTAGACATCAAATTAAGTAGACTTTAGGTTTTTTTTTTTTTTCTTTTTTGGCCTTCATATGATGCTAAAGTTGGTGGAAGTCATAATTTACTCTGGAGGGAATTAATTTTGGCACTGAACATACATGCAAGAGATATTTGTCTGAATGGTAGGATTACAATTGATTGATCCATCTTATAGGTCTGAGCATTTTATAAGCAGTTTGGCGTGCCTTCGTAAGTTAATGGTAAAAACAGTTGTGATTTAATAGAACTTTCAGACGTATGAAAAAGAACCCTTGCCTTTAAATGAGTACAGTATATTTGTCAAGTTGTACAGTTTGTTTAATTAATTACTCCACACATGCACACACATACATGTTTAGTAACTAGCTTAAGCTATAGAATAGATGACATTTGAAGGTTCAAAACTATCAAGAGTGGAGTTCTTATGAGTAATTATAGGAAGGGTTTGAAACATATGCGCGATTCTTGACTTGCGTTTTCCAAACGAGTCAAAAGCTATATAAGTTGCAATGGATGGAATTGTTTTTATGGAAGCTTCTGAAATGCCCCTAGTGTTTTGACACAGAATTTTTTTTTTTTTTGGGTTACTCCTTTATTATTTCTGTTCAACTTGTTAGTTCCCTTCACTATTGTGCTATGTTTTCAAATTATTTGTATATAGAGAAGTAATTTCTTATCTGCTGCAGTATATTGGTTGATTTATCTTAACTTACATACTGACTGAGTTTCACCGTAAGCAGGTTGGTAACCAACTCCAAATGCATGCGGATCCTTTCAGCTTTTAATGGGTTGGAGAAATAGACTGTGAGGAAGATCTAATCCGATCAAAGAGGTATTTCAGATCAAAATTCATGCACTCCTATTGATATGAGCTGAATTAAGGAGTCAATGACCTCTATTCACTATATTTATGTTATTAATAAAGTAGTATTTTGTTTTATTTTATCTTATAAAGCTCAAATTGTGGCTTGAATGGTGGGGATGATCAATCAGGTTGACTGTTTGTGCATTCCTACTCTTTGGTTCGATCCTCTATAGATGACAAGTTCCTTCTTTTGAAATCTTTCACGTGTTCTATTCGTTATAATTTCATTACTAATGAAATTGCAGGAAACGGTCACCAAAGAATTATATTTAAGAAAGCAAGGATGAATTCTTTGGTGATTCTTCAGGTGGCTTGCTTCATTCTCTTAATGTCATGTTGGACTAGAAACATATTATATAGTTATTTCTCAAAATTGTTAGTGTTCTAACTCAAATCATGTGTCAAACCAATTTAGGTTGCTGGGGCATCCAAAATTTGTACAAAGTCAATAACAGAATGGCAACCAAATCTCTCTTCAATGGTTATAGAATTGCAATGTGACAGCATGGCAAGTTGAAAGTTTAAAAGGGTACTCAATACTCATGTTTCAGCCCGAAGCTTCAAAGATAACTGTGATATGGTTAATGGTGTTCTTTAGTCCGCATGCTCACAACACACTTCACAATTAGTAGTAGATTCATTGGAATTTATGATGCTACATTATTTGTTACTTAGCCTTTCGCCATAGCTTTAACAAAATCTAAATCATCTTTCAATTCACCGGTAGAGAAAAATGAAGTCAGCCTTTTATTTTTGACGTTGTTTTTTAACCAAGTTTCAATAATCTTTTAGTAGCATAGGTTGCTTTGTCATAGATTGAATTGTCTAAAATGATTGATATTGTTCACCAACAAATGGAAGGAAAGAAGGAAGTAGCATTCTCCACGTCAGCCATTAATAACAAGTAACGACGACTCGAGTGGAAAAGTCTTGTTGCAATGCATTAAATGTGGCTTACGTATCGAATGGGAATGAATTAGTTGAAAGGTATTTTGAACCCCTTTGAAAAAGTCTGGAATCCAGGGGTCAGGTGAGTCAAGTCAATTTTTCAACGTCAGAGATTTGGTTTTGTTTTTGGTTTTGGTTTTGGTCTTGGTTTTGGTTTTGGTTTTGGTTTTGGATTTGCATTTGGATTTGGATTTGGATTTGGAACGCCAGTCTTCTACCTCGCACGTGTGCCCGCAGTGTTTGCTGTTGACATGACAGTTTGGTTTGGGGGCTGTTGTCTTCTCGCCTCTTTAGTCTAACTTACACAGTTTTAAATTAATTAAATAATCATATGAAAATAGTGTAAAATTATTTTATTTCATGACATGGTGACAAAAGATGAAGGTCATTGCAGTTTATATATATTAAAATTATTTAGACTAACTATTGCAAATGAAATGAAGTGAAAATTGGTCTATAACTTGCATACTCCTATAATCCTATTATCAATATCTTTTTGGTATAAGACGAGGATGGGTCCAGAATTTTGAGTCTACCTGAATTAAATATTTTCATTAATTTTGATCCGGACTAAATACACAAATAGAACACATCCCGCTTAGTTTCTTCATTCTTTTCATATAGCCTTAAAAGAAAATTATCAGAGAATGCTAAAAGATGTGCTTCAATGCTGATAATTCACATTATCATTTAAAATTTTGATCCGGACTACAACTTAATCCGAATTATAAGTCAAATTACAAGTAGGTTCGTTCTTGTATAGGAGTGTGAGGGTACACGAGATATGTTGTAGGAAGTCCATTTATCATTTGAATGCAACTTAGAAAACGAAGACAATTTGAGTGGCTCGCCTTGTTCACGGGTTGACAATAGGACAGGTGTAGTAGATAGGTGTTTGTCACCGTCAATACTAGGGAAAGTTTGATCTAAAAGATGGAATTCTGATTGTCCTGCCTGCCGGTTGTAAATTCTTCAAAAGTAAATTAGCTGAATTTTGACTTGACAAGTAACGATTCATTCACTTTCATTTCATTTTCTCTAACCGCGAATGTGATTTCACTCTCATTTTTGCGTAGCATAAGTTTGCTTAAATTTCTTCGTAACTGCATATTATTATTTGTCAATATTACATTCTCTTTCAGTAACAATCAATGATTGATGTCCAGTCACATGAATATATTAACAGAAATTGGATATAAAGAATGAAAGGTTTTCATCAACCAATGACAAGTGCTTTGTATTCACAAACCAAATCAAATCCCACCATTTTCCTACGAACAAACTTGGGAAATATATATCCTCCCACTTGGATAATATCAATTTTTAGTATCTTCCACGTCAGCATTAGCTAACCTACAAATTATCACCACGTGTACTCGAAGCCACTTGTGCCACTTGTACCACTGCACTTCCCATTTCCAACCCGGCTTGTGCTGCCACCGAGCCACCCACTTTTCTCCTCCTCTTCGGCGAACAACTACTTGTCGACGAAGACGGCTCTGGTGACGACCGCTTTGACGTAATTCTGACGGGCTCAGGCTCACCTGAATTAATCCTCAACGGAAAATTCAACAGAGCCCTGGAACCCCTCATCCTGTAAGCGGCTCGGTCATAAGCTAAAGCCGCATCCTCAGCCGTCTCGAACGTTCCAAGCCAGACCCGAGCCCCATTTTTAGCCGGGTCACGTATTTCAGCTGCGAACTTTCCCCAAGGTCTCTGCCTAACTCCCCTGTAGCGTTTTCCCTTAGGAGGTACCACCACAGTCGGCGCCACTGCCGCCGGAACAGATCTTTCTTGCACAATTGCTTCCTCCTCCTCCACCACCTCCACCTTGGGAAAACTAGCCTGAAGGCTATCAGTTTGCTCCTGTGGAACCCAGCCAACAGTCAGGGCGTCACGCAGGAAGTTAAAGACAACCATGTCCTCGGAATCATTCTCCTTCAACGGGAGTTCTCCCCAGTTGTCCGTTAAACAAGGGTACAATCTGCTAAAACTTGAACTCCGGCAATAACCGTTACCGTTACCAGTAGTACTGTTGGAATTCGTTGACAGACTACTGAGTCCACTTTCCGGTTCAGTGAGTACGTAGCGGCGAACTGATTCCAACACAGCAAAATCAGACGTTGTCATACTCTGTCCGTACATTCTTATTCTTCTTCTTCTTCTTATTTTTTTTTTCTGGTATATGCAGATTACAGAAACGTAATTCTGATTTGAAGGAAGTGGAGAAATTGGGGTTTTGGGTTGGGCAGTGAGGTTGAGAAATATTGAGAGTTTGGTAGAAGAGGATGAGTTTATATATAGGGAAGGAGATGCGTGAATTTAACAAAATAGAATTTTGGAAAATTATATTAAATTAAATTAGTGGCTGGTTGAAATTTTATAGTAATATATTTCGTAAATGAACGTTGATTTTCTCCATTTACAGTGAGTACGTTGGTTTCTTCGAAAGTTCTTTAGCAAAGTGGATTTTAATCACGTGCGTCAATTCTCTTCAGATTCAACGTGGGGACGAAGGGATGATGATGTCTTGAGTGCTATGCAAGATGCTGTTTGTCCGTTTGAACTGTCAAACTTTTTGTAATTGTAGCTGTAGGAACATTATTGGATTTGGAGAGTTAATAATAATAATTACCATTTTTATTCTTTTTAATTTTTGTATAATTCAGGAAGGATATTTGTGCATTTATTTATTTATTTACTTATTACTTGTTTCTATAATCTATAAATTTATTTTATCAAGAATAAGTTTACAGAGTTTTTGCATATCATAAATAGATAATTTTACAGCAAAAATTCACACATGCATTCAGGCATTTAAAGGAAACCTCACTCTTATGTGAATAAAATTGGATTTTTCATGAAAAAAACCTAATTTTCTTACACATTTACGTTTATAATTTGAGTTTTAAATTTGTTACATTTGAAGCTAAAAATTTAATATTTAAACGAAATTATTCTTGACTAATTAGTTAATAAATAGTATTCTTTTGGTGAATTTTTTTGCGAGAGATTAGTATAAATTTGTCTCTTTTCTGATTAAATTTCTTGAAGAAAAAATTTTTATCAACTCATTAATAAAAAAATAATTTTATTCAAATATTAAATTTTTGGTTTAAAAATAACAAACTTTTAAATTGAGCTAAATTTATTAATGACCTTAAACGTTGGATCATTTTTGTTAAAAACTCAATAAAATTCCCTTGAGAAAATAAGATGAAGAGAAGTAAAATGTAAGACAAATATGTCATATTAAGCATTAATAAGTTACAAATTCAATGTAGATAAAGTGATATTCGCAAACACTCCCAAGTTTATGATATAAGTAATTATTGATGTCCAAAACTATATTTAAAAAATAATATCTTAAATGACATAACGAGTAAGATAATATTTATTTTTTAAATAATAAAAAAATTTAAATTATTTATTATATATTTTAACTATTGATATAATGACTAACATCTTATTTTAAAATATATATATATTTTAAAATATCTAACATTACTAGTTGAAAAATGTTTATTGTGCTATTAAAAAAAAATGTTTAGTTACTTGGGAATAAATGTTTTATAAGATTATTTTTAATTTGATTTATTAAAAAAAATTATCAATAAAAGAAAATTATAATATTATGAAACATCGAGGATGGATCGGCAATGCAAGAAGCAGGCAGGAGAGAAGAAAAAATAGACGGCACAACAAAACAAGAATGCAAATACAATGGTCCTGGACATCCATTGATTATAAATATAATAAAATATTTTTCAAATGGATAATGATTTCCACAAATCAATTTTGGGTGTGACCCACCCACCTCTATCAATTTGCACTGCCTTTACTCTTTCATCACCTTCAAGGAAGCAGCACCAAAGCCTAACTCTCTATTTTTTCACATTTTTATAACGAGACTAGATTAACTTAATTAACTCTTGGAACATCTTCTTAATGGTTCTATTTTTATTTATTTATTTATATAAAATATTTTTATTGAAAAGCACAATATTTTTATTTTAAATTTGTTAATGATCTCGTTGGATTTGGTGTAATCTTATTGCTATGTAATATATCCCACTTGTAACCTATCATTTTTTATAAACTTGTCGCTTAAATTAATGGATAGAGAGGAATAAATAGATATTTCTAGGAAGTTGTTTGTTCCCATTTTCATTATTGCTCTTGTTGTTCTAAGATAATCCTACGCATTTATTACAAATATCATTCATATAAATTTTATAATTTAAATTAGATGTAAAATCATGAGTTTCTTAACTTACATAATTTTTTTTATTAATTTAATAGACTATTAATAATTAAGATTAAATTTAATATGTATCATTAATACATCATAATTAATGTATATGTAAAATATAATTCTAACTATTTAATTAAAATTAATCCAATAATATATTGCATAAAAATAAAGACTTTTTATTTGAACCATTTAAATTATATGATATATAACATTACACGATATCACGTGATATATAACATTACACTCTATAGTAAATATATTACTACTATTATGTTAATGGTACAATAATAAAAAAATTAATATTCATCAATAGATGGTATACGAATTTTGTTCTATAATTTTATTATATATAATAATCACTCAATCAATTGCATTTAAACTATTTTCATTCTCTTGACATTCAAATCTAATTTTATTTAATATATATTTTGTAATGTGAATTTAAATAATTATTTTTTAATTTTTATTTAAAATAATATTATCTACACAAAATTTTATAAGAAATTTTTTACCATAATTATATAACATTCATAAGTAGTGAAATAGTAAAATAAATAATTTTAAAACTATAAAATTTATCATTATTTGATAGATTTGATTGAAATTCATCCCATATATTTTACTACATTTAACATAAAATTTAAAATATAATATAAAAAATTTTTAAAAAATAATATAAAAATTTTCTAATATAAAAATTGAAATAATTAATATAAAATTTTAAAAATTAAATTTAGTATGTTTAAAAAAAAATAATTGGCACATTTTACGAGGAAGAGGAAGAACGAGACACGTCAGCAAAACAGAAACTTTGGGGTTGACCATTCCGTCAAACATGACTTTGATCAGGAACCCATTCTGCTTTTTGGAGATTTAAGAAAGATTCTAGGCTCCATTGGCAGGTGCCAACCACCAGCACGTGCGCTCGACCGCAAAACAAAGGCTGGTTTTTTAATTAACAATGGACAAAGGATATTGTTTTTGTCGTAGAATTTAATATTATAGAGTATTACTAATCGGAGGCTGCATCTGCATGCTTGGGTTAATAAAATAATTCTTTACAGAATGACGGTAGCAAATCTACTCAAAAGCTGTCTTTAATCCAATAGATTTGTATAGTAACCAATCCTATATGAAGAGAGGTTTAAACTTAAACTAACAGAGCACGAACAATAAACCATGATTAAAATTCCTTAATAATCAAATAAATAATTAAAATTCCTTAATTAATCAAGATAAGATTAGAGGAAAGCCGTAGCGAATCTGCAAACTCAAATGTATGTATATATGCAGGTGGCTTATGATAATTTGAATCTTATACTAAAGTCGATCGATGATGATAACAAGAAGGATAATAAATAGTACGAAGATAATGTCTGCATTTATAAAGTGGACAAAATAATTGAAGTTAATGCAACCAATGTCTATAGCAAACCTTACAGAACAAACATGTAAAGCAGGAGGAACGTGGGGCAGACCCTTAAAATTTTGAGCAGCGTTAGCCAAGTCCTTAAAATGTAGTCACTGTCGAACGTTAGATTGAAAAATAAATAGTAATAGAAAACTAATTTTAGATATAAAATCCTAATTTTGAACCAAATTTTGAAAATACTAACACTTGAAGCTTGTCCCCAAGACTACCACAGTATTTGGGAGAGCTTTGAAGAACAAAACATCTATCAAAATGTGGATTTTAGAAGTAAGCAAAACACAAATATTCTGCTAGTTATCGATAACATATTTATATATTTACCAAATGCAGTTAAATACACAATTAAATTATGTCATAGCCAGCCAACTTTTCAAATAAGATCAAAACTTTTGCTTACTCTATATTTCAAGCTTGGAGTTGGACGGACGTTTCTCCACTTAGCAGACTGGCAATCAAAGCAATATGTAACACTATGCTAAGAGGAAAAAAAGGGCAATCTCATCTCATATTAACATTTAACGGTATTATGGTACTATACAGTAGTATACAAAAATAATACAGTTCATAACATAAAGGCGGAGAGATAGCTGTTCTGAACTCTACTCACTTTTCATTGAGAGAAGGAAATGCACATTTATGCTATAGTTGGATAAAACAAATTAAAATCTGGTCTGTCGAAGGCCTAGATGTAACAGCCACAAACTGTAATCTTGTTAGCGAATTTCATGACTTATACAAGATGCAAAAAATCTTGATATTTAATGTTGATGGAAAAAGGTAGATAGCAAATCCATGAGATATCGCACAGATTTTATATTTATGAAATTTAGAAGGTCTGAAAGAACAGTATAAAAGGTTTGATTTGGCCCCCTTGTAAAATCCAAGTCCTATGTGAATTCAATATACAGAACAGACAGGTTACTTTGTGTTCTGATCACTTGTATGAAGCCACAATCATACGAGGAAAAACTAGGATGCTGACCTTAGGCCTTCCAAACAGGGGGCAATCTCATCCAGCCTTCTTTGGGTGTCATCAACAGAATTCCTCTGAGAGACTTGACGAGGAATTTGTAAGGGGATTTAACCTTTACGAGAAATAGCTTCTTCTTGCAAGATCTCATGGGTTTAGAGGAAACTCAAAAGAGAATTTCACCCACAATTGCAAGGTCCAAGGTCAGCCTTCAGAATTTCTCAGGAAACACTGAGAATATCAGTTTCAGTATTTAGGAAATTTATGAACCTTATTCCTTTTCAGCTTGATAGAAATGCTTCCAAGTTACAAATTTAACGAGTGTGGAAGGCACAAAATCTCCTAAAAGGCATGTTTCTCTAAGCTCTTTCTCAACTCTAAATTGGCAGTTTCATTTTGCAGTTTAAGCTTTTCATCGGGCCCTTCCTAAGATATAGCTGTGGTTTCTTTAGTTCTGCCAAATGCCCCTGTTTTGGTTTCTGACCCACAAAGACATCTTGTATCTTTAGTTAATCTACCTGCATATTCCAGAATCAGCTCCATTCTATTGATTGCCAAATTTGTTGTGTTACAAGTCTTCCTGTATGTAGTTTAGACAGATTGCATATTTGGTTATTTGAAAACGGGTTGAAGATGTGATTTGAGGGTTAACTGTTAATGCCCAGAATGAACATATAAAATTAATAGACCATGGATGGTTTATCTCAAATGATTGGATAGGGTGAAGAATCAAACATAAGATCTTTTTCACAACATGCCTGTTTGAATCTTCATGACTGTTTTAATTCCGATGTTCTTTCTTCTTGTTGGTTATTGTGTTTTGCATTTAATATTTTCGTAAAAATATCACAATAGAATATATCTTAACTCTGATCTGATGAAACTAGTGACTGTTATTTGTGTTCTAGACTCTAGCATTATTATTTTAATCATACACACATTTCAACTAGCAGTATTTGCTTCCTAATACTAAATGCTTCTGGTGCACTTTTCTTATAACAAGCATCTGTCAATCTTGTTGCCTGGATCTCTTCCTATCAATGAATTCTTCATTCCCAGTGGAAAGCAATTTCATTTTCTTCTTTTCTCCCACCCTCGTTGCATAATATAAATTCCAAAAACTAATCTTTCTCAAGAGAAGTACATTATCAAGTAAACCATAACAAATTATCTAATTTTTTAATCTAATTTTTGAGTCTAATTATATTTATGATCTAACTTAAATTCATCTTATATTTATAGTCAAATATACTATTTATACTCATTTTATCCCTATTTTATCCCTATTTTTTCATTTCTCTCCAAAACTAAAGAACTAGTTTCATCGCCTCTCGACCCTCGACAAATTTTTCATTTCGCCTCCTGCCTCAACAAAAATTTTTTATTTCACCTCTTGCCTCAACAAATGAATTCTATAAGTTTCGATGAAATTCATCGAGAATGTAATCAAGTCTTGATGAAATTCATCGAAATATCCACTAGGCATTTCCATAATTTTATTGAATTCATTCAGTCTCGATGAAATTCATCGATGAATATATAATCGAATTTCGATAAATTTCATCAAGATAATCAACAGGAATTTTCATTCTGTATGTCTCTACAAAATTCATTGAGTGTCGCTTGTCTACCTCGATAAAATTTGTCGAGGACAATATGTGGCTATTTGTTTTTAAACTTTTCTAATGTTTTTCACTCTTTTTTGCTGTGATGATGACGTGATCAATGGGTATACCAAATGGTAATGTTAGTTAGGTATTGAAAACGAGAGAAGAAGATTTTTTTCCTAGTGTTGTTACGTCTTTATCCCACTTGTGGGTGGTTGAAAGGATACGACATAAGTTAACTATAGAGCAACTTAGTTTATTTGCACAATCATGTTTCAACAGATTTTTGCAAATGGTGAGCTTATATTCTCATAGTAGTTTGTACACAACGTACTGCTACGAAAAGTTTGCGCAACTTGGCAGGAATTAGAATAACAAATGTGGTTTTTAGTTTTTGGCCATGTCATTCGGTTTTTCAAGTTTGTGTTTGGGCTCATAACATGCCTAAATTTTGACAACTACTCAATGGGTAATATGATTCTAAGAAAGAGAAGAGATACCCATCATTTGCACGATAAGTTCTTTCCCATAATGATTAACATTAAGCACTCATAGTTTGATTAGTTCTTTGAAGACATAAATTTCAGCACAGTGGATGATTAAAATGCCTGAAGAAAGACACTTGTGGCAACCCATTTGTGCTTTAGTTGGTTGATTACCTTCACAAATTCAAGAGCTATTCTTGGAACCCAATCTTGTGGACGTTGACATATAGATTCATTTCATGAGCATTAATTGGAAAGGCTAAAAAATTTAAGGAGTATCACCAAAAGGACATAAAACACTCTTGTGAGCACTACAACCTAGAAGAGCTTTCAATTGTCTTCCAAGTAAGTGTAAATCTTGTGATTGATTCTGTTAGCAGTATATTATTATTTGTGTACTACAATCTATTGAAATTTATCTATGTTTAGAGGGTGCCGGAGGCTCTATTTTGTGTGATCTTGTGAGTTGTTGATGTTGACTGAAATGAATTATATTTGGGAGTGTTAATTTTTGGATATGTCCACATTATAGAGGAGATTTTGTCGAAATTTTTCTAACTGTAATTTTTTTTTTCAGTTGTTTTTCCAAATATGGATATACAAAACAATCTCTATCTTTCGAGAAAAGTATAGTGAAAAGACAAACGACGAGCTGCCTCATATTTTGAGATAGGTAACAAAAAAATAATAGTCGTCACGACGACATCAACAAAATTTTTTTCGTGAATACAAATGTAAGTTTGTGTTAATTATTTAATTTATTTCATAATTAACTTAATTTCACACGCAATCTAACATTAATAAGTGATGTGGTCTTTGTGTATGTAGCCTCCTCCACTCCGAAGTATGGCTCTTACACATGGGGAAGGCATTTTCCCTTATATAGCATAATTACAGTCTATCAGAATAGTACAGAGAGCGTATGAGGGCAACATTGTATTATCTCCCTTCGGACCTGCACACGAGGTAACTATTCATGCAGATGACGACGAGCTAGGAATAACTTAGACAAATATAAGTACCGTTTCATTTTCACATAATTACATAGTACGATATCATTTAATCCCAATTGAAAGTTTGTTTTGTGTATGCAAGCACTAGTACCTTGTGATGAGGCAGCAACACCATCTGATCATCACTGCTCTCCCTAGATCTCTACCGAACCATCTTTTATAGCATATACCAGACCTGAACACACACTTGCTGAGCCTTAATATATTCACATTAACGAAGTCCTAAAGACAATTGATGTCATGAGAGCAGATATGGTGGCTGGATTTATGCGTTATGAAGAATTATCTCATGCTGAGATGACTTTGGTGAGAT
>JAXCLQ010000011.1:5505808-5519914 GCA_035584115.1 Cedrela odorata
CCGAGTTTGGGTGAGACTATTCGGAGTGCTTAGTAATCTAATTTATGGTTGTTTATGGAGACGTTAAAGTGTGAAAAATTATGGAAATGCCCTTTAGGGCATTGATATTTACTTGCTCGGTTTATGTACAAAACGTGATAATGGTGATGTGGAATTGAGCTGGCAAGATATATATATATATATATATTTGTGTGTGTACGATATATTATATGTATATACATGTGATATTTATGTGGCTACCATATATAGCCTCTAGCGGAACTTAAAGGCTTATAGAATAGTGGATAGTTAAGTTTCTCGCATAGTTTTTCGCGCTAGAAGATAGAATATATGTGATAAAAAATTTGATCTAATTCTTAAAAATTTCCTGATCATTGTTTTGTAAAATGGTATTTATATTGGTTATATGACATGTCTTCAGAAATGTTGAAGTGTGTGTTACGACTTTGTGAAGGTGCGAGTTGTGATGTAAGTGGTAAATGTTAGAAGCTTACTAAGCTTCGCAAAATTTATTTTGAATAGTATTTTATAGAGTTCATAATTAATGTGATTATTGAATTATTCAGAGATATTGTGATTGTGTTGAATCACGGTGTGCTTATAATTGTGACTTGATGTTGTATTGCTTAAGAATGAGTACATTGCTATGAAATGATTTGTGAGATTATAGATTTATGAGTTGAAATGATAAGGATATCGCAGAAGTGTTAGATTACTATGCGTTATAAATTGTAACATGGGGCTATGATATATGAGAATAGATATTAATATTGTGAGTGACAGTATATAAATGATTTATTATGTTAAGTGAAAACGCGAACATAAGATGATTACTTGAACAAAAAATTTAATATACATATGCTCGAAATCCCAATTAAATTCCCTGTATATGTTTTGGCGATTGCTCATAAAGTTGATCATGATAATTATGACCTATAAGCTTGTGACTAATTTTGTTAATGAAGCTATTTTCAATAAAGATGATTAGCTGTTGGAATATTATAAATTTACAAATTATGATTTGGATGATGATGGGCGAGAAAGAGATATTGTGGAGGAACATTGATTTTATAAATATGATTATTTGTTTCATAAATAAAGAGTGAGTATTGTCACCCCAAGAAAATATTATATGTGATGAAAATTTTAATTATATGACCTTACAGTTTCACAGTGATTCAATTACATAAAATTTTGAGTAAAAGACTGATACTATATTATGAGTTTAATTCATTTACAGAAATTTTTATTTAATGATTTAAATACTTTATTACGTTAGCATCTACTTATTGATTCTTTTTAGACTCACCCCCCTCCCTACTCTTCAATTTTGCAAGAACAGAGATCTAGTATACTATTTCAGCAACTCAAAGACACGAGCTGAGGAATGGGTCCATTGCAGTCATTAGGGTTGTTGGGTCCGTCATGTGTACAAAGTTGTAATTTTATTTTGTTGTAATGAGTTGTGTTATAAACA
The DNA here is from genome assembly GCA_035584115.1 of Cedrela odorata. Lineage (NCBI taxonomy): Eukaryota > Viridiplantae > Streptophyta > Magnoliopsida > Sapindales > Meliaceae > Cedrela > Cedrela odorata. Next base: position 5,507,286 of record JAXCLQ010000011.1, read on the forward strand.
CTTCAGTGTACTATGATTTGAATATTTAAGTTGTATATAGAATCAGTGGAAGTATATCGCCCCTTGTGTTCCATAAGCATGTTTAGAAAATATGTTTTGCATTCATATACTGCATTAGTGTTTAGACAGACTGAGTAAAACTTAAGGTGATAGAGTGGTTCTATCACCTGCCGATAACATTTCCAAATTTGGGAATGTTACATATATATCTTACAGTTAGGTCCACAGTAACATCTCTTTTTCCGTCCTTCACTTGATGCTCAAACCGATCAACATGCTACATTGTTATATTTCTGGTCGCGTTTGTCAGTATAGTAATTTTTTCTTAATCCTATTTTGACAAGAAGGTTTCCACCTCGCAAGCTTCATTTCTCCTCTCTTAGAACTACATTTACATTAAATTTCATAAGTACTTCACTAATGAGGTAATGGGAAGTACATGTGCATGCTGTAAGATTGCATTAAAACATTTAGCAATGTTGGTGGTCATTAAATTGTACCTTCTGCCACTGAAATGCTGTTATGCCCTGAACTTGGGGTTCACCCGTAACAATCGCCACAGACCCTTATGATACACTCTCTATACTTGGAATGTATCAAGAAAGCTTGTAAGGCTTTCTTATTAATCAATAAACTCTGAAAATAGTTTTTAAAATATTACCTCTCATCTATGGAGGCATTATCAAAGAATTGATCATTCATGATCAATTCATTCATAACAAATATCCCATAATAAAATAACACTATGAAAATCATTTCAATTCAGGTTGAACAAAATAATAAATATTTACATAAATATTTAATTTACAAATACTTTACAATTTCTAAATAAAAAATATATATACAAATAAATACATATATCCAGTGGACCCAAAGTGCATATGTGAGTCAAGACAGAAAATCTACCCAAAACGTCGTAAATTCTCTACCGCTAATACTAGTCCGACAAGTACTAAGACGCCTAACCTGAAAACTGTAATGGTGAAGGGTGAGTATACAACTATACTCAGTGAGTAAATAAAGTACATATATACATACACACATGCACAGGCATTCTCAAATTCATGATATTGAGATCACTTTACAATATACTTCAAAAGTATATACACATTGCATTTAAAGCCAAATAATTATAAAATAATTAATAAGTCTGTATACAGTTTTAAACAAACAAAATACGTTTAAGAAATTTAAAAATTTTTAAAAACACCCAAATTCCCGTCAAACCGATCTACTGATTCCCTGATTCGGTCTACCAGTTTTGAGTTTACCCCGACATGGCCATTGTAGGTCAACCATTTTCCCAAATCGATCGACCAGTTTCGTTATAATATAGCTTCTATCGGTCGACCGGTTCTAAGTTTTTCCTCATTGTTAGTCGACCGATTCTTCCATCCGGTCGACTGGTTCTGCATTTACACACATCTAGTAGATCAATTCCTATATCCGGTCGATCGATTCCCACATCCGGTAGACCGGTTCTATTTTTGTCCATTTTCTATTCTTTCGGACAACCAGTTCCCTCACCTAGTCTACCGATTCCATGTTTTTATGGGTCCAGAACTATCAATACTCAATCGACCGACTTCAAGAATTTGAAAATTTTAAATTGAAACTCGTTATTTCAAAGAACCAATTTTATTTTCTTTACAAGAGCTCCGCCCTTGCACCCCTGCAAGGACGCTGCCTCTTGACCCTGCTCGCTAACCAACTAGCGAGATCGTCGAATGCATAAACATTGGACAATATACTGAAACCTAATCTATGTTAAATCCAAATTACTCAATTCACTCCTTATACTTATATTATTAAACTAACTTAAATTTACCTAAATCTTGTTAATGTGTCAACTAATCATGAACAATGCATGTGTGAAAATCAAAATAAAACAATGATATTTTACCCTTATGTTTGAAGAATAAGATTTACAAATAAGCTCTAGCACACCTATGACTTCCGATTTCTTCTTTTAAATATTTAGCTGCTTCAGGGTTAATGTACCTTAACTTTGACTTTTGATCATTAAAATTGTTAATACAATATATTTTTGTAGCAACAAAGCAGACCTTCATAAATTTCTCAGCATCAATTTTCTTCATTGTATTGAATTTTGCACTTACGTTTCTTGAAACATGATAACAACAAATCTCCTGCGTAACTTCAGGAAAAATGATGTGCACTGCTTTTTGAATACTAGTATGGCAATTAGAAATGAATACCAAGTCTTGTACCTCCTTAATTGCTCATTGCAGCTTCTGCATAAACTATTATCACAAGTCATTATTTTCGTTATTCCCAGTACCAAAAGCCAATGGGAATGATCAAATGGTCTCATATTTATAGGTTATCACAAATAGTGTGTCACAATATTTTCCTTTTTAAAATATACAATCAACTATAATCACTGGTTTAATTGAAGATTGAAACCCACTGATACAACCACTGAGCGCCATAAAAAAGTTATTTAAAATAGTTATCATAATCATTCCTATATGCGTGATAGCGTCAGTATTAGTAGAATGCAGTACATGACAATATAATGACAACAAATTATATGAATCCACAGAATCACCATAAACTAAAGTGAGTGTTAATTCTTTAGCACGCCAAGCCTTTACATAAATACAACTACCCTATATTCACTGTGAATGTCAGCTTGAATATTTTGTTGTGTATACAATTGACTACAATTTGTAAATTTATCATATATAAATTCACTAATAAGTTGAGAACTCGCTTGAGGATATCCATCAGACAGTTGATTTGAAAAACACGTGTACACTTCATCAATCTGTCTCACTTAAAAGTACGTGTTCTCGAACTCTAATGTTGTCTGGACTTGCCATTTACACATTTCATCAATACGTTTAGCCTCAAAACGGTTCAATATAGACCGAAAAATATTAAACTGAAAGTTTTATTTCATTGCAAAGACACTCAAATCCCAACGCAATTTCTCTTTATTTTCATACAATTTTCAAACCACTATTAAACCATGCACAGAACTCAAGAAACAATCTGTTGGAAAGTCATTGGTACAGAAATTTGAGACAAACACGGAAGCGGATCATAGTATGAGGGATCTAGCTCTTACAAACACCAAAAAACACTCTAACATTAGGAAATACTCTTACATTAGAAGATGATTGATCATTAAAAGCCTCGTCCCTTGAGTCTTTGAGGACATCACTTATGCAAGGTGTTTGAAATGTCTCATAATTTTCTAAACCTTGCTCACACCCACTCTCATAGTAGTCACATGTAGCATCATCGGTATATCACATTGGAGAGTATAATGTATTCATATTGGTAGTGGGAAGCGTGGAACTGACTTGGTTACTACTACTTGAAAATACAAATGAATTTGTAAAATTTGTTTGTAATCGTCTTATGGACGATTCTACATGTTGTACAACGAGCAACTGTGTTGTCGGAGCAATTTCTCTATGATCAAATGTAACAAAAATGGGCATAAACCTACCAAACGTCGATACTTGGTTATTAACTCCAATGAAGAGGACAACATCTCTATTATTTTCCATATCAGACGAACCTGAGTTAAATGATGTTAAAGGTAAATAATATCTGTGTATTGCTCTTATTTTAATATTAAACTCGGTTGCATTTACCAAAAATAAAGAATACAATTGATTGATGAATTTTAGATACTTTACATTCTTATCAACGAATAAACCAAACATTTTGCTGCCATTATAATCCTTGTTATCATCTATTGAAATATCCCACGACTCTCCGGAGACAATCAATAAGTAAACATCTGTTATCTATATGCAAAAGATAACAATTATTATAAACAACTATTACAAAACAAAAAATACAAACAATATCCACAAAATTCCTCGAAGTTTTTTATCGCTCTTCAATATTTTTTGTTGTCCCTTCACGTTTTTTGTCGTCCCTCGATGTTTTTTATCGTCCTCGATGTTTTTCATTGAGGGGCGACAAAAAACATCAAGGTTCGACAAAAAACGTTGAAGGGCAATAAAAAACATCGAAGGGAGATGAAAAACGTCAAGAAATCATTATTCTTCTTCTTCTCCAAGATATAAACGAGTATTTTTTATAAGAAACCAGCATATCACATTCAAAGTGAAATTTTATTGGTCTAATTATAATTCTTAAGTTTTAACATGCATTAATTAAGCAAGTCAAAATCAATATAATGACAATAGAAAATGGATCTCATAAAGTATAGTACAAACTCATACTTGTTAAATACAATATAGTCTTTATTTTATTTAGTCACTTTAGTGGTTGTAATCAGAATCCGGTTTGAATGCTTACACAAAATCGTCTTCTTCTATCAATGTGATTTGGCATTAATTTCACATATAAAAAAATAAAAAAGGAAAGGTAAAATAGGTATAAATAATATATTTTGACCATAAATATAAAATGAATTTAAGTTGGATAATAAATATAATTGAACTTAAAAATTAGGTCTTTTCTATTAAAAACCCTATCCTCAAATTGATCCTAAAATGAAAAGATATATTTAAAAGCCAAATAATGTAAATTTTGGTGCAATCTAAAGCAATAAACTTGCATAATGTTGATTTTTTATTATTTGTTTAGCCAACCATACTAGTACTTATGGCGAGTACTTCCATGTTATTCAACAAGAACATCGCTTTATTTATTAAGTGTCGGATCAATTAATCAACCGCTAAAGTAACAGTAGTTTATCATCAAGAGTTACTGGCAAAGTTCAAGCCCAGTTGGTTTAAGCACGTACCTAGAAGGTTATGACTGCGATATAAAAAGTCAAGTCGGAGAAGGAAGAAGTAACTTTTGATTTAAAAAACATCCAAGCATAACTTTAATCTGTGCAGCTAAAGTTATTCATTGCCAACCAACAGAAGTCTTTTGGGTTCATCAAGTAATGTCGGCAACTTAGATTTCAGCCCAAGTTTACCATGTATATTTGAGTAAAATTGTGAAAAAGTTTGCCAAATTACCAACATACAATCATAAAGAATACCAAAATTTTAAGGAAAAAAATAATTTGCGTACATTAAGAAAGGTTCAGCATATTACATCAACTAAATATTAAATGGTGCGACATTTTTGGTACAAGTTGATACTCTCAAACCTGGAAAGTTAGCATTATTATTTATAAAATGAACACTTGAATTGACATTTCACAATTTGATCGACGTTGAAATTTTACAACACGTCATCTTCTTTCGTTTTCTCCTTAGTATTGAAAGAATCAATATTTAATATAACATGCCAAAGCAGTTTTGAACGTTCTCTATAACAAGCAAATAATAAATCTCAGTTTGGAAGGAGCTTATACTCGTTTGCCACCTAAGTTACTTTTTGCCATACAGCTTTCTTCCTCTTCAAATGCATTCTAGAAGAGAATTTTATTTCTAAGCAATCTACTTAACTCTTTTCGGTTCTTTCCTATACCTATAATAGGGCAAGAAATGTAGTCGGACACTATTTTTTTACACATGTATCTAGAAGGGAGGAACATTGATGCAAGAAATTCTGGCTGAGCTTTAAATGACGCAAAGGAGGATAAAAAGTTCCAAGGAATTGATATATATCTCGTTGATGTTTCTAATGAAAGGAAAATATAAATACTGTATATCATGTAAATGATACTTCGAGCAAAATGTTCCAATTTAAAGAGATACAAAAGTGTCTCCAAAGTTTAGAACATCAAGAAGAAATAAATACAGTTGCTTCAAAGATAGGATCAGCTAATTACAAAAGTTACCTATTCAGGAAGTTTGTTCAACAATTTTATAGTCAATACAAACTATTGAACTATCTGAAAAATGATCTTCAGCAGGTTGGTCATTTTGTTGTGAGATAGGGTGTAATTATGCATGATATTCCAAAATCTTCCTTCAGTAGATGCTGATAAGCATCCTCTAATCGATTACTTTAATTTTGTTTGTCAAGTTCACCACATGTTTACTGAAGACTAATGAAGGATTCAGCTAAGACATAAAAGCCAAGTTATTGCAATAAAATTATGAGGCTATATTGGGGTTGATGCAGAGGGTTTTTCAGTTAAATGCAACTGTTGCAAATAGAGTTATGTTGAAAATTTACATGCAGGTTTTTACAACTATTTTGAAAATTTGGCAGAGGCTTTGATTTCAGCAAACTTAAATGTTCATTGGTCATATTGTTACTTAAATGTTCATTGGTCATATTGTTTGATAAGAACCACACCACTCCAGTGAAAATCTTGGCAACAAGAGAACTAATAATATTTAGGAATGTATGAAAAATGGTAGAAAAGTGCGTGCTTCAGATCTCTCTAGACAGATTTTCCATATTCAGAATTAACAGACCAACAAGCATTGGTTGCCACTTACAGTAATAATTCAATTTCTCACAATGAATACTTTCAAAGTCTTTTAATATTTGGAGCACTGTTAATTTTCGTACGACATGGAGTTTTCCAGATGTATCCTACCTTGAGACGGCAAATTCTTGGACTTGGATCAAGTCTCAATTCTCATTGCCTTTTTTAAAACTAAAAAATAAGCTAGGAATTTTTCAATCACATCAAATAATGAGAGTGCTTGGGTGGTTGGGAGTTGAGACAGGTTAAATACCGGAGACTCAAAAGTAGCAACACAACTGCAACCATTGACTGCTTTCCAGTTTTTAAAATACATTCATTGGCTCTACTATAACATCAAAGCAACATTGCAACGCAAAGAACTTCAATTTTATTGATGGCCAATCTAGAAGCAAAAAAGAAAAATTTTAATTCATTGCAGGTCAAGCAATGAACTAAAAGAAAAGCTCTACCCCGGCACCTAATGATGCGACAGAATTAAAAGAGAGGATGAGGAACATGAGGTTGAAAATTCCACTGTAAAATTTCAAAGTCCAAAAGAAGTTATTATAAAGCGTTTAATTGAAAACAAAACAAAATTGAAAAAAGAGAAAATAATTTGACAATTTTGGTCCACGCCAAAAAGGAAACAACGCCATGCATCCATCTTGGTATTTTACCATACTCAAATTTCATTCTAAGCACATATGTTCCTTGTATGTTGAACAAATGCATGCTGCAAGTTAGTTCATCATCATCCATCTCACTAATATGCCTTAAAAATTAAATACTAGTATGCTAGATCTTTTCTTATTTTCACATTTAAGGCATAACTCTGTCAGGGGAACAACTTTGAATTTATCAACATCAGCATTCTGAAAACAATAACAAAAATATAAAATAAAATAAAATAAAAAAGATGCCCATTAAAGAATAACCTAGATGCCCATTATAGAATAACCTAGATGCCCATTAAAGAGTAACCTAGATTAAATAAAATTATTTAGTTTAGTTGAAAGAGTACACATATTCTTTTTTCACTAAGCAATTTAATTAAACAGCTTTCTAGAGAAAATAAGATAATTGCTGCAATCATAAGGCAGGTGCTTTGTCAACAAGCAAGACTAAATCTAAAGCCATATCCCTTGCTTTGCTTTGTCTTCACCCTTTTAACTCCAAAATCTTGGTTAATTCAACGTACCATAATATTTTAACCTCTTAATCCACTAACTTCATAGTCTTATGTACCTTTTTGGAACCATCGGGGAAACACTAAACTATAATAAGGACCCTACACAAGCAAAACAAACAACAAATAGCAGAGAACGACAAAAAAAAAGAGTGTGCATGTACAGTTTACCTGGACCACCAGCCGTCCGATGCTCCTTTTGACCTCGTCTAAAACTTGATCCAACTGTGCACATACAACAAGAAATCTTAAAAGGGATAAGCATCAGTAATGTGAAGGGAGCCTTCCTCCTTCCATCTTCGAAGCTCCGTTAAAAAGTCGCTACTGACGTTACTTTTTCGCCTATATATACATATAAACGTCGTCACGTTAAATCTCACCCATATTCAAAATCTCTTCTCTTCAGCATTTCAAGAATTAAAACCTCCAAACGCACGCAACGCAACAGCTTGCTAAGTTGCAATGGGTACACCGAATGTAAAATCGGCACTGGAGATTATCGAGCAACAATTGTTTGACGAAAATTCTCCTATGCCGAGATTTAATTCGGATTTCAACACAAATCAGTGGATGAATGAAGTGAAAGCTCAAGTTTCCGGCTCGCAATGTTCACAAACTTCCAGTTCTGATTCTTCATTAACTATCCCAGATTATAGTTACTTTAACGATGCCGTTTTCTTTGAATTTGAATCAAAACCTCAAATCGTGGATTTTGTTTCACTGAAATCCACAGAATCTTGCTCTCAATTGACCGATGATTTCTTTGAATTCGACACTAAACCTCAAATTCAATCGAAACCGAACAATTGTTGCTCGGAATTCGAATTGAAGCCTAAATTTTCTCCAAATTTACCCTCTCCATCTACTCGCAAACCTTCGCTGAAAATCTCGCTTCCTAAGAAAATTGAGTTGCATCATTTCTCCGACGGGAATAACCAGCCAGGATCTGAGAGTTCGGATATTGTGGCGGAAGAAAAGCATTACAGAGGAGTTCGACGGAGGCCGTGGGGAAAGTACGCAGCTGAGATACGTGACCCGACCCGGAAAGGGTCACGGGTCTGGCTGGGGACATTTGAAACGGCCATTCAAGCGGCCAGAGCCTACGATCAGGCCGCATTCAAGCTGCGCGGCTCAAAAGCCATCCTCAACTTTCCTCTTGAAGCCGGCAAGTGCGACTCAAGCACCGAGGCTGGCACGTGTGAAACGAAGCGGAAGAGAGACGTTGAGGACGAGGAAGAAGAGAAGAGAGAAGTGAAGACGGTGAAAACGGAATGCTGGGAAACGGTCAAGGAAAATCCTTTGACGCCGTCGAGTTGTGCGGCATTTTGGGACTTGGAGTCGGACTGTGATGTGAAAGGGATTTTGAACGGTCCTCTATTGTCGCCGTTAGGCTTTCCACATTTGATGGTTCTTTGAGTTTTAACTAATGAAAATTTTGGATTGTATAATACCCATAAATTTTTGATTTTATAATACCCACATAATCTTTTCGGATAAATTCTTTGGTTTGCAAAATTATTACAATGATCTTCCTCTTTACCACATTATTAATTGACCCGTGGCATAATTTTTTTTTTAAAAAAATAAAATTGAATAATATAATATTTGAACCCTTAATAAAAAAAAAAATAAGGTATTGGCAATCCTTAACGAAGGATGTATGTAGGTACATACATACACACACACACACATACGCATGAAGGATGCAAGTAACAATCAGCCTACTTCTATACATTCATTTTGAAGTTGAATAAGCTAGCTAGCCTGAGTTCTAACTATCACTAATTAATGGCTTCTTCGATCAAACTGATATATGTTAAGATGGGAGCAAGACTCACGAGCAATAGGAACTTACAACTTCTCTACCCATCCCATCGATATCTGTTTTTACTCTACATCTAAATTGTATGGTTATTTATTAATGCCTTTGACTAAAATGTATGTACGTTCCAGTATTAAAATTGCAACTATTTCATCACTAAATTCTTACCCTTTTTTATATATATTTAAGGAACTGCTAATATATGTTTACTGTATATATATTAATAAATACAAAAATTAAAATATATGATAAACAATTTAAAATGATTAATAAAAAAAATTTAAAATTCTCAATAAAATAAAATTAAAATAATTAATAAAAAATTAAAAAAAAATTGAACGTATTGTACTATTCCTGTATTCGACAATCATTACATACTACGTCTTGATAAGCTTTAATTATGAACAGTTGCGTTTGTGTGGCCGCAGCTGTTCTTTCTTTCGCAATCGTATCATTTTCATATACATACATGTATATATGTATGTATGTGTGTGTGTGTGTATATATAATTAAGTGATGGTAAACGATCGATGCATCACCCTCACTGTTTGATTGATTTTATTTAGCGGCTGGATCTAAAAGCATGCTCGTACCTTGCATGCAAGTTGACGAAACCAGCAGTACTACTGTTAACTGTATATGGTCCATGCAAAAGGTAATTCCAATATATTGTCATATGTATTTGATATAAATTCAATTTTATGGTTTATTTTAGACTACTTAAAGAATGCGTGCGCCCACGAATATATTTAAACTCTTAATTTCATATATATATATATATATTGAAAGAAATTATAAATAATTATATTAATAATAATAATAAAGATATAAACTCGTTTATAAATTAATTAAGATACATAACAATAATATAACACTTTTGTATATATATATATATTAGAAATAAACAAACGGATAAAAAAATTTGAAGTGTTTAACAATATTTTAACTAGAGTTGATACGGCCGCGATTTTTGGCAAATAAAGTATTAAGTAAGTCATTTGGGTTTGAAAAGTGAAAACATCCATGAATTAAGACTGAAACATTCATTGTATTTCCCATAAATGAAATGAATAATTAATATCACCGATCGGTCAAAGTCTTCATACTTGAACAAATGGATCTTCTTTCTTTCTCATCACTTAAATCTTATGGATATCTATATCTATACAGTTGTGACGTAAAGGCGGAAACAAGTTGTGGCCCAGAGATCAAGAATTGTTTAACAAAGTCGGGGTTTGTATTATCTTCGAAGGATGGCAATATTTGACTGGTATGTTTGACTTTGATGAATTCAACATCTGAAGAACAACTATCTCCTTATTAATCTTCAAACATGTTGCAATCTAAATTTCGTCAATTGTTGGGGAAGGAGGATAAGGTCAATTAACCACGTGAATTTGAAAATTATAGGGATTACAGACTCCATAAAAAAAAAAAAAAAACTGACATCCAAACTCAAGGCATTATCATTCACTCATTTGAGTGAAGGATCTGCAGCAGCTCGTTCCACAGTTCATTTCAAAATTGTTGAAACCCCACCAGCTACTTGCTCTATTACCTTCCCTTTCCTTTCCGCTACGGTCTGAAACTCTGGTCCTCAAACACGGCAGTGATTGCTAGGTCGTCGTCACTTTCTGAATCAATCAAATCAATGAAAAATACAAAATACAACTATCAATCAAACCGTTGGGAGTATAAAAGATTACAAATACAAACTTCAAAAGTAACAAGATGAAGAATGTAAAATTCCTCTGCCCTTTGACAAATACGTTATGGAATACAATCAAATTTTATACCTACTTTATTTTTTTTTTTAATATGATTAAAAAAAAAAAAGAATATTAATATATTTAGTCGGGGTTCTGCTGGGACTAACTTTTTTTTAAATATGTGATGGTACATTTAAAATATTTTTGTATTTATTTTAAATCTGACCCTTTTTAAATATGCGATGGTGCATCCCAAATATTCGTTATTTATTTTAAATATGCGATGGACTATTTAAATCGGCGTGGCTCAATATTTATTTATTTATTTATTTTAAATTTGTAATAATAGAATTATTTTTATATAAATTAACATGATAAAATTATTATTATTATTATTAATGTTTAAACCTGAGTATTTAATTGGTGAATGACTCCTTAGTTGAGGTAGTTTGAACATTTTATAGTGCCAATTCTTTTCTCTACCTAATTGAAGTATTTTCCATATTTTCTAGTAAAAACTCTTCATTTTTTCAATTCCAGTTGAGGTGGTTTGGGCGTTTTCTAATGATAACTCATTTTGGGTGATAACTCTTTTCCCTATCCCTAGATAGTGCACCCAGATACCGCTCTTTTCTCTATCCGTGATGGAGCAACCCATATATTTTATTATTCTAGGTTATCCAATAATAATTTATTCCCTAGTTCAGGTGGTTTGAGTATTTTCTATTGGTAACTCTTTTCCCTATCCCTATTTCTGTAATAGTGCTCTCAAATATATATATATATATATATTTTATCTAGCTCAGATATAATACTTTTTCATATCTCTATATCTGTGCAGTGCGTCCTTATATTTTTTATCTAGCTTAGATGTAACTCTTTTCCTTATCCTACACCTGTGATATCCCTATATCTGTGATAGTGCATCCATATATTCTTTAACTAGCCACTCTTTTCCCTATCCCTATATATGTAATGGTGCAACTCATATATTCATTATCCTAGAATATCCAATATTTGAGCATTTCCAAGCGATAATTCTTTTCCCTACCCTTATATTTGTGATGGTGCAATCCTAATATTCATTATTTCAGAATATTTAATAATTTTTACCCATAATAATTTACAAAAATAAATCTATCCCGCATATATTTACGGGAATCGAACTCGTGCCTTTTGGTGGGCATGACCAAACTCTCTCTTGAGGTGCCTTTTTAAATATAAAATGAAAATAATAATAGAGGAATAAATGTTGGTTGCAATTTGCACGTCATGATGATGTTACTTCATTATAAAATTATTTTAAATATAAAAGTAATTTAAAAAATTATAATAACCAAAAAAAAAAAAAGTCTTTGAGCCTTTGCTGACATGGAAAATTTGACTATTCGAGCTAGGTGATGATAGACAAGTTCAGTTCATGTGGGGTTGGGGTTGCGTGCAGTTGTTATGGATTCTTGACTTTGACTTTGACCACCAGTCAGCTTAGCTAACCAAAGCTAAATGAGTCCAGAATAGATGTCCAGCTGAAAACCCCGGTGAGAATCAACAACGAAATCATTCATTCTTATCTTATGTTGA
>JAXCLQ010000011.1:5543483-5559974 GCA_035584115.1 Cedrela odorata
TAATAATAATAATAATAATAATAATAATAATAATAATAAAATTGAAATCGAAATCAAACTAAATACATAATTTAGGTGGCCGGTGACAGTTGCTAATCTAGTCTAGTCCAGTTGGCGACCCTACAATATTATTATTATGTACATCCATAATATATATTTGTGGTCCTTCCTTCCCTGCATGCAATTGCAAGTTCAACCTAATTCTATGATATTTTTTTTTTGTTTTCTTTCGAAAATATCAATGACTGCAGGCAGTCATGGACTTGCTTAGCTTTCAAAATTTTCATATTCTTATTATAAATCTTATTGTTTAATTTATTTTTAATTAAATTACACTCAAAGTGACAATGTTTGAACAGATATTTAACACATACAGTATATATCATACACTCATTTATCTTATACATCCTATCTCCTAAATTAGACCCCATCAAGAAACATACATTAATCTTATAACTTAAAATAATATCAGAAGGAAAACATACATTAAATTACAGAAATTATATTATATTAGTATGTGAACATTCAACATTCCATTCCATGTACCAGATTTTCTCCGATTTAGACACTCTAGTAATTAGCTATTGTTGAACTACCGTGAATTCTTTTTTGATTTTTCTTTACTCATGCATTGACATTTTGCATGTTCAAGTTCTAGACTGAATTTCTGGTGTTATGATAAGTAGTGACTAGTTCTTGATGAGATAAGTGAATTCATGATTGATTTCACTTTGTTTCCTAATCTATTTGCAATGGTAGTTTGATGTATGATAATGAGCTGGTGATTTAGAATTAGAGTTTTTAAGGAAGTGATTTCTGAATACATTGTGGTTGTTCTCATCAAGCTCAAGTTTCACCCTGACAAAGGAGCAAAATAGTGGAGTGAGCAATCGTGCATTGTTTTATCTCAATGTGAATGATCTTACACCAGTAAACAACTACCTCTACTGGATCGGGCTTGGGATTTTCCATCCGGGTATTGAAGGTATGGGAATTTTTTGTTTCTTGGTGTTTTACAGTTTCAATTTCTTTTTGATACAAATCTGAACAATGTGCCTTCTTATCAATCGTAGGAGTTATGGCTAATAAATTGTGGATAATTTGTTAAATATGGGTTTGTTTCATTTGGTTGATATGAAATCTTTCATTCATTTCTATGAATTGGCTAAAATATTGTGGATTCTATTATGGTTGTTTGTGATGGGAATTTATGATGATAACTATGGAAGTAGAAAGAGTTTATTTGAAATGAAAATGCCAAGAGTAGACTGTCCACTTGCTTTCAGACTTGACACTAAGCATATGGTTGGATAAAAAGTCAAAGTACAAGGATGGAAATGACCAAATTCTCAAACTCATTCGTGTGCAGGCTTTCAATGTATGGGGTATGGGGTCTAATGGCAATTACTTAAAGGATTTGCTTACCATGTATTGGTGTTGGTCGTATGGATCATTAGTGTTCATGTTTGTGCTTAATATACTTGCATAGACTACTTCAAAAATTCAGTAAATGTTTCGAACTTGTAATGATACCTTATGTAAGGGTTGATGTTGTTACCAAATTTGTTAATGAACTTAGATGTAGACTAGTAATGTTATAAAAAATACTACTAATACAGGTGTATGAGAGGGAAAAAATCACGTTAAGAAAATCTGAAGGTTGAGAGAAGGTTTCTCAAAAAGATAGTCTGATTGAGTGCTATTCAGTATTCGGATTCGTAGCCTAAAGGTGTAGTTGTAATTAAGAAAAGGAGAAGTAGAATACAATGTCATCAATTATTGATTTAGCTTCCTTGGAGTTAAAGAACCACATTGCTTACCCGATTCCATTCTCCTTTGCCAAGTTCAAATTCTGTTTTGACTTTTATTCCGTTTAGGGCTTTTGGTATGAAGCTGCTAACTTTAATTGTTTTTAATTCATCTATCTGGTAGATTATCACTTATTACTTGCACAATTCAGGGAAATACTTGTTGAGGAGTCCAGTTTTACCTTGTCCTCCCTACCTTTCCTCTCCTTTTCAATTTAAGGGCCAATGTTGGCTCCAAGTATTACTGAGGTGCTAAGTTAGTAAGTTTCCTATCGAAAAGGAAAGCAGTGATAATTGGCTATCTATGATACTTTGTTAACCATTAAAGATGAAGGATCATACTTTATTCCAATTTTTTAAGGAAAAAAATCATTGAGAAGTCCTGGTCTAGACAGTTCTCTTACCAAACCTTTAAGTAATCCTATAGAAAAGCTTAATAATACAATACGAGTAATGTACTTGCTAAAACCGTAATGGTATAGTTTGAGATGATGTGTGAACTAACATGGAAAAACGTATGCAAATTCTGCATCTCATCTTGCGACCTTTGTAGGCAAGTTTCTGTACATGCTATCTTAACTATTATATGATGTTTGTCCACATCATACATTGGTCTTTGCCATTTGTCCTCTGCTTTTGTAATACAATTCTTATGATACATTTACTATATTGGACATTGTTTTGATGATCAGCTCATGGTTTGGAATATGGCTTTGGTGCCCACGAGTGCCCTACCAGTGGAGTTTTCGAAGTGGAACTAAGAAGTTGTCCTGGCTTCAGCTATAGACGGTCAGTTGTTGCAGGGCATCGCCAACTTGTCTCACTCAGAATTCTGGTCCTACAGGAGCATCTTTCTGGAAAATATCATGGGGACGCATCATTTGATAGCCAAGAACTGCAACCATTTTACCGAAGAAGCCTGCTTGCAGCTAACTGGAAAGCCTATTCTAGGATGTGTAAATAGGATGGCTCGATTAGGTAAGAAAAAAATTCTCTCCCTGTGTATTCATGCTACCTGAGAAGCAACCTTGGATTTCACCAGGTAGTTGTTAGACTTGGTAAATTGGTTATACTTTTAGGTGTCATGTTTCAAGATATGCTGTGTAATCTAGCTCTAGATTATTGTGGCTATGTTCAATAACTACTCCTATGTCATTATTTTCCTACCGTTGTATGAAACGAGGAGAAGTATCTCAGATCTAACTGAGGACTCATGCTGTGAAAATATTTTCTAGTTATCATACCGGGCTTCGGAACAGTGTGGGTAGTATAGTGGCTAGCTTTATGCACCTATTAATGTTTGTACCTTTTGGCTCACATGTGATTTGATTTTCATTATCTGATAGGATTCAGATCACAGCAATCAGATATCTTCCAGATCATCCCACATATTTTGGTAAGTTTATTCAGATAATTATGCTTACGAGCCTCATTACTTACAGATTTTTGGTTGTTTGCTCAACCTATCTTTTGTTAGAGAAGTTCAGCTAGATTGACTGCCGAAGTCTTACATAAGATGTGAATTGAATAAAACACTGACATAGCTTCTTCTTCCTGTTTTCTTTAGATTAGTTAGAGCTTAAATACCAAAATCGGGCCCCTATCCACCGGCAGCAACCTTTTAGGTATAGTGATATAGTGATTACTTTTGTCTGCAACTTAAAATAAAATTCATAAATAATTATTATGTAAATAGAAAACATAACCTTTCATTGTATATATATGTGATTTTGCTCACCATATAAGCATAATAATAAATAACGAAGATAAAAATAAATAACACAGATTTATTTATGTGAAAAAATTTTAAATTAATTAAAATAAAAAATTATAGATAAAGTACAAAAATTTATTATAAAAAGTACGATTACAACTTTTTTCTAAAAATAAAGAGAATACAATTTATAGAGCTTTCTCTCAAATATTAAGAAAATTATACTATAATAAAATATTTTAATATTTCTGTTTGAGAGAAATTGAGTGATTGAGAGAATTTAAAAGGGATGATAAAATAGAGTAAGAATCTCTTCTATTTATAGAAAATTCATGGTCAATCAATATTGACCAATGCATGTGAAAACTATTCCAATTGTTAATCCGGCAACTTTGAAAATTAATTTTCAAAGTCAATCTACTAATTTTGAAAATGTCCATCTATATGTAACATTTTTAAAGTCAAATCCTTAACTCACCTATATGCAGTATTTTTTCACGTAAAAACTTGATTGAGAATCAATTATGTCTCCACATCAACATTTCTACTTTGCCATTATATGTCACTTACGTTTTTGCTAGACCATAAGAGAATTGACACCATTCGAACTTATCAGTATTGATTGACATAGTCAAAACATCTATTAGGTTATCCTTGGTTTGTATTTTCTATATCTCTACACTTTCATTCTTTACCACTTCTCGAACAAAATGGTATTGAACACCTATGTGTTTTGTTCTGGAATGAAAGATTGAATTTCTTGCAATGTGTTAGACACTCTAACTGTCAAAAAATAAATATATCTTTTCTTGTTTGTGCCCGAGTTCCTCCATGAGCTTTCTAACCCAAATTACTTCCTTGCATGCTTATGTAGTTGTCATATATTCTGCTTCTGTTGTAGTTAATACTACCACACTTTACAATTTTAAAACCCAACTCACAGCTCCTTCTGCAAATGTAAACACATAGCCAGTAATAGATTTCTTTTTATCAAGGTCACTTGCATAATCCTAGTTTACTTAGCCTCTGACAATATATTCTAATCCTCCATAACATAAAGCAACATTTGAGGTCTCCTTAATATATCTCAAAATCCTCATTACAACATTTCAATGATCTTTCCTAAGATTCACCATAAATCGACTGATTGCTCCCACTGTTTGTGCAACATCTAGTATTGTATATATCATGATGAACATTAAACTTTCTACTATTGATGCGTACGGTATTCGAGCCAATTTTATCCTCTCTATTTCATTGCTAAGACACATTACTGAAAATAATTTGTAATTCACAAGAACATTTTCTTTAAATAATTTTTCTGAGAAAGCCAAATCTTCCTATATTTTCTATCTTGGTGAATTTGCATCCCTATAATCTTGTTCGCTAGTCCCAAATACTTTATATCAAACTCTCTAGCTAATTGTGCATTTAATTTTTAGACTCATTCTTTGTTGGGGCTTATTGCCAATATGTTGTCCAAATACAATAGTAAAATGATAAAATCATTATCACCAAACCACTTAAAATACGCACAATGGTCTGAATACAGTCTGCTGTATTCAAGATTTGGTTAACCTGTAATTAAATCTCTTGTACCATTACCTTGATGCCTGCTTGAGACCATACAAAGATTTGGTTAACCTGTAAACTAAGTTCTCTTTATTCTTTTCTTCAAAACCCTCTGGTTGAAGCATATAAATTTCTTCTTCAATTTCTCCATCAAGAAATACAGTTTTTACATCTAGCTAGTATAAAAATAAGTCAAACGTAATGCATATAATTAAGACTACTCTGACAGTAATAAGTTGTACTATAGGTGAAAATATCTCATTAAAATCGATGCTTTCTTTTTTTAACATACCTTTTAACTACAAATCTTGCACGTTACCGCTCCATTTGATCATTGCTATTCTGCTTGATCTTGTAGACCCATTTGTTTCTAATGGTCTTCCTTTTATGTGGTAGTGGCACAAGTTCCCAAGTCTTGTTTTTATGAAGAGCTTCAATTTCCTCTTGCATTGCTGTTATCCACAAATGTGCATCTGAGCTACTCGTTGCCTCTTGAAAAGTTAATGACTTCCCATCCTCTATTAAAAGATAGTATGCATAATATATTTGATTGCCAAGATGATGTTTTTCTCTCACGAGTTGATAGTCAAACTTTTGAAAATTTAAACTTAACTGATTCTTCTTCGAGCTTTGGTATTACTTCAGAAGAATCTTTATGCTATGATTTTCCTTCCACACCTGAACTATAATCGTCTTTAATTTCTCCTCTTCAGTGTTATCGCCATTCTTCTTTTGTAATTTATTTTCTACAAAAATAATATACCTACTGATGATAAGATTGTAGGTAGTAGGGTCTTACAAGCGATACTCCTTCACTCTATCAGCATACCTTAAGAATATGTATTTCTTAGATTTTGGATCCAGTTTCGTTGTTTTTCACTCAATCAGCATACCCTAAGAATATGTATTTCCTAGATTTTGGATCTAGTTTCGTTGTTTCTTGAGACTTGTAGATCACATACACAAGACTTCCAAATGTATGGAGGTTGGAGTAGTCAGCTGGTTTGCCAATCCATATCTTCATTGGTGTCTTCAACTCAATTACCGTTGATGGTAACTGATTTATTAGATAACATGCGGTATTAACAGCTTCAACCCAATAAGACTTGAGTAATTTTACTAATCTCAACATTACTTTTGTCCTCTCTAACAAGGTTTTATTCATTCGCTTGCCACCCTGTTTTGCTAAGGAGTGTATGCCGTAGTAAATTATCTTTTGATCCTTTCTTGCTTACAAAATGCATTAAATACATCATTGGCGAATTCTCCTCTATTATCCATCCTGAGATACTTGATCTTTTTTTTTTTTTCTAGATTCAAGTTCTACTCATGCTTTAAAAACTTTGAAGACTTAAAACACATCTTTTTTCCTCTTGATTGAATACACCTAACATCTCCTATAATAGTCATCAATTAATAACATAAAGTACTTTGCTCCTCCTAAAGACTTAACTAGTGCTTGCCAAATATCTGAATAAATTAACTATAGAATTACTTTGTTTCTAAAACTAAATGTGCTGAACTTCAATTTGTACTGCTTACTAATAACACACTGTTCACAAAATTGTAGAGATACTATTTTGAGTTTAAGAAGTAGCTTATGTTTTAAGAGAATCTTCAAACTTTGTTTTGACATATGTCCGACCTTTCAATGTTATATCATCGTTGATTCTTATCTGTAATTTGAAGATAAGAATGATGCCTCTGCTTCTTGCAATGTTTCTCCTTACAACATGTACAAGTTTATAACTACCTTTTCCGCTTTCATTACTACAAGCGCTCCTTTTACAATCTTCATAATTATTTTCTGAATCTGAGTTTTACACTCAATCTCATTTAATTGTCCTAAGGACAATAGATTCTTCTTAAGGCCTTTCACATGTCGTACCTCCTAAATAATGCGAGTCGTGCCATTATACATGTTTAATTTGATAGTCTTAATCCTGACAATCTCTGAGGCATGATCATCATCTATGAACATATATCCTCTTGAGATAGGCTTGTATTAATAAAACCATTCTCTTCGATAGGTTATGTGCTATGTTGCTACTGAATCTATGAGTCATATATTAGCAATTTTTTTCTACCTTTAGTGACTATTGGCACCTCATTATACAAGTTTTCTCTATCTCTTGAGGTACTTGCCATATTTCCTTGAGAATTTGTATCTACATTCTTTTTATTTTTTCAATATTCTTTTTTCACGTGCTTGACATTGCCACAACTATAGCATTTAACTTTTTTCTGACCTTTTGATTTTGATCTACCATGATTTTGACTCCTATTAAAGCCAAGTTTCGTTGACCTCTCTTTCATTACCGATAGAGTCTCCGCTTGATGCGAACTTGCCAATCTATTTTTTTTATTTTTACGTTTGTTTTCTTCTTCCAATACAGTAGTTGCTATATTGCAAAAACTAGGTTATCGGAGCAGGTGCCTTGAGTTATCAAGTTAATAATGAGTTAATCATACGAGTCTGATAGACTTTGAAATAGAAGTTCCTCATGTTCATTTTCCTCTATTTTATAACTTAACAATATGAGTTGCAAAAAATAAAGTTTTAAGAGTGTTAATGTGCTTCGTTACTATTGTTAATTCTGACATCCGAAAAGTGTAAATACTTCCCCTGAGGAAAATCTTATTGTGAAGTGATTTTATCTTATACCTTTGGAAAGCATTTCATATCTCTTTTGCTTTCTTTTTCTTTTCAATGCTCAATAATACCTCATTAGCTAATTCTAAGTAGAGATTAGTCATTACATCTTCATTCATTTCATTCCGCTTATTTTCATTGATGATATTCGCTGGTCTATCTTATATAGTTGCCAAATACTTATTTTTTCTTAAGATTACTTTCATTTTTATCTTTTATAATGAAAAATGGCTTCTATTGAATTTCTTAATTTCAAACTTTGCTATCATAGTCTCAATCTTACTCGAACTCACTCTCACTATTTCACTATAAATAGTATTGTATACGTAAATTGTACCGAAACATTTAATAGTAGCAAAAGCACTATGTACGTAAAAGTACACTAGAAAAATTTTCAGGAAAGATTGGAGGGGTTGCAATGGTCCTACTTAAAATCCAAACTCCTTTGACAATTTAGAACTCTTTTGACAGAAGTTTTCTTGACATGTATGCCACCATACAAATATGTCACTTGCACCATTATACTAGGCTTTTACTATTTGCACGTATATGTAAATAGTGACACGTATTTAAACAGTACTTCCACGAACGAGTTGCAACAACCTAGAGTTCTAATTCCACTGTTAGAATACTTTAGGTCTTTTATATACAACTTAAAATAAAATTCATAAATAATTATTATGTAAACAAAAGGCTTAGCCTTGCATTGTATATATAAGTGATTTTGCTATCATATAAGCACAAAAATAAATAACAAAAATGAAATTAAATAAAACACAAATTTACGTGAAAAGACCTCAAATTAATTGGGATAAAAAAATTATAGGTAAATTATAAGAATTCACTATGAAAAAGTGAGATTACAACTTTTCTTTAAATATAAGGAGAGAATAATTTATAGAACTCTCTCTCAAGTATTAAAAAAATCACATTCAAATAAAATACTTTGATATTTCTCTTTAAGAGAAATGAGAAGTTGAGTGATTGAGAGAATTAAATAGAGTAAAAATGTCTTCTATTTATAAACAATTCATGGTCAATTAATATTGATCAATGCATGTGAAATTTTCTCAAACTTTGAAAATTAATTTTCAAAGTCAAATCGCTAACTTTAAAATATCCACTTATGTGCAACATTTTTAAAGTCAAACTCTTAACTCACCTATATGCAATATCAATATGACAGAGGCCTTAGATATAAAAACCGATTGTAAGTTCTAGTCTAGACATAGAAACCGACTGTAGGATCCAGTTTATAGTTTGATTCTGTATTTGATAAATAATTTGGCAAAGTAGTACAATGGGATAAGTGTTTATCTGCTCTCTATCTTCAGCCCAAGAGATCTGATTCTTCTTTGTGTTAATCTTAAGAAAATTGCTTTAACTTTTTTATTTCAATTACAATGCAGATGATGATATATTGGATTCTGCTGCATCATCTACAACAGGAGAGAGCAAAAAAGAAGAGGCAGATCATCATCTACTGACTACACCAATTAGTGATATTGCTTTTCTAAAAGAAAAACCGGTGAGGTAAGGAAGTATGCATTTTTTCTTCTATAATTCCTATTTTTTCTTCGGTTTTGGGTCTTCCAGTTGTTTGTAATAGTAGAATATAATCTCACATATATCAATGGACCTGTTGTTTTAGTTGAATTTGAGCTTGTTGATTTTTCCATCCTATTGTTATGCCAAAGACTTTTCTATTGATTGCATTTCTTCCAATGAATGATTATGTTTAGCATTCAAATTTTTACAACCGCCACCATAAAAATGTCATAATCATGGTCTCATGGGTTGTACAAAGATTCATAACAGGAAAATGTTCTTTATATTTTTATAATTTATCAATTTATGAATCTTGTAGATCGCATATCACCTTTGGGATTTTACTTCATCCATTTCCCTTTTCTAGTGATAGAACCTATGATTGATGTACTAGAGTTTTCCGAGAAAAAGAAGTCATGGGCAATTGATTTATGTTTTTGGAGAATAGAACATAATTTAAAGTTTTTGAAAGTAAGTTGTAGGTTTATAGAAATAACGAAAAGAAAAACTTTTTTTTTATTATTTTCACGTTTTAGATTAATTCATATGATTATTCAATAACTCTTATTAAAAATGTCCTTACTATATTTGTTTTTTGATTTTAAAAAACTAAAGAATCATATGGGTGTTTGTTTAATAGACCAGTCATCTGTTGAAACATTCAATCATTTTGTATCTTTGCTTGAGGATTAGCTTCAAGTAGAAATATCTAGGGATGACAGCAGATCGAGTTTGGGATGGATATCTCCAAACTCGCATCTGCATCCATAAAAAAAATTCAATACCATACCCGTACCAAATAAGTAACGGGTTTGATATTTTATTACTTAATCTATTTAAACAGGTACTTAATATTTACCAAACTTACACGAATATCAAGGATTTTTTTTTGTAGATTTTTAGTAGAATTTTATGCATTAATTTAAAATAAAATATATTACTCACATAAAATATAAAATACATACGATAAAGAGTATGCAACCTCTTTAAATAGTTCAGAAGCTTCATGATTGCTGACATTTTTGTCAAGATGATACTTTTCCATAATTAAGATCATGGTTCATAATTGCAAAAATGATTTTAGGAAAATAAGTCAAGCATGGATGCAATTATGTCATAGAACAATATGAAATAAAAGAGTGAATTAGACACATAAAATTTAAGACTACCAGATTAAGAATTCTCCATTTTTCTTTCAGCAAAAAAATGAAAGAAAGCCTTTATCCTAATGAAACAACGAATTAAAAAGCATTTGGTTATAATATTTCAAACTAAATGATTCCCTTGTCATTTTCATAGCTTCAAATCCATATTCATCAATTGTCCAACAAGAAACAAGTAAATCAACCACCAAAACTCATGGTACTTTATAGTATTATCAGATAGGTTACTACTGTTGTACAAGATTTTTCCATTATGATTGCCTGTATCACCATTAACCAAGATTAGTTATTGAATTTGGACACAAGATTATGCATGCACACAATTGAGCTACTTTATTTGTGGGGGCAACAAAACACACATTCACCATACTTGGGTATTACCAGACTTAGTAAACGAAAAACTAATTTAATCATTTATTATTTTTCAACAAACAAATGAAAACAACAAACCAATCAAGCACAAATTATTCATCCACCTCCATTGAACTTCAACCTCATTATTACACAAGCATACCAAAAAAACTTCAAATATTAAGGTGAGCTTCCTATAATTACTCATCAATTAAGTTCGAGTTTAAATTAAATGCACTACAATTCAATATATCATTTAACACCCAGCCTATTGCCCATTAATTAATTTTGAGTCTAAATTAGATGCAATTGTGGTTCACAAACCAAACTCACATTTCAAAATTCAACACTAACAACTTCAATGTGCTGTAATTCAGCTTGAAACCGACCTAAATTTAGCAATTCTTAAGAAAGTGAACAAATTAAACAACATTCCATTATTTCAAAATACTTGCACAACACAAAGAATAACCCAACAAATAATTTTTAGCTAAAATAACTTAAACAAAATAAAAAAATATAGAAATTTACTAGAGAGCAAGCTTTCAATAAACCGTTTTAATCTCTTGATCAGACGAATCCCTAGATGTACAAAACCTCATTTGAGTCTCTACGAATTGTTAAGGCTAAAGTCTCCTTCGTATTCTTTGAACCCATGAAAATCCAACAAAATTCTCTATTTTTCCTCCTCTATAATCTCCTCATTTTATTTATGTTCAAAGATCTTAATCGTATCTTTAAACACTGAATGAACCTAGTTGGCAGCAACTTGACCCACCAATCTATCCCCATTTTTCGTTTACGCCACCACAGACGGCGTCATTTGTTACCCTTCAGCATTCGTCACAATTGTCAGCTTACCTCCTTCCATCGCCGCCACTGCCAATTCGTCGTCTCCAAACCTATCCCCACAACCTTCCCGTTGACCACTATCACTCTCCTACACCACACTTTCTTCATTTTTTACTCTGAAAAATTGATAAGTAAGTTTAATATTAAAACGATGTTGTTTTAATACTTTAAAAAAAAAAAATATTCTTGAATATCCGTTGTAGATATTTATCCGTACCTATAACTTTCTTAAATTTATTGTGAGTTTTAAATTTATTTTTTAAATTCATTTTAAACTCACTTAAAAGTATACTAAACTCATATCGTAAAGATTGATTAATAACGAGTTTAAACGTAAAATTGCCGTCCTATAAATATCCTTTTAAAATGTAATAAGAAATGTCTGTCGTGTAAGGTTAAACAAGGACGATGTTAATGCACGAACACTCATTAGAGCTCCTTGGAATTTGGGAAACAAAGCATTTTTATTACTCATTTAAAGCAACACTAAATTGGGTGGGTGTGGAATGACTTGTGAAGCAATGACCCCATGAATGAATAATTTGAAATGGAGAAACAGAGACGGTCAAGCAGCAGAAGAGTACGACACTTTCTAATTTGAAAAAAAAAAAAAATTAAACAATAAAAAGTGGAGTAGATCAGAGAGAAACAGAGACGGTCAAGCAGAGGAGGACAACAAGAAGAAAAATATTCGGTGAATTTTTTTTATGTGCACTCATCCGATAAGATTTGACATGTTGACTTAGCCGCCCAATGGTTTCAGTATAGGCTACACCATGGTGTGGTTTAGTTTGAGTCTCAATCAAAGCTCTTTGTAACTACCACCACTGAATTTTCAAGCCCAAAAAACAATCTTAGAATACCAGTTTGGCATAACTTGCAAGGCACGTATTTCTTTTACGTCATGCAGAAATTTCCAAGTCTTCTTTTCCAGCAAAAAAGAAAAAAATAGTTAAGGGGAAAAGAACAGAAAAATAGAATCCACCGGTTACTTGAGGGCGGCTCTGCCTTCTTGCGTTGAATTGACTTAACAAGTCTTAAACCAACCACTAATACTAAATGAAAGATTTAACCAACCATCTGCACTGTACTGCCTGCCCTTTGTCCTAGTTTATTCTCCCATTGCCAGTAGTAATGGCTGCTGTTTTCTTCTTCATTTTGTTTGCAACTTCCATGTATGTTAACTCACAAGCTTTGGAAGAAATTTGCAGAACAGTAAGATGCGGCCACGACACGCCTGATATTCATTTTCCTTTCTGGGTGAAAGACCAGCAGTCTCAACAGTGTGGTTACCCTGGTTTTGAGCTTATTTGCAGAGAAAATACTACCATGATTCAGTTTCCATCTTATGGTGATTTGGTTGTAAAATCAATCTCTTATGATACCAAAAAGCTTGATCTTCTTGACCCCAGAAACTGTGTCCACGGAGTCTTTCTTAATCTCAATCTCTCTCTTTCGCCCTTTCGTTATTACTATGTTGTGAAGAACTACACATATCTCAATTGTTCAGCTAGGCTTCAGCCTTATTTTACGGAAGTCCCATGCTTGAGCGGAACCGGACATTATTTTTATACTGTGGAATCTTCTATGGCTGTGCCATCTTCTTGCTGGGCAGTGAGAACTAAGGCAATTCCATTTGCATATAGTCCTTACATCTCTGACAATGCTTTTGGCCTTGGATTAACTTGGTACTTGCCCGGATGTGAAGACTGTAAAGCCACTGGAGGCCGGAAAAGCTTCTTGTCTAAGGCAGAATTTCTTAAAATAGCACAGGATGAAGGTAAATTTTCATGATCATTATTGCTTTTTCTTCCCATAATTTGTTGGAGACCTCATTTCATGACACTAGTTTCTCACAATAGCAAACTGTTACATAGACCATATCAGTCATCATTCGAATTTATGCTATATAAAATAATAGGAAAAAAATTGTTATTGTCATAAAATTTTTTAAGTAGTAACAGTAAAACGGAAATTATTGGTCCATGTTTGGCACTTCATAGTGAGTAATTGATAATTAGTTGCTTGTGACGGTAGAAAATAAGCAGGAAAGTAACTTTCCGTCCTGTTATTGC
This sequence comes from Cedrela odorata, assembly GCA_035584115.1. NCBI lineage: Eukaryota > Viridiplantae > Streptophyta > Magnoliopsida > Sapindales > Meliaceae > Cedrela > Cedrela odorata. The sequence goes on from JAXCLQ010000011.1 coordinate 5,557,220, forward strand.
ACACCCAAATTTAAATCTCCCAGCATTTTCTGAAATGTCATACAGCTATATATATAAGGAGATTGATTGAGGCTATATCTTTGTTTGTTAAGCAGGTTTACTGTGAAGGCAAGGAATAGATGAACATTGGCATTCAGAAATTTTTGATTTCCTATGGCTGGTGCTAAAGTCCAGATGGAAGTGCAAAGGAAAATGCAATAAAAATAATAGGGCTTTCGAATTTTGTTCACATTGTCTTTTACACATATTATATGTTCTTTTTCCAGCTTCTTCAACAGTTTGGCACCTGCTAGCTAGTTTAGATTTCATGGCAAACTAGTCATGTAATATATTTATAGTAAATGCATGGTAAGAATATGTCCAAGCCTGCTCCCCTGTGAGCTTGTAACATAAATGGCATACATCAACCTCAGATATATAATATCTTATGTATGCAGAAATGTATTCTTGCAAAAAGCATAAAAAAGTTGAATCCATGGAGTATGCATAATTCACCTTTAGATCATTAGCTAACTCGTAACGATTCAAGTGGGGATTAAATATTAGAGAAAATAAGATTTTATGAAATCTGCAAATAATATAATAGAATTTCAAGCTTAGGACTAACTCAAAACATCACTGTAACCTTTTCTTTCTTTTGTGGGTGTTCCATCTTCGGAAGGCCCCGATGAGGCTAGTGTTTTCAGGTGAAAGTCCAGAGGAACTTGCTTCCCTAATAACAAGTTACTCTATTATAGCGTTCTATTGGCCATAAGCCAAGCAACTCTGTTTTCTGTACTCTTTACCATTTCCATGAACAAAAGTCTCAACAGAGTAAACTATTTTTGCAAAAACAATCCGACCCATTTAAAAAAGTTTCAAAAATGCAAAAATCTCAGATTAATAATCACGAAATGGTAAAAACTCCAGCAACCTGGTGTGAACGGATCATTTGTTTCATTGATTTTTATACCTATTTGTTGCTCTTATGATGATATGCAATAAATTAGTGAATTAGACATTAACTGTGGGGATGAAATTTCCAGGAAGAATATGCTAATTGGAAAAAAAGTTCAATGATTGACTTTATTATATTATTTTCGTTGTCATTTCCTATAATCTATTCGAAATGTTTAATCAAAGTGGAGATGAATATTTCGAATACACAAACGGAGGAAAGAGAAAGATAAAGAGAGAGACGAGAGAAATGGAGATTAAACACCTTATTCAGGAGCATCTGTTAACACACTGCTTCTCTGCCCTATGTGGTAGCCCTTTCTTTGTGACGAAATATGAAGAAGGGAGAGAAGTTGAGACTAATAAGAGAAGTATTATATTTTATGAATAAAATTGTATAAATAGTAAGTAGATCGCCTAATTAAATTCAATTAATCACACTATATTACAATGCTTTATATGGTTATAGAATATGAGCTAGATTGGTAATATATATTAGCTTAATGTAGAAATATAGTAAGTTAATGTGCTAACTATTAGGAATTAAGATTACTATATGCAAAGAAAATTTAAAATTATTTTAATTAATTATATTAATTAAATATTTATTAATTTCAATACCAAAATTATGTTATTTATCATGTTTTATAATATTAAATAAAGATAAATAAATAGATTAAGATGTTATTTTATATTTTCACTACCAATAAGACTAGAATAACACTTCTTCGAATTTTCTGCAGATTTATACTTTTGAATGTCATTTTGACCTTCAAGACATTTAAATCTGGATTTCTTCGTCAAATATAAAGTTGTAGATATTTGAGTTTTCTTTTTACAACTTCTTGAATCATATTAATTCGATATCAGAACAAAAAGTTATGGTTCAAGTACGAAAACTACACGAATACCTTTTTTTTAATCAACCACCCAAGTGTGTGACCTCTAATGGTAATTTACACAAGGTAAAAAATTAGGATTTTAAGATTTTTCCAAATCTTAATTGTGTAGAGTATCTTTTCATGAATGCTAGTTTTTGAAAAGATACAAACTGGAGAATTTTTAGTCAAGACAATTTTCTCTCAACTCTTGAAGAAAATTCTCTCTCTTATTCTTATTCTCATTCACATATTTTAAGGTCAAAATTGAGGTTTATATAGGTTTTATATTTTGACTTTTTAAATCTTAATTCAAATAGAAAAATCACTAAATAAAATTCTAATCTTATTAGTAATTTATTTTTAAATTAAATTTAATTAATCTAATTAATTAAATGATATTATCTTAATCAAATTAAAAAATTTATAATTAAATACTAATACTTTGCAAAATTATAATTTAACTTTCAATAATTTTCAAAACTATTAAATAAACTTTTAAAGTTTATTAACTTAACAATTAAATCCTTAATCATTTATGTACATAATTTAATCTTAATTTCTCATTACTTTTTAGAGTGTGACCCATCAGGTTCTTTCTTATGTTAGCAATGAAAATAGTTATAAACTTCTTAAGTCTGGATAAATTAATCTAATTAATTTATCATCAATTAACTCCTTAATTAAGAAATTGATTTTTATAAATCATCATGACTTAAAATTGAGAAAGAATACTAAATTAGTAAAACCTAGTCCGTATACGATTACTGTATGATACAATCCTTTCGGCTCATACATATTCCACCAAAGACTCTAGAGTATGGAAAATGTCTATTATATTAAATTATGATTATTAAAACTTTTGACTAAAGCTGATAATATAATTTTAGAGTTTTTTGAAACTTCTTTCAAAACTCGCCATGGCCATAAACTTATATTAT
>JAXCLQ010000011.1:5560074-5578096 GCA_035584115.1 Cedrela odorata
GACTAAAGCTGATAATATAATTTTAGAGTTTTTTGAAACTTCTTTCAAAACTCGCCATGGCCATAAACTTATATTATCACTTATATTAAAATGACACTTTTTGAGATATCGACTCAATGTTATCCAGAGCGGTAAATCCTTTATTAATCTTTCACAACCTTCACGTGCTTCTAATATTACCCAATATTACCCTATGCGCAATCTCGCTATAGACGACGCAGCTGTATTGTTAAAGCAAATATGATCTACAAATAAGGTATTATGAAGATATTAAATTTAAAAATCAGTCATACCATCGTAATTAAGAGAAATTCCATAGACACGTGGATAACACTTCATATGGGTTTCTCAAGCGGGTCAGTTCGATGAACTTATTTTCTAACAAGCATCCATATATTAGATTAAGTGAATACCTTCACTAGTAGCTTATGAGATCAGCTACTTTTCTTCTCTAAGGAAGAAGAAATAACATATGTTGATCTAATTTGGATTTATTAATATCCTAGTATTGATAATCCTACAATCGAGAACATTTAAGAATAATGAGATCTAATAAATTAAACTTAAGTTAATTTCTCTAATTGTCATTCTAAGGACTTTATATATAAGTGGTCAACATAGACAAAACTTATAAATAAATTGTTAATTTTATTAATCAATATAATAATGTACAATTACGTATTTGTCTCTATTGAATCTATGACATATAATCAACAATCTCTCACTTGCACTAGAGTCAATTTCTATAATACTTTATACTAAATAATTCAGTGTGCCTATCATGCTTTTGTTGAGATAGTGGCTTAGTAAAAGAATCTGCTAAGTTCTTTTAAGTGGGTTTCTTTTATATTTCCACTTCACCTCTGTATTATCTCTATAATTAGGTGATATTGCCTAAGTACATATTTAGATCTTTACAAAGACCTTTGTTTCATAGCTTGTGAGTTATAAGCCTACAATATATCATAGTTGGATTGTGATTGTCATAAACTACACCAAAATTTGTGATGAACTTTCTTATTAAAACTATTTTTTTAGTTGTTTTTGAAGGAATTATATGCTCGACTTTGGTCATTGAGCTTGCTATGATAGTTTACATAGAACTCTTTCAACTTACAACAACTCCTAACATAGTAAACAAATATCTAGATTGTAATTTGCTATCATCTTTGTCAGATTGAAAGCCAGTATCACAATAGCCTAACACTTTAAGCTTAGAACATCCTCCATAAATCAAGAAAAAATCATTAATCTTTCTCAAGTATTTAAAGATTGTCGCTGTCTAGTGACCTTCATTTAGATTTGCCTAATATGTGCTCATAACACTTAGAGCGAAGAACACATCAGGTCTTGTACATAGCATAATGTATATGATTGATAATATGATTGAAGCATATGAGATTTATTTCATGCGCTCAACCTCTATAGAAGTTTTAGAATACTTTTCTTTTAAAGAGGTAGATTCCATGCCTCATAGGCTAGTAATCTCTTTTTGAATCTTTCATCTTAAACATTTTAAGAAATTTGTCTATGAACATGGATTGTGAAAGACTGAGTAATTTTTTAGATCTATCTCTATAGATCTTAATTCCCAAAAAATAAGTTGTTTCTCTCAAATCCTTTATGGAGAATTTATTAGATAACTATAATTTGACTGATTGAAGCATTGAAAAGTCATTTTCTATTATTAATATGTCATCTATATATAATATTAGGAATATGACTACACTCCCACTAATCTTTTTTTTACACATAAGATTCATTTTCATTTTTTATAAAATCAAATTCTTTGATTGTCTCATCAAAATGAAGATTCAAACTCCAAGATGCTTGCTTTATTCCATAAATGAATAGTTGTAGCTTACATACCTTGTTTATATTTTCTTTAGAAATGAAACATTAATGTTGTATCATATACACATCCTTTGTAAGGATTTCATTTAGGAAGATAGTTTTACATTTGTCAAATCTCATAATCATGATATGTGCTATTACAAGCAGAATCCTAATGAACTTTAACATAGAAACTGGTTTGTCATCTACATTTGTCTTTCTCTTAAAGACCCATTTATACCCAATGAGAGTGATCCCTTCAGGTGTATCTGCCAAGTTTCAAGCTTGGTTGATTTACTTCAAGACCATTTTAGATTTTATGGCTTTAAGCTAGCTAAAAGAGTCAATATTAGATATTGTTTTTATATAACTAGTAGGATTATCATTCTCAACGATTAATGCACCAGGTTTAGCTTTCATAAGTGATCTATATCTCCTTAATTTTTGGTGTACTCTATTAGATTTTTGGAGTTCTTGATCTTATAGTTGTTTTATCACCAATTTTTTACGTGTTGAAGATGATTTAATGTTATTTTGTGGTTCTAGAACTTCACTAAGTTCCAGTTTACTCCCACTATCTTTTTTTAGAAGAAACTATTTAGTAGAAAATTAGTGTTATGTAAGACAAACACATTTTGTCCACTTAGATCATAGAAGCAATATCCCCTTATTTTTTTTAGATATCCTATAAATTTATATTTAATTGACCTTACATTCAACTTGTTAGTAGGCAATTACTTCAGATAAATATTACAATCTCAAACTTTTATAAAGTTGAAATTGGATCATTTGCCATACCATATCTCATATGGTGTCTTGCTAATTAATTTGGATGAAACATTATTTTAAAAGGTAAAGAGTTGTTTTTAGTGTTAGTCCCTATAATGATATTGGAAGATCTGTGCCAGATATCATTGATTGTACCATGTCTAATAAGGTTTGATTTCTTCTTTCAAAAACACTAGTGTTACAGTGTCCCTAGAAGAGTCCATTGTAAAATGACGTCATGTTCTCTAAGATAGTCTTGAAACTCATAACTTAAGTACTCTTCACGTCGAGCAGATTGTAGTGCCTTAATACTTTTGCTAGTTTATTTTTCTACATTATTTCTGAATTCTTTGAATTTTTCAAATGATTGAGACTTATACTTCATTAAGTATACCAAAACGTAAAGGATCATCATTAAATGTTATAAAGTAGAAGTACCCATCCTTTACTTGAATCGACATAGAGTTATATACATATAGAGTAATATACATCAGTATGTACTAGCTCTAGTAATTCAATTACATGTAATCCTTTTTTAGTAAAGGGTAATTTGATTATTTTATCAATTAAATAGAATTTAGAAATTGCATATGATTCATAATCAAAGAAGTTTAAGTAATTCTCTTTATACAATTTTGTAAATCTTATTTCATTTATATGACAAAGTCTACAATACCAAATGTATGACTCTTTTAAACTATCTTGTTTGTTTATATTGAGGATATTATTATTTAATTTTATAACATAATTCATTTGTAAACCCTATTCTTTGAACAAAGGGGTAAAATAGGCATTTAATGACATTCATTATCACACATGCATGACTTAAGAATTAATGGACACATTATCGAGGCTTAAGTGAATTTAAAGTGAGTTTAATGATGTGAATATAATAAATTTAATGTTATGATTTGAAACTTTAGCATAAGTTAGATTTTAGTATATTGCCTTACGCTGACGCATTCGGCGATTTCGCTAGTCGATTAGTGAGCGGGTTCAAAGGGCAGCGCCCTTCCGAGGGATTGGGGGTGGAGCCCTCGAAAGGTAAACAAAATTGGTTCTAAAGAATGAAAAGAAAAAAGTCAAAAATCTATCATTAACATGAAGAGATCGATACCTAGAATGAAAGTATTGATACATTCTTTGAATGTATCGATACACTAAAGATACAGGTCAATACTGATGAACAGATCGATACTTATGAAGAAAGGTATCGATATTTTATAAGTTAGAAACTCGGAAATAAATTACAAACTAACCAAATCGATACCTATGGGGAAGGGTATTGATACAAATACAAGGCAAAATATATAGTTCGAAAATAATTACAAGATAGACCAGATTGATACCTTCATCAAAGGTATCGATATATACCGAGACAGAGAGTTAAAAAATATTTACAAGGTGAACCAGATCGATACTTTCATTAAAGGTATTGATATTTCAAAAAGAGGGGGACCGATACATAAAATCAAATGTATCGATACTCAAGATTGATGTAAATTTTAGAATTTAATTTTTAAGGAAATGATTAATACCTAAACCAAAAGTATCAATACCTAACTCAAAAGTATCAATACCTAGTCTAAAAGTATCGATACATAACGCTAATTTGGGTAAAATTCAACCGACAATTTGGTATTTATACCTTCTATTATAAATACCCAAAAGGGAAGATTTTACCCCATTATCTTTTTCACTTGTTCTCTCCCTCTTTCAATCTAAAAATACCTCTCTCGTTCTCTCATTTAGATTTGACCAAATCTTTCCAAATATTTGGCTTATTCTTGCAATTTATATTGCCAAGTGAGTAACTCATTCTCTCCTCTATAAGTTGGTATCGATTTCGGACTACAAACAACAAGGAAGGAACTAAAATTCAAAGGGGAACTTGAAGCTTTTTCGTTTAAACGACAATTCGAGATTTCTAAGGACTTCTACAGGTTCCAGGTAGGTTTATTAACCCATTACAAACCTGATTTCAGGATTTAGAAAAAATTAAAATGTTAGTAATACTATTCACCCGAGGATTTCCGTTTAATCTCATGTAGGAAACATAGATTTGTGTTAATTAAGAATATTAGGAATTATATAATGCTAAATAAGCGTAAAATAACACTCGAAATGTGTATAACCATTTCAGGTGAAAATATGAAATTTGGAATAATTACAGCCGTGGGAATCCGTTGTTGGGAATAGGTTAAAAAACCCTTATTAGAATGCCTCGTAAAGTTATATGTAGTAGACTAAGGGAATTTTAGACACGAAGATTGCAAACATTGCATTTAATACATAAATATTAATTATTTGGAATCTCAGAATTCATGATGTTATATATGTATAATATTAGGCGTCGAGCACCCAAGAGAGGGACATACTAGACGTGAGGATTAGTGTGAGACTGGTGACCCTCATTTTTTATGTGAGTGGATTTTTAAATGTTTTTACTCCTAAAGTGTTTTTAGAAAACTTATTGTTTATGAAATAAGAAATAATTTATTTATTGTTGATTTGAAATATATGTGAATGATCTGTAAATGGATTTGATATGCATGTGGCTATGAAGCCAAGAAATATAAATATGAGATCAGATATGAGACCAAGTTTGATATTGAACATGCATGCTTTATATTGATGTTGAAAATGAAAGAATTATAAATGTTTATGTACACGGATTTGATTGTGGCTTTGTATTGGTAATATGGCCGGAAAAGCCAAGATTGCATGTGATTATAGATACAGGGAAGTAACCTAGGGACGGACCTATAAAGAGGCTGCCTAAGTGAGTGTGCTGTAGGTGGGGCAGTTATATGGGTGGATGTTATGGGTTGCCCATCTATGGGATTGTCAAGGACAGTCATGAGTATCACCACGTGACTAATTGAGGCTAACGTCAATGGTGAGCCAGTTTTAAAAAGTATTATGCATTCTTTATTTAAAAAGAATTATTTTATTTAAATAAACATTGTTTTACGTGTATAAAGCCCACTAACGGTCTCGAAGTTACCAAGGCTAAGGTTACCACCGAGAAAGGGAGCCAGCCTATTGATTTTAAATAATAGGCTATGATTTTATTAAAATAATTTGATTTATGTGCATTTATAAATAATTTTTTAAAAGTATATTTTTATCTACTTATGGAGTATATTCTCATATACTCACCCCCCCTCATCTTCTAGAATAGGAAAGTAAATTGGACGAATGGTGATGATCGATTAAGGGTGTAACACCCTCAGGTATTATTTTCATCATTGACTCATCTATTTGTATATTATAATTGACTTGGTATATTTTGATAAATTGTATTTGTAATTAGATATGGAAAAAAATAATGTAATTTGATTACGTACTTTGTATGTATTTTAAATTAAATATACTATTATTTGGGGGATGATTTGGAAATGTTTCGGAGAGGCAAGTTTATATAAATAATCATACAGAGATAGGTACCCAAGCAGTCTTACAGGCATGAGAGACATGTTCAGAGGTTTATAATGTGTCTCAAGGGTATGTAACGGTTATCAAATGTGGACTCCACGAGCGGGGGCGTGACATCATTGCTCAAATATTCAGTATCATAATAAATATCATCATATGATAGTAAATAACTATTGTCCTTTTTTATAAAATTAAATATTTTCTTATTTAAACAAGATAAAGAGATAATATTTTTACTAAGTACCAGAACATAAAAATAATTTTCTAACTCTAGAATTAACATACTCGATAATGATAGAAAATAAGTTCTTATGGCTAAAGTAGCAACTCTTCTTCTTTATCCACTTATAGGTGTATTTCATCTTTATGAAGTCTTCTATTCTCGTTGAGGTCCTTCATATTATCACATATGTAAGAACCATAATCGGTATCTAATACCCAATTAGAAGATTTGTTATTATTAAAATTAACCTTAATCATAAATATACTAGAGGAAAAAACAACCCCTTGCTTTTTCTTCTTAAGTCCTCGAGGTATTTTGCACAATTCCTCTTCCAATGTCTATTATTTCCATAGAAGAAACACATGCCTTTATATTTCTTATTGTTTACACCACCATTGAACTTATAGGTGTTGGTTTTTTGGGTCTTACCTTCAAACTTTTCTTAGAGTCATTCTTAAACTATTCAGAGCCACTCATAAACATCACAGAACTTTTTTGTGATTTTAAGTTTTTCTCAATAAACCTTAACATATTAAGCAATTATGAGAATAATACTATGGTAGTGATTGCAATACAAGATCAGTATATAACTGAGTTTTAGATATCTCATATCTTTTGGTGCGAGCAAGTGCATCAAACAACTCATTGAGATACAATGCGCTAGCATTCATAGACTCATGTTGCTTTTGCAACTATGATGACATTGAGCCTAACATCAAGCATATGCCTGCTCATCATCATCATGAAACTTCACTTAAGCATTGTATTTTTCTTGTGTTGCATTTTTAGCAGGTTCTAATAGAACACTTTGTTCTAAGATATGCCTAAGAACAATTCTTTGGCTACAGTACCAATCTCAATCAACTTATTAGCATCAAATATGATTCAGAGAAATATATTTGTTACTTATGTTTTATTTGGAAACCTATGTAAAGAATAAAGAATTCTTATTGAAATTATTATATTGATATAAACCATGAGATATTTGTACTTTTAATATAATGGCTATTCCCACTATTTTTTTTTTGAATTTTATTAACTCTCGTAGTAACAAAATTTATTGTGGGCTTACTTAAAATAAAATGACAACAAGGATCAATCACTCTATTTAAGTTTGATTAGGTAGGTATCTGTTACCAATTACATCTTATGTAACTCATAGACTTGTTAGTTGACAACTCTTGTCATAACAACTTTTGCCAATCATATCTTATATGAAATTTAACCTTTGCCACCAAAATAAATGATCATGGCGAGGGCCAACTCATCAAGTATTTTGGTTAAGTTAAACCATTATTCATAACCTAGACATATTCGATATAAAACTTTGATATTAATGAGGGTCAAGTAAATAAAGAATAAAAAAGTACCCAAGTTTAGATTATAATAATGGAAAACAATGATATAAACTTCAATTATTTGAATGTATTTTTTTATTTTGTTTTAAACTTTAGAATAAAGCATTTTGAATAATAGAATGCACCAATTAGGTTCTTAGGAGAGTGGTGGAGTCACAAAGGTCCCACTTAAAAACTAAACTTCTTAAACTTTTATCGTCTTTTTGACAGAAACAATTTAAACATATATTAATCATATAAGCAGCTAAATTCTAAGTTTATTAGGTCTCTTAATACATCTTATGTATTTTAAATTCATCACATTAAAATATTCATAATATTTTATTTTTAATCTTTATCTAATCTTATTGGATATATTTATCTTTTGTATAATTTTATTATACTTAAATAAAAATAGATTACTAATCATGTAATTCTAATTTTATTAGAATTTTAATTTTAATCTAATTAAAGTTGAAAACGATTTTCTCTTTTAAAATTAAGTTGTATCTAGTATTATTAAAATTATAGATTTTTAATCCCATAAAAATATTTATATTTTAATCTCATTAGGATAAGAAACTTTTACCCTAATCTTTTTAAATTTTAATTTATTTAATTTAATTTGGAGACATATTCCTAATCTTATTAAGGAAATATTTCATAATTAAAATTTAATTTTATTAGATTTAGGATATTATTAAATGTTCCAATCTATTTAAAAATCTAATTTCAAAATATTAGATACATGTAGGTAACATAAATAATTAATCTAATTAACTATTTAATTTCTAATAATAAATAATTTATTATTATTACCAAATTATTAATAAATAATAATATCATGTATCAATTATACATGCCTATCACACTCAATTATTCTCTAATTAGCCCCATATTTCAGTATAATAAATAAATTATTATATATTAAAAGTAAATAAATAACATAGACTTTGATATCATTGTTAAGAATTAAGCATACCGTATGCAGTGAAAATTTAAAATTATTTTAATTAATCATATTAATTAAATATTTATTAATTCTCATGCTTTATAATATTAAATAAAGATAAATTAATTAATTAAAATCTTACCTTAGATCTTCACCACCAATGGATTTAGAATAACACTTCCTCGAATTTTCTATAAATCTGTATCTTTAAATGTCGTTTTGACCTTTAAGACGTTTGAATATGAATTTCTTTATAAAATACAAAATTGTATATATTTGAGTTTTCTTTCCATAGCTTCTTGAATCGTATTAATTTGATATTGAAAACAAAAATTATGATTCAAATATGAAAATTACGTGACACCTTTTTCTAAATCAACCACCCAATTGTGTGACCTCTAATGTAATCCACACAAAGTAGAGAATTATGATTTTAAGATTTTCCTAAATTTTAATTATGTATAATATTTTTTTTATGGATGCTAGTTCTTGAAAAGAGATAAATTAGAGAATTTTTTACCAAGACAATTTTCTCTCAACTCTTGAAAAAAATTATCTCTCAGAAAATTTTTTCTTTTATTCTTATTCTCATTTACATACATTTTAAGATCAAAATTAGGGTTTATATAGGTTTTATATTTTGACTTTTTAAATCTTAATTCAAATAGAAAAGTCACTAAATAGATTCCTAATCTTACTAGTAATATATTTTTAAATTAAATACTATTTAATTAATCTAATTAAATAAATAATTAATAAACTTATAATTAAATAATTATAATTAAATACAATACTTTATGTAATTATAATTTAACCCCCAACAGTTTTCAAAACCATTAAATAAACTTTTAAAGATTATTAACTTAACAATTAAGTCCCTAATTATTTATCTACATAATTTAACATTAATTCCTCAATACCTTTTAGTGTGTGACGCATTAGGTTCTTTCTTATGTTGATAATAGAGATAGTTATAGACTTCTTAAGTCTAGATAAATTAATCTACTTAATTTATATTCAATTAACTCCTTAATTAAGAAACTAATTTCCATAGATCAAGAGCGGCAACTAGCAATGTATTATGACCACCAATTGAGAAAGAATATTAAATTAGTAAAATCTAGTTCGTTTACGATTACCGTAAGATACAATAATTTCACCTCATAAATATCCCACAAAAAATTATATAGTATGGAAAATGTCTACTCTATTAAATTATGATTATTAAAACTTTTGACTAAAGCTAATAATATAATTTTAAAAATTCTAAAACTCTTTTTAGAACTTGTCATGGCCATAGAATTATATTATCATTTATGTCAAAATGGCACCTCTTGGGTTATCAACTCTATGTTATCTAGAGCAGCGAAACTTTTATTGATTTCTCACAACCTTCGCATGCTTCTCATATTACCCAATCATTACCCTATGCACAATCTCTTTATGGATGACGCAGGTGTAATGTTAAAGCATATATAATCTACAAATAGAGTACCGTAAAGATCTCAAGTTTAAGGATCAATCATACGATTGTAACTGAGAGAAATCACATAGACACGTGAATAACACTCGATATGAGTTTCTCAAGCTGGTCAGTTTGATGAACTTGTTCTTTAACAAGCATCCATATATTAGACGAAGTGAACACTTTTACTAGTAGCTTATGAGATTAACTATCTTTCTTCTCCAAGGAAATAGACATAACATATGCCGATTTAATATGAATTTATCAATGTCTTAGTGTTAATAATTCTACGATCGAGAATATTTAAGAATGATGAGATCTCATAAATTAAACGTAAGTTAATCCATCTAATTGTCATTCTAATGACTTTATATATAAATAGTCAACATAGATAAAACTTATGAATAAATTACTAATTTTATTAATTAATATAATAATGTACAATTATATATTTGTCCCCATTAGATCTAGGGCATATAATTAACAGTAACATCCTCCCTCAAACTAAAGATAGGAGTGAAGATGCCATTTTAAATTTGGAATCCAAAATGCGATGGCATACACATGGATGTGCCTTCATAAAGATATCATGAAGAGTCATCTGTCGTATATGAGATCACACAAAATGACAATAAATCTCTATATGCTTCGTTCACTCATAGAAAACATCATTGTGAGCAATCTATATGGCATTAGTGTTGTCTTAATAAAGAGATGAATAGGTAGATAGAAAAACATGAGATGAATAGGTAGATAGAGAAACATTCATATCTTGAACTCGCCAATGAAGCCATAACAACTCAGAGGTAACATTTGTTATAACACGATATTCAACCTCAATGGTGGATTGAGAGACATATGTCTACTTCTTGCTTTTCCAAGAGATAAGAGATTGAACTAAGCAAGAAACAATAAACAGAGCACTAATACCATACCATTTGACTCAAGAGTTTAAACTTGTAGGTAATGACTCAAACAGTAGTATTAAATTCTAACAAACCCTTTCATGTGCTAGACTAATACTAAACGGGCTTGTCACGTGGACCAAGTCGAAAAAAAGTCAGAAGAGAGAAATAAGCTGAAACATATTCAAAAGAGACATAAAGAAATACAAAGCAAAAGTACATAAGGGAAATTCAAACATCAAACCACTTGGTTAACCAACTTTGATACCATGAAGAAATAAGAAAAAGAGAGAGAGGTTGAGACTTAAATAATAAGACTTTTATTTTATCAATAAAACTGTATAAAAGTTCAAAATTTTACAGGTGAATGTTGTAACATATAAAAGATAAGTATATCACTTAATTAAACCCAATTATCACACAATATTATAATAGTTAATATGGTAATAAAATGTGAGTTATAATAGTAACATATATTAGCTTAATATGGTAACACTTTGGTAAATCCTACAATTGCTTCTAGTGTGGATTTTATCCTAGAATATGTTATGCTTTAAGAACCCTTCTAGTAGTTTCTGTATTTGCAAACTGTGTTGGGTCAAATCCCATCTCTTTCATAAATTATGTGGTAAATTAATGTAACAGATTTGCATCTTTTTCATCCACTTTGGTCTTTGCATTATTGGTGTTGTATGCCTTAAAATTATTCGTGTTGTCAGTTTGGGGCGTATTGTATTGAATTACTATTATAATATATATGGTACATATTTATTGATAAAAGAAATTATTTCAATTCACATGCGTATGTTGCTTCTTCTATCTATACATATTAATAATAGAATATGCATATGAATTGTCTAATTTATTTAGATTATCTAAATAGTTCCTTACATATACAATATCGAATGAGCATCGATGTCACACAATAGGCACACTAAATGTCTCCGATGAATATCATGAGATGATATTAGTGCAGGTGACATGATATTTATGTCATTAGGACATTAGTGTGGATTAACAGTTAGAGAATTATTTTTCGAATATAACCAAAGTTATGATGAATTACACGGAAGTATGTTATCAATAATTTATCATATAATTATACTGGTATATTAACTACTCTTTAGACCTGAGACATTATAGTTGTTTATCGGTATAGATGCATATGGTTCATATGGTGTATAAATGCGAGACTAATCATGTCTTGTACACACAATCTAGTTTGGTCATGTATTGTTTATATCGAGATGCAAATGATTGTCAGATGGAATCCGTTAATTCGATATAGAGGATTTCGAGGTTCTGTTGACTCGGTCCAAATTTAAATTCCCAGATGGATATTAGTAAACAGCTAAAAATAAAGTCTTTGGCCAAAGCATAAATATCGTACGAAGAGTTCGTAGTGACAAGTTCAGCACGTATTGATTAATTATCTACATATAACTAAATTTAGGGTTTAAACATTTGTGAACCCTAACTTAGTTGGGATTAGACAAATGGAAGGAGATTATCTACACGGAATGTATAATTAATCATAATGAAGATTTTCTTCATTGTGGTTTAGGAACTATGGTATGTTGTTAGATGTTAACTATAGTCGTTGAGTATCTGAATAGTTCGGAATGAGTTTAATAAGATCGATTTCGACTCATAGCTAACTCCATAGTGAACGCAAAAGGTCACAACTAATAACTTGTGCTCTTCTTTACTATAAGAGAGATTAAATATTATCCACAAAGGAGCTAGCACTCTCGGAGATGATATTAGGCCGAAAACTATAAACGGTTTACGCATTAAATAGTTTAACAATTCAAGAGCTATGTTTAATAACCAAAATGTGACTTAATGTAAGTTACAATATTCCATTAATATTTAGAATTGTAAATGAAATTAAAATGAATTTGGTCAAAAATAGTTTGACTGAATTTGGGGTCAATTAGTAATTTTTTTTAAATATAAGGCCTAAGTGATATTTTATATTTACTATTGAGAAGCTTGTTGGACAAACTTTAGGATTCATTTGTCTTTGACTAAAAGATTAAGGGTATTTTAGTAAATAAGAAAAAATATAAATATATGGGCATTTTCAATTTTAGTGTAATTTTGGATAATTATCCAAAATCTTAAAAAATCTCTCTTTCTCTCTAGCAAAAGGCCAAGGTAAGGATAGCATAAAGGGATTTAATTTCTTAGAGATCTTGTAATTTCAAGGTTTTTCTCTTCATCCCTAAGCTAATTGTTAACTTAATTACATGTATTATTGATTAATTTTGTGAAAATAATGATTAAATGCCATAAGCTCTAAATGTTTAATTTCACATCATCAACGCTTTCAAATGGATTCAAAGCATGTTATGATGTTGATTATATGCTTGATTTGTTGTTGGAATGGTTGATTTTACAAGATTAAAGTTTAGATATAAATTAGAGAATTTATGGTTTTTGGAAATTCTTGTAGTTTCAAGGAAGAAGATAATGAATAATTCATCATCTTAAGAAGTTAATGAAGTCATATGGTGATTATGGAACCATGGATGTTTGATTTCATGTGATGAAATTGAAAGAAATTGAAATGGAAGTATATGGCTATCATGGAGAAATTGAAAACAGAAGTTGATTTTGTTCACTTTATAGTATGTATGATGTGTGTTTCATATTGATCATGTATAAACCCTTAAAATATTAGCCATTATTAATCTTAAGCATAAAAGTTTATGTTTTGTTAATTAATGCATGGTTAATTGTTAACTATGTATAATTATCAAGAATACATAGCAATTAAGCGTTAATTGTTGTGTTTTGATCATTAATGAATGTTAATTATATGATAATTAATTTCATTTGGTTGCTCGTTATTGAATAATTCATTTGATGAATTATTAATTAGGCTAATAAGCATATTAACATGATTAATAAATGCTTAAATCCATAAATAAGTAACTAATTAATTTGATTAATTAGTGTATGATATATGTATGTATATTATGTGATAATATATATATGTATATTGTAGTATGTATGTGTATTATATGATAATATATATACATATGTGAAGGATGTATGTATTATGATATATATATATATATATGGCATGTGATGCATGATATTATTATTAATACATAGAATATTTAATTAATTTTGGATGGATAATGTCTACTTTTTACATTAATGTGTCATTGGCCTAAGGTTTAACTTTAGGCTTATAAATATCTAAATAATGATTATGTTTTTTAATTTGCTTATAATGCATTATTTGTAACAATTTTGTATGCTAATATTTCTTTGGCATAATATGATTGGTGTAAGAGCTTCACGCATTTGCTTGTCCAAGGCCAGCTAGTAAGCTCATGGCTGCAAGTCGAGAGGTATCGTTGTGGCTTAGGGGTGCTCATTATAGGCACTATTTAGGGGTGTGATAACTAAGACATAGGTTATGTCTCCTCGTGTCACCCGAATAATATCTTAAAACCCTATTTAGGAGGGGATAGCTAGGTACCTTAGAAGGACTTTGTCCATCAGCACTCCGGGGGTATTTCTATGTACTCTTCCGCCCTTGGGTAGATAGAAATGGGTTATTTGTATGAATTAGGCTAGCTTATTTGTATTGTCTTAACATGTAGAGACGTTAGCTTATTCAGTACTTGTACGCCTTCGTTGGCTTGCTTGTATGCCTTCATTGGCTTGTATGCTTGCAAGCATTTTATCAACAAAAACGTCGGATTGTGTTGGATTACTATATTGGCTTATTTCCTCTCATTTTCTACTGTCATTATATTTTTATAGACAACTAACCCACTTGAGTTTGTTATGTGCAAAACTCGTTTAGGCTTATTTGCTAGTTGGAATGCGCTAGTGAGTGCCGCACAGACGTGAATTTCAACTAAGAGAAAGTCGGCCTATGACAATTGGCCTATGGTTAATGTGATTAATCTTAGGTTAAGTCATGTTATTATGTGATAATTCTTTTATTACCAATTGCCAAATTTTAATTTTAATGTTTTAGGAAATATTAAAGACATTATCAGGCTTAGAAAAACCTAATTAGCCTAAGTTAAATTGTTTGATTTGTTACACAAATTAAACAAATGGTACAAGCAACAAAATTACTAGTATTACAAGTAATCAAGTCTGAACAAAATAATTTGATCAATTGTTGGTTGAAAAACCCAAACCGTTGAACGATTCAATTAATTGTTCAACGGTTTATTGAAATTGTTTTTAATAAATTAATTTTCAATCATTGAAATGATTATTCGTGCGATGGATAATTCAACAGCATAAGCATTGAAATTTATTATTCGACAAATAATTTCGATCGAGCATATGAATAGTATATTATTCACGTGAATATTAGTACTGTTTATGTAACAGTAAAATTGTTCGGAATAGTATTTTTCATGCTCGTGTGTCAAGTAATGCAAATTAATCAAGCATATTTTACTTGTATGACAAGTAAAGGTAAAAAATGACATTAAGAGTAAAATATGATAATAACACATGTTATGCATATGTATACATGTATATATGATATATAAACATACATGTATATATATAGAGTAGTAATTGTTTATGAGATGAATGATTGCTGGTGTTAGTGCTTGGCCCTAAAAATAGTTTTATGAAACTATTTAATATGAGAGAATATTCACATAAGATGTGGATAATATGAGTACTTAATTAAAACTTCTTAAAAATTATCATATGTTTGCCTTCCATTGTAGGATAACTAATGATTCTTTTACATAAATTTTATACTCCATGATTTCTATTATGTGAGGGATATGGGATTTGTGTAATTGAATTGGGTTATTTAGTTTTCAGTGATATTCGAATCTCGACTAAGATTCTATTATTTAAGGTTGGGATAAGAATATTATTTGGGAAGGTATAATAGTTTAAATATAACTAGTAGTGGATACCAAAAATTTTATTATCTGAGGTATCTGAAATTAAGACAAAAAAATGAATCGAGTCCTATATGTGATACAGAAAAGAAAAATTCTTTACTTATTAAATTTAATTAACTAAGATTTATATTATGTGAGGTTAATTAATTATTAATGAGAATTTGATTCCCCACTATTTTTTCTTAAAAATCCAACGAAATGTTTGAATCCTATTTTGAAAGTGTAGGGTTTAAATTAGATAGTAAGAGTTGATATGATCAGTTTAATTGTTAATAATGTTTTCAATAGTTGAATTCATTATTTGTAATTCAATACATTAATAAACCGTTTTCTTGTGTTTTTTTTAGTTTTCTCTCTATAATTATAAAAATGTTGTCTGCAAATGTGTTTTTATAAGATTTTAGACAAAAATATACTTATCGGTTATAATTTAAAGGATTGGTTAAGAAATTTGAGAATAGTTTTCTAGTTTGAAAACTTGGGTTATGTTTTAGAGGTAGAAATGCCTATCATTAGAGGTGGATGCTCCTTTAGAGGAGAAAGAAGCCTTTAATAAATGGCAAGCTGGTAATCGTAGAGTGAGACCCTACATGTTAGCTTCCATGAATAGGGAGCTACAATCTCGACATGAGAATATCCAATCATCGTATGAGATACTTAAATCCCTATAAGAGTTGTATGGGAAAAATTCTCGTATCATCGAGTATGAGTTATGCAATACCTTATTTAATATGAAGCTCATAGAGGGAGTCCGGCCTGATTATCACATTATTGGACAGTTAGACGCTTGGGACATACGGACCCCTTATCGTTTAAAGGTAAATTTGATTCTCCAATCACTCCCACTCAGTTTTAAAGGTTTTATTATGAATTATAACCTTATTAGAATTGAGCGTACTCTTCCTCAGTTGTTGGAGATATGCCCTAGAACCAATCGTGTCATACGGTCTAGGGATATCATCCTTATGTATATATAACTTTGTCAATTATTGTAAATTAGTTTATGATTAATAAAATGACATCTATATCATTTTGCATATACAGTTGCATGTATATATAAATATTATTATATATAAAATGCAGAATGAGATCCAATGATGTATTATGATGTCAGGACTCTATCTTCAAAGAGTTATAGATATGAGTACAGAGTCTGATCTGAATACATCAAAATTAGTTTCCAGTTGAGGTATTGTCATATGGGAGTATGACATTGCATGACTGGCATATTTGATGCTGCCAAAGATTAGTATTTGATACTAATAGTTGGGTGACGAGTCTCATGTCATAAGGGCATAAACATGAGTAATACGTTGGAGTGCGTATTACTGAACGAGACCAAATATGACGAATCACATGGGTGATTATTTACTGTCAATGATACGTTACACAGCCGTACTAGTGTACCACTGGTCCTTTGACCTGAGGTATCACAGCTACCCTCTGCATTGAGGCACATCGTTCACTTGTGTATATTGCACCGGGCTAGCCACGCTTGGTGAAAGAAGCTTACTAGCAATGTGTTTAGGTGTAAGAGGACAGCTGATGACTAAGACGGAATTTGCTGGCTTAAATATTAGAGCTTGAGATCCTAGGTAGGGATGTCATACATGGGAAATGAAATCTCTGGCCAGAGTATGTTTCTTGAAAGGTGTTTTCGGATACATGATTCATGTATATGATTCGAGACCTTGTTCCTATGATTGAGTTAGGGGTTTGACGATTCCATGACCCGCACTCGATCGGGAGTCGACAGTAGAGGGACTTTATTACATGTACGTACAACTATATTGATTCATTAGTGTCTGGGGGTTGTGGCATCTTGCTAGAGGTTGCACATGATCATTAGGAACTTTGATTGCAAAGAGTTGTACCGAAGAGATACGAAGGAGTTCGTGTCCACCCATGTCGAGTTCATAGTGAACCTAGGGGTTCACACACATAGTCGGTTACTTGATGATGATGGCTATTGCTACTATGCAATAATCGTTAACTAGTTAATAATAATGTACAGATATTGATCGGGTAGCAATTTGATTCTTTATTGTAAAAAATATATTTTTCGGCTCTAACGCGCTAGCACGCGTATGCGTAAAAAATATTTCGGTTTAATTTCGGGATACCGTAAATATGATTTGCGGATGTAATAATATTAATATATTATTATTATATTTTAATATGATTATAATAATCA
>JAXCLQ010000011.1:5578196-5859594 GCA_035584115.1 Cedrela odorata
CTCTGCCAAACATAATCAGAATTGTTACCTGTAGCTCTAAGCACAAAATTACCCGTGTCAAGCATGGCAGCATTGGACACATCTGTTGCAGGTCTTTCCCATAGAGTTTTGGCTGTAGGATCTTTAAGCAAAAGGCCGGCAGCATTAAGGTCAAGTGTTGATCCTCTTGGAGCTGGATTGTCTACATCGGCATATCAAACAATGGTTTTCTCAGGTATTTTGTCGAACCAAATGGCAAGTAAGAAAAGTTCTGAATTGTTGAGTTGGCTAAATCCGAAAGCAAAATCCCCTGAAGGTGAAAGCCATGATGAGTTGTTATTGGCGCTGGACAGAGATGAAATTCACAGTTATGTCGGCCGCAGACAAATAGGGTAGTAGTAGTGGAAGATAAAGCAAGATAAGAGGAGAACGAGCCGAGGAAGCCATTGAAAGATGATGTTGCAATTGCAGTGAAGGTTTACATTATCATTAGTACGAGGACATGGGATTTATTAATTGATTTGAAACCTAACTAATTTACAAGTCAACATGAAGCACGTAAAATTTCTCTTGCTTGTTTCATCCAATTTCCTCGAACGAGACTTGCTATCAAGTCATAGATCAATATGGCATACGTCTTTGAAACTGGAAGGTTTGAACTCCTGTTGTCGGGAACTTTTCTTGAACCAGTAATAAATATATAATGCTACGTTGACAAGAATTAATAACGTGGAAAAATAAGTCAACATGTTTTATGTAATGGCCCGTCACAACCGCGTTTGTCATGCCTGATCTCAATCTACTAGCGTGGTAACAACCTCGTTTGTCGAGTCCACCCAATCTACTGGCGTCACTACAGCTCGCTAGCCTCACGGCCCACGATCAAGATTTGTCCGCTTGGACCCAATTTTCTTAAACGAGACTAGTTATCAAGTCATTGATCACCATGGCATTTGTCTTTGAAACGGGAAGATTTGAACTCTTCCTATCGAAAACTTTTCTTGGATTAGTGACGTGGAAAAAATTGATTTGAAACCTAATTAATTAACAAGTCAACATGTTTATGTAATGGTTCCGTTACAATCGTGTTTGTCACAGTCCAATCAAAATTGTTACATAAAAAAAGGTCTTTTTATATGTTACGGTCCAGCCTACTAAAGTGGTTACAACTCCTTTGTCGAGCCCACCTAACCTATCGGTGCTGCTACAGTATGCTAGTTTCACAGTCTCACTGGTAAGATTTGTCCATTTTAACCTAAAGTCTCACAGGATTTGCTCCTCCGCAGATCCGACCACAGCTGGTGCATTTTTACATAATTCGCCTCTCCCATTTGAACCCAATATTTAACTTAAGCGTCAAAGTGTAAGATGAGTACCGATTATTCTCAGCGTAAAATTTGTCGTTTGTTTTGTCCAATTTCCTCGAAGGAGACTATCTATCAAGTCAAGGATGGTTAATGCAGCAGCTATTACTGCTAAATCAATTTCGTGGAAAATGTAAGCTATAAAGTCAAAGACGTTGGCTAGTTCCAGTTTCCATTATACGAATAATCGTGGCATATGCTTTATCAGCACTTTCACGTATGATGTGTCCCTTAGGAACCAAAGCCAAATTTTCTTGTGGCTGTTCTGTTCATCCAGCAGATAAGACCGCAAATGTGACAATGCTTTCTGCTGCTAAAAGCAAACCCACTAATATACTGAGGACACCCCTTTCCTTAAAAAAACTAATTCATTAGCTTATCAAACATATTTTACAAACGGGCTTCCATCCAGCGAAATCTAGTCCAATAAAACTAAAGGGGTGTACCTTGTTTTCCCGGCGTACGCTAGCTACTTGTAGGTAACTACTATGTATAAATAACCCGTACGTATATACGTATATGTACACACTACACAGCGACAAAACGCCCTTCGTCTTCGCCGAAAGGTTCGTGTTTGGTTGGGAAACAGAAAATCAATGGAGATAGAACAGAAACAAGTGCAATTAATTGACTACTTTGTTAAGCAAGCTTCTACCCTTAATGGATCCTCTTTAGTAAACCTCATAGTGGAAGCCACGTGTCACCCTTCTCTCTTCGCCTTCTCTGAGATTTTATCAGTCCCCAACCTACTTCAGGTATTTGTATAGTTTTATTTATCAGATTAAAAAAATTGTCGTGGTTGACGGCTTCCAATCGAAGAAATCAAACTTTCATGATTTTATGCGGTTGATTGAATTGTGTGTTAATACTTGCAAAATTATCAACCGCAGCTTCAGGGAACGGAAGGTTCTTCGTACATCGATTTGCTTCGTCTTTTTGCCCATGGTACATGGACCGATTACAAGAGTAAGAAACTTGGTACTTTTACCTATATTTATTTTTATTTATTTTTATGTATTTATGTAGTATGCATGTTTGTTTGTAATTTTGTTTGTTTTTTTATGTTTGTGATTACTGATTACTAAAGCAAATAGTTTGAGTAGATTTTCTCTCAAACAATCAAATCTTTGTTCAGTTCCTTCTTGTTTGTTCAGGACGAATGTCTTTATCAGCTGACTTCTCCTTTTAGAGTTTTTCTGCCAGGTGATATACGATATGTGAAGATGTGTGTTAATGGACCTCAATCTTTTGAATGTGTACATAGGCAATGCAGTTCTTCTACCGCAGCTGGTACCAGAGCAAGCGGTCAAGCTTAAACAACTTAGTGTGCTTACTCTTGCTGAAACGAACAAGGTATTCAGTTTAACATTTTTCAGGATCTGGATCTCTAGTTTCTTGATGTTACTTTTCATGACAATTATAATTGTTGATTTACCTGCCTATTAAGTGTAATAGCACCTGTGGTTTCATGGTAATTATTAGAATTTTCTTCTCCATGTCAGGGAAGTAAAAGAAAGTCCATTGAACCAATTGTTCTTTGGAATTTTTTTTGTTATTCATAAAATTTTCTGATATTTGTTTCTCAATATTTCATGTTGGTTGTTTTCTATCAGCAGCTACACTGAGAACATGACAATTTTTATGTTAGCACTATCAAGCCATTGTACACACTAATAAATTACCTGATTTGGCTGTCTGTAAAAACAACATAAGTGGTGCATTCCTTTTGTGACCTACTGTTTCATCTCTTAATTTCTCTCATTCAAATGACATTTTTTAGGCCTTTTGCCAAGCAGGTATGGAAATAAATGTTATAGTTTTAAAAACTAATTGGGATTACATGGTTCTAATATATATTTTTTCTAATAATTACTTCATCTGGCAAGAAAATGGAGTTTTGTATATGACTACCAGTGATTTCTAGAGATGTACTGAGAAAAGCTTTATTGTAGTGTGTTAAATTTTCTGGTAGATATGACTTTCTGATTAGTATGTTCATCTTTCATCAATATAAGTAATAAATCTTCCATTGCATATGCGCTACATCTTCAAGGAAAATCTCTGGATGGTTTATCTAGTCAAGATGTACCAATGATATGCTGGTTTCCTTTAATTAATCTTATGCGAAAAATATTGGTTCTGTTTCTTCTGTGTAAATTAGCTCTAAAGATATGATTTTAATATTTGGTGAACTCTCTACTAGGTTCTCTCCTATGATCAACTTCAGAAGGAACTTGAGGTTGCTAATGTGCGTGAACTTGAAGACTTCCTTATTAGTGATTGCATGTACGTGGTATGTCTTCATACTTTATTCTTTAGATTTACTTGAACTTCTAGTCATCATTTTAACAAGTAACTGTCAACCATGGCTGGGGTCCTATTTCACAAAATGACTTACAAACCATTAAATTTAAGAATATTATTTGAGATATTTGAATATGAAAACATCAAATTTTCCATCAGCATGAAGATTTGACCAAATATAAGCTGGTCTACCAAAATAATTTTTTTCTTTCCTTTTGATTTACCTGGAAAATTGTGAATTTCTGGGTATTTCTTTTTTCAACATACCTAAAGGCTATTTCATTCCCCTTTATAAGGAGAAAATAATGATTATCTTGTGATGGTTTTTGTATAGGGGATTGTCAAAGGGAAGTTAAATCAGTTGCGAAGATGCTTTGAGGTTAAACACTTTACCTTGCTTGAAATCCTTTTTAAGCTGGATGTAACTTAATAGTGATGTTATGCTATTTCTAGGTGCAATTTGCAGCTGGGAGGGATCTGAGACATGACCAACTTGAGAACATGATGCAAAGCTTAACAAATTGGTATGTTTCAGTCAGTCATTTTTGAACATGAACTGTCCAATTTGAAGTTTGACTCAATTATTTTAGTTTGTATGTTGCTAAAAAGGACTCTCCAAAATGTCGGAGAGCTTGTTGCTGACCAACTTGCTTATTATATATTAGCCAAGTAATTGCTTATTATCGTTGAATGGCAATCTGCAATTCATTTTTTCCAAAAGTGGGATTGCCTCATAAGAGTTACCGTTTGTGGATATGTTTCTATCAGTATTAGCTAAGAGATGCCCTTATCAATTCAATGGGTAACGATAACTCTTAGTGTTGATTTGGATGCACAATGATTTTTTATGTATGAAATAAGCTGTCAGATGTGACCCCAGCTTTGTCATTCATGGTAGCATGAGTCCAGCTTCTACATTTTGTCCCTACTTTGTAATACATAATCTCTTCAATTTTTCACTGGTTTCTATGAAGTCACGTTAAGGTTAACAATGTTAATTATAAATTTTAGGTTAGCCACTTCAGACAATCTTCTTTCCACCATTCAAGAAAAGATTAAATGGGCTGAAAATATGAGTGAATGGGACAAAAATCACAAGAAGGAAGTCAAAAATCGTTTGCAAGACACCAAGCAAGCTCTCAATTTCAAGGTCAGTTGTATTATTTTTTTTCCTCTATGAACTTTTTGTTTGTTACCTAGGCTTATATGGTTTTGTGCTATGTATCTAGCCATCTAATTAAATAAGAATTTAGGATTTTTTTTTTTTTGGCTTCATATAATGCTAAAGTTGGTGGAAGTCATAATTTATTAGAGAGGGAATTAATTTTTGGCATTGAACATACATGCAAGAGATATTTATCTGAATGGTAGGATTACAATTGATTGATCCATCCTAGAAGTTTGAGCATTTTATAAGGGGTTTGGTTTGCCCTCCGTAGTTAATGGTTAAAATAGCCTTGATTCAATATAACTTTTAGACGTATGAAAAAGAATCCTCACCTTTAAATGAGTACAATATATTTGACATTTGAAGGTGCAAAACTATCAAGAGGAGTTCTTATGAGTAATGATAGGAAGCATTTGAAACATATGCATGACTCTTGACTTCATGTTCTTCAAATGTGTCAAAAGCTATGTAAATTGAAATGGATGGAATGGTTTGCATGGAAGCTTCTGAAATGCCCCATGATTGGACTGAGAATTTTTTTTTTTGGCCATTCCTTCAAATTATTAGTTCTTCTCTCTTGAGCTATGTTTTCAAATTATTTGTATATAGAGAAGTTGATGTGGATCTTGAACAAATCCACCAATGTCACAAGGTTAGTACCCAGCCAAATTTAGATGAAGTTGAGTGAGATTAATTTGTAAATTAAGTGAAAGGAAAAAGAATCAAAGTAGCGTAGATAAATCTAAGGTATAAAGGCAAAGCCATTAACCAAAGAGATAAATTCTGGCCACAAGGAAATCTAGGGTAAAGGTTTGTTCAAACTTGAAAATAAGTTCAAAATTCTTTCATTCAACTTCTAGTAGAAAACTCCCTCTTACAATGCATTAGAAATCTTTTATAAAGGTTTAGAGCAAGTTAAAATAACATTAAAATATATTATATTAAGTGACAAAGTCAAAGAGATAAAGCCAATTTCTTAAAACATAAGACAATCTCAAAATGGCAAAATAGAGACATGTTTTCTTGGTGAAGAAATTGTATAAGCTTAATTTTGCAGTCTTTGCTATTAACCTCTTGTCCTCTATAAATGAATCATTGGATCTTGCAATTAACTTTGAGCTTACTTGTTGGAACTTTTAAAGTCACATAAATCAGATATAATGATAAAATAAAATGGTAATTAATTTAAATTCCCTTGGTCTTGCCAATTCTTAACTTTTTCCTACAAGATTGATGTTTTTTTTATTTGTTTCATATAAAGTGACGTGGCAATCAAGCAAGTGAGGTGTCATTGACCAAAGTGAACATAGTCAAACCAATGGAATAACTTTGGTCTTTAAATAGGGCTTGAACCAAATGAGCTAAAGGGAAATTGAGGGTTGGGTTGAATTGGGTTGTGATGTTTAAGTGTATTTTGGTCTGGTAAGTTAAGGTATTTATGGCTGGTCTT
Source organism: Cedrela odorata (assembly GCA_035584115.1). NCBI lineage: Eukaryota > Viridiplantae > Streptophyta > Magnoliopsida > Sapindales > Meliaceae > Cedrela > Cedrela odorata. Next base: position 5,584,462 of record JAXCLQ010000011.1, read on the forward strand.
GGGTCGGGTTAGGATGAGTGATGATGGGTTATGTATGTATGGCTAGGATTTGAGTGTTTATGGGTTTGGTTCCTTGATTTGTATCATCATCCTCAGATTGAAGAGAATTTGTCCTTAAATTTAGAAGATTTTCATCCTCCAAGTATTGAGAAAGATCCCTTACATTGAATGTAGCCTAGACTTCACCCAACTCATCCGGTAATGCCACCTTATATGCATTATCACTTACCCTCCCAATGATTTCAAAAGGTCCATTGGCTCTAGGAGTTACATTACTTTTCCTCTTAGAATGAAACATTTCTTCACTCAAATGTAACTAAACTAATTCTCCGAGTTGAAAAATCAAAGGCTTCCTATGCTTGTTTGTCCTCTTTTTATAGTCCCCATTAGCTTTCTCAATTCGTTGCTTGACTTCTTCATGAAACTTCATCATTTTGATCTTCTCATTGACATTTTTGGGAACTTGAAAATTAATTGGCAATGAGGTAAGATCAATAGGGTGAGGGGGTTAACACCATAAATGACTTAAAAAGAAGAGTGGCCTATGGGAGTGTTTGGTGACCAATTGTAAGTGAATTCGGCTTGGGCTAATTTCAAGTCTCAATTTTTCAAGTGCCGACCAACCATACTTTTGAAGATATTACCCAATGGGCGATTAGTAACTTTTGTTTGATCATCGATTTTATGATGGTAGGAAGTACTAAAGAGAAGTTTAGTGTCAATCTTACCCTATAAGCTCTTAAAAAAGCAATTAAGAAACTTTGTATCTCTATCCGATACTATAGTTCTTGGAACACTATGAAGTCAAACTATCTCTCCAAAGAACATCTCTCTAAAGAACAACTCTACCACTGTAGAAATATCATCCGTTTGTAATATGGAATGAAGTGGACCATTTTGGAGAAACGGTTCACTGCCACCATAATAAAATCTTTCCCTCTTTTTAGAAGAGCAACCACAAAATTCATACTCAAATCTTACCAAATATGATTCGAAATGGGCAAAGGTGTATAAGGCTCAAGCTTGAAGTGTGCTTTGGCCCCTTGACAAGTGCTACACCATGCAATAATGGCCTAAACATTCCTCAACATTTTCGGCTAACAAAGGTACTCTTTTAGCAATTCTAAGGTCTTATGGACACCAAAATGATCTGCCAACCCACCTTCATGTGCTTCTTTAATCAATAAGTCTCTATATGAGATCATAAACATATTGATCCCTTATCAATTGGAAATCCATAACCCTTGCATCGATTTAAACAAGTAGAGAATATCTTCTACAATATCTTCTACTAAGTACTTCAGCAACAACATTGAGCTCCTCTTTTTTATAATAAGAAACTAAAGCGAATGATTGTAGAAACTTTACCTATTTGGCATGTTTATGACTAATCTTTTGTTGCCCATGGAGATATTTGGGGATATTTTAAGGATTGATGGTCTGAATACAAAACAAATTGTTTGGGTTTAAGATTGTGACTCTAATGATCAAATGCTCTTACAATAGCATAAAACTCCTTGTCATAGGTAGAATACCTCTGTTTTGTGTCATTCAGCTTTTCATTAAAATAAGCAAGAAGCCATTTGTATTAAGTAAGAACAGCATCGATTCCCACTTCGCTTGCATCGCATTCCACCTTGAACAACTTATCAAAATCTGGTAGAGCTAAGATAGGAGCTTCACACAACTTTTGCTTGATCACTTCAAAAGATCTGAATTGGTCCATTCAAAAGCATCATTCTTCGTACACTCGGTTATGAGGACAATAATGCTACTAAAATAAGGAACAAACCTTTTATAGAAAGAGGCAAGTCCATGTAAGCTTCGAACATCTGTGATGGATTTAGGCTCGGGCCATAATCTAATATCTTCTACTTTAGACTTATCCATTATAATACTATATTTGAAAATTACATAGCCAAGAAACACCACACGATCAACAGAGAACACACTTCTCAAGCTTGGCATACAATTTTTGAGCCCTCAAAGTATAAAAAATCTGCCTCAAATGATCAACATGCGTCTCATCGCTTTGGCTAAACACCAAAACGTCATCAAAGTAAACCACAATAAATCGGCCAATAAAGGGTTTGAAAACCTCCTTTATCAATTTCATAAATGTACTCAAAGTATTGAAAAGCCTGAATGACATGACTAACCATTCATATAACCCGTGCATGGTCTTAAAAGTTGTATTCTATTTATCTCCTTCCCTCATCCTAATCTGATGGTATCCACTGTTTAGGTCAATTTTTGAGAAAATCGCTGCGTCATGTAACTCATCTAGCATGTCATCCAATCGAAGAATGAGGTATCTATTTTTTATGGTTATATTGTTGATCTCCCTACTACCAACACACATGCAAACCATCTTTCTTTGGAACCAAGAAGGCTGGAACCGAGCATGGACTTATGCTTTCTTGCACAAAACCTTTTGAAATCAGTTTCTTCACTTTTCTTTGCAACTCCTTAGTCTCTATAATGTTGCATCTATGAGCTGTCCTACTAGGAAGTAGAGTCTCGGGTATTAAATCAATATGATGCTTTTTTCCCTTAAGTGGTAGCAACCCAAATGGTAAATCATTAGGAAAAACATCTTTATAGTCACTCAGCAAGGGCTGAATCATGGGGTGAAGTGGTTTAATCTCGTAAATTTCTTGTTTCTTAATCATAAGCAAAGCATAAACAGCTTGCATACTCTAATACTCCTTTCAATCTTAACTCCACTCAAGAATATGTTGTTTTGTCTAGTTTCCACCCTTTGAGAATGTGGATTTGCTTGGAAAGACTTTAAGGGAGCCAAAGTAATCAATTTACCCCCAAGCCGAAAGAAGTGTTTTTTCTACCATCATATTTAACCCCTATCAAATTGTCAAGGATGACCCAATAACACGACAAGCATCGTCAGAATGATATCGCAGAACACCTCATCTTTATAATGCTTTCCAATAGAGAAGAAAATAGTATTTGCCTTGTTACTTGGAGGCTACTACCATTACTCAACCATTGTAATTTGTAGGGCTGAGAATGTGGTGAGAGAGATAACCCAAACTTCTCCACAAGTGTAGTAGAGGCCACATTGACACTATTTCCACTATCGATTATTATCGTACATACCTTATTATTGATGGTGCAACGGTTTGGAAAATATTCAGCCTTTGGTCTTCCTAGAGAAACACTTGTGTATGTAAGGCACGCCTCAAAACAAGCATAGAACCACAATCAGTTTCCTCCACTATCTCTTCTTGTTCGGTCTCCATTTTATCATTTTTTGTTTCATCTTCTTCTTCAATTGCTTGGATGTCCCTAAATGTCATTACTCTTTTGTTAGGGAAATTGGCTTGGAAATGACCATACCCCTGACACTTGAAACATTTATTGCCACTAAGATCATTCTTACCATGTTTAGGGGGATTGAGAGAGTCTTTTCGAGGTTTTTACATTTTGCCCTTACCCGTATATTTTGGAGTGGATTCGAGCTTGGAGCTTGGAATAAGAGGAGGAACCTTTAGTGAATGTAGGTCCCTTAGTGAAAGACTTGAAACCTATCACCCTTGCACTTTTTATTTGCTTTTCAACCTTAATTGCAAGCTTCGCACATCCTCAAAGGTATAGTATGGCCGTAACTCTACCATATGAGCTATGTCCTGCTTTAATCCTCCCAAAAATTGGGCTAGGATGTGTTCATTAACTTCCAATAAATCACTTCTCATCATCAACTTATCAAATTCTCGAATATACTCCTCTACACTACCATCTATTTGCTTAAGTGTATGGAGTTTTAAATACAATTCTTGCCTATGTGATTCGGGTAAGAAACTCCTCTTAAGAAGTTTCTTTAATTTCTTCCAAGAACGAACTCGGTCATTTTTCTCTCGATCCCTTTCCTTTTTGATATTTTTCTACAAAAAAAGAGCGTAATCTTTGAAATAAAGGGTAGCCAATTTGCATTTTTTCTCATCAGAATACCCTTTGCATTCAAAAATGCACTCAATAACATGCAACCAATCAACAAAATCATCCGAATTCAAACTCCCTTTAAATTTCGGAATGTCAATTTTTGAACCCCCATCATCATCATCATCATCATAATCCCTCCTTCATAAAACTTGACACCACTAAATTCACTAGAGAAATATACATCCTCTTCATAATCTCGGGGTAATGGGGGCTGCCTTGGACATCTTGGGTGAGGGAGTGCTTCACTGGGTGAAGGAGTATGTGTTTGGGGATTATGGTTTTGTTGGCTTTGGGTAGCTTGCTCTTAAAGGAGTTGAACTATTTGGTTTAATGTAGTCATAAGGTTATTTATTTCCTCATGATATTTGAATTGACTTACTTCTCATGGTGGAGTTTGGTGAAGAGGAAGAGCTTCTATTAGCCATTTGAGAATTAGAGGAAAATTAAATGCTTGAGGTAAAGTGTTTGGGTTGAGCTGAAAACTATGTAGGAGAGGGTATGGTGTTCGGTTAAATGTGTTTGGAAGATGTTTGAATAGTGTTTAAGGTGATACTTTGGTTTTGGTCAAGGTTTAGGTGATGTATTTAGACTTCAACATTTTTTTTATTTATTGTTTGTGAAATTTCAAGTGTTTAAGTAATGAGATCTAAGGATTAGATGATGTTATGAGGTGTTTAACTAATTTAGAGTCCAATCCGGTCAATCAAAAACAAACTCCGACCAAGTTCAAGTTTTCTGGTCGAATGGTTCAAAATAGCTCACAAAAGTCACTAACAACAATCAATGTGCATTCTCCAAAAACTAACACAACTAAATCCATAACTACTGCAATTTCAAAGTTCACAACAACAACTGCAAACAGCACTACACATACAACACAACTTTAATTCTCAAGTTCAAACAACAGTTCCACAAAACAAAGTTAAACCTACACTACTTCACATAATTGACAAAACTATTCTCTTACTCTCCTTTCAATCAACAAAGTTAAGAAAATGAAGTAGATGAACTCATCTTAGCCAAATCATATCTCTGATACTAATCTTAATGTGGATCTTAAACAAATCCACTAATGTCACAAGGTGAGTAGCTAGTCAAATTTGGATAGAGTTGAGTGAGATCAATTTGTAAATTAAGTGAAGGGAAAAAGAATTGAAGTAGCCAAGATAGATCTAAGATGTAAAGGCAAAGTCACCAACCAAGGAGACCACTGCCTAAATTTCAGCCACAAAAAAATTTAGGGTAAAGATTTGCTTAAATTTGAAAATAAGCTCAAAATTCTTTCATTCAACTTCCAGCAGAAAACTCCATTTTACAATATGCATTAGAGATATTTTATAAAGGGTTTAGTGCAAGTTAAAATAACATTAAAACATATTACATTAAGTGACAAAGTAAAAGAGAAAAGATAATTTCTTAAAACATAATACAAGATAATTTCTTAAAACATAATACAATCTCAAAATGGCAAAATAGAGACATATTTTCTTAATGAAGAAACTTTTTAGGTCTAATTTTGCAATCTTTGTAGTTAACCTCTTATCTTCGATAAATGCATCGTTGGATCTTATAATCAATTTTGAACTTGTTGAAGCTTTTAAAGTCACGGGAAAGAGATAAAATGATAAAATAAAATACTAATTAACTTAAATTTCCTTGGTCTTACTAATTCTCAACTTTTCCCTCCAAGATTAATATTTCCTTAATTTTGTTTCATATAAAATGATATAGTAATAAAGTGAGGTGTTATTGATCAAAGTGGGCATAATTAAACTAAGAGAATAACTTAGGTCTTTAAATGGGGCTTGGGCCGAATGGGTTAAAGGGAAATTGAGGGTTGGGTTGAATTGGGTTGTGGTGTTTCAGTAAATTTGGGTCGGGTAAGTTAAGGTATTTATGCTGGTATTTGGTCGGGTTAGGATGAGTGCTGATGGGTTGAGTGTGTATGGCTAAGGTTTGTGTTTACAGGTTTGATTCCTTGATTCGTATTAAAAGTAATTTCTTATCTGCTGTAATATATTGGTCGATTTATCTTAACTTACATACTGACAGAAGTTTCACTATAAGCAGGCTGGTAACCAACTTCAAATGCATGAGGATTCTTTCAGCTTTGAATGGGTCGGAGAAACAGATTGTGAGGACGATCTAAGCAGATCAAAGAGGTATTTCAGTTCAAAATTTGTGCACTTCTATTGATATGAGCTGAATATTATAATCAAGTAGTGAAATGATCTCTATTCACTATATTTATGTTATTGATAAAGAAATATTTTATTTTATCTTTTAAAAGCTCAAATCAGTCCTTGAATAGTGGGGATGATCAATCAGGTTGACTGTTTGTGCATCCCTACTATTTGGTTCGATAATCTATAGATGACACGTTCCTTATTTCGACATCTTTCTTGTGTTCCATTAGTTATAATTTCATTAATTATGAAATTGCAGGAAACGGTCACCAAAGAATTATATATAACGAAGCAAGGATGGGTTCTTTGATGCCCTTCAGGTGACTTGCTTGGTTTTTTTAATGTCATTTTAGATTAGAAACATATTATATAGAGTTATTTCTCAAAATTGCAAGTGTTCTAACTCGAATCATGTGTCAAACAAATTCAGGTTGCGGCGCAGCCAAAATTTGTTCAAAGTTAATACAGAATGGTAACCAAATTTCTCTTTAATGGATATAGAATTGCGAAGTGACGGTATTGCTAGTTGAAAGTTTAAAAGGGCACTCATGTTTCAGCCTGAAGCTTCAAATCTAACTGTGATAAGGTTAATGGTGTTCTTTAGTCCGCGTGCCACACAACACACACACACACACACACAATTAGTGGATTCAATGGAATTTATGATGCTATATTATTTGTTACTTAACAAATCAAGGGACTGGCATTCTGCACGTCAGCCATTAACAAGCAACAACGACTTGAGTAGAAAAGTCTTGTTGCATTGCATTAAATGTAGCTTACGTTATCGAATGGTGAATGAATTGGTTGAAAGGTATTTTTGAATCCAATTGAAAATGTTGAAATTTCAACCTGGAATCCAGCGGTCAGTCAAGTCTATTTTTCAATGTCAAACATTTTGCTTTTGGGATAAGCTGCTCTGCCGTCGCTTGGATCGTACGCCATTCTTCTACCTTGCACGTGTGTCCGCTGCGTTTGTTGTTGACATGACCCAGTTTGGGGGCTGTTGCTTTCTTGCCTTTAATACAGTATTCTTGTGGATTATCTCACCTCTTTAGTCAAACTTATGGTTTTAAAATTATTCAAATTAAATAATGATCCAAAATCCTGTAAAATTATTATTTATTTCATGACCATAGAGTGATAAAAGATGAAGGTCATTGTAGTTACAGTTTTAATTATTTTTAATAATTTTGACTAACGATAACAAATTAAACCAAGTAAAAATATGGTTGGTAACATGCATTCTCTCTTATAATCCTATTACATCAGTTTCTTTTAGATACGATTGTGGGTACACGAGATACGATTGTGAATGACCGATAATATTTGTTTTCATTTTCTTGAACCATTGAACTGTTACTCTCCCTAAGTGAACTTGGCAGTCTTGAAATTTTAATAAATACTAATTTCTTTAATTATTATCTTATTTACTAGTAAGGATTAAAATTTGAGTGCGCATGCGGCTTACTCCATTGATTTTGAAAAACTTGTTGCTAAAATATTAACAAAAGCTTCCACATATCTTAGAAAACAAAACAATCTGAGTGGCAAGCCAGGCCTCGTGCACGGACCAAGTTAAGGATAGGTGTATGTGTCACTATCAATAAAACGGAACTGTGATTGCCCTGTCCTTGGTAAAATACTGAAAAGTAAATTAGCTGAATTTTGGCTTGACTTGATAAGACAGAATTCATGCACTTTCAATTTCTCTAACACCAAACTGAAATTCTTGTCCTAACTTGAATAAAACCAAGAACGTGATTCACTCTCAATTTTTACGTATCATAATCCTCTCTCCTCTCCTACTTGAATGTATATTATTATTTATCAATTGGTATTATTATCGATGTTTGATGTCCATGTCCAGCCACAAATGAAATGAGTCACTTGCATATATTGAGATTGACAGACACCAATTGGCTAAAAAGAACGAAAAAAGTTTTCACTCAAAAAAGAATTTTATCAAGCAATAACTAGTCCTTTATATTCAGTATTCACAAACCAAACCAAACCAAACCAAAATAAAATCCCAACATTTTTTTATTTAACTCTCCTATGAACAAACTTGGAAAAATCATCTAACTCTCATCACCCGAAAAGAAAAAAGATTATATCCTTCGACTTGGATAATATCAAGATTATCAGCCAAGTCAGCATTAGTTAACCAACAAATGTTCACCACGCGTACACGAAGCAACTTGTGCCACTTGCACAACTCCACTTCCCATTTTCAACCCGGCTTGTGCTGGCACCGAGCCCCTACCCAATTTTCTCCTCCTCTTCGGCGAACAACTACTTGTGGAAGAAGTCGGCTCCGGTGACGACCGCTTTGACGTAATTCTGACGGGCTCCGGCTCACCGGAATTAATCCTCAACGGAAAATTCAACAGAGCCCTGGAACCCCTCATCCTGTAAGCGGCTCGGTCATAAGCTAAAGCAGCATCCTCAGCCGTCTCAAAAGTTCCAAGCCAGACCCGAGCCCCATTTTTAGCCGGGTCACGTATTTCGGCAGCAAACTTTCCCCAAGGTCTCTGCCTAACTCCCCTGTAGTGTTTCCCCCTAGAAGGAACCACCGTCGGCTCCGCTGCCGGAATAGCTCTTTCTTGCACAATTGCTTCTTCCTCCTCCACCTTCACCTCGGGAAAATTAGCCTGAAAGCTGTCAGTTTGTTCCTGTGGAACCCAGCCGACTGTAAGGGCGTCACGCAATAAGTTATAGACAAGCATGTCCTCGGAATCGTTTTCCTTCAAGGGGAGCTCTCCCCAGTTGTCCGTTAAACAAGGGTCCAATCGGCTAAAGCTTGAACTCCCGCAATAAACGGAATCGTTACCACTATCAGTACTAGTAGTACTACCGTTGGAATTCGTTGATACACTACTGAGTCCATCCTCCGTTTCCCTGAGAAAGTAACGGCGAAATGATTCCTGCACAGCAAAATCAGACGTTGTCATACTCTGTCCGGCCATTCTGATTCTTTCCGGTATATAAAGATTACAGAAAAGGCAACTCTGAATCTAAGAAAGCAGAGAAATTGGGGATTTGGGTTGGGCAAAGAGGTAGAGAAATTGGAAGAGAGAGTGGAATTTTCGTTGTGTGAAGAAGAGTTGGAGTTTATATAGGGAGGGAGATGCATGAATTTAACTAATTAGATTTATGGCAAATAATATTAAATTAGTGGCTGGTTGAATTTTCACACTTCAAACATATTTCTCTTCTTACAAGAGGACGTTGATTTCCTTGAAAGTTCTTTGGCAAGGGGATTTTAATCACGTGCTTTAAATCTGTTCAGGTTCAGAGGTGATGACGTCATCAGTGTTAGGGCAGCAAGCAAAGCAAGATGTTGTTTGTCTGTTTGTGTGTCGACTTGTTGCAAGTTGTATGAACATTATTAGATTTGGGATGGTTTTTATTTGCTTATTTATTCATTATATAATTTCAGTAAAGATATTTCTGCATTTATTTATTATTTAATTTAAAAATCTATAAAAATTCAATTTAATAGAAATAAGTTTTGAAAATTTATAATATAATAAATGAAAAATGTGTTTATAATATTATTTTTAATTTAGTTTATTAAATTAAAATAATAATAATAATAATAATAATAATAATAATAATAATAATAATAATAATAATAATAATATATTAAAGCAGGCAAAAAGAGAGAAGAAAAAAGGGATGAAAAGGACGAGATATCTTTTTTCAATTTTTTTTTTTTTTTTTTTTTTTTTTCCCGGTAGAATGCAAAACAGCACAACAGTACAAATACAATGCTCCTGGACATCCATAGATAGATGGATCATAACTTTAATATAATAATAATAATATTTTTCAATGGATAAGAGTTTCCACAAAAGTCAATCCACCAACCAAAGAAAATATATAATGTGGTGGGTGTGACCCACTTCCATCTATTTGCATTTGTCTTTTACCTTTTTTATCAGCTTCAATTCAACGAAGCAGCAGCAGCAAACTATCTCTTTCTTTCACATTGTTTTTTTTTTATTTTTTTTTTAAATTTTATTATTATTATTATTATTATTATTAGTTTATTAATGAGATTAGATTTAACTTAATTAATTTTTGAAAGATTTAAATGATACTATTTATATTTTATTTTAATATTATTTTAATAGGAGAGCACGATGTCTTTATTTTGAATTTGTTATTGATTTTATTAGATTTCATTTGGTGTGTAATACATACCTCCCCACTTGTAACCTATCACTTTCTTCTGTTTGGTGAAATTTGCTGCTTCGATCAATGGATAGAGAAAGAGTAAAAAGATACTTATATATATATATATACTCCTATTAAATTACTATCAACCCAAATTATAAGGAAAACAAATTGTCATTTATATAATAAATAGCAGCACATCACATATTGCACGATCGAGAATGAAAATCTTGAATAAAATTTGTAACACTTTTAACACTATTCTTTTTTATATATCCTATTAGGACATGTTTAGTATATGATATAAGAAATGAGATTGAATTAAAATAGTATAATATCGTATAATTCCATATTTGAAAACAATACGAGAGGATGAGATAATAAATTATATGAAATTCTTATAAATTATCTTGAACTTATATGTTAATAAAAAAATTTAAAAAAATTATACCATAAAAATTCTTGAAAAAATATAGTATAAATATTTAAAATTAAAAAATAATTTATATTTATATTTTAAAATTTTATATAAAAATTATAATATTATTTTATTTTATTTTAAATAATTAATTATTTTATTTTATTTTATTTTAAAAATAAAATTATTCATACAATTTTATCTTTATCATATCGTATTTAAAATATAATATAATATAATATTCTCATATTTTATTATATTTTAATCTATATTATTAATTTTTTCATATTATCGTATTATCCGTTCAGATAACAAATTTTGTACGTCTTACGAGGATATATCAACAACTGAGACGCACAACTTAAGCGAAACACAAACTTTGAAGTTGACCAATCTTGTCAAATATGACTTTGTCCAAGAATCATTCTCTGTTCCGTCGCCACGTGCCAACCACACCCACGTGCGCTGCGCACGACCGCAATCAAAGACTAGTCTTATTTCTTTTGACAATTCTAAAACCAATGGACAAAGAGATACTGTTCACGTAGTAGAATTCAACCGGTCTTCGAACGATAATACATATAAAATTAAATTGCCCACGTTTGTTATAATATAGAAATAATAATAAGAGGCTGCATGCATTGCGTGGGCATTGTACTGACTATGACTGCCTATATTCTTCTTCTTCTGTATTCTGTCACCAACTAGTGTTTATAAATAATTTTAATTTATAAAAATAAAATCCATTTGAATATTTATATACTTAAAATAATAATAATAATAATATTACCGAACAAATATGTTGGAAGACTAATAATGTGACTTTGCTCTGATGATTAGCACTAACTAAACCTAATGTTAATGATTAAGATTGATGATATAACGATTTCAAATTGCAAACTCAGCATAAAAAAAATTTAATTCTACTATTATAATTTTAAATATATAATAGGAGATTTTAATTTTAACTTTAATTTTAATATTAGAGGTTTAAGAATATAGTTAAAATTAAAGTGTAATAATTTTTACTTCAAGAATATATGAAAAGAGACCGGTAGAATTCAACTCAACTCAGTGACATTATTAATTAATGAATGAAGATAGACTAGACTAGTTGAATCTGCAAACTCAAATGTATGTATATATGTATGTATGTATGTATGTGTCTTATAATATATGAATTTTACATCATGATAATAAGAAGGATAATATATCTATTATGAAGATGATCATGCCCGCATTTATAAGCAGACAATATAACTGAAGTTCTTGCTTAGGTATAACATTAAATATTAGATTTCTCCGATACATTAATCGAGTTAAATGCAATGCAATGCAATCAATGCCTAGAGCAAACCTAACGGAACAAACATGTAAAGCAGAAGTTACATTTGGGAGAGCTTTGAAGAACTGAACATCTATCAAAATGTGGAGTTCAGAGGTAAACAAAAGACAAATATTCAGCAAGTTATCAATCACATATGTAAATATTTATCAAATCCAGTTAAATGCACAGCTAAATTATGTCATAGCTAACCAAATTTTCATATAATATCAAAACTTTTGCTTACTCTATATTTCAAGCTTGGAGTTGGGACGGACATTTCTCAACTTGGCTGACCGACAATCAAAGCAATACATAACTCTGTGCTAAGAGGAAAAAAAGGGCAATTTCATATGAACATCTAAAGGTATTATGGTACAATACAATAGTATATAAAAATAACATTGTTTCATAACATTAAGGCAGAGAAGTAGCTGTTCTGAACACCACTCACTTTTTATTGGAAAAAAAAAATGCACATTTACACTAGAGTTGGATAAAACAAATTAAAATCTGGTCTGTCAATGGCCTAGATGTAACAACCACAAACTGCAATCTTGTCAGCGAATTTCACGGCTTCTAGAAGATGCAAAAAAATCATGATATTTAATGTTGATGGAGAAAGGTAGATAGCGAATCCATGAGATATCCCACAGATTTTATAATCTATGAACAAAATTTGCTATTCATGTCATAACCCGACAATTTATTTATAAAATTTAAACAGTCTGAAAGAACAGTATAAAATGTTTGACTTGTCCCCCTTGTAAAATCCAGGTACTATGTGAATTCAATAAACAGAAGTAACGGAGAGGTTACTTTATGTTAAGATCACTTGTACGAAGCCACAATCATACGAGGAAAAACTAGGGCACTGACCTTAGGCCTTGCAATTAGGGTGCAATCTCCCTGAGCTTCCTTTATATCCAGCCCTCTTAGGGTGTCTATCACCAGAATTCCTCTGACAGACTTGACAAGGAAGTTGTATGGATGGTCCACCTTTAGGAGCAATAGCTTCTTCTTGCAATATCTCATGGGTTTATAGGAACCTCAAAAGAGAATTGCACCCACAATTGCAAGGCCCAAGGTCAGCCTTCAGAATTTCTCCTCAGAAAACACAGAATATCGGTTTCAGTATTCAGGAAATCTATGAACCTTATTCCTTTTCAGCTTGATAGAAATGCTTCCAAGTTCCAGAGTTTACTAGTGTGGAAGGCACAAAATCACCCAAAAGGCATGTTTCTCTAAGCTCTTACTGAACTCTAAATTGGCTGCTTTCTTTTGCAGTTTAAGCTTTTTATCATGCCCTTCCTAAGAGTATAACTATGGTTCATTTAGTTCTGCCAAATATCCCAGCTTTGGTTTCTGACCCAAAGACATCTTATATCTTTAGTAAATCTATCTGCGTATTCCAGAATCAGCTCCATTCTACTGATTGCCAAATTTGTTGTGTTACAAGTCTTCCTGCATGTAGGTTACCATAGATTGCATATTTGGTCGTATGAAAACAGGTTGAAGATGTGATTTGAGGGTTAACAGTTAATGCCCAGAATGAAGATCTAAAATTAATAGACAACGGATGGTTTATTTCAAACAAATTACATTATTGAATGTGTTTGAATAGAGTGAAGAAATCAAACATAAGAAGATCTTCACACAAGCTTGTATGAATCTCCATGACTGTCTTTTAATCCCAATGTTCTTTCTTCCTGTCGTTGATTGTGTTTTGCATTTAATATTTTTGTAAAAATATCACAATATAATATATCCTAACTCCGATCTGATAAAACTAGAGACTGTTATTTGTGTTCTAGACTCTAGCATAATTATTTTTATCATACATGCTGACCTCCTAGCGATTCCTGCAGTATAATCTACAGACCTTACAATCCAGCCTTTCACCAATCTTTGACACCATAATTCAAGCTCCCTTTGAGAAAATATAAAACAAGGTTATGGAATATGAGGGTGTAGTCTCAAGTTAATGGAATTTACTTGGTATGCATTATCTATTTGGATACCGCATTATGATAAGAATTAAAGTAATGGGCCATTCAATGAAAATAATTGTGTACAAATATTTAGAATTCATTACCTAAAATGAGATGTGACAAACTACCAGGTTAAACTTTACGAGTTTAGAGGTCTGCATACCTTAAAAGCACAAAGAAGTGGAAGATTTAATATCAAAGAAATTCCCAGCTTCCCTGGATCAATATGAGCAACCAGATTGCCTGAAGCCAGAGATAGTCTCAACCCACCTGCGGAAAGAGAGAGCTTTAATCATGGTTGAAAAATTGGGAAAGGTCGTGACTTTTTTATTAGAGAAGATAGGACAAACAAACGGTTACCTATTTTACACTGCTGCATTAGATATTGATGCTTTTTATGACCTAGGATAATTTTATTTTATTTTATTTTATTTTATTTTATTTTTCAAATACTGTAAGAGTATAGAGCAATTAGACTCACGTTTTGCATCATAGCAAAAAAATTTAACCACATAAAATCGTTTCAATTCTTTGAAAAATATAGATGAGAACCAAATAATCTTATATGTTATAAATCGAGCCCAACCTACAAATTAGTTAGCACAAAGCACTAAGAATGGACCATCTCATAAATGGAATTTCCACATTCAGCCCTTCTAGTAAAGAAAAAGAAAGTTCCGCATTTAATTCACGGCCGCTAAAGAAGCATAAAATCCACAAGTTTAAATAATTATGATTGGAAAATTTAAAGGCTACAAGAAACAAAGATATGTAATAGATATTATAATCTAGAGAAAGGATTGCTACAAATATCATAATTCTCGAATTTATTAATGAACTTCACAAGCTGTGAGAAGAACAGTGTAAATGCTTTTATCTTTGTCCAAATTGCATACCACTGCGAGTTAAATGTAAGCTGAATACAAACCCAAGAGGATGATTCATCTTCTGCCCTCTTGGCATATAATTATCATGCCGCAAAGTGTATGAAGAGAAACTAGACAGCCGACTTTAGTCCTTGTCATTGAGGAGCAGTTCTTCCCGAACTTCCTTCAAATCAAGAAGGCTTGTGGATATCATTAACGGAATGCCTCTGAGAGACTTGACATATAAAGTTGTAAGAAAGATCATTCACTGAGAAGAAACAGCTTCCTTACCAACTTATGTTTTGAGGTTTGTTTCTAATGCTTCATTATGCAGTTCAAAAGGAAGTTGTTGTCCACAACAATTGACCTTGCTTACAAATTGAAAGGCTCTCAAAGGAATTGCTCCCACAATTGCAAGCCCAAGGTTAGCCTTTGGAGTGTCTCCTTAATGACCGTCTGCATTCAGGAAAGTCTGAAACTTACTTTCTTTAAAGATGTTATTTCAGGAGTTTCAAAGACTCCAGTATTGTAAAGCGTGGAAGGCATATCATGGTCCAAAATGGAAATCTTATTAACTCCTAGAACTGACTCTCAGGTTGATATAATTTTGATGCATGAATTTTACCTCAAACTTGAAAAACCATTTCATATGTTTGGTGACGTTCAGGAGGAAAAACCAGAAAGTTCTCCATCTTGCCACTATTCACAGTCCTCAACACGCAAGCAATACACAGTTCTGTATATTTTGCAAGTATTGTCCTGCTGCCATTAAATTCTGCAGCTCTGTCCTCAATGGTTAGGTTTGCTTGATAAAATTCAAAAATTAGCATAACGATCTTATTCACAAATTTCTCCAGTCAACTAGCACTATTTGCTTCCTAATACTAAATGCTTCTGGTGCACTTTTTCTTGTGACAAGCATCTGACAATCCTGTTGCCTGGATCTCTTCCTACCAATGAGTTCTTCATTCCCAGCAGAAAGCAACTTCATTTTCTTCTCTCCCAACCTCATTGCATAATATAAATTCCAATAACTAATCTTTCTTAAGAATATCTTAGTCAAAACAGCAAAGCTAGAAATTTAATGTTTCTAATTGATAAAAAGAATAATGAATTGAGGTCAAGTTACAAGATCTTCATTCCTCGCAAGGACTAATCTGCCAGAGAAGTACAGTATCAAGTAAACCATATCCTCAAATTGATCATAAAATGAAAAGCTATGTTTAAAAGCCAAATAATGTAAATTCGTGATGCAATATAAAGCAGTGAACTTGCAGAATGTTGTTTTTTAATATTTGTTTAGCCAACTATACTCACACTAATGGTGACTAATTCAATGTTATTCACCAAGAAAGTCCCTTAATTTATTAAGTGTCAGATCAATTAATCAACCGCTTAAGTAACAGAAGTATATCATCAGGATTTATTGGCAAAGTTCAAGCCCAATAGGTTTAAGCATGTACCTAGAACGTTTTGTCTGCAACATAAAAAGTCAGAGAAGGTAGAAAGCACTTTTGATTTAAAAAACATCCAAGCATAATTTTCATTTGTACAGATAAATTTATTTATTGCCAATGAAATCCTTTGGGTCCATTATGTAATGTTGGCAACATAGATTTCAGCCCAAGTTTGCCATGTATATTTGAGTAACTTATGAAAAAGTTTGCTAACTTACAAACATTCAATCATAAAGAATACCAAATTTTAGAAATATAAGAAAAAAAAAATTAGCATACATTAAGAAAGGTTCAGCACACTACATCAACTAAATATTCAATGGTGTGTCATTTGGTGAAAGTTGATATTCTCAAACCTGGCAAGTCAGCATTATGATTTATAATATGAACAGTTGAATTGACATTAAAATTCTACCCACACATCTTCTTTTGTTTTCTCCTTAATTTTGAAAGAATCAATATTTAATATAACACACCAAAGGAGCTTTGAACATTCTCTATAACAAGAAAATAAAAAATTACAGTTTGGAAGGAACTTATACTCTTTTGCCACCTATTAGAGTTATTTTCTTGCCATACAATTTTCTTCCTCTTTCAAATACATTCTAGAAGAGAATTTTATTTCTAAGCAATCTACTTAGCTCTTTTTGGTCCTTTCCTGTATGGATTACAGGCAAGAAAAAGGGTAACAAAATAACTAGACACTGTATTTGTTTTACGCATGTATCTAGAAAGGAGGAACATTGATGCAAGAAATTCTGGTTGAGCTTTAAATGACACAAAGTAGGATAAAAGTTCCAAGGTATTGATATAAATCTCATTAATGTTTCTAAAATATCATGTTAATGACACTTTGAGCAAAATATTCCGATTTAAAGAGATTCAAAAGAGCCTCCAAAGTTTAGAACATCAAGATGAAATAATACAATTGCTTCAAAGATAGGATCAGCTGATTACAAAAGTTACCTATTTAGGAAGTTTGTTTAACATTGATATTCTAATTTCCTCCTTTAGTAGATGCTGATATGCATCCTCTAATTGATTACTTTAATGTTGTTTGTCAAGTTCACCACTTGTTTACGGAAGACCAATGAAGGGTTCAGCTAATACACAAAAGCCAAGTTATTTCAATAAAATTATGAGGTTATATTGTGGTTGACGCATAGGAATTTTCGGTTAAAATGCAACTATTGCAAAGAGTGTTATGTTGAAATTTACAAGCAAATTTTTACAATTATTTTGAAAATCTGGTAGAGAGTTTGACTTCAGCAAACTTAAATGTTCATTGTTCATATTGTTTGATAAAAACCACACTACTCCCATGAAGATCTTAGCAATAAGACAACAAATAATATTTGGGAATGTGTGAAAAATGGTAGAAAAGTGCATGCTTCAGACCTCTCTAGACTGACTTTATATTTACAGAATTAACAGACTAGAAATGCATGCAAACTGGTAGAAAAGTGCATGCTTCAGACGTCTCTAAACTGATTTAATATTTACAGAATTGACAGACTAGGAATGCATGCAAAGTGGTAGAAAAGTGCATGCTTCAGACATCTCTAAACGGATTTTATATTTACAGAATTAACAGACCAACAAGGCATTGCCCAATCATATCAAATAATGAGAGTGGTTGGGAGTAGAGACTGGTTAAATACTGCAGACTCACAACTAGTAACACAACTGCAACCATTGACTACTTCCAAGTTTTTAAAATACATTCATTGGCTCTACTACTACATCAAAGCAACATTGCAACGAACTTCGATTTTATTGATAGTCAATCTACAACCATAAAAGAAACTTCTAATTCATAGCAGGTCAAGCAATGAACTAAAGAAAAGCTTTACCTGCACCTTGACAATGGTGCAACAGAGTTAATGGAGGGTGCGGAACATGAGGTTGATAATTCCACTGTAAAATTTCTTAGTCTGAATGAAGTAATTATAAAGCATTTAATAGAAAACAAAACAAAATTGAAAAAAAAAAAGGCTAAATGAATCCAAGATGGAAAATAATTTGACAATTTTGATCCACCCCTAAAAGAAATAATACTATGCTTCCATATTGTGGTATTTTACCAAACTCAAATTTCATTCTATGAAAATATATTCCTTGTATGTTGAACTAATAAATGTGGTAGGGTTGTTCATCATCATCCATCTCACTAAAAAGCCTTAAACATAAAATACTAGTACGCTTGATCTTTTCTTATTTTCACATTTAAGGCTTCGTGAAGAGGAATAACTTTGAATTTATCAACATTGGCATTCTGAAAACAAGAAAAACAAAATAAAAAAGATACCCATTAAAGCAAAACATAGATTTAATAAAATTATTTAGTTTAGTTGATAAAGTCCACAGATTCTTTTTGCACAAAGCAATTTAATTAAATAGCTTTCTGGAAGAAAAAAAAAAGATGATGAATGCTTCAATCATAAGGCAGGTGCTTTGTCAACAAGCAAGACTAAATCTAAAACCATATACCTTGCTTTGCTTTGTCTTCATCCATTTAACACCAATCTTGGTTAATACAAAGCACCATTATATTTTAACTTCTTAATCGACAAAACTTCTAAATCTTAAATAATATTTAATCCAGTCGTGTACCTTTTTGGAACCATCGGGGAAACTCTTAACTACAGTCATAAACCTACGCAAGCAAAACAAACAACAAGTAGCATAAAACGACAAAAAAAAGAAAAAAAAAAAAAGGCGTGCATGCACAAGGTACCTTGACCACCAGCCGTCCGATCGGCACGTACAACAAGAAGTATTAAAAAGAATAAGAATCAATAATGTGAAAGGAGCCTTCCTTCCTCCATCGTCGAACCTCCGTCGAAAAGTCGCTGTTGACATTACGTTTTCGCCTATATAAACGTTGTCACGTTGAATCTCTCTCATATTCAAAATCTCTTCTCTTCAACATTTCAAGATTTTAAACACCCAAAAGGCCAAAACCAACAGCTTGCTAAGTTGCTATGGCTAAACCGAATGTAAAATCGGCACTCGAGTTTATTGAGAAACACTTGTTTGGTGAAATTTCTCCTATGCCGAGATTTAATTCGGATTTCAATACAAATCAGTCGGTAAATGAAGTGAAAGTTGAAGTTTCGAGTTCGCAATGTTCACAACCTTCCAGCTCTGATTCTTCAATAACTATGCCAGATTATAGTTACTTTAACGATGCCTTCTTCTTCGAATTTGAATCAAAACCGCAAATCGTTGATCTTGTTGCATCAAATTTCACAAATCCTTGCTCTCAATTGACTGATGATTTCTTTGAATTTGACACTAAACCTCAAATTCAGTCGGAATTCGAATCCAAGCCAAAAATTTCTCCAAATTTAACCTCTCAATCAACTCGCAAACCGTCGCTGAAAATCTCGCTTCCTAAAAAAATTGAGTTGCCTCATTTCTCCGATGGCAATAGCCAGAAAGGATCTGAAAGTTCGGATATCGCGGAGAAAGAAAAGCATTACAGAGGAGTTCGACGGAGGCCGTGGGGAAAGTACGCAGCGGAGATCCGTGACCCAACTCGGAAAGGGTCACGGGTCTGGCTGGGGACATTTGAAACGGCCATTGAAGCCGCCAGAGCCTACGACCAAGCCGCTTTCAAGCTGCGAGGCTCAAAAGCCATCCTCAACTTTCCTCTTGAAGCCGGCAAGTGTGAAAGACGCACAGAGGCTGGGACGTGTGAGAAGAAGCGGAAGAGAGACGGTGAGACTGAGGAAGAAGAGAAGAGAGACGTGAAGGCGGTGAAAACCGAATGTGTGGAGACAGCCGAGGAAATTCCATTGACGCCGTCGAGTTGTACGGCGTTTTGGGAATTGGATTGGGACTATGATGTGAAAGGGATTTTTAACGATCCTCTATTGCCGTTATCGCCTCATCCACCGTTAGGCTTTCCACAGTTGATGGTTCTTTGACGTGGAAATTTAGGATTGTATATACCCGTATTGTCTTTTCGGAAATTAAATATAATCTGAAAAAGAATTATTTCGTTTGCAGATCTATCAGAATGATCTTCCTCTTACCACATGATTAATGGTCCCGTGACAAAGGCATAGGCATGAGGGATGATCTTCCTCCTACTTGCATGATAAATTAAACTTTAATTACAATTTGGTTAGCTAGTAGCTACATACATAGGCATGAAGGATGCACGTTCCAAGTTGAAGAAACCTTAACCGCCGCGAGTTGTAACTATAATTAATGGCTTCTTCTAACCAATGAATATAATTACATGGTTGATTGCTTGAACGAGGAAATAAGGAATGGTTTGGCTGATCAGGTTGAAGGAGATTATAAAACACCTCCGCTCCACCCTGGTATACAAATTACAAGTAGTTTTTTAACATACATCTATGTTAATTAATGCCTTGACTAAAACGTACGTTCAAATTTGTAACTATTTCGTAAATTTCAAAACTGAAATTGAAAAAAATAAAAAGGAGAAAGCCGGGAGCCAGGTTTTATAATGATTTTACTGTTATTAATTGATGTTGGATATTCGATAAAGTATTAATTGTTATTGTAATTTTAATATTAAAATTTTAATTTTAAATATTGATTTATTTTTAATAATTTAGTTTTTGCTAGTGTTTAAATTAACATTTATATTATTGTTGCGATATTAAAAATTAATCTCGAAAAAT
Organism: Cedrela odorata; assembly: GCA_035584115.1. NCBI lineage: Eukaryota > Viridiplantae > Streptophyta > Magnoliopsida > Sapindales > Meliaceae > Cedrela > Cedrela odorata. Next base: position 5,605,507 of record JAXCLQ010000011.1, read on the forward strand.
GAGATAATTTGGAAAAATTTTAATTATTATTGATTATGTATTAAGGTAGGTGTTTTTTTTATACAATTTAGATAATTTTAATTTTAAAATTAAAAAATAAGGTTTTGTTTACTTAAAATTAAGCACATGCACGTAAATTTTTTGAATGTATACGTAGTGATTAGTGACTCTATTAATAGTTTGTTAAGTCGAATTTAAATATATTTTATATGAGAGTTTTAATTACATAAATTTAGCAATAGAATTTAAATAATATATGTTGTGTTTTAGTAGGAAAAACTGCTTATTCGAAATTAACAAAATTAGTTTTTCTACAGTTTTGTTGGGAAACTTTAAATGTTATTATTTTCATTAATTGAGCAATTTATTGAATATGAATTTATTACGATTTATAATTGGTTATATATTGGTGATATAGATGTGATTTATATCTTGTAATGAAAGTCCACAAATATAAAATATGGGGCCATGATCTCTAAAAATAATGTCCTCTAAATACATTGGCTATTTGGGCAGCGGTCCTAAAAAATAATTTCTCCAAAGTACGCACAATTATTTTAAGACAATGACTCTTGAAAATAATATCTCAAAAATACGCATGAAATTAATTAAATAAAAATTATTTAGGATAGTTGAAACAGATATGAGATCTTAGAATTTTTGTTGTATTTTATATTTGAGTAAATATGAGAAAATATTTGTCTAATTTTTAAGTGAATGGATAAATTTCCATATATTACGTAAGTCATGGAAAACGATATGCATAGCCCTCACCATTTGTTTCCGCTATTTGATAGAATTGTATACCAGCCAATTGAATCTAAAATGCGTGCTCGCGCAAGACAGTTGACGAAACCAGCAGTACTCGTAACTGGATAACTAAATAAGTCCTTCGGCTTTGAAAAGTGAATACAAATCCATGAATTAAGACAAACATTCATTGTATTTCTCTACAAGGGGAAGTCGTTAAAAAATTAAATGATCGATCAGTCAAAGTCTATAAATACTTGAACAAAATGGACAGTTATAGTTGAAATGTAAAGGCTGATACAAGGGACGTGGGCCAGTGATAAATGAATTATTTAACGGTGTCGGGTTTGCATTATCTTTGAAAAATGGCAATATTTGACTGGTATGTTTGAATTTGATGACTTTGAAATCTGAACAACTTGAGACTTTCAAGTATTCGGACATGTTGCAATCCAAACTTTGTCAATTAACCACGTGAATTGGAATCAAGATTCATTGTTATTGATACAACATATATATCCATATACAGATTCTAAAGTTTACAGAGTCTCTATTTTCATTCACGAGGCTTTAGAAAAATTTACGGATTAAGGATCATTGTTCCATCCTTCACTGCTAACAAATATTAACTTGGAAAGTAGGAACACAAGTGCAAAATTATTGAACTTTGACTTTGACCTAAAATGGAACTTGGATTCCAGACAGCTAAGCTAAGCTAATGAATGAGTCCAGAATAGAGGTCCAGCTCTGGTGAAAATCATGCTTAGACGAAATTACCCCTGAGCACAGTTTTTGTCTGCTATGTTTGTTCAGGTAAAATGAGAAAGAAAGATAAGTAATATTAAATATTAAAAAATATTATGTAACAATTTATGTTAATTATACGTGTCAGATAATTATTTGTTAATTATATGTTTATAAGCGTCTTTATTAAATACTCATTAAATTTTGAGTTGTATAAAATTTGTTAAACAAATTATTATATAAATTTATTTATACAAGCAGCAGATGTAATAATAAATAAATTATGATTGACATTTTTAAATGTTTAATATTATTGTCGCTTGTTTTCATTTTAGCAAAAGTAAAAATTAAATAAATAAATTATTTTGTTTGCCTTCTTCGAGTCAAATGAGAAAGAAAAAGAAGAAAAAAAAATAGAAAAGAAAAAAAAATCTGAACAAACACATCTACTTATGTTAAAACATATTGATTGAATCAAGTTTGCTCAATGACCTACATTACGAACACATTTACGTTAAAAAAATAGTTTTAATTTGCAAAATTCTGCGATTAAAGCTTATGCATAAATTCTTCGACAATTCTTAAATTGTTGAATGAGGGATTTTAATTATCTCTAACTAAAAATATGACTTTTTAACAAACTTATCCTCGAACATAGTTTTTGTTTGCCTTCTCGAACATAGTTTTTGTTTGCCTTGTTCAAGTAAATTCCCTTGCCGATTAAGAAATCATTAAGGAATTATAGTTAATGAAATTGTCGATGAATTTTAGTTAATAAAATCGTTTTGGAATTTAACTAAAATTCCTTGATGATATAACGTAACATTATGAAAATTTTATAAATTTGACTAAAGTTATAAATGAGCCTCATTTTTGGGCCATTATACCCTTAAAATTCATCAAATTTGGTAGATTGATACACCCACAAATTACAATAATTTGCTTTTATAAATTATGGAGTATCAAATTTGGGAATAAAAGAAAAAGAAAAATTGAGGATCAAACACCATGATCAACAAATCTTCATTTGAGCACTAAAACCCTAATTTTAATAAAAATTCATATGTGGATTGAGCATAAAATCAACTTGTTAATAAAAAGGATAGATTTTCTATCACAATCAAAACTTTAAAATAGCAAAAAATAAAAAATAAAAAATTACTAATATGTTTAAATAAAATACACTTAATTAAGGAAGGATATAATGTACCTTATCTCTCAAAATACATATTTTATATAATTAAAAAAATAAAGAAAATACTACATTAATAAACAAAATTAATACAAATATAAATATGGCATCAATGTACTAAAATAAATGTATTAGATCAAACTTTAGTGTTAAAAATATACTTAATAAATTAGTTTCGAATGAATGTTATATTATTTTTAAAAAAACATTTTCAAAACAAATTTTAAAATACATAGCATTAATCTTGTGTAATTTCATTCTTTTGTTTGAGTATACTAAGATACATAGACAATAATAATGCAAATGGATTCATTTTAAAATCATTAACAAGTTGATAAAATATTTTTCATCTCTTACTTACCATCGAAATTACTTTATTGAACTTTAGTTATCACAATTATTATTATTATTATTCAATAACGTAAGGGTTGATCACATATGTTATATAGAAAATAATTAGAGAAAATTACATGGCTTAATTAGTAATTAATAGTTTATCAATGTCAAATAGTCATGTAAACACAACGCTTGATCTTGAAGGGCTAGGCTTGGGCGGGCCCATCTCCAACATGTGGGATCCACCCACCCACAATGCCTTGTCTATTGCTTATCATCACACGTGTCTTTACTAATTTTCAATCACATCACATCACATCCACTCAATTAAATTATAAGGCAATAAAAAATTAAATAGATAAGACTAATAATTTATTATTATTATTATTATTATACAGTTGTAGGATACCCGAAAATCACGTGCTATAATGCTGTCCACGCAATTTCAAACTCCACATGCGAACTTAAATGAAAATTATAATTACAGTGCAATAATCTTCAAATCCAACATTAATTAACAATAATTTAGAAAAAAGTTGATGCATGTGACATGGATGGTGGTCTATCACCATTGATTAAACAGAAGGTGATTAATAGCAAAATTGCAATGAGAGCATACTGTGACATGACCCTATTTCTTTTTATGTTTTTGAAAACAAAATTGCTCACTTCACACCTTTAAATAATTGTAAAAACAGTATTGGTTTTGGTAATATTTCTTATTCAACAAGATATGGGATCATTTGAATGCACAATTGCCTTGACATTATAACTAACAATTGAATAAATACATCCCCAAACCTTCTAACAGTAATTAGCTTAGCTTAATCTAATTTGGCTAACAACTCCTTGCAGTAATTACAACTACAAGCTGCAACTCTCTTTCACGTATTCCTGTTCTGTTACCATATGTTTTTTACTTGGTTATTCTGCAAACGTAGTAATATTTTAATTTTTTACTTCACTCGTTTTCTTCAATTTCCGCAGCGCCTGCCTGAGATTCGAGTGAAAATTGGAGATTTCTTTTTTGAAAACAATTCCTTTGTCACATAGCATCCATTTCACACCACATATTATGCAAGATTCCCATCACGTTAATCTTTCATTACGCGGATAAAAGACGAGCTTAAGCGCAGCTCATATGTCATGTCCATTTCTATAATTGTTTTGTTCTGTTCTGTTTCCATTATTAAAGTCTTTTTTTTCTTTATCATGCAAGTTTTTGTTTAGTTTGCACCGAAATCCGAACGACGATGAATCCTAAAGTTTTTCTTGTATAACGTTACGTATTAAGGAATCAAAATCAAGATTTTTGGACGAGTCTTGTGTAGTTATCTGGTATAAAGTCTATATTAAGACGATTTCACTGGATTGTTGTCATAAATTTGTGGTTGATTTTGGTTTGAGGTAGTTAAGATTATAGCACGGTCATTAATGGAGTTGAAATTGCTTGGTTCCAAGTCTATGTCTGCTTCTGGGATTACTCACAATGGAAGAACATATTCGAACTTGTTCTCAAGTTTCCGGCAGTTGTGTTCTTGCAGATGTAAGTAATGCTTATCTTCTTTCGTTTTTCATAGCCTTCTGTGATAGTTGTTTTGCTAAAAGGATGGGAAAAATGCAGAACACGTTAAATTTATCAGATGAAGAAATTCATTAGTGAAATGTGTTGTTAGATTCCCAGATTTTCACAGATGTTACTCATTGCTGGCTATATTTTTTTGTATCAGAAAGTCAATGAGGTTACTATGGAATCTGATAGCTGAGTTTTGTTGTATTACCAAGCTTGTTTTATTGTTGAAGTTGACCCTGTTAGATTTGGAATCACAAATTTTATAATTTTTTTACTTCATTTTTGTGGCCAGGGGCAATTCCAAGGGTTTCTGTATCTAGTATTTCGGATAATACATATTTGCCTAAGAAAGCTATTGTTTCAAGCGACCAAGAAAATATTGTAAAAGAAGATTATGTGTATCGGACTAACGAAGCAGCAAGTTCAAGTCTTTTTACCAGGAACATAAGAGTACTTGACTTCTTCAATGATGAGTATGATGGAGTTGTTGTTGATCCAGAGAGATTACCTTCTGATCCTAACACCTTTGCTTCAAACCTTCGTTTCTCTCTTAGTCATTGGAGGAGGATGGTAAATTGATTTTCTAGCTAGGAAGCTGATAATTCTTACAGCTTTAATCTTCCAATCTCAATTTTCTTTGAAAATATATTTCATATTCATTGATGCACTCCCCTGCATAACGCTACATATTCATAAATTTTCAATTCATCTGTTTCTATAACATTTGAGAATGATAATTTTTTATGGTAAAATTCATGATGCACCCCAGACATGTTGTTATCTGCAGCAAAAGAAGGGAATTTGGCTCAAGCTACCGGTGGAACATGCAGAGCTTGTTCCAATTGCTGTAAAGGTATATTCTGGCAAGTAATCTATATTTGAGCCTTTACATCCTAGGTTGTAAGTTTACAGAATAACTAGTTATATCCAAATGGAAATGAATGGTTTCTCTGATAAAGGTTCAAAAATCTGAGATGAGTAATTAGATTACAGGAAGGATTTCAGTACCACCATGCAGAACCAGGATATGTGATGGTAATCTACTGGATTCCTGATGGGCATTGCATGCTTCCGGCTAATGCTACACATCAGGTCGGGGTTGGGGGATTTGTCATCAATGACAACAAAGAGGTATGGCTGCTTGAGCTGCTATTAAGTTTAGGAAACTGAAGACAACAATGATTGGATGGAGTACTGTTATCAATCAAGGCCAGATCTTTATGTCTTCAAAACCACTTCATACTGTTTTTTTTCCTCCTTAAGGAGCAAGAAGACTCGAGGACTTCTGCTGCTCCTCCCTTATAATCATATAAATGTCCATTTGTTTTAGTTTATATCTTTATTGCTATCCCCTTGCTTCTGCAGGTTCTTGTAGTACAAGAGAAATACTGCAATCCAGCATTTGCTGGTCTTTGGAAAATACCAACTGGTTTCATTCTTGAGGTAGGAGCTTTTTAGCTGTAAGTCAAAGAGAATACAATAACCAGCAAATAACCATAATTGATTTTTCTTTGTTTAGTTTTGTTTTTAGTGATAACTTCATTCCCTGTAACAGTCGGAGGAGATTTTTAAAGGAGCTGTGAGAGAAGTCAAGGAGGAAACTGGAGTAAGAAATTTGCATTGGTTATCTTGTCTCTTCGGATTATCTAAAATATTTATCCAGCATCCCACGATTCAAAATGCCTAATATCAGCATGCATTTGTGTTATTTCGCAGGTTGATACAGAATTTGTTGAAGTTATAGCATTCAGGTAATGTTGCAACACAATATATGTACTAACATGTTGTATCTCCTGATCCTGTGGCATCTGATATATTAACTTCTCTGAAATTTCAATATTATTCCAGGCATGCCCATAATATGGCTTTTGAAAAGTCTGATCTGTTCTTTATCTGCATGCTAAAACCTCTGTCAACTGAGATCAAGGCTGATGATCTCGAAATCCAAGCAGCCAAGGTAGTACGCACAACCTGATCTAATCGAATTATTCTAGCATATTAATTGTTTAAGCAGCAGAATTTTCTCTTATTCTTTAAAAACCAATATGTATAATTGGTATTTTAACTAGTTGGTAATTAATGGATGATTGTATAGTGGATGCCGTTAACGGAGTTTGTAGATCAACCACTGATCCGAGGAGACAGTATGTTCAAGAAAGTAATAGATAAATGCATTGACAGGCTGACGAATCTCTATTGCGGATTATATCCTCACCAACTGGTCTCCACATTTGATGGTCAGACATCCTCCCTCTATTACAACGATTCCAACACACAAGATAATATCAACTGTGTAGGCAATTGAATTTCAACCCACTGGAAATTGGAATGCTTCGATCCTTTTTCTTAAATTTGCTCTCCTGTTCAACGGCTAAGACAAGAGTGCGAGTGTGTGCAGTTTGACAATAGAAGAAGTGCCACCATTTTTCTGCAGAATGGAATTTGATATATGACATACATGTAATTACCCAGTAACTTTCTATCTATGTAAATATGTTCTATAATGTGGAAGAATCTGGTTACCCATTGTATACACGTGACAATTGCATATTTCTTTTGCTATATATCAGTGAATGTTCATATATGTTTACTTTAATCCCCTACTCAAAGCATACTAGAATTCATGTAAAATGGCTGCGCAATTTCTGAAGAGGAAATTCCACCTCACCCTTGATTGAACAATTGTTGTGAAAATACAGATGCTCATAAATTACTGCACATTACCCTGAATAACATGGTGAATTGTGTAACATCTGTTTTATTTTAATATAATAATATGAATTTTTAATGTTATCATTAAAGGTGATTTTATTAAGGAATTTGAATTCCTTGTCATGATAGGAATTTTTTTTTTTCTCGAAATCAACCAACTTGTTCTGTAAATTGACATTTTATGCAGTTTGCCCATAAATAAAAAATTAATTGACCAAATAAAATATTTTTAAATTTTATATAAATTGATATACTGACTTAACTATGTCTACTAAGTCTCCTCAAAATTTCATAATTGTTTAATACATACAAAATTGTCTCTGAATTTTTGACTTGATAGACCGCAAACTTAGAATATTTTGTACAGATTACTTTTACCTAAATAAAAAATAATAATTTGAAAATATTTTTAAAGTTGAAATATCTTAAAACTTTTATTTATGACTTTTAACCATGTCTTCATAAGCTCTGTAAACTCTTAGGTTAATCCAATTGGTAGATTAATAGCTAAAAATCATTGATTGTGGGTTGTTCAGTAAAGAAATTGAAAAAACAGAATATGAAGAGTTGGACTTAGGGCTTGATAATGTGTCCGTTTGAGTATGGTTTAATTACAAAACTTTATAATATGCAAATTGTTTTGTGTCCTAAGAAGCATAATCTAATTGTTTGATGGTTAGAAGACTGTGGGTCCGTTTAATACGCATAATATGATATGATAAAATTAATAATTTAGGATCTTGTTTAGTATGCTGTATAACTCTTGGAAAAATGATAAAATTATAAAATCAATCCCTGATTAATGTTTGAAATATGTAGGATTATATTTTAACTATTTATAAGGCTCATCTTAATTATCCTAAAAGTAAAAAAATAAAAAGTCCTTATTTTTTATTTCAACTTTTAGTTAAGAGATAAGCCAAGAATAATCAAAATTGAAAGTAAGAGGCAAATTGAAAAGAATAGATGAATTATTTTATTTAAATATTTTGTAAAATTTTATTAATATGATATTAATAATTTAAATTGTTATTAATATATTATTTATAATTTTAATTATTTAAATAAGTAATAATTAAATCTATTTTATTATTTAAAGAGTTAAATATTTTTATTTTATTTAAAATAATTAATTATTTTATTAGTTTTTAATAATTTTAAAAATAAAATTATATATATAATCTTATCTCATCTTGTTGTCTGTCAAACACAATATAGCATTACACATAATTTTATCTTTTTCTATTTTAAGTTATTAATTTTATCCTATATTATTAATTTTATTATATCTTATTATATTCTGCGTACTAAACTGACCATAGAATATAATATGATAGGATATGATAAGATAAGATAAAATTAATAACTTAGAATATAATAAGATAGGATTATGTGTAATATTATATTATGTTTGACATATGACAAGATAAGATAAAATTATATTCTTAGAATTATTAAAAACTAAATAAAATAATTAATTATTTAAAATAAAATAAAACAATAAGTAAATATTTTAAAATATTAATTTAAATTATTTATAAATTATTTTTTGACTTCAAATATTTTTCTTATTATATTCTGTGTTATCTCAAGGGCTGTCATGATATAAATTTTTTTTTTTTTTATCATTTTCTTACCAAATATGTGAGTCCAATATAATTTAAGTAGGCCTCATATATTTTATTATATTCTGAAGTTGCTCCCAAATAGTCCAATTCCACCCTTACACCATGCACTAAACAAGGCCTTTAGGTATTAATAAAAAAATGGTTAATGTTGGTTTGTCCAAGGAATTAAACATAGAGAGTAAGAATTTTGTGGTATTTTAATCATAGTGTAAAATAATTTAAATGTATTATTTAATTGAGTTGTATCTTGTTTCTTATAGGTTTTTTGAAAGTTTCGAATACTTAAAAGGAGCGATAGGACATCTACTATAATTGAGATAAGTGATCTCATTCATAATATAATTTTAATTGTTTTTGTAATGAAAATGTGATTTTTGTATTATAAGCCTTTTTGTGAAACATTTACAAAACATTTTATTATATCATAAATGAATTTATGTTGCAAACTCTTACAATTTAAATATTTCTAAATTAATTTTAAATAAAAGATTTTAATTTTAATTTTCAAAACTTAGTTGTAAAGTACTTTATAAATTATTTTATAAAAATAAGTATTTAGTTATCAAATGTGTTAAATAGTTTGTAAGAAAACTAACGCAATCTATTATGTTATTAAATGATTATTAAATGATATATTGAAAAGAAATATTTTAACTCATTTATCCGTAATATTCTAATTTTGATTGTGATCAACTAAGTCAACATATAAATCGGGATCAGCTGATATTCTATTATAATTGTACACAATATTTCTAATTTTGTAAATAGCCGAGTCATTAAAAATTCAAGTGATATTATGTGATATGAGCAATTAAATTTTTTTTTTTTGTATTTTTTTGAAATTAAATATTATGAATTTGTCTACAATATTTTTACTTGTATTTAGAATTATAATTATTTTCAAAATATCATATAAAATAGATTTTGATGAATATATAAATAATTTTGTATTACTTATGTTATTTTAAAAAGGCTTGTGTCATCTTAAATTATTTAAAGATAAGATTTATTATATATCGTGAATCAATTATTGAATTGACGGCTCGTCTCTTATAATTTATTATTGCATATTCAATTGCTTAATGTGGTTAGTAGTTAGCATTATTTAGAGGATAGAGAAAGATTTCCCTCTTATATGTATTAATGAAATAAGAAGTGTTATGTATTATGATTATGATTTCATTTGGACTGTAGTTGATGTTATTAGTTGAACTTTTTCAAACTTTACATGTTATTGGAGTTACTCTTTCAAGGAAAACTTGAACATTATGACATGATTATTTTTCTTTTATATTTTTATATTTCACATTGAATAAAACCATTTTAAAGCTCGAATAATATGAGTAAAAATATTATGAATTTTCATAGCCAAGCATGTTAAATGATGTTGATTATTCAACAAAGGCAAAGTACACATCTTAGGCCGGCTCAGCGTGTACATTTTTTCAGCAATCCATAGGTAAGAGCCTAATACACATCTTAGGCCGGCTCGGCGTGTACATTTTTCCAGCAATCTACAGGTAAGAGCCTAAGTAAAGACGAATTAATACCATGTGGGAGATGTACTGCCAAATGTCGACAACCCACAAGGTCCCAATTAGTAGTGGATCACTCTACAATATTAATTCACATCCATAATTTGTGGTCCTTTCCTGTCACAAATTCATTTGCGGTCCTTCCTTGCAATCTCAAATTCAACCCAATTCTATGATATATATATATATATATATATATTTTAATGTTTTCTATTAAAATATCAAGGGCTGCAGTCATGGATTTTCTTTCAAAATATTAGTGTAAGATTATTGTTCTGATGATTTAATTTAATTTTAATCCAAAATCATATATAAAATAATACTAGTTGATTGTACAAAAGCAATTGTAATGATATAAATATATGAATTTATTTTTATAATATTAACTAATAACTGAAGCAGATAGAAAGAAATTGTAGATTAAAACAGCTTATATTATATTAATTGGAGATGTTTTGTTAAGTTATTTTATTTAATACTAAACATATGTGAACATTCCAATATTCCATTCAATGCACCATATTTTCTGCCTACACATCCCCACATGCGAAAATCCTGAACGTTATCCATATGCATGTAGCTTGGAATGAATTATTGTCAAGAGCATGAATAATACTACTAAATAATGCTTAATTATAATTGAGATAATTTTGCTCGTAACAGTTCTACCACGTTATTATAATGTTGGTTCTTATTATTATTATTAATATTAGTTTTGTTTTTCATAAAATTTTAGATGGAAGGGTTGATTTCCCAATTACAAATCTATAATGTAAACAAGAGAAAGGAGAGTCAATTGCATGTGCCTCAAGTCGTTCGAAACAAGAATGAAATGAAGTTGGGCACTGCCACGCTCACGCATAACTTAAGAACTGAAAAGTGCTTTCAAGGCCATGGCATTTGCTTCACTCACATGAATGAAGCCAGAGAAATTAATTTTTTTTCAAAAAGGAGGAGAATTTGACTGGGCATACTTTAGATATTGCTTGATCAGAAGAATTCTCTCTTGGATTTTTAAAAGTTATTGTTGGAAGCATTTATGTATTTTAACTTTAATTAATAAGACAATATATACCCATGAGATGATGACCTCTTGATTTTTTGTTTAATACCTCAACAACCCCCTAATTTTTTACTCAATACTCCCAGACCCTCCTATTAATTTTTATTTTTTATTTTTTAAAAAAACTTTAAAGTATAAAATATAAAATAGAAATAATATTTTTGACTTAATACCTCAAGACCCTCTAATTAATTTTAAACAAAATTGTAAGTTTACTAACCCACACTTTTTTAAAAAATAAAAATAAAAATAAAACTAACATTAATAAAATAAAAAAAATATTAATTAAATATGACATTCTTTTTACTAAACCAACACTTTTTCTTTTCAAAAAATAGAAATAATACTAATAAAATAAAAATAATATAAATTAAATCTAAAATTTTAAAAAATCAAATTAGTGAATCTTCAAGTATAGGGTCAAAAATATGGGAGGTCTTGGGTATTAGAACAAAAAGTGGGAATGAATTTAGGAGGTCTTGGGGGTATTGGACCAAAAAGTGGGAATCATCAGCATATTCTCTTGTTGATGTATTAGGCCAAAAATTCGGGAGTCTCCGACGTAAGTATAATTATTATATGAGGTTCTCCTATTATCCCATTATTTATATAATTTATTTAATATAATTTTATTATTATTCTATTAATGCCCTTAACCCAAAAGTCTAAAGTGAAAATGATGGAGCTACCATTAGCTAATTTCATTTAACTGTAAATTAATAAACAATAATAAAAAAAAGGACAGAAAAGCAATCAAAAAAGGCCATTTTTTGTTTTTGTTTTTCCATTAGTGTTATTATAATTAATTTATAGTACCTGAAGGCCAAGGCTATTTTGAATAATTAATATAAGGTATATAATTAATTAAAGTAACCACAAAGACCATTTACGTATAGAATGTGCGTCAAGTCGTTTTTCTTATAAATGCATTTTCTTTTCTTTCTCTCTCTTCTTTCCTTTTCAGAAAACAGAGCAAAAAGTGCTTCCATTAATTTCCTTGAGCACTTCTTCTCTCCGATCTCAGCTCAGTTTTGTTAAACTGATCTCGCGTAAGCTCTCTTTCTCTCTCTCTCGAATTACTTATGTCAGTATATTTATAAGCATGCATACGCACACGGCCACACAAAATTATCTTGATTTATTTATTATTTTTGGCAATTATTTCTTAATGTTCTTTTATATGCTATATTCCATTGTAATTGTCTCTGATTTCTTGGTTTTATTCTTATTTGTTGGTGAGATTATTTATTTATTTATTTTTTTGTATTTGCTCTGTTTGGTTCCCGAGAAAACATTGGAAATTCGTAGGGCCATTATATTTCGACTCCAATTCAACACAAATCAAGGACCTGCCCTCTTAGAATTTTTATATTATTTGCGTTTTATTTGGTGTTATCAGCAACCAACCAGTGTCAATTTCAATTTCTCAATTTCTCTGATTCTCACACTATAGTAATTAGCTATTGTTGAACTACCGTGAATTCTTTTTTGATTTTGCTTTAATTTTAAATGCTCATTATGAATTTGACTCTTTCGTAGACAGAAGTTGAAACCCAAAACTCAAAACTCAAAATTTGAATTTTTCTTTTCTCTTAAAGTTTTCTCATGCATTGAGATTTTGCATGTTCAAGTTCTAGATTGAATTTCTGGTGTTATGATAAGGTATTGACTAGTACTTGATGAGATTATATGAATTCATGATTGATTTCACTTTGTTTCCTTATTTATTTGCAATGGTCGTTTGATGTATGATGATGAGCTGGTGATTTAGAAGTAGAGCTTTTGAGGGAGTGATTTCTGAATACAATGCGGTTGTTCTCATCAACCTCAAGCTTCAGCCTGTCAAAGGAGCAAAATAGTGGAGGGAGCAATCATGCATTGTTGTATCTCAATGTCTATGATCTTACTCCAGTAAACAACTACCTCTACTGGTTCGGGCTTGGGATTTTCCATTCGGGTATTGAAGGTATGGGCATTTTTTGTTTCTAGATGTTGTACAGTTTCAATTTCTTTTTTATACAAATCTGAACAATGTGGCTTCGTATTACTAATAGGAGTTTTGGCTAATACATTGTGGATAATTCGTTAAATATGGGCTTGTTTCGTTTGGTAGATATGAATTCTTTCATTTATTTCTATGAATTGGCTGAAAGATTGTGGATTATATTATGGTTGTCGTGTGATGGGATTTTATGATGATAACTATGGAAGTAGAAAGAGTATTTGAAATGAAAATGCCAAGAGTAGACTGTCCACTTGCTTTCAGACTTGTCACTAGGCATGTGGTTTGATAAAAAGTCTAAGTACAAGGATGGACGTGCCCAAATTCCCAAATTCATTAGTGTGCAGGCTTACAATGTATAGGGTCTAATGGAAATTACTTAAAAAGGATTTGCTTGCCATGTATTGGTGTTGGTTGCATGGATCATTAGTGTTCATGCTTGTGCTTAATATACGTGCGTAGACTACTTTTATTTTTATCAAATATTCAGTGAATGTTTCGAACTTGTTATGATACCTTCTATAAGGTTGATGTTATTAATTTGTTAATGAACTTAGTTATAGACTTGAAATGTCATCAAAATACTATTACTAAAGGTGTATGATATTAGGCAAATTTGGAGGTTGAGAGAAAAGGTTTTGCAAAAAGATAGGCTGATTGACGTTAGGCAAATCTGACTACTGAGTGCTATTCAGTAGTCAGATTTGTAGCCTAAAAGTGTAGTTGTAATTAAGCGAAGGAGAAGTAGAATACAATGCCATCAATTATTGCTTACTTGGAGTTAAAGAACCACATTGCTTACCTGATTTCTTTGAAGTACATGAGCTCTATTTAGCCTCTTTTGCCAAGTTCAAATTCTGTTTCGACTCTTATTCCGTTTAGGGCTTTTGGTATGAAGCAGCTAACTTTAATTGTTTTTAATTCATCTATCTGGTGGATCATCACTTTTTACTTACACAGTTCAAGGGAAATACTTGTTGAGGAGTCCATGTTTACCTTGTCCTCCCACCCTTTCCTCTCCTTTTCAATTTCAGGGCCACTGTTGGCTCCAAGTATTACTGAGGGGCTAAGTTCCTTATCAAAAAGGAAGTAGTGATAATTGGCTATCTATGATAATTTGTTAGGCATGAAAGATGAAGGATCATACATTATTCCAGTTTTTAAAGGTAAAAAATCATTGCGGAGTCCAGGTCTAGACAGTTCTCTTACTCCGATCTTTAAGTAATCCTATAGAGAAGCTTAAGAATGCTATATGAGTAATCTACTTGCTAAAACCATAATGATATAGTTTGAGATGATGTGTGAATTAATATGGAATAACATATGCAAATTCTGCATCTCATCTTGCAACCTTTTTAGACAAGTTTCTGTACATGCTGTCTGAACTAGTTCATCATGTTTGTCCACATCATACATTGGTCTATGCTATTTGTCCCCTGCTTTTGTAATACAATTCTTATGATGCATTTATTATATTGTACCTTGTTTTGATGATCAGCTCATGGTTTGGAATATGGCTTCGGTGCCCATGAGTATCCTACCAGTGGAGTTTTTGAAGTGGAACCAAGAAGTTGTCCTGGCTTCATCTTTAGACGGTCAGTGTTGCTGGGCAGCACCAACTTGTCTCGCTCAGAATTTCGGTCCTTCATGGAACATCTTTCTGGAAAATATCTTGGGGACACATATCATTTGATTGCCAAGAACTGCAATCATTTTACCGAAGATGTATGCTTGCAGCTAACTGGAAAGCCTATTCCAGGATGGGTAAATAGGATGGCTCGATTAGGTAAGAAAAAATTCTCTCCCCGTGTATTCATGCTACCTGAGAAGCAACCTTGGAGTTCACCAGGTAGTTATTAGACTTGGTAAATTGCTTATACAAGGCGGATCTATGTTTTAAGTGTCATGTTTCTAGATATGCTGAGTAATCTAGCTCTAGATTATTGTGGCTATGTACAATAGCTATTCCAGTGTCAGTATTTTCCTACTGTGGTATGGAACGTTGTGAATTATATCAGATCTAACTGAGGACTCATGCTGTGAAAATATTTTCTCATTATAATACGGGGGTTTGGAACAGCTTGTGTAGTATAGTGGCTAACTTTATGTACCTATTAATGTTTGTACCTTTTTGGCTCAGATGTGATTGGATTTTCTATCTGATAAGGGAGTTGTTGGAGTTTTCAGGTTCATTCTGTAATTGTCTGCTGCCAGAGAGCATTCAGATCACAGCAGTTAGACATCTTCCGGATCATCCCATTTATTCTGGTAAGTTTGTTCAGATTATTGTGCTACTGAGGCTCATTACTTACTGATTTTTGGTTGTTTTCTCAACTGCCTTTTGTTAGAGAAGTTCACCTAGAATGACAGTCGAAGTCTCCAAGAAGATAAATCATGTTCAGGAAAATTTTGGTGTACATTCAATGAATTGAATAAAACACTGACATAGCTTCTTCTTCCAGTTTTCTCTAGATTAATTAGAGCTTAAATACAAAAATTGGGCCCTTATCCACTGGCTTAAGATTTTAGGTATAGTGGTTACTATGATATCAAAGCCAGAGGTCTTGTATTCAAATCCTCCATGTGTTATGTGTTCGATTCTTTTAAAATGACAAGAGGCCCTTAGACAGTGAAACTGATTGTGTGCTATACCGTAGGATCTGTTCTATAGTTTGATTCTGCATTCAGGCGCATATTTGATAAATAATTTGGAAAAGTAGTATAAGGGGTTTTGGGTCTATCTTCTCTTAATCTTCGGCCGAAGAGATCTGATTTTTCTTTGTGTTAATCTTAAGAGAGAAGCCTTGACAAGTGTGATTTAAATTTTTTTAAAGAAAATTGCTTTTAACTTTTTTCATTTCTATTGCAATGCAGATGATGATATAATGGATTCTGCTGCATCATCTATGACGGGAGAGAGCGAAGAAGAGGAGGCAGATCATCATCTGCTGACTGCCCCAAATAGTGATGTTGCTTTTCTAAAAGAAAAACCAGTGAGGGTAGCAAAGGAACAATTCTGATTTTTTTCTTCCCATAATTTCTTTTTTTTTTTTTTTTAGTCTTGGGTCTTCCTGTTGTTTGTAATTGTAGAATAGAATCTCACGTGTATCAATGGATCTGTTGTTTCAGTTGAATTTGAGCTTGTTGATCCTTCAATCCTATTATTATGCCCAAGACTTTCCTATTGATTGTATTTCTTCCAATGAATGATTATGTTTAGCATTCAGCTTTGTACTACCATCACCACACAAATGTCATAGTCATGGGTTGTCATGTTCTCTCATATTTTGATAATGTATCATTCTATGAATCTTGTAGATCCCATATCACCTTTGGGATTTTTGGTTTGTCCATTTCCTTTCTCTATTGATCTAGCATACATACATGTGTTACCATAGAGAAGAACCTATGATTGATGCACCAGAGTTTGCCCGGAAAGAGAAGTAACGGGCGCTTGATTTGTGTTTTTAAAGTAGTTTTTGGAGACTAGAAGAAAATTTAGAGTTATTGTGAATAAATTGTGGTTTTACAGAAATAACCAAAAAAAAAAAAAACCATTGTATTATTTTCAGGTTTTAAATTAATTCATAGGATTGTTCAATAATTCTTAATAAAAATTTTACCGACTATATTTGTTATTTAATTTCAAAAACCAAAGAGTTTTATTGGATGCTGGTTAAATAGACCACTGCTATGTTGGAGTAAGAAATATTTTCAATCATTTGTTTCTCTATTAGCTTGCGGTGGAAATTTCCTTTTAAGCTAGAATAAGAACTTTCGTGTAAGGTTTAACAAGGAGGATGTTATTGCCCAAACACTTCATGAGAGCTAATAGGTATTTGGAAAAACAGAGCATTTTTATTACTCATTTAAAGCAACGGCTATTTAGGTGGGGGATGGACTGACTTGTGAATGCCATGACTCCACGTATGAATTATTTGAAATGGAGAAACAGTGACGGTCAAGCAGAGGAGGGCAACAATTTTTATTATAACGATGGGAAGAAGAAAAATATTCGAAGATTTTTATTTTTATGTACAATCCATCTAATAAGATTTGACATCTTGACTTGGTCGCCCTGTGGTTTAGTTCGAGTCCCAATCAAACCTCCCTGTAACTACCATTACGGGATTTTCAAGCCCAAAAAATAATCTTACCAAAGTTTGGCAGAACTTGCAAGGCACCTATTTCTTTCCAGTCATGTGAAAATTTCCATGTCTTCTTTTCCAGCTAAAGGAGGAAAAAAAAAAAAAAAGTAAAGGGGAAAAGAAAAGGATGGAATCCACCGTTTACTTGAGGGCGGCTCTACCTTCTTGCATAGAATTGACTGAACAAGTGTAAACCAATCACTAATACTAAAAGAAAGATTTAACCAACCATTTGCACTGCCTTGCCTTTGCCCCTGTTTATTCTCCACTGGCAGTAATGGCTGCTGTTTTCTTGTTCATTTTGTTTGTAACTTCCATGTATGTTAACACACAGGCTTCTGAAGAAAATTGCAGAACAGTTAAATGCGGCCACAACACACCTGATATTCAATTTCCTTTCTGGGTAAAAGGCCAGCAGGCCGAACAGTGTGGTTACCCTGGTTTTGAGCTTGTTTGCAGAGAAAATACTACCATGATTCACTTTCCATCTTATGGTGATTTGGCTGTAAAATCAATCTCTTATGATACCAAAAAGCTTGATCTTCTTGACCCCAGAAACTGTGTCCATGGAGTCTTTCTTAATCTCAATCTCTCTCTTTCGCCCTTTCGTTATTACTATGTTGTGAAGAAGTACACATACCTCAATTGTTCTGCCAGACTTCCGCCTTTTGCGGAAGTCCCGTGCTTGAGTGGCACTGGACATTATTTTTATACTGTGGAATCTTCTATGGCTGTGCCGTCTTCTTGCATGACAGTGAAAACTAAGGCAATTCCATTTGCATATAGTCCTTACATCTCTGACAATGCTTTTGGCCTTGGATTAACTTGGGACTTGCCCGGATGTGAAGACTGTAAAACCATAGGAGGCCGGAAAAGCTTCTTGTCTAAGGCAGAATTTGTTAAAATAGCACAGGATGAAGGTATATTTTTATGATCATATTTCTTTTTCTCCCCATAATTTGTTGGAGACCTCATTTCATGACACTAGTTACTTACTGTGGCAAACTATTGCATAGGTCTGACATAGCTCATATCAGCCATCATTCTAATTTATGTTATATAAAATAATAGGAGGAAAAAATGATTATTGTCATAAATTTTTTGAGTCGCAAAAGTAAAACGGAAATTATTGGTCCATCTTTAGCAAGATGAATCTCTTTTTCATACCGAGAGATTAATAATTAATTACTTGTGACGGTAGAAAATAAGCAGGAAAGTAACTTTCCGTCCTGTTAGCGCACAGCCAAATTTAAACCTCCATGCATTTTCTGAAATGTCATACTGCTAATATATACAAGGAGATTGATCGAGTTTAATATTTGTTTGTTAAGCAGGTTTACTGTGAAGGCAAGTCATACATGAACATTGGCATTCAAATTTTTTTGATTTCCTTCAACAGATGCTAAATTCCAGATGGAAGTGCAAAAGGAAAGTGCAATAAAAATTTTAGGGCTTTCGAATTTTCTTTATATTATCTTGTACACATATTTTATGTTTTTTACCAGCTTCTTCAACAGTTCGCACCTGCTAGCTAGTGTCGATTTCATGACAAACTTGTCGTGTAAAATGTTTATGGTAAATGCATAGTAAGAATATGTCCAAGCTTACTCCTCTGTGAAATGGCACATATCAGATCAAAGATATATAATATATTATGTACGCAAAATGTATTGTTGTAAAACAAAAACAAGTTGAATACATGTAGTATGCATAATTCACCTTTAGATCATTAGCTTACTCGTAATGATTCGAGTTGGGATCACATATATAAAAAGCAGATTTTAAGCAATCTGCGAATAATATAATAGAATTTCAAGCTTAGAACTAACTCAAAACATCACTGAATCCTTTCTTTCTTTTGTGGGTGTTCCATGATCGGAAGGCACTGATGAGGCTAGTACTTTCTGGTGAAAGTCCTGAGAAACTAATTTACCTGTAACAAGATACTCTATTCTAGCATTCTATTGGCCATAAGTCAAGCAACATTAATGTCACTACCATTTCCATGAACAAAAGTCCTGAAAGAGTAATCTATTTTCTACAAAAACAGTCGGTTGAATTTGCAAGTCTTAAAAATGCAAAAATCTCAAGAGTGATAAACACGAAATGGTCAAAAAGCCAACAACCTCGTGTGAACAAGATTATTTATTTCATTGAATTTCATACCTCTTTGATGTTGCTCCTATGATGATGTGCAATAAATTAGTGAATTTGACATTAACCGCAGGATGAATTGGCTAATTAGAAAAAAAGTTCAATGATGAACTATATTATATTAATCTCTCCTTTAACCTATTCGAAAAGTTTAATCAAAGTGGAGATGAATATTTCAAGTACACAAACAGAGGAAAGAGAAAGAGAGAAAGGAGAGAAATGGAGATTAAACACCTTATCAATGAGCATCCATTTACACTATGTGAATGATGGTGATCTTCTCAGCCCTGGTTGTGGCAGCCCTTTCTTCGGTAAATCCTACGACTGCGTTCAGTGTAGATTTTATCCCCGCAGATGCTATGCTTGCTTTAAGGAACCCTCGGGTAGTTTCTATATTTGTAAACTGTGTTGGCTCAGATCCCCTCTCTTCCACAAATCAAGTGCTGAATTAAAGCAGGGGATACAAATCTCTTTTCATCCACATCACTCTCTCCACCTGGTAGAAAATTCTAGTGAGTTTTGAGAAAGAGCCGTGTGATTTCTGCGAGCTGTGATGATTGTGACTTCCGGATTGAGTTTGAATGTGCTGCAATGCTCATAAAATACCACGAAGGTCGAGAGCACATCCAACATTTTAGTCACCGTCATCCCTTGACCCTCTTGGAGTTAGGTTTTGTGAATTGCAAGGTATGCAACAAAAACATTCACGGCCCAACATAGGGTTGTGCCCCATGTGAGATTTTTGTCCTTGTCTGTCGTGAATTTCCTCAAGAAATTCCAGACCCTTTTCATCCCCTCCATTGTTTAGCACTCCAGGAAACTAGATTTTCTGAAACATACTGTTGTGATGTCTGTTGCTTCAATGTTCAAGGCTTCAGCTACCGGTGTAAGAAGTGTGACTTTGACATGCATCCTGATTGTGCATCTCTGAAGCCGAATATCAAGTACAAATTTCATGAGCACCTTCTTTTTCTAGTAGAGAATATGTCCTACCAAAGTAACTGCGAAGCTTGTGGTTTTCAAATAATGGGTTCTTTCTTTGTCCGTTGTGTGGAGTGTGACATCGATTTTCATGTCCAATGTGGCCCGGTTTCAGCCTCGCTACCGCCGACTATAGTGCATGAACATTACCAGCATGCTCTCACCCTCACTGAAATTCCTGTCAAAGATGATTGTGAGTCTCATCTATTTTATTGTGATGTCTGCAACAAAGAAACAAACCTGGATCATCCATTTTATCGTTGTTCTGAATGTGAACACTCTGCTCACGTGCGTTATGTATTCACTGAGGTACAAGTCAATGAAGAAGAGACACTGCTAGATTTCATTAGACACCGGCATTCCTTAATTCTTCTTGAAAACTAAATGAATGATGATGCTTTTAGTGATGCATGCGAAAAGGGTGTCTACAGCCCAGCATATGCTTGTGATCCCTGCAAACTTTACCTCCATAAATCCAGTGCTGAGGTGCCAAGAATTATCCAGCATCCCTTCCACCAACATTCTCTGACTCTCCAGAAACCTTATTCTGAAGAGTACCGCGAATGCAAAGCTTGTCATAAAGATTGCTATGGCTTCACATACCGTTGTTCTACTTGCAAATTCGACTTGGATCTTGATTGTGCTTCATTACGGCCTTCAATAAAATTTGAAGATCATAAGCACATTCTTACTTTCTTTGAAAAGTTATATGACATCCCAAAATGCATAGCTTGCAATTTAACCTCTGTAGATGCCTTCTATCTGCGTTGTGTGATATGCAACTTTAATGTCCATCTTCTGTGTCACCACCATTCCCTCACCCTTATGGATAGTTTTGTGGAAGGGGATTATGACGAGTATTATTGTGATGTTTGCGAGACCAAAAGAGACCCTCAAGAATGTGTTTATTATTGTGCAAAGTGTCACTTTGTAGTAGAATTCAACTGTGTGATTTATGAGGTATATGTACTTTATTTGAGAAGACGAAAATTTGATATATATTTCTCCAGTAGTAAATGCTTTATTTTACATGGTTTGATAGGTTCTACTTTCTCTCGAGGGAGAGCGTGGGGGAGATTGTCCAATTGAGATATCTCAATAGAGAGATTACTGATCATGAGGTGATCAGCGAAGAGTGACCCTTACAAGACACACAGGAGAACAAGACATGTAAAGACATTGTAGAGGATATTGACAAGGAATTGGAAGAGATTAACAAGACTGACAGTGAAGGTAATGTTAGCATTTCACAAAACATTCCTTATTCAGACGAGTCCTTCTTACAGTTTATGGCAAGGCTCTGCCTCTCCTCTCAAAATGGGATAAAGACGGTTTGCGCTTCCATTTTATGTGCGGTTGTGCAGAGCATGAAGACCACAAAGATTATGGACATCACCAATGACTCAATTGCATCCTGGTGGTATACTTTCAAAAATTTGCAGCGTGCTGGGTTCAGAATTCGTTTTGCCTTTGATCATTTGGAGACAATAGCGCAAGCTCGCTACGGAACTGATACGGAAATTTATCGGAGCAGCCCTCTTTATCAGCTACATCTGGATATGTATTACTTTTCTCAACAGATTGATAAGTTAAATGAGGAGGCAGATCAGTTGGTTTTGGAATGTGATAGTAATGAAAAACTTAGAGATAAAAACAGAGAGCTTGAATGAACTTGTTTCAATATTTTTTTTGGCTTAACTTTCATTTACACTAATTTGCATTTACACTAATTTGCATGTATATACACTTTCTGTACAAGCAATGGGCACTGAAACCCTAATGAATAAAACAAAGCAACGTGTACAAGAATACAAAATAGTATCTAGCTATTGCTGTCCTTTGCCACCTTTTGATTCTGCACACAATGGCTGCTTGCAGAGATAGGTGCCGAGGCTGCCAGAGCTAAGACAATGCATGGGAGGGCCAAAGTTGATGTTTTAGCAGTATGTAGATGCCTTTATTCTTAACTACCCCTCTCAAACTCAACTATTTAGGATGGTGTTAAGTTTGTTCCTGATGTCTCTGAATCTTTTTGTTGGCAATGTCTTTGTAAGCACATCAACAAGTTACTCTTTGGTGGGAATGTATCTAACTTCAATTTCTCAATTTAACAGTTTCTCCCTTATGAAATGCACATAGAGTCAGCACCTATGTTGTCACACCACAAAATTGGAGTTCTATTTAGGTTGATTTTCAGTTCTGATAGCAAAGAACATATCCAAACTACTTCAGTTATTGCAAGAGCCAATGATCAATATTCAGATTATGTGCTTGACCTTCCCACAACACTCTACTTTCTAGAACTCCAAGTCACCAAGTTTTCAACAAGAAAAACTCCAAAACCACTAGTTGATCTCTTGTCATCCAAGTCTGCTGCCCAATCAGCATCTGCAAATCCTTTCCATTTCAATTTTTCTATTTGTGATGTAGACAAGTCCGTGGTTTGGGGAACTTTTCAAGTATCTTAGGATTCTCTTGCTCTTGAGTCAATGTGCTTGTTTTAGGGCTTGCATAAATTGACTTGATTTGTTAACTAGTATGCAATTTCTAGTCTAGTCAAAGTTATGTATTGCAATGCCCCAATCAAGCTCTTATAGAGAGTTTCATCCTTGAAGTCAACACCACTTTCTTTTGTAAACTTGTCACCAGTGCTGATATGTGTGGCATTGTCCTTACAATTTTCCATACCTGTCTTTTTAAGGATGTCTTGTATGTACTTAGTTTGATTTATGTGCATTCCAAACTGATCTTTTCTAACTTCTATGCGAAGAAAGTAGTTTAGGGATCCAAGGACCTTCAAGAAAAATGTGTCATTAGCTTCTGAATTAATTGCTGAACCAATGATTTTTGATTACCTGTGATTAGGATATCATCTACATATATTAACATTATCACCATACATTGATATGTAAATAAAAAGAAGAGAGAGGCATCTGACCTCAGATTTTTGAATCCCCAAAATTGTAGTGCATTCTTAAGTTTTTCGTACTAGGCCTTGGGTGCCTGCTTTAAACCATATAATGACTTTTTTAGTTTGCATATATAACCAGGTCTCATTTTGTCTTTAAATTCTTATGGTTATGGCATGAACACTGCTTCATTTAGATTACCATGCAAGAATGCATTGTTTACATCAACTTGTTTCACATCCCAACCTTGATTTATAGCCAAGCTGAGCACAATTCTCACTGTGAAAAACTTCACAACTGAGATGAAGGTCTCAGTAAAGTCTACACCTACTATTTGGTGGTATCTTTTTGCAACAAGCCTGACTTTATGCCTTGCAATTGTGCCATCCGGATTGCACTTTATTTTGAAAATTTTTCTGTTTCCCACAAGTTTGACATATGGTTTGTTAGGTACCAAATCTCAGGTGTTGTTTTTCATCAATGCTTCATATTCCTACATCATGGCATGTCTTCATTCTAGAATTTTCATTGCTTCTTATGCTATGGTTGGTACATTTTCTGCACATTAAAGTTTTTCTATCTGGTACAACTTAGGTTTGAACGTTCTCACTTTGGACCTTGTGATCATAGGTTAGATATTGTCAGCTATTGGAACATGATGATGTTCTCTTGTTTCTTATTGTCTGAGATGTGATAGACTTTCAACTTGAAGTGGTGCTGCATTTTCAGTTTGTTTACTTATGGTTGTAACAGATTCATGTTGAATGAAAGGTAAATTTATAACCTCATTATTGTTTAAGGATTGAGCAGAGGCCTGGGTTGTTGTTGAAGGAGCTGAGCTACATACTGCATTCGACACTTGTGGAGAATTGGAGAGAATAAGAACATCAAGCAATTAAGAGTAGTTAAATGACTATGGCTTTTGGAATTGTTTTGGGTTTCTGCAAAGGCTGGATTTGTTTTGAAAAAAAACTTATCTTTATTAAAGGTTACATGCCTAGATACATTTATTCTTCCTGAATTGCTCGATCACCTATAACCTTTGTACTTTGGGCTGTAACCTATAAAGATAAATTTTTGTGTATAGTATTGAAGTTTATATTGAATGTAGTGTCTTAGGTGAGGAAAACATGCACAACCAAACACATGAAGAAAGGTGTAATCTTGTGTCTTTCCAAAGAGTTTTTCATAAGGTGAAATATCATTGAGAACCTGAGTTGACATCCTATTAATTAGAAACACTAATGTCTGAAAAGCATTCCACCACATTTTAAGGGACAGACTTGCTTGAGCAAGCAAGGAGAGTTCTGTTTCGGTTACATGTTTATGTTTTCTCTTCACTCTCCCA
Source organism: Cedrela odorata (assembly GCA_035584115.1). Lineage (NCBI taxonomy): Eukaryota > Viridiplantae > Streptophyta > Magnoliopsida > Sapindales > Meliaceae > Cedrela > Cedrela odorata. The sequence goes on from JAXCLQ010000011.1 coordinate 5,630,582, forward strand.
TTTTAGGGAGATGTGTGAGGGAATAGATGTCTAATTAAAACACCTTGATCTTTAAGAAAATTGGCTAGAGGTATGCATTCACTCCTCATGTCAGTTTGAAGAGTTTTTATACTCATTCCCAATAGTTTCTCTATTTGTTTTTTGAATTCAATTAAGGTGTGTGTGACTTGAGACTTGTTTTGTAGAGGAAAAACCCAAGTATGCCTACTGTGATAATCTACTATGTTTTAGTAGTATATGAAGTTATTGCCTGGGCTCATTGGTGTTGGACCCCATAGGTCTAAGTAAAGCAGTTCAAGGGGCTGTTTTGAGTGTGAATCACTACTTTTGATTGTTAGTTTATTGTGTTTTCCAAGGTGACATGCCACACAAAATGTTGGAGATTGAATTTCATTCAAGAAAGAGTTCTTACAAACATAGAGAATTTTCCTAAGGACTTTATTATTGGGATGACCATATTTCCTATGATATGTATCTAACTCATTTCTACATGTTTCATTCATTACATATTCTAGATTGATGTTAGATTGATCATCACTGGTGGTGGAAAATAAAGACATAACAGCAAGTGAACTCTCTAACTTATTTTGATTCATAACAATTTTGTTTCCAATCTTCTTCATTTCTTTAAGTCAATACAACTCTATTTCAACCACTCTTAGTAGCACTGCCTTCTGCTTCAGATTCTTCAAAACATAACCAGCATGGTTAAATTCAATAGAAAGTTTGTTATCCGAGGTTAGTTTTAAGATGCTAATCAAATTTTTCTTGATTGTGTCCAATATGTAAGATTTTGAGTTTCTTACCATTTTCAACAATCAGATTTTCCTTACCCTTGCATTTGATTTAAGAGACATGTTGTTTAGGTCATTAGTAATGTGATTAGTGGCTTCACTATCAAGATACTAGCCACTCTCACTTGATGTCTCTTGGGCTGTTGTAAAGGTGAAGATGATGTCTAGTTTCCTTAGTTCTTTGGTTCGAAATCCTGATCAAATTTATACCAACACGCAGCTACCAAGTGACTTTCTTTAATGCAAATTTGACAAGTTATCTTAGACTGAACTCTGCTCATATTGTTTCTTCATCTGCCTTTTTCTCTGAAGCCTTCTCTACTTCTACCAGAACCTTGACCTCTTCTTGCAACTTGTTGATTCGTCTTATGGTTCCAGTAGCTTTGGCTGTTACCAGTGGCTAAATAAACTCTATGTTAACATTACCTCCTGTGTTGTTGTTTTCTAATTTATTCTCAAATATAAGTAATTAAGCATAGATGTCTTCCAATGAAACATATGTCATTCGAGATGCAATATTTACAACTATTGCATCATATTCTCCTCTAAATCTATTTAAGATGTGCTATTTCAAGTCTTCTTCTTGATAAGTTTCCCTACAATGGTTAGAGCATCCGTCAGTCTTCTAATTTTGGTGCAATACTCACCTATGTTCATAGAACCTTTCTTTGTGCTTTGGAGTTGATTTTTCAATTACATAATCCTAGCTTGGGTCTGAGAGGAAAACATTCTCGTGACAACATCCCAGAGTTCCCTTGGGGTGTTGCAACTTGTGAGCGAGGTCAGTGTTGCTTCGCTTATGGTCAAAAGAAGCCAGTTCAAGAGGGGCTGATTTTGCTTTCGCCATTGGAGGTAAGCTTGGTTGTCTATGGTCACAGTATTTAGATATTCTCATGTGGTGATAATATGTCTATTTGATATCTCTTTTGTGCCATTGATATACACTTTAAGGTCGTTTCCTTTGATTGTGGTAGGATTTATGTTTTTCACACAAGGTAATTGTTCTTATCCAGCTTTACTGGAGCATTAAAAGAGAGATGAGTTTGTGATTGTATTGAAGCCGAATTTGGTGTTTGATTATCCTTTTGATTCAGAGAGAAAGCTGGGTTTGTGAAATAACTGGCCATAGCTCTAGTACCAAGTTGGATTTTGTAATGTAACAGTAATGAAAAACTTAGAGATAAAAACAAAGAACTTGAATGAACTTGTTTCAATAATTTTTTTACCTTAACTTTCATTTACACTAACTTGCATATACACACACACACACACACACACACGCACACTTTTTGTACAAGCAAAAGGCATTGAAACCTTAATCAATAAAACAAAGCAACATGTACAAGAATACAAAATAGTATACAAAATAAGTGCTGAGGTTGCCAGAGCAGAGACAATGCAGGTGAGGGCCAAGGCCGATGTTTCAGCAGTCTACAAATGCCTTTATTCTTAACTAGATCAATTAACGGCAAAAATAAACAAAATTAAGAAGCGAACAGAAGATATAATATAACTCATTATTGCGAGGAATCGAGATTAGAGGCAAAGCGTTTGAGTCAAGCTCTAGAATTTAGAATGAAGAATGCGGCCACTAGATTACTATGAATTTAATTGCCACATCTTGAAATTACAGTATGTGGCGATTGCTTTGAGGTTTTCATTTGGTTTCCTTTATATTTCCACCATAGAATGGGAGAATTTCTATTGAATTGTAAACTAAATTCGTTTTCTTGGAAATTAGCAAGTCACTTTTGATCAAACTTATTTGTTTTCTTTGAAAGCAATAACGCCTTGACTATCCCTGAATTACAAAGCGTAATGGAGTTGGACGTGATTCATAAATGGATCTGGTGTTTATGAATGGTATTTTTATTCTGTTTTGTATGGTATTTTTTTTATATATTATTTAGATATCAAAATTTTCATAGTTTAATTTAATAGAATGTAATTTATTGAATTTTATTAATTTAATTTTTGTAGTTAATTTTATTTTTTCCCTACCACAATCTCACAAGTACTTGCTCTTGCCTCCAAGGTAGCAGGGAAAGAAAAAGATAGAAGTAACATTTGTGGGCAAGTGAGCCATCAAATCGATACGAAAACGAATAACAGTATATGATATTCAAGTTTATAATTTTTAACATGTAAATTTGTTTATGATACGATTAATTTTTTGAACAATTATACCGTACTATCTCATTTATAATTTAATAAATTTATTTGATATATATTTTTTATAATTTTAAAAATTTTAATTATATTTATCATATTTTAAAAGGTACTTAATTTTATTTAGAATAAAATTTATTAATATTTAAGTAAATAATATCTTAAATGTTATAAAAATATATTAAAATATACAAAATAAATATGTTAAACAAATAATACGATTACAATTCGTTGATCCGTTTAATAATCGTGTTAGAGTTAAAATTTTCAATCATTAACATGATTATTTAATAGATCTAGTTTTAGTTAATTTCTATTTAACAAATACAATAAGACAGGATAATCTATATCCCAACCTTTGTTGATTAGAGCATAATCAAACCCACAAAGGAGAGGAGATCACCTATGTCCACAACGGTAATTCGGACAGCTAACTGCACCTGATGGATATGAGGGACAGGAAACGGCTGGAATGAACACATGATTCTCGCCTTCAAAATCATGGAGACCCAAGTGAAGAAAAATTATCGAAGAAGATAGTCTGGTTTTATCCAACTAAACAAAGCCTTTTTTTTTTTTTTTCTCCCCTTTCGAAACTTTTATTCAAACAGACCATTAAATGATTGTTTAGTATCAATCTTATATAAAAGGTACACAAAAATATTCATATAATTTGTCATAAACTTAATATTTAATTTTATATATAATAATAAAATAATTTTTAATTGTAATTAGGTATCATTAATTTGTTTCAAATGTATATTATTTTTTTATTCAAAGTCAAAATACCTTAAATATTGAATTAGAACGTTATTCACATCCCTTCTTTCAATGTTTATAATAAAACCATGTTATTTCCTTTGCTATTCAACTATCGAATTCTTGTGGTCGAACAATTAAGTGCAAAACAAAACAATTTTTTCTAGCATCTATAAACACTGCAAGCATAATATCAAATTCTCACGTTCTATCATTGTATATTTTTCAAATTAATTGTAATTTGCAAACAATTATTGGTTTTTTTAGTTCTTTTATTTATTTTCTTTATAAAAAATGTGTCTTTGTTTATTTGTATAGTTAATTTTTAATAGTAATCCTAGTGCATATAGATGGTTGCTTGTTATCTGTCATAAGAAAAGATTAAATTGATTAGATAAAGAAGAATGAATATTAAACAAGGATATATGTCTTCAGTCTTAGAAGTCATAAATCTTGTACAAATGAGGAAATAGAAATCAATTGTCAAATAGAATTCCTGCGACAGAAAGTGAAACGAACTAATGCATACAAGCCGAGATATTATTTTTACGGATACTAAAAGAATTCCATAATGCATGATTACGGATGAGGCACCCTTTTTTTATTACTCAAAACGGATTCCTAATACCAATACTGCATGATTAAAAGAGAAGATTATGCAAATGCCACAATACAACTACTATTGTTACCTAATACATATTTTAGTAATGTGAATCCCGGGTCAAGTCTTTGAAAAATAATATTTGCTAATATCTTCTTACATGTTGGAACCTTCCACCTCATAATTAAACGTGACATAATACAACATCAGAACGGTAGTTGCCTCATTTGCAAAATAAATTATTAGCTATGACTGCAAATTGGACGACTCATCTTCTGCAAAATTCTTTCAAGCTATTTACAATTGGTAGTGGAGAAGATGATTAGCTAAGCAATGATGGTATTATTGTTTATTAAATAATTGGGACCTGCCAGCTTCACATCTACCATTTAAATTTTTATGATTGTATAGATTGCTTCACAGATCAATCTTATAATATTTCCTTCTTCCTCCTACTTTAGACAGTTACCTAATGCATATATTTTAGTGCAAGTAGTCTTTCAAAAATAATATTTGTCAATACTTCCATTGCCTGCCAGAACCTTCCACCTAATCTGAACTTGGCATGTTACATTAATTTACTCTCTTTTTTTTCCTTTTCTTTTCTGGTAAATTAATGATCTAACTAACCCCAAATATGATAGTCAATAAAAAAACTTATATTTTTATATTTCCTCGAGTCTTTGAAAATAATATAATGGCTAAAACATCTACCGCAGGAACTTTTCTCTCATAAATAAAACATAAGATCTGAATTTGGCTTGTTATAATCAACTCCTTTTTTTTCTTTTCATGAAAAATTAATGAAAGTTGTATCCAATTTTCTAAAAGAGAAGAAATTAAAATTTTCATGACTAATATATTCGTAGGTTGAGTAGATGGAGTTTGTTTAAGCAAGCAAAAAAGCAAAGTGGTCTATTGATTATTCAAAAACTGGAGCCAATATTGGGACACAAGGTGAGATAAAAGAGTGTAATCTCATCTTTTTATAGTAAATTTTTTTATTTTATTCGCGACTTTTTATTCTAATTAATTTAAAAATTTTCACTTAAATATATATTACTTATTTTTATTATTTATTGTTGTACTTATATAGTAGGTAAATTCATATATATATATATATATGAAAAGCTAAATCTCTTATTTACGTAATAATTATTTGTGAATTTGACTTTAAGTTATGGATATAAGTCCTTAAGTATTCTAATAATGGTATTAGAGCTCCATAATGTTGCAACTCGTTCATGAAAGTACTATTCAAATATGTGAAAATAGTGGGAGTTTAGTATAGTGATGCAAGTGACATATTTATATGGAGGCGTACATGTCAAGGAAAATTATGTCAAAAAAACTCTAAATTGCCTAAAGAGTCTGGATTTTAAATGAGATTATTGTAAACCCTCTAGTTTTTTTTAAAAATTTTTCTAGTGTACTTTTACAAACATAGTGCACTTACTACTATTAAAAATTTTAGTATTATTTACGTATACAGTACTATTTATAGTGAAATAGTGGGAGTGAGTTTGAGTAAGATCGGGACTATGACAACAAAGTTTGAAATTTAGAAATTCAATGGAAGCAATTTCTGATTGTGGAAGATGAAAATAAAGGCAATCTTGAAAAAAATTAAGTGTTTGGCAATTATAGAAGATAGACCAGTGAGTATCACAAATAAAATAAAGTGGAATGAAATGAATGAGGATGAGATCTGATCTCCACTTGAGATTAGTTGATGAGGTATTGTTGAGCATTGAAGAGAAAGAGACGACAAATGAGATATGATATGCTCTCATAAAGTTATATGAGGCAAAATCACTTTACAATAAGATTTTTTTCAAGAGAATGCTTTACACTCTTTGGATGTCAAGATTAACAATAGTGATAGAGCACATTAACACTCTTAAAACTTTATTTTTGCAACTCACAACGTTGGGTCATAAAATAGAAGAAAATGAACATGAGAAGCTTCTACTTCAAAGTTTGTCAAACTTGTATGATCAATTCATTATCAACTTTTTATCTTAAAAGCACCTGCTTCGATAACCTAGTTTTCGACAATATAGCAGCAACTGTATTGGAAGAAAAAAACAGACGTAAAAATAAGGAAGACAGGTTGGCAAGTTCACATCAAGCGGAGGCTCCATAAGTAATGAGAAGGAGATCAACAAAACATGCCTCTAATGGAAATCAAAATCATATTAGATCAAAATCAAGAGGTAAGAAGAAAGTTAAATGTTACAGTCGTGGCAAGGTCGGGCATGTGAAAAAGAAATGTTGAAAAAATAAAAATAATGTAAATACAAGTTCTCAAGGAAATATAGGAAATACAGTGAAAAATGGAAAAAAATTTTATAAAGAGGCAACAATAGTCACTAAAGGTAGAAAGAAATTTGTTGGTGTATAACTTGTGGATTCAATAGTGATATGACACATGACCTCTTGAAGAAAATGGTTTAATCAATATAAGCCTATCTCAAAAAGATTTGTGTTCATGAGAGATGATCATGCCTTGGATATTGTCGGTATTAAGACTGTTAAATTAAACAAGTATGACCCAAGACTTACATTATTCAGTAGGTACGATATGTGAAAGGCCTTAAGAAAAATTTATTGTCTTTAAGATAATCGGATGAGAATGAGTGTTAAACTCATATTCAAAATGAAATTATGAAGATTGTAAAAGAAGCGCTTGTAGTAATAAAGGCGAAAAAGGTAGTTGCAAACTTGTAGATGTTGCAAAAAGAAACATTGAAAGAAGTAGATGCATCGGTCTCATCTTTAAATTAAGGAGAAGAATCAATGATGATATTGTATCGAAAGCTAGAACATTTATCAGAATGAGGTTTGAAGATTCTCTAATAACAAAACTACTTTTTGGACTCAAAATGGTGTCTCTACCATTTTGTGAACAATGTGTTATTAGTAAGCATCATAAATTGAAGTTTATCCATATCCAATTCTAGGAGCAAAGGTATTATAGAGTTAATTCATCCAGATGTTTGATAAGCATCAGTTAAATCTCTAAAAAGGGCAAAATACTTTGTGTCATTCATTAATGACTATTCTAAGATATGTTGGGTGTATCCAATCAAGTGTCTCAAGATGGATAATGAAGAAGAATTCTCCAATGATGTATTTAATGTATTTTGTCAGTAAGAATAGATCAAAAGACAATTTATTATGGTATACACTCCTCAGCAAAACGGAGTGACAGAGTGGATGAACAAAACCTTGTTGAAAAGTACAAGGGTAATGTTAAGATCAACAAAATTATCCAAGTCTTATTGGGCTGAAACTGCTAATACCACCTGTTATATAATAAATTGGTTACCATTAACGACAATTGAATTGAAAACATCGAAGGAGATATGGACTTGCAAACTAGCTGATTACTTCAACCTTCATACATTTGGAAGTTATGTGTATGTGATGTACAATTCCCAAGAAATAAAGAAGTTGGATCTAAAATCCAAGAAATACATATTTTTGGGTATGTTGATGAAGTGAAGGGGTATCGCTTGTGGGCAGTAAACATTACTGCCCACAAGCTTATCATTAGTAGAGATGTTATTTTTGTAGAAAATAAACTACAAAATAAGAATGCCAATAGCACTGAAGAGGAGAAACCAGAGAATACTACAGTTCAGGTGGAAGAAAAATTAAAATATGAAGATTCTTTTGAAGTAATACTAGAGCACGAAGAAGAATCAATTAAGTTTGAAGTTTCACAAGTTTGATGATCAACTCGTGAGTGAAGAATACCATCTTGGCAACCATAATACATTATAGAGGGCAATGTTACATATGGCTTTTAACAAAGGATAGAGAGCCATCAATTTTTCAAGAGACAACGAGTAACTCAAATGCGCATCTGTGGATAGCAGTAATGTAAGAAGAAAATGAAACTCTTTATAAAAACAAGACTTGGGATCTTATGCCATTATCACAAGGAAATAAGGTGTTGGAAACAATTGGGTCTACAAGATCAAGCGGAATAACAATGATTAGATAAAGCAATATCATGCAAGATTGGTGGTTAAAGAGTATGCTTAGAAAGAATGCATTGATTTTAATGAGATATTTTCATATTCTCTACAACTTACTATAATTAGAGTAGTTTTTGCTATATGTGCTATGTTTGACTTACATTTAGACTAGATAGATGTAAAAAATGCATATCTTCATAAAGAAATTGAAGAAGAAATTTATATGCTCCAGCTAGAGGGTTTTGAAGAAAAGAGCGAAAAAAACTTGGTTTATAGGTTAACCAAATATCTGTACAGTCTTAAGCAGGAGTCGAGGTATCGACAAGAGATTTGATTCCTTCATTATTAGTTTTGGATAAAACAGATTGAATTCTAATCATTGTTCGTATTTCAAGAGGTTTGATGATATTGATTTCATCATTTTACTATTGTATATGGATGACATGTTGGTAACAGACTCCAACAAAGATCGAGTTCAAGAATTGAAAGCACAATTAGCTAAGGAGTTTGATATGAAGGATTTGAGACAAACAAACAAGATTTTAGAGATGCAGATTCACCGAGATAGAAAAGGCAGGAAATTTAGCTTTTCTAGAAAAATTATTTTAAAAAAATCTTGCGACGTTTCAATATGCAAGATTGTAAGCCAATTTTTACTCCTCTTCTTGTGAATTACAAATTATCCTCAGTAATATATGATAATAAAGAAATAGAGAGAATAGAAATGTCTCGAATACTATGTGCACCAGTAGTTAGAAGCTTAATGTTTGCTATGATATGTACAAAACTCGATATTACACAAACAATGGGAATAATTAGTTGATTTATGGCGAATCCTGGTAGAGAGCATTGAAATATTGTAAAGAAGATCCTGAGATATGTTTAGAGGACCTTAGATGTTGCTTTATGTTACAGAGGATCAGAATGTGTTGTAAGAGGTTACGTAGACTAGAATTATGCAAGTGACCTTGATAAAAAAAAAATCCACTACTGATATATGTTTATAATTGCAGAAGGAACTTAGGCACAAACAACAAAAGATGTATTTGTTTTGTGATAATCAGAGTGCCTTGCACATCGCAAGAAATCCAGCTTTTCATTCCATAACCAGAATACATAGGTGTTCAATACTATTTTGTTTGAAAACTGGTGGAGAATGGAACTGTAGAAATGCAGAAAATATACATTAATGATAATCTAGCAGATGTTTGGACTAAACCAATCAATACTAACAAGTTCGAATGGTGTCAATTCTTTTGTGGCCTAACAAAAACATAAGTGGCATAGAATGTAGAGATATGATTGATTCTCAATTAAGTCTTCATGTAGGAGAACGTTGCATAAAAGTGAGTTGGGGGCTTGACTTTGAAAATGTTGCATATAAGTGGGCATTTTTAAAGTTGACAACTTGATTTTGAAAATTGATTTTCAAAGTTGTTGGTTTAACAATTAAAAGAGTTTTCATATATATTAGTCAATACTGATTGACCATGAATTGCCTATAAATAGAAAATATTATTACTCTATTTATTCATTTCTTCTAAATTCTTATAGTCCCTTAACTTCTCTATTTCTCCCAAAGAGAAATTTCAAAATATTCTATTTAAGCGTGATTTTTTTTAATATTTGAGAGTGTTCTGCAATTGTATTCTCCTTATATGTAGAGAAAAATTATAATTATAATTTTTTTTTACAGTGAATTCTTCTATTTTACCAATAATTTTTTATTTCAATCAATTTAAATTTTTTTTACATGCATATGTGTTACTTATTTTTATATTTATTATTTATTATTGTACTTATATGATAGATAAAATTATATATATATATATATATATATGGAAAATTAAACCTCTTATTTATATAATAATTATTTATGAATTTATTTTAAGTTGCACTTAAAATCAGACTATCCTAATAAAGAGAATGATAATAGGATCCTAATAAAGAGAATGAAAAAAGGAGAGTGAAGGCAAATCGAGAGAGATAGAGTAGTATACGTATGACTCGTATAAACATTTGCAGCAAGAAATCAAACACCCTTTTCATTCTCACCATTGTGTGAAACTCAAAAACACTTCAGACTACAGTTTCGGCCTTTCAATTATGATATGTGATGCCTGTGGAATCAGAATCGGAGAAAAGCGCATGTATAGATGTGACGACTTGGCTTTGACTTGCATCTTAGATGTGCATCTATGAGGCCAACAGTGATGTATGAAGGTCTTGAGCATCTTCTATTTCTAGTAGAAAATAAACTTTACAAAAGCGATTGCCGAGAATGCGGTTTCGAAATTGAGGGTACTTACTTTGTCCGATGTGTAGAGTGTCGCCTCGATTTTCACATTCAATGCGACTCTCGCTCTTTTTTAGTTCCACCAAATATTAACGTGCATAAACATCACCCGCATTCTCTCACCCTTCGGACTAGGAAACTTTTCACAGAGGAATATTTTGTAAAAGTATGGTACCGTGACGCTTGCAAGGAAGAAAGAAACGTAAACCATCCGGTGTACTATTGTGCTGGTTGTGATTACTCCGCTCATGTGCTTTTTGTAATCATCGAGATACAAATCCAATCAAAGAGGGAGAAACTGAGACATTTTAGCCACAAGCACTCCTTGTTTCTCCTTGGAAAGGAAGAAAGTCATGATCATGATGTTTTTTGCTGTGCATGCCAGAAAGATATCCAGCTGGGCCCAATATATGGTTGCGATCCATGCCAATTTTATCTTCACAAATCATGAGCTGAATTACTCCGAGAGATGCATCATCCCTTCCACCAACATTCTCTCACTCTTCAGAAACCTGGAGGAAGAAAATGCGATGCTTGCCGTCAAGAATGTTACGGCTTTACCTACAGATGTTATGAATGCTACTTTTATTTGGATTTAGACTGCGCTTCACTGCAGCCTTCAATGAAATTTGAAGGTCATAAGCATCTTCTTAATTTCGTCAAGAAGTTCTGTGACCTTCAGAAAAGCATAACCAACAGCGAAATTTCCCCTAATGATTGCGCTGCGTGAGAGGCAACTTCAACGTTCATATCGGCACTCCATTACCAAAATCTATTACACATAGAAGTCACCCACATAGCCTCAGCCTCAAGGATGGTTTTGTTGAACATGATCACAACGAGTATCGCTTTGCTGTTTGCATGACAAAAACAGATACTGGGGGACGTGTTTATTGTTGTGCAGAATGTTGCTTTGTATTAGATTTTGAATGCGTGATTTCTGAGATACGTGATTTCTGAGATATGCCATTTATATTTGATTTCGGGAAGATAAACTCATTAATCCTTACTATAAGCATCATTTTGATTCCTGTTAATTAATAGTTTATGCTGATCTCATAATTGCTTAATCTTACATGAGTTCATGCTGCTTGATAGGTACTACTTTCTCTCAAGGGATTCACAATATTTTCTAAGGCTGGTAATGCAGGTAAAATTAGTATTTTATAAAAGTACCCTTACTTTGCAAATCAGTAAAACCTCTTCTAATCAAGGATTTAAGGTATATTTGTTGTAGTAAAACCGTCTAATGTATACAATACTGCAGTTCTCATAGTAAATGTTTGTATGAAATTTTTTTATTTATAAACTGTAGTGGGAAGACATTTCTCTCACAGAGTTTATAAATTTTTTTATTTATAAACTAGACACAGAGTTTGTCTTTTATACCATTTGTCTCACTCTTCAACAGAAGTCGTTGAGAGACTAAACTATTTTCTTCGATGTTTATAGGGCCACCGATTTTCATTTGCAAATTATAAATAATAATAATAATAATAATAAATTATTAATAATAATAAATTCGAAAGTAATCACCAAAAACTCAAGCAGCCAAAAACCTGGCCTGAGGTTGATCCATTAATTCTTTAGTTAATTTCTTCTTCTGTGTTATAGATCTGTGAAGTCCTGAGTTTTCAAGTAAATGAGATTAATTTATGACTATTTAATAATGTTATTCTCAATGTTACTTTGAGTTTAATTATTCGAAAATTTTAACCAAAGTTTAATTATTCGAAAATTTTAGCCAAAGTTCAAATACAAATTTCAGGAACACAAGCGGCTGAAGGAGAAAAGGAAATAAAGATTAATAACTATTTTCTTTACGACATCCATTACACTATGCGAGAATGATGGTGAACTTCTCTGTCATGGGTGTGGAGGTCCTTTCCTGGGAGAATGCTATAATTGTAGCAAGTGTGGCTTTTATCCCCAACGAGGCATTGCTTGTAATAAAGCGCCATCAGGTAGTCACTACATTTGCAAATTGTGTTGGCCGAAATCTCTACTCTTCCACAAATCATGCGTTGAATTAATTACCAGAAGAGATCCAAATCTCCTATCACCCGTATAACTCTCTCCACCTTACAGAAGCATTTGAAGATAGTAAAGACTCAGAATTGTGCCATTTTTGTGACAAAATGGGTAGAGGTGGATTCTCCAATCGCTGTAAGTTCTGCTGTGATAGGTGTAATTTTCAAATTCATTTTGAATGTGCTGCAATGCTCATCAAATACCATGAAGGTAGAGAACGAGTCAAACATTTTAGTCACCCGCATAACTTGACCAACCCCGACTTAGGCGTTGTAGATTGTAGAATATGCGACAAAAAGATCCACGGTCCAAGTTATGGTTGTGTGCCATGTGAGTTTTATATGCACAACTCATGCTGTGATCTGCCTCAAGAAATCCAACACCCATTTCATCAACTCCATTGCTTGACAGTACAAACTTCTTGACAAAATATTGTGATGCCGGTTGCCTCAAAATTATGAGCTGGATGTGGTACGAATGCAATAAATGTGACTTTGACTTGCATCTTGAGTGTGCATCTCTGAAGCCAAATATAAAGTACGAAGGTCATGAGCATCTTGTTGTTCTAGTAGAGAATAAGTCCAACCAAAGTGAATGCGAAGCATGCGCTTTAGAAATTCAAGGTACTTTCTATGTCCGTTGCGTGGACTGTAACAAAAATTTTCACGTTCGGTGTGGCCCAGTCTCACTACCTCCAACAGTTCATTGATAAACATCACAAGCATCCTCTCTCCCTCACTACTAAAACGATACTTGTCGACAATGAATCCGATTGTGATCTGTTTTTCTGTGACATCTGCAACAAAGAAAGGAATTCAGAGTACCCCTTTTATACATGTACTGAATGTGACTACTCCACTCATGTACGTTGTGTGGCCACGGAGGTACAATTAATTGAGAGAGAGAAATTGAGACATTTCAGTCATCAACATTTCTTGTTTCCTCCGGAAGACAAGAGGAATGGTGATATTTTTTGCTATGCATATGAGGAACGTATCGAAGGACCGGTATATGTTTGTGATCGTTGCAACCTTTGTCTCCACAAATCATGCGGTGAACTGCCAAGAGATCGAACATCCCTTCCACAAACATCCTCTCACTCTCCCAAAACCTTACTCTAGAAAAGAACACGAATGCAGTGCTTGTCATAAACATTCCTCTGGCCTCACGTACCGTTGCAATCATTATGACTTCGACTTGGATCTTGACTGCGCTTCACTACAGCCTTCAATAAAATATGAAGGTCATCGGCACATTCTTACTTTCTTCAAGAAGCTATATGAAATACCAACATGCATGGCTTGCAGTTTCACCTCTCTGGCCATAGCTTATTTATGTTGCGTGATATGCAACTTCAATGTCCACCTCCGGTGTTCACCGATACCAGAGACTATTAAACATAAGAGCCACCAGCATCATTCCCTCAGCCTAATGGACAGTTACGTTGATGATAAGTACGATATGCAAACTTGTGATGTTTGCGAAGAGGAAAGAAACGCTGAAGAATGAGTTTATTATTGTGCAGAATGCGATTTTATAGTAGAATTTAACTGCGTAGTTTTTGAGGTATGCTTACTAAAATTTACGAAGATAAAATTAATTATGAGATCGAAATTAATTTATTATATAAATTCCAGTTGTGTCTAGTTTTCGAACACAATAATTAATTCCTTTATTATAAGCATTATCTTTGATTTATTAGATAGTTTGGCGATGGTGCATCTTGATGTTAGAACGTACGGGCTTGAGTATATAATTTAATTTGTTGTCTCTGATAGGTAATACATTCTCTGAAGGAAGAGCGTGGAGATATCGTAAAGAAAATTGTCAAAAGAGAGAATGACGAGAATAGGGAAAACAAAGTGGGCAGAAAAGGCTTAACCGTAGAGGATATATTAGCTGATTTCTCAACCGAAGATGCAGACAAATTGAAGGCGAAACCTCTGGCACTCCCATAAATGATGCTCTGTTTTACACTCGTAGCCAAAGTGCAACTCACAGGCTCAATTCTCGGACATACAATCACCACAGAGAAAGTAATGACCGTTTCATAGACATGCAAAAAGGCTCTCTACTAAATCTAAACATATACGTATAGATATTTTAAAATTTAAAACAATTTTAAATATAAATATAAAATTGAAAAGACTTACTTTGATTTGTAGTTTGAAATAACAAGCCAATCTCTTCGCTTGTCTGCAGGTATATCCACAGCTCAAGTTGGTGATGATGGTTCTGTTTTCGTTTGAGATTTCTTTGTTGTGGACGTTAACTTCACCAAGCTAATCTAAAACTTTCTCTCTCTAACATCTTTCTTTTCTTTTATGTTTTTGGTTCAAAACCAAGCACCTACCATGACCTTTACTATGGAATAATTTTCACTAAAATACAAAGAGAATAAACAAGAAGAAGAAGCTATTGGTTATGTGTTATACTAAAGAAGGTAATGTAGTATCCCAATGCTTGTTTTTTACACTCAAAATTCGAGTGTTTTTCTGCATAACCGTCCTAACTAACATCCACTTGCCTCTCAATACATTAATTAAATAAAGATAATGTAACAAGGCTTGATTGATTAGCTAATATATATATATATATATAAATATAATATTATAATCATTATATATAAGTTATTATTATTATATTATTACTTTAATTAACATTAAAGCATTATGTTATTATATATACTAATATAATATCCGTAAATTATATTTACATTATCCCATAATTAACCGAAATATTTTTCACGCATATGAGTGCTAGCTCGTCTTTGTCAAAAAATTTATTCTTTACAATAAAGAATCAAATTGCTACCCAATCAAAGTATCGAAATAATATTAGTAATTAATTAATAATTATTATATAATAGCAAATGTCATCATCATCAAGTAACCGACTAATGTTTGTGACCCCCTAGATTCACTGTGAGCTAGACATGGGTAGATACGAACTCTTTCGTATCACTTTGGTACAATTCTTTGTATCCAAAGTTCTCATTGATTATGAGTGACCTTTAGCAAGATGTCATGGCCCCAAACACAGATGAATGAACATACTAGATAAACTCATATATTCGTACGTGCATGTAATAAAATCTCTCTATTGTCGACTCTCAATCGAGTGCGGATTATGGTATCGTCAAACCTTTAACTCAATCATAAAATCAGAACTTCAATCATATACATGATTCATATATCCGCGAAACACTTTTTCGGATATACATGCTTTGGCCAAATACTTTATTCTTGTGTATGACAGTTCCACCTAGGATCTCAAGCTCTAACATCTGAGCTAGCAGATTCCATCTTAGTCATTACCTATCTTAATACACTTAAACATATTGCCAGCAAGCTTCTTTTACCTATGTGATTTATCATGTTTAGTCACATTCAGTAATACGTTCTCCAACGTATTACCCATGTTTATATTCTTGTGACATGAGACTCATCACTCAACTATTAGCATCTAATATTAATCTTTTGTAGTATCAAACATACCAGTCATGCAATGTTATACTCCTATATAATATCACTTCAACCGGGAACTGATTCGGATGTATTCAAATCAAAACTCTGTACTCATATCTACGACTTTTTGTAGATAGAGTTTTGACATTATAATACATCACGAAATCTCATTCTAAATTTTATATATATACAATATATATCAATAACTTTACAGGCAAAATGATATAAAAGTTATTTTATTAATCGTAAATAAGTTCATAATTAATTACAGAATTATATATACAATAGGATGATATTCCTGGACTGTATGACACAATTGGTTCTAGGTATATCTCTAACAAACTCCCACTTGAACTAGAGTCAATCACTATAGTATACAATACTCATCCTCTCCAGGTGGTGATCCAGTTGTTGCTATGTCATCGGTTTATTCAATGGGTCCGCCACATTATCCGTGGACGGGATTTTCTGTACTAGTATCTGTTTATCTGATATAAACTCTCTGATCAAGTGGTATTTCCTCTAAATATGTTTAAACTTTTGGTGAGACCTCGATTTCTTAGCTTGAGCTATAGCTCTATTATTGTCACTGTACAAAATTACTAGGTCAATTATGGAAGGAACAACTCTGAGTTATGTAACAAACTTACAGATCCAGACAACCTCTTTCGCAGCTTCAGAAGTAGCAACATACTTAACTTCTGTAGTGGAATCAATTGTGGTAGTCTGTTTGGAACTCTTCCAATAGACAATGCCTCTATTACATATGAAGATAAATGCAAAAATAGACTTTCTATCATCTATATCTTATTGGAAATCAGAATCAGTGTAACCCTCGAGTTTTAACTCACCACCCCTATAAGTCAACTCTAAATTCTTAGTTCTTTTCAAGTATTTCAGGACTCGTTTGACTGTAGTCCAATATTCTTCTTCAGGGTTTGCCTGATATCTACTCGTAATACTCACAGCATACGCTATATCAGGTCTTGTACATAGCATAACGTACATAAGACTACCTATTGCTGAAGTATAAAGAATCTTCTACATACACTCGCGTTCAGCTTTAGTCTTGGGTCCTATTTCTGGAGAGAGATAGACATCGTGACTGCAGGGTAAGAAACCCTTCTTAGAGCTATCCATATTGAACATCTTCTGTACTTTATCTATATATAGACTCTAGCAAAGACCTATCATTTGTTTCGTTCTATCTCTATAGGCACGAATACCCAAAATGAATGTCACTTCTTCCAGATCTTTTATGAAGAAAACATTAGTTAACCATAATTTAGTCTCAGATAACATACCTACATCGTTTCCTATGAGTAATATATCATCTACATACAATACAAGGAATGTGATGACATTATTATTTTCATTTCTGTAAACATATGGTTCATCAACATTTTTGATGAAGCCAAACGATTTGACTGCATCATCGAAAATATGTTCTAGCTTTTAAAAGCTTGTTTTAATCATAAATGGATCTATGCAACTTACATACCTTATGACTATCACCAGATGCAATAAATCCAACGAGCTATTGCATATATATGGTCTCCTCAACTAAATTAATAAGGAAAACTGTCTTCACATCTATCTGTTATAGCTCATAATCATAATAACATGCAATAGCAAGTAATATCCGAATGGATTTTAACATGGCTACAGGCGAAAAAGTTTCATCAAAATCAACACTTTATTTCTAATTATAACTATTTGCCACTAACCTAGCTTTAAAAGTCTCTATTTTTCCATATTTATTAAATTTTCATTTGTAAACCCATTTACAACCGATAGAGACAATTCCTTCAGGTGGATCAACAATTGACCACACTTGATTAGCCTACATGGATCCCATTTTAGATTTCATGGCTTCCAGCCATCTTCCAGAATCAATATATAATATTGCTTCTTCATAGGTTCTAGAATCTTCCTTTGCATATCTTCTCCTATCATAAATAATTCAAAATCATTTTCAAAAAGAAAATAATATCTATGAGGAGGGCGAGATATCCAGTAGATCTATAAAAAATTTGGTCTACAGTAGATTGAGGATCAGATCGAACTGGTTTATCAACATGAACTGATTCATCTGCATCAACAGGCTCATCTATCTGAGGTTGATCATCATCAAGCTTTCCAGACTCTTCTAAAAGCTCAATCTTTCTACCTACACTACCGTCCTCAATAAACTGATTCTCGTGGAACTGTGCATGTCTACTAATTAAAATCTTTCGATCAGCGTGAAAGTAAAAATAATATCCTAAACTATCTTCATGATATCTAGTGAATCGACATTTTTTAGACTTAACATCTAGCTTCCTAATGTTAACTACTTTAATGGAAGCTTGGAAGCTTCCCATGCCATATCTCATATGGTGTCTTGGGAACTACTTTCGATGAAGTTATATTCAAGATGTATATTGCGGTATAGATGGCATATCCCTAAAGATATGTAGGTAAGTCTATAAAACTCATCATGGATCGTACCATATCTAATAAAGTACAATTCATTCTTTCAAATACACCATTATACTGCGGCATATAAGAAGGTGTAAGCTGAGAAATTATATCATTAATCTTAAGTAATTCTAGAAATTCAGTGTTTAAGTATTCACCTCCACGATCAAATCGTAGAATCTTAATACTCTTTCCTATTTATTTCTCTACTTCAACTCTGAATTCATTGAACTTTTCAAAAAATTTAGATTTGTATAAATGTTTCAAAAGATTCAGATTTGTACTTCAATAAGTACATATAACTATATCGTGAGTGATCATCAGTAAAGGTTATGAAGTACGAGAAACTTCATCTGGCCATTTCACTAAGCGGACCACATACATCATCAGTATATATCAATTCAAGAACTTCATTGGCTCTATTCCCTTGTCCAACAAAGGGTGATTTGGTCATCTTACCTTGAAGACAGGATTCATAAGTTAGGTAGGGTTCAGAACCCAATTGACTTATCAATCCATCACTACCCTTCTTCATAATCATTTTATCTCTAATATGACATAATCCATTATGCTATATAAGTTTTGAATTAAGTTTATTTTTAGATCGTTTTTTTATTAATAGTATTAGTCATATTAATTTCATTAGTTTAAAGAACATATAAACCATTTACATTTAAGCTAGTGTGAATCAATTTATTTCTCAAATAAATATTACATTTACATCCATCAAATATAAGAGTATAATTAAGTTTACACATATGATGGATAGACAAAATATTTCTATTGGTAGTATCAAAATGTATAGTTTTATACAATCTAAAAATATGACTTGAAGGCAGAACAATTCTACACATCCTTGAGCAAGTGGCAATAATTGTTGATCTATTTGCCATCTTCAGTGTCATTTTACCCTCCCCTAGTAATTGCTTATTTTGAATGACCTGTAATGACATACAAATATGAGAAGTGGCAGCTGAATCAATTTTTCAGCTATATGAATTTGAATAACACTTAATTCAGTTTATATAACATGATAAGAAAGCGTACCTTGCGTCTTCCTCTATCTCAGGCTCTCCATGTAAAGAGGACAGTTCATATTCTAATGCCCAAGTTTCTTGCAATGATGACAATCATCATTGGCTTGGCTACTAACAACTCGTTTGTCTTCACCCTTTATTTTCTTAGAGAATCCTCATTTAGGTCTAACCTTGGAGGACTTCTTGTCTTTCCTATTCGATATCTTATCATAAGACACCACAACAAGAATAGTCCCATTCTCTTTACTCTTTGAAACTTTCTTATAAAATGAAACAATTTCATTAATAAGTTTAGGAAAAGCATGTACCAATTTGTTCATATAATAATTAGTAATAAACTGATCAAAACTAAACAGGAGTGACTGAAGGATCAAATCCGTCTATAATTCAAAGTCCATAGAAAACCCCAAAGAGGCCAGCTGGCCTATGAGGTTTATCATCTTCATAAGATAAGACTCTGAAGGCACTCTCAGATTAATCCAAATAAAGTAATGGACAACTCGCACTGCCTGTAACTGGAACTCTCTCCAAATAAATCCACCAAAGATAGATAGACCACCGAGGCATCCTTCATGTCCTCATGCTGAGTCTACAAGTCATCACTCATAGACGCCAGCATATATGATCTAGATTTGAGATTATCATCCTTCCATTTCAGGAAAGTCTCCTTTTCCTCTAGTACAGCCTCCTCTGGAAGGGACTTGAGCATAAACCCTTGAAGGACATAGCCAATTCTTTTAAAATCCAAAACAATTCTTAGTTTTCAGTACTAAACCTTAAAATTAGGTTCGGTAAGCCTATAGGTGTTAATGATTTTGATAAGAGGGTTACTCATTATTTTTCCACTAGAAAAAAGATTTGCAGAAAACGAAAATACATCAAAATATATTATAATATATATCAAACTATTCAGTTCTGGACTTTAAACTAAATAGTACTCCCACTACTTCAATTATGTCTCATACTTCCTTAATGAGAAAACTGTAATTCAATTACAGGTTTTTGTAAATGATCATATTCTTATCTAACTCATAAAACCCCACTTAACAGTTATTAGTCAAGCAAGCCCAATAAGTCAAAACTCATTTCTGTTTGTAACTCTTTACAAGATATAATCAATCTATCTCTAAGAAAAAATACATCACCTAACAGTTATTGGTGCATCAACCTAATTAGGATAAACTCAACGCTTTTCCTTGAATATGAATGAAACCAAACCCTTCACCTAATAGTTATTAGAAGCCAAAGACCTCCTATCAAGAAACATGTCAAATAGATTACAACACCTTGTGAGGGTCCTCATCTAATAGTTATTGGGTTACCCCATTAAAAGATGCTTATAACCTACTGACTGCATTGGAAGGATTAAACTTAACATTATATGAGGAAAACTTTTATTTTTGGTCTAATTTAATATACACATCAATATGTGTGTGTATATATATATATATTATTGTTTAGCAATGAAATTTAAACTCTAAATCATCCAATGTTATTAATTTCAAATTCTACACATTACATATTGATCAAATTAATTTATTGAAAAGTGACATTGATTGATACAATATCAATTTGTCAATTTTATACTCATATGTTTATTCTCACTAAAATTCTATTAATTCTACTTGAATTAAAATTAATTAAAATCACTATTTAATTTTATTTTAATTCATAGTATTATTTTTCTATTCAATTGAAACAATTTCAAGCCTGAAAAAATTTAATTTCAACAAATTGAATTTTCGAAAACAGAAAATTTATTATTTAAAATAGTGTTTGTGTAAGTTGTGGTTAAAAAATTATCTTGATATTTTATGATAATACATGAATGAAGGAAAAATTAAAAAAGATAAAAATTTACTCTTTTTTTTTTTAAAAACAATGAACAGGACAAGTCGACATTTTCTTATAAGGTGTCGATCCAATCGACCCCTGTAAATTGAAAGTGTCGACACTTCTTTAGGATGTGTGGATACTTTCTCAAATGTGTCAACCCAATTTTCAATATGTATCGACACTCGATACTATACTCATGCAAGTATCGATACTTACCCCTTTGTTCAGAAGTGTCGATATTTTTCACGAAAGTATAGACACTTTTCATCACTTTTTCAATTATCAGTATTCTGTTCAAACTATCAACACTTAATCCTCTAAGAAATCAAGTATCGATACTTTTCAAAAAGTATCGACACTCACTCCTGTCACGATGGCAAGTATCGATACTCAATCATCCAGAATGAGACTGGAACCACAAGTATCGACACTTTCATTTTAGGTATCGACATTTTTCACAAAAGTGTTGATACACGCTTAAAAAATATCAACACTTGAACATCAGGTGTCAATCTGCCACTACAAGTATAGACACTCTTCATAAAGGTGTCGATACTCGCTGCAAACAAAACAACACTCTACCATTTTTTATGACTTCTAGTGTTTTCAAAATACATCAAATCAACACAAAAAAACTCCATTCATTATCTAAACCACAACAAACATACATATGAACATAAATCAACATCTTACACTAGTTTCCCAAAATATACACACATACCCATGCGACAATGCTCTGATACCACTTGAAGGTGAAACCTCTAGAACATCCAAAAATGATGCTCTGTTTTGCACTCACAATGGAAGCGCAACGTGTGGGATCAATTCCCGGGCCCGCGACTGCCGCAAGGGAAGCCATGACCTTCTCACTGACTTGCGGAAAGGCTCTCTACTGGATCTAGACATGTACATATGTATATTTTAGAATTTAAAACAATTTTAAACATAAATGCAAAGTTAAGAAATCTTATTAAGAAATCTTACTTCTCTGATTTGCAATTCGGAACAACAAGCCAATCTCCTCACTTGCCTCCAGGTGTATCCACACGTTGGGTTGGCGACGATGATTCTGGTTTCGTTTAGGATTTCCTTGCTGTAGATGTTAGCTTCACTAAGCTAATCCAAAACTTTCTCTCCCTAACCTCTTTATTCTCTCTTCTGTTTTTGGTTTAAAACCAAATACCTACCATGACCTTCACCAAGGAATGGTTCTCACTAGAATACATAGAGAATGAAGAAGAAGAAATAGCTCTCAGTTTTGTGTTGTGCTAGAGAAGGTAACGTAACATCTCAATGCTTATTTTCTACACTCAACATTTAAGTGTTTTTCCTACACAACCATCCTAACCAACATCCATTTGTTCACTTGCCTCTCAATTCATTAATTAAATAAAGGCAATGTGACAAGGTTTGATTAATTGACTAATATAATATATATACACACTAATATATATTTATATATATAATATAATATTATAATCATTACATATAAGATATTATTATAATATTATTACTTTAATCAACATTAAAGCATTATATTATTATATATATTAATATAATATCCATAAATCATATTTACGTTATTCCATAATTAACCAAAATATTTTCCACGCATATGGGTACTAATGTGTCCTTGCCGAAAACTTTATTATTTATAATAAATAATTAAATTGTTATTCAATCAAAGTATCGGAACAACATCATTAACTAATTAATGATTATTATATAATAATAAATGCAATCATTATCAAGTAACCGATAATGTGTGTGACCTTTTGAGTTTATTGTAAGCTGGACATAGGTAGATACGAACTCTTTCACAACATAGAACCGAGAGCCACTTCTATACCGTAACCTTAAGGAGATGGATAAGGTAGAACAAAAGATTGATGAGCTTTCTCAAGAGATCAGAAAACAAAAGGCAAAAATGGAGAAAGTTAAGAATAAAAAACAAGCCATAATGTCTGCTCATGGTTCTGAGACATCGAGATTAGCCGCAGAGCGTTTTACTGAAGCTTTGGAAGGATTACTGAAGCTTTGGAAGGAATACAGGATGATGAATGCGGGCACCGGATTGCTATAAGATCTCGAAATTATCAGCAATGCATGCAGGTTTTCATTTTGTGTTATTGCACTTGGCAATAATATCTGCTTAAACATAATCTGTTTGAAGTGGTTGTGCTATTTGGAGGCTGAAGTTTCTTATTTCGATAACTCAAGATGACTATTTGATATATATATGTATGTATGTAGCTTTTTGAGACTAAATCTTTTTACTTGGTACCCGATTATGGCAGTTTCATTTTTATACAATTGAGGAACAATTGAAGATAAAATAAACAATATTGTAAAATAATTTTATACAATAAATTTTTTATTTATAAATGCAAAGTAATAATATTGTTTATACACAATTTATTTAAGGATAATTATACATAATAAAAAAGGTAATTAACTTAAAATTATAATGATAAAATTATCAAAATAAATAAATAAAGGATCTCTTTTGTCACATTTTCTAATAATATTGGTGGTCCTTAAAGATAAAATAAACGCTAGAGGGTTTTGTTGCTGATTGAAATTTTAGAAATATATGTCGAGTTTTAAATTCTATTAACTTCCGGTCCATATTCATACCGTTTTGTGGGTAAGTCCTTTGGTTGGCCAATTATGTTTAGACCCTTCAATAAATAGTTAATTTCTATTCTGTCTAAAATAAAATAAATTTTTATATTTAGTCTAAACAAAAGATGTTGCACTAAATTTTCTCACCCTCTTTTCTGGTATCGAGTTTTAGAGGATTCTTATTCTAGATTTAGGTCTTAAAAATTGAAAATTTTAAAAAGACAACAAAATAATAAGATTCGATTGTATGAGAACTAAGGAAAATGAAATTTGAAAAGCGAAAACAAAGTATGAAGATGCAATACTATGAATATTAAGCAATGCAGTGGATCAAAAAGTCTGATAGAATTCATAAGTAGCAATTCTCAACTCAATTCAGTTAGATCAAGTTGTACGTCAGACTTCAAACGAACTGAGCTGGGGTGATTTGGAGCCAAAAGTTAGTTAAGTTATTATTAAACTGAGATGGCAAAAAAGATGTAAATAGATTAGAATTTTCCAGAATGTTTACTTTGTATAAATACTCACTATATTCTCGGATGTAATTGATTGAATGAGTTTAATAAAAACATAGTCTTTCTTAGTCTTTCAAATTCTCAAAGTTCTCTTTAAACTTTCTTTCATTTTCTTGAATTTTCTTAGCAAACAAACACTTCTTGACAGCATTTCTAACTTGTTTAAAGATACAACAAATAAAACTGTTAGGAAAAACAAATCAAAATGTCTTAAAAAGAACAACTACGAGGAGTATATAATATTATCAATGACAAATTCCAACAGATTATTCGTAGTTTAACATTTTGTTCGGGGAGTAGAGTTAAGAGTACAATCACCAACTAACATTTACTATATTATATTCACAATTTTGTTAATGATTTTAGGATTTGTTGACACCCAGCTGAAAACGAAATTGCAACCAAATCAATTAAGAACATTATTTTGTAGGAAAAAATGCCTCAATTTATTAATATTAATAGTGGAGAAGATAATTAGTAGTCAATAATATCAATAAACAAGATTATAGAAATTAATTAATCAATTATGGTATTATTGTTTATCAAATAATTAAGACCTGTCAACTTCACATCTATGATCTTTATACTTGTATAGATTCACAGGTCCACCTAATAATTTTTCCCTCTTCCTCCTACTTTAGACAGCTACCTAATACATATATTTTGCCACTAGAATTAATGCAATTAGTCTTTCATAAATAATATTTGCCACTACTTCCATTGCCGGCCAGAACCTTCCACCTAATCTGAACTTGGCATCTCATTGTACTTTATACATTAATTTACCCTTTTTCTTGGTAAATTAACAGACCCCAAATATGATTGTCAATAAAAAAAAAATTACATTTTATAGTTCCTCGAGTCTTTGAAAAATAATAAAATGGCTAAAACTTCTATGTGTAGGGACCTTTCACCTTATAATTAAAACACAGGATCTGAAATTCGCTTAAATTAAGTTTTGTGTTACGAGTACGTTATATTTATCAAGCTAAACTAAAAATTTATAATAAAATATAACTTGTATCAGGCATAAACGTAATTTTTATGATCAAAATTTTAACAATTCATATTAGGAAAAGAAAAAAAAAATTATCGCTTTGATAATATTAATATATATACTATAGCAAGAGACCCTATAATTAAAGGGTTGTTTTTTGCTACTATTTTTTATTTAATATTTAATTTGTTGAATTTAGATATTTTAGGTAATTAATTATGTTTGTCTTCTGATTTAACTAAAATTTAAACACTTTTTAGCTTTTTTTCTTAAAAAAAAAAAGGTTATTTTTTCACTTTTTCGGCTGAATATAATAAGTTTGAATAATTTTTATTATATTTTATAATATTTTATTTTATTCTAATTTAAAATTTTCAAGATTGTCTTACAAATATATAAAGTTGAGTTTAATAAATAATTAAGTAAAAAATAAAATAAAATTTTACCCACCCACATAAATTTTATTAGGACCATATGTCAATAAATCTTTGATAGATATGAGGATAAACAAAGAGGTGAAAATATTAGGAGAAGATTTAAAAAAAAAATCCAAAACTCTAACATTTATCATGTATATAGAGAAATAATTTACCAAGTTACTTTAAAAATAATACAAATTCATAATGCGGTGATTTTTGAGATGTATAGCATTACTTTATTTTTCAGCTTTTATAAAAGATAATATGGTTTCCAATTTTCTAAGCAAGAAGAAATTAGAAATTTCTTGGCAAATACATTCAAAGGTTGAGTAGGTGGATTACGTTTGAGTAAGCAAAGTCGTCTTTTGATTATTCAAAAGCTAGAGTCAATATTGGCTGCATTCCGAGAATAATTAATTAAGAAAAGTATTTTAATGGATGATTTCATAATATTACGGAATTTGGATCCATGTTATTTCTCAATAAAATATTCGATGCCAGCTTCTAAATATTTGTATATATGAGGAACAGTCACAAGTCATAAGGTAAGATAAAGAGAAACACATAGAGAGAGTGAAGGCAACCCGAGAGAGAAATGGAGATTCATTACCATGAAGATCAGGAACACCCAGTGGATGAGTTTTATATCCATAACTCATCTGGGGATTTTCTTGAAGAAATCCAACACCCTTTTCATCCTCACCATTGTTTGACACTACAGAAACCTATAGATCACCAGAGTCAGAGGGCCGTACGCCGTTGTGATGCCTGCTGCTTCATAATTGATAAATGCTTCACCTACCATTGTGATGAGTGTAACTTCAACTTGCATTCTGAATGTGCGTCTCTCAAGCCAAACGTGATGTACAAAGGTCATGAGCATCTTCTTACTCTAATAGAGAATATGTCTTATGAAAGTGATTGCCAAGCGTGCGGTTTAGAAATTAAGGGTACTTTCTTCGTCCGATGCGTCGAGTGTCGCCTCGATTTTCACGTCCAGTGTGGCCATCTCCCATTACCACCAACTTTGGTGTACAAAGATCACGAACATCCTCTTGCCCTTTGTTCCAACCCACTTGTCAAAAATGATTCTGATGTACTTTACTGTGACGCCTGCAAGAAAGAAAGAAACCCAGACCATCCCTTTTATTTTTGTGCTGATTGTGACTACTCAACGCATGTGCGCTGTGTTACTTTTGAAGTCTCCGAGGTACAATTCGACGACAAAGAGAAACTGAAACATTTCAGCCACCGGCATGTCTTGATTCTCTGTGAAAACAAGGATCATGATGAAGATTTATGCTATGCTTGCAGGAATCATATTCAGGGTCCAGCATATAATTGCCATCCCTGTAAATTTCATCTCCACAAATCCTGTGCTGAGTTGCCTGAAGAGATACATCATCCTTTCCACCGACATTCTCTCACTCTCCAGAATTTTTCTCCACGTTACACACTATTGGAATGCAACGCCTGTAGAAATTCTTACAATGGCTTCAGTTACACATGTCTTGAATGCAACTTTGATTTGGATGTAAACTGCGCTTCACTACGGCCTTCAATAAAATTGGAATGTCATAGGCATCTTCTTACTTTCTTCGAAAGGTTACATGGCATCCGAAATTGCAAGGCGCGGTGCCAAACTAGCAATCCCGATACCTCCTATTTGCGTTGCGTGATTTGCAACTTCAACGTCCATCTACGGTGTTCTCCATTACCAGAAACTATTAAACATAAAAGTCATCCGCACTCCCTCACCCTCGTGAATGATTTTGCTGAAGATGACCATGACCCTACTGAGTATCATTGCGATGATTGCAGGACAAAAAGAGAGAGCTTGGAAAGTGTTTATTACTATTGTGAAGAATGCTTCTTCGTAATATATTTTAGTTGCGTTATTTCCGAGGTACGCCATTTATATTTGATTTTGGGAATAAAAATCAATTCCTAGATGTTTTATATTTTATAAAATTCTCTAACCTCCAATAGTTTCGTTGAGTTTGGTTGCCGAACATTTCAATTCTTCTGCTAAAGGCTTGTTGATTGAGGTTAACCATGGACCATGGTCTGCTTAAACTTACATTCTTTGTTGTTGTTTGATAGGTGATACTTGCACTAACTGAGGCCAGCGGGGAAGGTATTGTTAGCATTTTATATAAGTGTTTTTTTTTATTATTTTATTTTATAATTTCACGTGAAATAAATCAGTAAACTTTATGAAGCAATATTTATATTATATATGTGATATGTTGTGTTAGTAACTATATAAAAATACCATACCATATATACATTTCAATATTTACCATAATCACCAACATAACTAATAGTTTTCAGAATAAACATGTACATAAAAGATTTTATTCAATTATTATGATAGTGACATGGTATATCAAGAGTTTCTCTAATTTTTGTATTGAGAATAAGTGCTCAAAGGAGTACCAAAACACAAAGTTTACGTGCGCAGTCCTCCCCCAACAAAATTTTCATACGTTGACACTAGGATTGCACGTTTAATTTGGGTCTCATTTTTTTATTTGGGAAAAAAAATTTGAAAAAAAATAGGAAATGAAAAAAACATTTTTTTATTAGAAAAAAAAATTTGAGAAAAAATAGGAAACGAAAAAAAATAAAGATGATTTTCATCCCCAAATGGGGATGGGGATGGGGAGACCTCGTCTTGTCCCCATTTTCCCCATTCTTATTTCTCTATTTTTTCAAATTCAATTTTCCCATTTTTCCAAATTCAATTTTTCCATTTCTCCATTCTTGTTTTCTCAACTTCTCATAATTATAACAAGTGTTATACTACTAGACCAAACACTCTATTTTAAATAATTAAATCAATTAAAAAATATTTAATTATCAAATGAAAATAGGAATAGGGATGTCTGTAATAAAGTTTTTGTTCAACATTTGACTGTTATGAAATTTTTATTTTATTTTATAATATTTTTTTTTGTATTTGTAATGTACTAATAGATTTTATCTTGTATTTATGATAAAAAAAAATTTATATATATATATATAATTTTTTTTATACGAAGAAATAAGATAAATGAGGCAAAAGAAATGAGGGAAACGGAGAATTGAAGTTGAAGAAATGGAAAAAAATAAAAAAATTAGGAAATTGGAGGTGAAGATGGGAGAGGTTAGGGGTAGCGGGGACAGGGATGGAATGAGAAACCTACCATACCCTCATTTTCCCAAACGTGCAAACGTAGTTGACACAGTTTATTTTGGCTACTTCTAGTGTATCTTTCAACCAATCATACAAAATTTTCTTTAAAAAAAATTGTTGTGGCGAAGTTACGGCAAAATCAGAGGGACCATCCCAAAATTATTATAATTTGACTTATTACTTTTGTTTTTTAGAATCTGGACCTGTAAATTTTAAAAACAAACATTTTGACCTTATCAATTTTTTTTATTTAAAAAATTTGGCTCTCCAATTTTAATCATAAAGTTATAATATTTTTTTAAGAAAGTTTATTTTAATTTTTAAAAAATAAATATTTTAACCCTTAATTTATCACTTCTTTTTAAAATTTTACCTCTTCAACCTAACTATTTTATCGTTATGGCCCTAAAATTTCAATTATGTACCCTTACAAACAAAACATAAATAAATGAAAAAGGAAATATAATGTAAAAGAGAGAAATAAAAAATAATAATATATTTTTAAATAGACATATCAGTATCATATAATTCATTAATTGAATCGGATTAGCACCACAAAAACTTGGTGACTTGATAGTTCAAGATCACTCAAGAATTCCTCATTTGTACCATTTCCATCGTATAATCAGTCTTGAAATAGAGTAAACTATTTTCTTCCACGTTCATAGAGTCGCCAGTTTCTTTTAGAAAAGATTTTAACAAATATATGAGACTAATCACTAAATTGTTCAGCAGAAAAACCTGGAGTGAACTAGATCCATTCTTTCATTAGTTTTTACACCCGAATGTTTCTATGGTGTGCCGTAAATCAGTCTAGTCAATATTGGTTTTCTAGATGAGTTTTAGAGAAGAATAAGCTAAGCAATGGAGGTTCGGGGATGACTTTATTATATATTGTATTTATTGATGTTATGTTTAGATAAACTATTCTAAATTTTTAATTAAGGAGCACATCCATATTTCAGGAACCGACGAAGGAGGAGAAAGAGACGGGGAAGGGGAAAAGATGGAGATTGATTCCGATATTCTGCACGAGCATTCATTAACACTCTGTGAAAGCGACGATGAAGGTGAAGTACCCTGCCCTGGGTGTGTCCACCCTTTACTAGATCAATCCTATGCTTGCAAGGAGTGTCAGTTTTATCCCCCTGAATGCTCTTGCTGTGGCGGCGCGCCGTCAGGTAGCTTCTATATTTGCAAATTATGTTGGCCTGAATCTCCTCTCTTCGACAAATTTTGTGTTGAACTTTCATCGAAAGGAGTGAAACTCTCTTGTCATCCACATTCCTCTCTACACATTCAAGAAGAATCTAATAGTGTAAATTTGCTAGACTGTGATTTTTGCAAAGAAACAGACGAAGACAACAATATGTGTTGTGCCGAATGCAATTTCCAAATTTGTGGTGAGTGCCTTGGAACGTTCATGGAATATCATGAAGGTAGAGAACATGTAAAACATTTAAGTCACCGGCACTCGCTAACACTGCTGGACGTGGATGACAAAAAGTGCATGTTATGCTGCGGAAACATCAATGGTCCAAGCTATGGTTGTGTTCCATGTGCGTTTCATATCCATAAATCATGTTATGAATTGCCGCAAGATATGCGACACCCTTTTCATCCACGCCATTGTTTGTCACTTCAGGCAACTAGAGTCAGCCCAATCGAGACAATTATAGGCAGCCCTTATCATCGTTGTGATGCCTGTCTAGGTAAAATTCAAGGTCTCAAATACCAATGTGATTCTTGTGGCTTTGACTTGCACCTTGGATGTGTTTTGTTAAAGCCAAACATAATGTACAAAGGTCATGAGCATCTTCTTACCCTAATCGAGAATATGTCCTACCGAAGCAACTGCAAAGCATGTGGTTTTAAAATTGAGGGTACTTTCTTTGTCCGTTGCGTGGAGTGTCGCCTCGATTTTCATGTCCAATGTGGACCTCTCCCACTACCATCAACTGTTGTACATAAACAGCACGAGCATACTCTCACCCTTTCTACTGAAACGCTTGTCAAAGATGATTTTGATCAAATTTGTTGCGACTCCTGCAAGAAAGAAAGAGACCCAGACCATCCTTTCTACTTTTGTGCTGAATGTGACTACTCCACTCATGTGCGTTGTGCAGTCACTGAGGTACCATTCGATGGCAAAGGGAAACTGGAACATTTCAGCCACCAGCACATCATGAAAATCTGTGAAAAAGAGAAGAATGATGAAGATTTTTGCTGTGCATGCGAGAACCGTATCCAACGCCCAGCATATAGTTGTGATCCCTGCAAACTTTATCTCCACGAATCTTGTGCTAAGCTGCCGAGAGAGATCCAGCATCCTTTCCACCAGCATCCTCTTACTCTGCCGCAGCCATATTCTGCAGTGGCCAGTGAATGCAATGCTTGTCATAAACACTGCTATGGCTTCACTTACAGCTGTTATGAATGCAACTTCTATCTCGATCTTGACTGCTCTTTACTAAAGCCTTCAATCAAATTTGAAGGTCATGGTCAGCACATTCTTGCTCTTTTCGAGAAGTTATATGATGTCCCCGAATGCATAGCCAACTGTAACTTTACTTCTCCTGATGCCTCCTATTTACGTTGCGTGAAATGCAATTTCAATATCCATCTAACGTGTTCTCCACTGCCACAAACTATTGAACACGAGAGTCACCATCATTTCCTCACCCTCATGGATAGTTTTGTTGATGATGATTATGACGAGTACGTTTGTGATATTTGCGAGGAGATAAGAGACCCTCAAGAATGTGTTTATTACTGTGCTGAATGCTACTTCATAGCAGAATTTAACTGCGCGAAATCCCAGGTTTGTCTATTACACTTGGAAGATAAAATCAAATTATTTAACAGAGGTCTTTTAGCTTAACCATTGTATATCGTCATCTTATAAATACAGAGATTTACTTCTTTTTTTTCACTTGACAGGTAATTATGTCTCTACAGAAAGAGCCTCGAGATGTCCAGTTGAGAACTGTCAAAAGAGAGATTCCTGATAAGCTGATCATAAAAGGCTCAACCTTAAAAGACGAATTCGAATTATTCACGGAAGAGGGGGAAAAGAAAATAGATGACATGATTGAGCTTATACAAAAGGAATGGAAAGATATTAGAAAAGCATTACCTAAGGTAGACCGCTACGATGATGATGATGTTAGCATTTCAAAGAAATATTCTTATTCAGATGACGTCTTCTCACTATTTATGGTGAGACTCTTTTATAGAAACAAGAAAAAGAAAGTGACAGACGGGGAATTCTGGGATATGAAGGCTGAGGTTGTCCATGTCGGCGATCATGCGATCACTCGAAGCTTGGCCCCAGTTCTGAAAAAGTTGCTTGACAAACATCCCAATAGCATAGATGTCAATTGCAGCTCTTTAACTCAAAGGCTAAAGATGGCTTTCCTTGTCATGTTCTGTTGGGCTGTTCAGAGCATGTGCGAAACTCAGGTTATGGATATTACCGATATCTTAATTTTGAAATGGCACTTCTGCATACAAATGGTGCTCCGCGCAGGTTTTAGAATTCAATTTGCCTATGATCATTTGAAGAGAATTGCATATGCTCGTTATGGAATTGAAGATGAAATTTACCGGAACTCGAACCTTTACGAGCACTATCAGAAGATGTTTGAGATTTCTCAAGATATTGATAAACTGACAAAAGAACTAAAGGAACTTAGGAAGCAAACACGGCAGGTAATATCTACCCATCATTCTGAGAGATCGAGATCAGAGGTAAACCGCTTCAGTGAAGCTCTGGAATTGAGGATGAAGAATGCAGGTGCCGGATTGTTGTGACGTCTTGAAAATATATCATTTGTTTATAACTTCCAATTTCGCAATCCTTCTCTGTTTTCTGTAATTTTTCCTAGTTGAATAACAATTTCAATAATAATTTCTCTTAGAATTGCAAAATTTGTGGTATTTAGTAATTGAACAGTCGCTTTTACTTTGTCATTTCTTGTTTGTTCGAAAGAGTATGCTTTGGAAATACACACACACACACACATACAAAAATATGAATAGAATTTTTCTCACATCCGATGTTCAAATGTTAGGAAACCTATAGATTATGAATTTCAACTATTGCATAATTCTAATGGCTAAAATTCACGGTAACTAGAGAATTATAATTGCGTAATAAATTGTCACATGAGAATTGTAATACAACACAATTTAAGTATTTAAATATTTAGAATCAACATAACTAGAACGGAAGCCAAATTGTTGAATTGTTGAGCTAAACTTAGCAAACTATGCTCGAAAAACTTGCTTTAATCCATAAAAAGCACAACGAAGTTGACAAACGTTTTGTGAAGGATAAGACCTTACAAAGTTTGCGGGTGTGAATGTTACCATTTCCTAAGACTTTAAAACAAACACAAGATGGATTATCATACTTCTGAATGTATTTTACTAGAACTTAGTGCTTTCCATAAAGGGTATCTACGTCTCCATTATAAAGGAAGAGATTATATCTCTAGGAATGTCAAGTTTAACGAAACTTCTTTTTCTTTCAAAGATGATACCCTTTTCAAAAGTACACAACCTGGACATTCTAAGGAGAATTCTTTCCTGATAAGTCAGTTTCTACCAGTAAGCTATCCTTCTAATCCTTTGTACTCAGCCGATGCAACTTCAAAAGGTTCATTCTCTATCACTCCAACAGCATATGCTTCCCCAATGATAGGTAATGTTCAAAATGACACACACATACCACAGGTTAAACAAGCACTTGCTCTTAACACTTTTGAAAACACACAAACCTCAACTGCAATACCTACAGACATAGAAGAATAGCACACATTAAACACAGTTTCTAAAATAGAACCACCACCACAAAAACTATCCAAACTGATCTCCATTTATCCAATGGTAACAAAAGCCAAAGATGTCATCTTTAAGCCAAAAATCTACCCCCTGGGATTAATTTTTATGAGACTTATAGTCTTTTTGTCAAGGCATCAACAATAAGAATAGTCCTAAAACCTGATTATGAAGCCCAAATAACCTTAACATTTTATATGATTATGGGAGTTATAACTTATAAGCCAATTCATCCTTTGAGCAATTTTTATTTTGCATTATTATTTAACGGATGCTTATCTTTTCTCCTTGTTATCTTATCTACTTTCAACAGTTTGAGGATGACAATGTTTTGATACCCAAGGAAACCTCCTGGTTTGGAAATTATCCAGACGGAGCCTTCAATCCTGTTATGCCTCCACAAAAGATGGGTGACAATGCTTTCCTTCTTCGAGATGAGAAACTCAATAATCCACACAATTTCACTCTCTGTTTCATAAACTTGGTTTTAGTTGTGAAGTTCGGTCTTAGTTATCTTTACACAGACTCAGCAGCTAAGTCACTGTCCCGCCATTAATTCAGATTAAGATGTGTGTGTGTGTGTGTGTGTGTGTGTGTGTGTGTGTTAATATATATTTACTGATTGATGGAGATCATCTTCAATATCATCCATTTAAATCCCTTAATGCTCCAAGAGGCCCCTGCTACCTATCACTTCTAGCTTTGTAAAAATTTCTTTACCACATCAGTTAATGGAAAATTGGTTGCATTTATTATGAAAAACTCTATGCATTGTTTAATTAGGCAGTTAATTGAGATTTGGATATAATATAGAATATTCTCATTCTTTATCTAATTTTTGAACATGGTAGGCATGATATCCACGAGATAGATATTTTCGTCTATAGTTTTCACTTTCCCCAGCCTTTCACACTCTTTAAAGACCCAAAATAAAAAAGGATTAATGATTTCCATTTTCCTGAGAGATAAAAAAATTGCTTTGGCGTTCAAAGATTGCGAAAGAACGGACTAGATTCAACCTTTATGTTGTTGTCCGTCTGCAGTGAACAGCCTCTATGTAGAGAGGTTGTGTTTCTTATTTCGCAAATTTGGCCATGGACTGGTCACATTTGGATTTAGGACAGACTTCAACATTTTCTCCAATTTACAATTCTTTAGCATACAGAACAAAATTTATAAAAACAACATTGAGAAGAGAGGTGCTTTCCATTTAACTCAATTTACAAAGAGAACACAGTTGAAGTTCTGCCTAAGAAACATTATTTGCACTTTTACAGACCAGACAGAAAATAAAGACATAAAACTTGACAAACTTATATGTGCTACTTCACTGGACTCTCAGTAGACATGAATGTCTACACTAACACTTCCTAGGTGATCAGTACTTACAGAGCAGCTGCTCAACCTGCTCATTTGGTTTCCAGGAATCTTCTGCTGGGTACGGCAGTGAAGCCACAGGCATGAGATTCTAGCCAGAGCTGCCTGACCGGCAACTCGAACTCGGTAGACCACGCTCAAATCTGCCCATATCTCATCTCCAACATCACTGGAAACAAGAGTCGGTTCGTATCCATCAAGATCAGATTCTGTGACAATGACCACAGCGCTATCATCAAATGACACAAGATCTTGTGAGATCATTGAATGTGGAGCTCTCAAGACTTGATCAGCCAAGTGACCATACACACAACCCTTGTTCACCCTTAGATGATAGTATTCCTGAACAGCCTGCAATGACAGCCAACAAACACAACTAAAACTAAATATGAAATTACCATGATAACAAAAGATATCGAATACAATTACAGCAACTCAGAAGTAGGAAACAATGTTAATAAATGGTGAGAAATTATACCATACACCGTACTCTTAACTAAATAAAGAGACCCCAATAAGTAAAACCAAAGCCTGACCAACAAAATTACTAGTTTACCTGCCACTGAGCAGAGGCTAAAAGAACCCTTGGCCGAATGGACCTGACATAATCATAAGCAGCATCAGGTGTCATCTGCTTGTGATGCACCTACAGAGTACCAAAGGTTCAGAAAATGGAAGTTTCCAACAAATAAGTTAAAAGCTCTTTTTAGATGTAACACTACCAGGTAACAAACAACAACAGTTGTACTGCGTCCACGGCCAGCTTTACAGTGAACATATGTTGTTTTCCCACTCAACTCATTTTCTTCAAGACAACATAAGAAAGTTCAGATGAATAATTGCTTCAAGAAGAAAATTTGTTTGTTAACTAAATAAAGTAAATATAAAACTCTTCTAAACTATTTATTTCTTAATTTCAGAAAGCCCAATTCTCCACAAAGCAGCAAAGCAAACATAGAGAATACCATAATAAGTGGAACATTCAGATTTGTTTTTTAATTCAAAACATAAATAATACAGTCAGAAAAGGTGGTGTAAAATGAATGCCCCATATGTTAGACATAGATAACCATCAGGAAACCCAATGGAACATGATGGAGGATCCAACATCCAGACTCAAAAATTGCATCTAATTGCATATAATGCTTACCATAAATAAAGTCTACAGCTTGGCATATGTCACCCAAAGATGGTGCAAAACAGTAGTCTCTTGTAGGAATCACCAAATGATCAATGCAGTGAGCCTGTCCAAAATTTAATAAACAATCAAATATTTAGGAAGTGATTATACAAAAAAAATCAAGACTTTTAGTGAGAAACACTAAGGATATCAATAGACAAGAGTTTGGCA
Organism: Cedrela odorata; assembly: GCA_035584115.1. Taxonomy (NCBI): domain Eukaryota; kingdom Viridiplantae; phylum Streptophyta; class Magnoliopsida; order Sapindales; family Meliaceae; genus Cedrela; species Cedrela odorata. The sequence continues at coordinate 5,667,322 of JAXCLQ010000011.1, forward strand.
AAATTGTATATAAAAAAAAAATGGTTAATATCAAGAATGTGAACTCAATCATTCCTTTCATGGGCTTAACAGCTCCACCAAGAACATCGCATACTATGACAATAAATTTTCATTTTAGCAAAGTAGCTCACACAACTTATAAACATTATAGAATAAATAATTCTAACACTTACAAATGCAAGTAAGATCCAAAGCTTCATAGGGCTCACTAAGTATAATATATAATTTGTATATAGAACAAAAGATAATGAAAATAGAAAAGCAGATAAAAGCACCCACATGATATAGAGATGTTGGGACTAAAGTCTCATACGGCTCATTTAGCGTGACCACTCCACCAACACCAAGCTCCTTTAGGAGTGGAACATCAACAGGAAATGGAACAGCACCTAACAACAAAAACTGAATATACATGTATTAGATGTAGCTTTTGGCTGCCACCACAAAACAACCAGATCTTAACTAAAACTAACCCAAAAATTTTAGATAACTCCAAGAAAATATATAAATGGTAAAAATGAAATAAAAATCTCACATAATGCTAGCACAAATACAGAGTACTAATAAGAATACAAGTTCATATGATCATAGAATGATTAGTTAGCTAAAAGAAAATTTTGGTAAAAAATAGAAAAAAAAAATGACAAAACAAAACAAAACAAAAGAACACACTAATCAGCTAACCAAAAACACATGTTGAAAAATTACCTCAAAAACAATAAAATAAATAAAATAAAATACAATTCACGTATCATGTAAAACAAAGCCGCGTAGATAAAAACTGAAAACTACAATGCATAACATTTGGAATCAAAACAATTAAAAAGCACAATAACTTATGCTACATCAACACCACCTCAATATCACCAAAAATATAAAAAAAATAAATAAAACCCATGCATATATCACACCAAACGCATAATATCGCCTTACCAAACAACTAAAAAACTGCCGAGCAAATGAAAATTACACATATTATGCATAAAACGAATATTACAACATGGCAGATATATACAGAACTCCAATATGGTGTCATCAAATGCAAGCTAAGAGCATAAAAATTTCAGAACAACATACAAAATTAGTTCATATACAACATATTTGACATCCACAGGGCCAAACATCCAATACCCAGCATATTTAGACATTATATACCTCATCAACACGATCCCACCACCGGAATTCAACCTGAAACTTGTTCCTAACAACATTATAAAGCAGGGTAGGGTAAAACAGCGCACGAGCTCCTGCACCAATCAACAATCTCTTGGCATCCGAAACGACAACGCTTCTTCTAATTTCGCTGACATCTAAAACGCTGTTGTTTTGACCACAAGACTTTGAACTCTCCCTCTCTCCGCTCTCCCCCGCCACCTCCACTACTCCCTTCAGTTCCTCAATATACATAATATGCAAACTCAAATTCTACACAACCACAGAAATAATTACAGCAATTGACACCGGAAAAACCCGAATATCACAATTAAGAATATACACGATTCGAAAATTGATTAACACGTCAAGATAAAATGTTTAGCAACCCTAAATTTTACAGAATTAACAGTTAAAGCGTTGAATCTGTACAAGAAAAGGAATAAAGAAAGGGGATTAATAGCATGATAACTGAATTCTGGACCCTAGAAGAAATCAGGACCATGTTGCGGAGAAATTGGACTGATCGGACGGTGAAAACGAGGCAGAGACTTTCAAGTACGATCGTAGACAAAATATAAAGAAGAAGAATTGATCGATTTTGGCAATCTAGACTCCTTATTTGGGAACCCTAACCCTAAATGAGTGACTTGGTATTTTTCTTGTGATTTGAGAGAGAATTGCCTCGGTTCTACACTTGCACCTTTTATTTCGCTCTAACAAACGCAAACTTTGAAATGGGGGAGAGAGAGAGAGAGACATCGAGTTGGAGAATAGATAGGATCACAGCTCATGAGGGAAGAGATTGTTAGAAGGACCTCAGCAAATGACACGTGTCTGGTTAAAATATGGAAAACGGGTTCCTCAGCATTTGAGGTAATACTTGGGGATCGCCGACAAATAATTAAGACGGTTCGATCAGATTACTGATGCCTCGGATTTAAGCTTGACCCCTGATTGTGGATTGGAATTGGACCACATTGTTGTATTTAGATTGTTGATACTTATTACTTAACAGCAGGAAATTAGGTAGGGATGGTTGAAACCTTGGATAATTATTGTCGGAGTAATAATTTTTAAGGTAAGTAGCACCATCTTATAGTTAGGTGAGAAAATATTGTCGAATGATAACATATTATTTATAAATTTTAAAATTTAAATAATGTGATAAATAACGTGATACATATTAATAATTATTATTTAATTATATATCACAAATAAAATTAATAATTATCTTATTCATCGTCACAAATTTTGTATAATAACTTAATAAGTACGATGTTATTAAAATTATTTTACAATTATGTCAATATTTAAAAATAAGATTAATTATTTATTGTTAGGTGAGCAATGAATTAATCAATACCCAACCATAAAAGCAAAAAGAAAGCAATCAATCAAAGATCAATATTAAATGGAAAAAATTCTCATTTTACACATTATTAATTTCTTAATGATATTTTATAAATTAATTAATTAAATCGTAATAATTTCATATTAGAATGGCAAACAATCTACATACTTGTGGACGAAGGTTGCAATAGTTCAATTAACATACAAAATGGGGATGGATGTGAAATTTGTTATATTACAGGGGTAATAACATTGAAGTCCCTAAATTTTGTTAAAACAATACTTGAAAACATAATTTGATAATTTTTAATATATAGGTCCATGCAGTCATCATCTGTCAATTATTCTGTTGCATTTGCAACTCGCTCTCATTCCTCGCCTAGACTTCAACCGTATGATGACAGCAATTTTGAAAACACAACTTGCACCTCGCTCTCATGTTATAACAACTCATTGTAATGGACAATATCGTATAGACAAGGGTGTTTTATGGGAATTATATTTTAGTACGAAAGCCACAGCTACTTCAAAAATAAGTCCAAAACTTCAATGTATTAAAAAGAATGAAGCCAAGAAATTATCAGTACATGACAAACCTTCCTCTAATTAGCTATGAGAATATATAGCTTACTTTCCAAGTGCAACAATTATATGGCATCTTAAATAGATTGAAGTCACCATCACAGCCGTCCATTCCTTTTCACAACCGTCCATTCCTTCACAGCCAGGAACTGATGGCACGTGATGAGAGAAAGTTGTTAGGTAGATAAAAACAACCTACAATTGAATGTAAGAAAAGCAATGACTAAAGTTAATTTTTCATCCATCAACCGACCATACTCAACAACTCAATTATTTCTGGCCTTGTCATTGCAAAACAAAAATCAAAAAATCATGTCTTTCACCATAACAAGATCCAAGTTCAAGGGTAACTATGGAAGAAACATAAATTCAAGTGAGACTAGAAGCATTGGAAGAATATAGCGTGCCATACCGAATATGAATTGTAACTACGGAATTTAGAATATTCGAGTTCTAGGTGTAAAGAAGATAACAACAAATCAGCAAATTTAACAAAAAGACAATGAGAGGTGGGTGGTTGAGGTTCCCTGCATTTTCTTTTATGAAGGATTCATAAAGTTCCACTTATAAGGAACCAAAATACCAAGTCTTGATGGAAGGCATATCACTCCTAGATAAATAATTTGGGAACATCAGCTTGTTATGAGCATTATCAGGGAAGGACACGTATGAGAGTTTGATTACATTGATATTTTACTTCACAGTCGAATTTCTAAAGCAGAAACTATGGTCACTACCAGTGACACAGCTGAACTTGGTTTTTCTTGGCTAAGAAACAAGGAATCACAGAATTGAACAGCTTTTCACCATCTAAAACACAAAATAGTAGCAAAAGCCAATGCAAATTTGCAGTTTGTTAATTGATCATTCATATGAATCTCAATATAACTGTAAAAAGTACCTTGAACCCCATCATGAGCCACCGCTACCAGTTAATAGAGTTCGACTTCTTACATTCACAAGCTTCTGCTAAAAAAACATATTTTTCTTTGTGCCTAGGACCTAAAGGGAAATGGACTCAAGCTGCAACAATATAGTTCCACCTGGTCTCTGGCCAAATTACGACCTGAAATGCAATTGAAACTCTCTTTAGAAATGAAGACTCAACTTTCACAGGAAATTGCCTATTCAAATGCTTAATAGCAGGAAGCATAACTGGAAGAATTTTATGAATTAAAAAATAAAATAAAAAGAAGATGGAGGCGCAGAGAAAAAAGCAATTTATAACATTTCATTATTCAACATATTAGGTCACAGTCATACATTCAGCATCATTTCTAAACAAACACTAATAGTTTGGGACAAAGCAATCTTGTTTAAGCTATTGCAATCTAGTAGATCTGAAAGATTAACTCCTCAAGTTTCAACAATGAAATCCTAGGTTGCAAAATATAAACCTAGATCCATAAATTCACATAAGAGTCCATCATTCTCTCAATCACTTAAACACACAACATTTATAGGTCTAATAGCCTACCCAAGAGTATAATCGAAGTTCAACCAAAATATCTATATCAGTAAGTTGTTTCAGGATGTCACCTCGGTTGGAATAAAAGAAAGCTCTAATACAATATCCCTATTCCTTCTCCCCAGAATAAACAGTGGGGAAAAGTTTAAAATAAATTGAAATTGAAAATGACATAAGGCAAGACACCAAAAAATATGAGAGAAAGGTAGTCCCAAAGAATAACTTCAAAATAAAGACGCATAATTGGATACCACTTGAGCAGTAAAAGAATTGTAAAGTCAAGAAGAAATTATTACCCCAGAGCATGTTCCAAACTCAAAAAACAGCCTGCCCTATTAGGAGTCTCGTTATAACCAAACAAGAGTGGAAACTTAGCTTCATAGTTTCCTTAATAAATTTTACGAATAGATCTTTCCACATAAATGAATTGTTTTGTTTTTGATAATTTATCCATATTCATTTTATTTTTTTGTCTTGATATATTTTAATTTGAGTTGGATAATTCTGCATGCAGATTTAAATTGTAATCAGATTCATAAACATAAACCTGCCACAGTATCTATGTCTGCTTACAATAGTTTATAATCTAAATGTCAGAATCAAATATGACTTTCAAGGATATCCCCAAATATTTGGAAAAATGTAAGTTCCTTCCAAAGCTAAACAATTAACTCCCTGTTCGGAGGAACAACACTTACAAGGAACGCTTCAGCAGCTAGCAGAACTCGGTGCTTATTATGGTGATTCAGAATAGCATTTTCTCCCATTTTATGAAATAACTCCATCCTCTGTACAATTTTCATTTTGCATTATTATTTAAGGCAGGCTTATATTTTCTCCGCATCATCTATCTACTTTCAATAGTTTGAGGATATCTTTTCTCCACATCATCTATCTACTGTCAATAGTTTGAGGATGAAAATGTTTTGATTTGATACCTCTCCTGGTTTGGATATTATCTGGATGGAGTCTTCAATCCAGTTATGCCTCACAACAGGTGGGTAAAACTGACAATGTTTCATGGCTTAACGGCTCCAGTTCAGCAAAACAAAGAACACCAGAGGATATTATTACACTAAGTTTTTACATTAGCAAAGTAGCCCACACAACTTATTAACATTATAGAATAAATAATTCTTAACACTTGAAAATATAAGTCAGGTTCAATGTTTCATAGGGCTCACTAAGCATGATATAGAATTACCATAGAGAACAAACAAGTGAACATAGAAAAGCAGATAAAAGCACTCAAGTGATATAGAGATGGTGGGACTAAAGTTTCATATGGCTCATCTAACATGACCACTCCGCCAACACCAAGCTCCTTTAGGAGTGGAACATCAGCAGGAAATGAAACGGTACCTAACAACAAAAACTGAAAACACATGTATTAGATGTAGTTGTTGGTTGCCACCATATAACAACCACTTTCACATGTGGATCTTTAATTAAAATCTAAAAACTAACCCAAGAATTACGGATAACTCACAGAACCTACAGTTCCAAAAGGCATAAATGGTGAAAACGAAAATAAAAATCATATAGTGCTAGCACAAATACAAAGTACAAATAAGACAACAAGATCTTATGATCATAGAATAATTAGTAAGCTCAAAAAATAAAATAAGCGAAAAATTAGAAAAAGAAATGACAAAACAAAAGAACACACCTAACAGATAATCAAAAATACATGTTGAAAATTTACCTCAAAAACAATAAAAAAAATGTAATTCACATATCATTGAAAACAAAACCACAAAGAAAAAAACTTAAAACTACATTGCATAATCCTTGGAATCAAAACAACTAAAAAGCACATTAACTTATGCTAAATCAACTCCACCAGCACATCACCAAAAGAAATAAAGATGATAATAATAAAACTGAGAAATTTTTCATCTAAATTACACCAAACACTTAAAATCACCTTACCATACAACTTAAAACAACTAATAACAAATGAGCACATGAAAATTACACCTTAAAAATAATGCTTATAACCAATACTACAGTGCAGATACATACAGAACTAAAACATCGTATCATAACATACAAGCTAAAACCACTAAAATCCAAGAATAACATACAAAATTAGTTTACAAACAACATATTTGACACACCCACAAGACCAAACATCCAATACCCAGAATATTTAAACAATAAATACCTCATCAGCACAATCTCACCACCAGAACTCAACCCTGAAACTTGTTCCTAACAACATTATAACTTAGGGTAGCGTAAAACAGTGTACGAGCTCCTGCCCTGGTAGGAATCTCATTAAAACCTGGATCAATGAGAATTAGGCTCATTTATAGTCTGGTTGGAAAAGCTCCTCCATTCACTTCCTCTTCAAATTGCACATTTTAATGATAATCAGGAAAGGTCTAGGTATCTATACACAGAAACAATAAGGGCCAATTTTAAATCCCCCTTATTCTGGATCCCTTTCTACTCAATTCAAAAGTTTCCCCACAAAAAATCAAGTTCTTGAATAACAAAGAGAGGCCTCCAGGTCTAAGGAATGTTGTTGCTTGCACAACATCACCTTCAAATCCTAGTAAGATGTGTAATTAGCTCCTCGTCTCCAGATTTCTTGAAGTGTTCAATTATTTTACCAACATAAGGAGCTTGCAACCGAATTCTTTTTTCCAGCATAATATTTGCAAGCTTCACGGCTTCCACTGTATGGCTTTCTTGACAAAGCCCGAGTAAGAGAACAGAATAGATATCAGAATCAATGGAAGATAAAAATCCAATCTTCTCAATCTCCTCATATAAGAAAAAACCCTCCAGCACCTTTCCCCCTGAAATAAGCTCTTTAATCATTATACTACATGCCAAACCATCAGGTCTCACCCCACAAACTAGCATCTTACTAAAGAGCTTCTCTGCATCCTCAAGTCGTTTAGTCCTAACCAATTCAACAACTAGAGAACTATAGCAATCACCAGATGATACACTACCTCCAGCAACAACTTTATCAATCAACTTATAAGCCTCATGTACATTCCCTTCAACACAAAGGCCCTTAATCAAAGTACTAACTGTGACACGGTTAGGAGCACAGCCACAAGCATCCATTCTATCCAAAATCCCCAACGCGTCCACTATCATACCTTTCTCGCAAAAACTCTGAATGACCGATGTATATGTGACAACATTAGGACTAATATCTCCACCTTCTTTCTCCATCTTCCCTAACAATTCCAATGCCCTCTCCATACTCCCTAACCTACATATCCCATCAAGAAGAGCAGAATATGCAACTGAATTGGTCGCACAACCATGTCTTCTCATAGCCTTAAACAATCCACAAGCATCCTCTAACCTACCTGCATTGCAAAACCCTTTAATCATCGACACATATGTGATGATATCAGGGTAAAGATCAATCAAACCCATCTCTTTCATCAATTTATCAGCCATAACCATATCACCCTTTTCACAAAACATCCTAATAACAACATTAAAAGTAACAGTATCCGGTCTTAAATTGAATTCAGGCATTTTCCTCAATATCCATAATGCCTCATTAGCAAGCTTAGCTTTTTCACACAAATTTAAAATCACTTTCATAGTCTTAACACTAACAAAACACTCTTCTTCTCTATAAGCCTCAACCAAATCAATAACAATTCTTGGGTTTTGTTTAATTCTAAACAATTCACAAGCTTTGTTATACATAAATGAACTGTGCCTATAACTCGATTGGAGACCAGCCCATATAAAAAAACGAATACCCATTTGAGATTGACTGGGGAAACACCTATGTAACACTTCGTTCACACAAGTAGAGTCTAATTTGGCCTTGACCGTGGCTAGGGTTGTTTCTATATTGTTAGGGTTGTTTTGCAGATGAATGTAGAATTTCTCAGCTGAAGAAGCAGTGGTGAAGCTTAGAGTGAATAATTTGGAGTTGTTGACGTTAAATGAGAAAGATAAAAGGCGAGGAAATGAAAATCGTGGCATGGGTTTTGTGTAGGGTTTTGAGAGTGAAAATATGGAGAAAAACCCTAACTTTCAGAAAATGACCGAAAATGTTACCTGGAAAGTTTCAAGTAAAAATAGTTAAGAGTCTGAGACCGAGAGAGTGTCGACCGTGTGAACACCGAGCAGACCTAACTTATAGTGGGTCAAATTGCCGGTCGAAACGACAGTGTTTTACTGCTTGAAATTATACCTTTGTTTTGCTATTACGACATGTCGGATGTCATAAGGATTTATAGTTAAAAAGGAAAAAGAATTAAATTGAAATATGTCCTCAACTTCACACAATTATAGATTCAATTATTCATTAATGAATAAAGTTTATATTGTCATCTATTTTATGGAATATAATAATTACACAAGTGTATACTTCATAAACAAAATTTAAAGTGTGAATTAATTAAATTAGGTTTAGAGTGCAACATATGAATGCAACAAGAAGTAAACATTATTTGCTTTAAACACCTAACTCATCACAATTTTACAATTAAGTAAATATTTTCTAAATATTAGGATTTTATTTTTAAATGGTTCAAAGATTAAATTTATTTTTATTTTTAATCAAACCCTCAAATTCTTCATAATTTTAATTAGAAACATAACTTTTAAGCCAAATTATCTCTAAAAAAATTTTATCGAAAAACTTTTAAATTATATTGAAATCTCTCTAGAATTTTTATAATCATCTAAGAATTTTAATGTATTTCAAAAGTTTATCGATGAATTTATCGAGGGCCTATGAAATGAACTAAAATCTTTTGATAATTTCAAAATCATTGAGGAACTTATGTATAATTTTCAGAATTTGAAAATTGATGTATCTGCACTAATTTAACAAATCCATATATAAATGTGCTTGTTCAAATTTCTTTCTTTTTTTTATTTTCTCTTCTTTCTCTTTTCCTCCTTTTTTTTTTTTATTCAACTTGAACAAGGTAAACAAAACAAAGCAAAAGCTTGGGTTAGGAGCAATTTTGTCCAAAATTATGAATTTTAATTAAAATTACAAAAGATTTGAGGACTAGACTAAAATTATAATTAGACTTACATTTTAGACCATTTTAATCAAAAACCCTAAATATTATGTGCCAGTAGTGTCCTCCATTACTAACCCACCCTCGACCATTATATATTATTCTTGTAATAAAATGAGCTTACTTATATATTTTATTCTTGTAATAAAATGCTTACTTATTTTTTTGTTTAACAACTCAAGGCCAGTAGCTGTTGCCAATGGATTCAAGAGAATAGATCATTAAGCATATCCTTGGGGAGGGAGAGATAATGTACATGTTGCCATTTTCTCTCTTCTTTTGTGAAGAGTCTATAAGGAAAATAACAACAGTCCTAAGAAATAAAATAATAAGGAAGTGAATGGAGGAATGTATTCCATACCTTTCACCTTTGTTCCATCACTAATGTAAATCACTGGATTATTAATAAGGGCACACATGTAACGTTTGACTATACCATTTGCCAACTTATAACACATCCCATGAAATTTGTCTCCCATGCATTTTCCAATGCCCTAATTGGTGAAATTACAATGTTTACACTATAAATACAACAAAATTAATGTCATTTTTTTTTAATATAAAAAGAAGAAAACAGTGAGAAGATTTGGGGAACTTGTCATGAAACTTTGAAATATGCAAAAAGCATGGGGGAAGAATCAGATCCATTGTCTACAAATCTTTCAAATATACCTAACTTTCGGCCATCAGTTTGAGAAAAGAAGGATACCTTGTCAACCTACTTCATCTAATCATCCTTACTAATTAATTTTACTTAATTAATACTTTTCTCGATCTCTCTCTTCTATTTAATTAGTTCAGTAACATGCAAGATCATTAGCTCCATACAATTATAAAGATACTTCACTTGGCTGTTGACACAAGACAATATATGCCGGTATGCTTAAAGTATTTTTTTTTTTTGCTTTGTGACTCAGCAATCGCATGGCATTGCATGGAAAAAAAATCTCAGAGCATGCAAATGCAAAGCTTTATTAGACAAAAAGAGTTGTTATCTGCCATGGGGATTTGTTGGATACATATGGATAGAAAATTTTACTTCGATTTTCCTTTCAAATCCTTAGTGGGAAATTATCTTGTCAAGGAGTTCTTACCATATATATCAAGCCAAGAACAAACAATATCATCTCACTTTACAGGAATTAGAATAGAATATTCTGTGAATCTAGCTAGAATACCCACCTTCTTGTATCTATAGCCAGACAAGTAACAGTAAAAATACAAAGAATAACAAGAAGGAAGAAGGAAAAGACCTTCGACCAGTTTCTGGGTTCTATTCTGAACAGAAAGATTACAATAGTACATAAATATTAACAAGTGCATGTCAAATAACTAATATATGGTATTTGGTAGAAAGCAAAATATACCTTCCGCTGAATACAAGCTGATAAGAACACTAGAATTTTCTTGATCGATAAGTTAACTTTTCAATTGCATTGCTGATGTTTGAGAAGAGATGTCACTAGTGAAGACCAGTTAAACAATTCATTCTACGTATATTATATTTGTATTTTTCAACAAAAGAGAAAGATTAAATAAAGTATATCCTAGTCACAGCTGCGTGGCCTAAGGGCATCTAAAAAAATGTAGGAATTGAAGAATGGAGAGAAGGAAGATAGATAAGAAAAAGCTATCCCCCAATAAAGTAGCAGACGCAAATTCTTTTGAATTTTAATTTTTATGAGCTCCACAGAAAGCTAGCATACGCAGTCCAAAAGAAGAATCCTGACCACATCCACGCTACCAATTTGCCTCTTGCCTTGTATTTATACAAGTACATATTCCTCTCCATGATATCTGCATTCAGATTCTCCAAATTCGATGGCTAAGGACCGGTAATTACAGTATAAATTCAAACCCATTTTTGTTTCGTGGGTGAAAAAAGAAAATATTTCATTCTTTGACAAACAAATAAAAAGTAATTACAAGTTTGATGAAGGCATATTGATGCGTAGGATCTAGGTTGGGCAGATCTTAAAGGACCACTTTTTGTTGGCGGCGTATTTCCAGCTCGAATTGTCGTTATCTTGTGCTGATACAAAAGTGAAAAGATAGAAGATAGATTAAGATAAATGTATATAGCAGACGCAATTCATGTAAAGCTTTATCTTGAAACATATTTGAGGTCGTGTTTAACAAATATGGTCAGTCATTGTAATCTACTTAGGATCAGGATTCATGACACTTTCAAAATCACAAGTCATCAAGTCTTTTAACATTCTGAAGCTCATCTAATTTATGAAGAATTGAACTCAAAAAAATCATTAAACTAGACGAACCCTTTTAACGATAAAACCCGTTGCTTGCATCAAGAGTAATAATAAAATTGGGAATCCTTGAGTTTGAGCATCAACTTTAAATTATTTAACTATTGAATAAGTTGATATTTTATTTTAAGAGATTTGGCTAAAATACATATCATATATCTTTATCCTTTTAATGTAAAAATTGAAATATAAAACGGAGTCATACAACATAAAGAATTTGAAATATGAAACACAAAAATTGAAACGAACAAAGTAAAATTTGGTAAAACTTAAACCAATTAACATAAACATTAAAAAAAAATTAATGCAATTAACATAGCTACTAAAAAAAATTGAATGCAATTAACATAAATATTAAAAAAAAATTGAATGTATGTTGTGTCCATTGTAGCCAAACTTTTTATACAATGTGTACTTCCATACATAATAAAAATTTATTTTTGTAGTTTGGTGAGTGCAAAAAACTACCACAACCCCATTAACAAAACTCTCCTCCATGTAAAAAAGAAGAAAGAAAAATGAAGAATAAGAGCATGATAAGCAAATTGAGACAAGAAAAGGCTACCTAGTGAGAGAAAAATAAACAACAAAAAGAGAGAGAGGCCATTAGTGTCATTTGTAAAGAACCGTTAAAAGCAACTAAAGCAAAAGCTTAAAATTTGCTCACACCTGCCTAAAACTTTCCTCTCTACTCTCTCTATCTGCATTCCTGTGTCTTTACTTTTCCTTGACCCCCCCAAGTCTTCTCTCCTCCTCCTTCTTCTTTCTCTTCTCATTGCCTTTCACATAAAACAACACTCAGGAAGAAATCTGTGTCTTCCTTTATCTTTTTCTTCTTCGATGGAAAACACTAACTCCTACGCAAAGCACAAGCTGCTAAAAACAGAGGAAAATAGAGCAAACCCAAGTAAGTTCTATACACATTTCATGTACAAAGCTCTCATAGTTTCAATTTTCTTAGTTATTTTCCCACTTTTGCCTTCACAAGCTCCTGAATTCGTCAACCAAGCTCTGCTCACCAGAAGCTGGGAGCTTCTACACCTAGTCTTTGTTGGTATTGCTGTCTCCTATGGCCTATTTAGCCACCGAAGTGATGAAATTGAGAAGGAAAATAACAATCACTCAAAAATCGATAATGCACAAACCTATATATCTAGATTTCTTCAAGTGTCATCGGTTTTTGATGATGAGGATGAAAATTTATCGACTTCCGATGAAAACAAGGTACAAACATGGAGCAATCAGTATTACAGAAATAAACCTGTCTTTGTTGTGGCTAAAGAGCATTCTGTTCTTAATCAAGAACAGAGAGTTACTAGTTCAACAATAGGAGAAAACCCACTTCTTTTGCCTGTTAGGAGCTTGAAATCTCGTGTTTCGGATTCAGATATAGTTGAGCCCTGCAAAGATACCAAATCTTTTAGTAGGTCTAGTTCGAATTCTGGCTCTCGAAGGTTTTCTAGCAATTCAAACAAAAGGAAAAATAGAGAATTGGGAGGTTTTGATTATGTAAATTCGGAGGAGAAACTGAATGAAAATGTTGTGCTTCCATCTCCGATCCCATGGCGATCAAGATCAGGTAGAATGGAAATGAAAGAAGATGTTGATAGTCCGAGTCCTACCCTGAATTCACCGTCTCCTTCAATGGAAGAATCTGAACTCAATAGGTTCGAGTCACGGTCTTTAATGCCTCAAATGCCTCGATCAACTCAACACAATTCTATATCATCTTCACCAAAACTTTCTCCTTCACCATCCTTATCGTCTCCGAAGAAGTTATCTCCTTCGCCTTCTTTATCCTCGGAGTCTCAAGCAAAGAATTCAGAGCATTCGGTGAGGAAGAAGAGCTACTATCGCCCTCCTCCTCCTCCTCCACCACCTCCGCCAATGATGCATAAATACTCGTCAATGAAACTGAGTCCTGATTTGAATGACGATGAGGTTTCATTTGAGAAACATTTACCTCGAAGCCTCACTAGTGAAAGCAAGGACTCAAGTATGGGTAGAGTTAACCCAGGTGTAGAAGTGAAGGCAAGATGCAATCTTGATAGCTTGTCAAACAGGAAGTCTGCTATGACATTTAGATCAAGTGATGAAGAAATCGATGATGGTGCCAACGCCAGAGCAGAGAGAAGATCAAAGAAAGTTGACCCAATTTCAATGGAAAAAGGAAGGAGAAAAACAGTAACATTTGATCAAACATCATTCAAGACCAAGCAGCTGAACCGTGAAAGCGTCAACTTTATGCAAAACCCAACGTTCACGCAATTCCCAGAGCAATATACGCAAGCATACGTTGATAAAGTTGTCGTGGAAACTGAGGAAGACTCGGTAAGTGAAGAAGAAGAAGAAGAAGATTATGATGACTTCGCAGAAACTCCATTGGTTTCCAACGATGGAAGAAGCTCAAACAATGACAAAGAAGCTGCTGCAAGCAGTAGGAGCGATGGAGGACCTGATGTTGATAAGAAGGCAGATGAGTTCATAGCTAAATTCAGAGAACAAATAAGGCTTCAGAGGATTGAATCTATCAAGAGATCGAGTGCACAAATTAGACGAATTTCTTCCAGGTGATGTATTATCAGATGATTCAATCCTTGCTTATTCCTCTACTAGCCTTTTTATTCAATGTAACCAGCAAATTATATCTACAGAAATCTCTCTCTGTTACTTATTGGTTATGGTATTAGCTTTTAATTTACATCATCTTGTTATTCTGTCTTGTCGATAATCATTTCTTCAAATAAATCTTATACTCAATCAAATTCTGTTTCTGATTTACATTATTACAAACTTGAGGTGATAATTGTTTTGGTGGACACAGTACTAATAAAATGGTTGTACATGGAGATTGTAATTCTTCTCTGTATTGATAATGGATTCCTTAGTAGCTTGAGGGAACATTTATAAATGTCATGCTTATACTACTTTAAAAAACACAACACCTGTTTAGTGTTTGATTGTTAACTACTCAAATTCACTTGATAATTATAAAATTTGCTGATCAACTACTAACTTATAACTTATATCTGATAATTAGTAATTTTATTTCATTTTAACGTCTCCTCGATTTCAAACCCCTCTAAAGTTCTTTAAAACCCTCTTCTTCTTTTTCACAGTTTTAATCATAGATAAAATTACATAAAAACACAATAGATATATCTAATTAGTATCATGATCCTCTCCTAATCTTTTTTATTCTTAACTTTAGCATATTCTTTAGTAGATGTTGACACGTGACCTAATTAATTTATAAATTTTATAAAGACACAATTTAAACTGTTTATTATTAATTATATCATGTATCAACATTTGTTTAAAAGTTAAGAATATAAAGTTACGAGAAAATCATGAGCCATCTAATTAACTCGCATAGTTTATTTTTTATTAAGATTCAAGATCATTCGTCTTCTAATCTTTTTTATCATTATCTTTTAAGCATATGTTAACATGTGACATAATTAATAATGAATGATTTATATTGTATTTTGGTCTTTTTAATTTATATTGTAAAATATAAAATTAATTTATAAATTTTATTAAAATATAATTTAAACCATTCATTATTAATTATACCACATATCAACATCTACTTAAAAGCTAAAAATAGAAAAGAGTAAAAGAAGATCCTGATCTTTTTGTTAAACATTATTTACAACCCACGTATTATATTTGTAATTTATTACTTTTATTAGTTTTTAATTTTTACTTATAATAAACTTTTTTTTTCTTTTGTAAACAGTAAAATAAATAAACATATTTTTGCTTTTCTAATAAATTTTTTAACTTTTACTAATAATATTTTTTTCTCTTTTTTTAATTTGCATAGTTATGTTTTGTAAAATTTTCACTGTTTTTTATTTTTTTTAATTTTTTTAATTTGTTGAGAGATGATTATAAGATTAAAAAAAGTAACTATCATGTATTTATTGAGAGTTAGAAAAATTTAGAGAAAAATAACATACATTAATAGAGAGTTTATGAACAATAAAATAAAAGTACTGCCGACATAGAATTTGAATTAATTATAAAATTTTAATAAATAATAATAATAATAAAGGTTATTTTTAAAATTAAATATATATCTTACAAATTGATCAAATATAATAAGCATACATAATTCTAAACCACATTGAGTCTATAAATACATGTATTTATTTCACTTGATCAATATACATTGAGTCCATGAATACATGTATAAATACAATTACTCAAAATATATTCTCTCTTAATTATATCCCCAATATAAAGATGGGTCTGAAAAAAAATAAGTTGGAGATTAAATAGTATATCCCCAATTCAGCCTTTAGAAATTTATGAATTGTAGATCTGGGCCTAACGTAATTTTAAATGGTTCGGCCTAAACTATCTCAAGAGGCCCAAGTCAAGATAAAGACTGCAACCACTGTGACCTGAAAGCTTCATAAACACTTCACACTTGGGCGCTAGAACAATACAGACAGTTGATAGCCATATGTCACACTGGCACTCAGCAAATTGATAGCAACTAAAAGGTAATTAAAGAGATCACGTTTATCCTGTCTGCGAGCGAACCCAACAGGGACAGCATGTTTATGTTCTTGTTCATCTTCTTATAGAACAAGTACAGAACTGCAGTTACAACTCCAAGATATTTTGAGACATTTTCCAAATAAACTGTAGTGGAAAATGATCAGACCTCAACTATCAATGGCTGCTATTCAAGGAAAGTTGTGGAGCTGGGGCCAAAATGAAAGAAATTATAACTTTAGAAGCTACCCCAATGGTCAAAGTGAATTATAACAAATCCCAAATGGGTCTTCACACAAATAATTACTTGATCTTAAAAGGTTAAATTAATATAGAAGGGATCATAAAGAAAGAGACTAAAATTCAATGAACGGTTAAATTACTTTATTTTTTTAATATTTAGTATTTAATGCTTTCATTTTATGTTTGTTGTAGTTTAAAAGTCATCACACTTTAATATTTTCATAATTTATAATCCGAAAAATCAAAAAAAGGGACCATCAATAGACCACACTAGGTGGTAAGATAACGTTAGATTGATGTGAACAGGCACTTGAACAACTTGAATCAAAAAGCTTGCCGACACATTTCCCTGTTTATTCACTATGCATGCTTAAAGATAAACTGTAATAACAGGGTGCTATCAACGAAGAGTCTTTGCAAAAGCCAAAAATGGTGGTTGAATTGTGCGTTCAATTATGTATTATCTTGCTGATCCTATAGAGGAAGTTGAACTTAAAAGTGCTTTTCATAACTTCCATCAAAAGGAAACGAATTGTGGGGTTTGCTTTAGTCTTCTGCTTTTCTTGCTGGCTCTTTTAGGGATAGATAGAAAACTATACTCGGTGCTTTTCAATTCCAACAGTTTCAATAGAGATAAGAAGATCAAGATATAGCTAATCTTTAACAGAAATGACATTCAATCACCGAATTCCAATTATTGCTAGTGTTGAAAATAACTGCCATAGTGTACAATTGAACTAAAGCAACTTGATATGAAATAATTGAGTCAATGGATCAATGGATTCGTCTCAATTTTCATCAATGGATTCGTCTCAAATTGAGTCAATGACAAAACTTTAAAAGATGAACGTTCAATTGAATATGGAATAGGAAAATAATTTAGTTGTATACAAATTTTAAGGCAATTGAGATGCTTAGGATTTGGATTTTTCATTGTTATGATATGGGATTTATTGGATGTCCTCAATCCTAAGCTTGAAGGAAGCGCATATATACTTGACAATGAGTTCATGTCTCGAGCTACACAAAACCCATAAGCAAAGCAAAGCAAAGTCGAATTATTCTATTGATTCGGAGGTTAATTAGATTGAAGGAGAATTATGGTTAAGAAATAGTTTTTTTGTCAAAAGCCAAAAATTAGAATACTAAATCAAACACCCCCTGAAATCATGAAATATGTTCACAATCTAAACAACACATATGGGTCCATCTCACCCTAATTTTTTCAACCACCAATTCCTTTTATCATTCACAAATATGAACTCACCCACCACTTCTAGAACCCTTCCAAAATCCGGCAATCATGCCACAAAATCTGTGCATTAAACAAACATGAAAAGAAATATTGCTTTATAAGCTTAATTGTTAAACAATGTAATTTTTAATTTTTATAAAATTAAATTTTCATATATACCAAAAGATTTTATTAATTTGGTGCAAATAATTAAGACTTTTAAGGTGTAAAATTTATCTTCCATTGAATTAAGGGGAAAAAGAAAGAGGAAGTAAAATGAGTAATGATAATTAGCACTAAATTAATTATGTTTTGTCAAGGGTTCAAAAACATATTAGATGGGTCAATAATACAAAACATGGAGACCCACAAAATCATAATTTCTACCGACCATATCTCAGACCTAAGACTTCGAACATGTTCAACTAGTACGCTATTACGACTGTTTCTTCTTTTGCACCCCTTCCCCCTCGTTCCGTACACTTCCCAACAGCCTTCTTCTGTAAGATAGACAGATAGATAAGATAAGTACACCATACACTAAATGACCAAACTGCCCTTCCTTTTATTTAGTTAATTACGATCGAGTACGGAGTGCATCAAAGGGTCCATGACGAATTGGAGCAACTGGGCCCCATGGGTTGATGGGGATGGGCCTGTGACTGTGATGAGTGGGAGCCATCTGATGTGGCCTTGGTTCAACGGCTGATGATCCAGCAGCAGAGGGTGGGACTGCAACACGCTCACATGATGGACACATGGTGAGTGTTGTAGGTGGGGTCATTTGCATGTAGAACTGCGGGGATAGTTTCAGGGCTCTCAGCTCCTGAACTTCCTTATGCAATCGTCTGTTTTCCTCCGTCAGATTCTCGCAGCATCGTTTCATGAACTCGCAGTCAACCTCAGTTTGCTTCAACTTGGTCCTGCAACAATAAATTCACTTCACAATAGGTATAAATCTGTGAAAAGAAAACCACTCCAAACCAAAAGTTTACTCAGTGACAAATCGTAGTACCAAAACTACCCTCAAAATCTCGGAAAAATATCTCACCTTGCCCTTCTGTTCTGGAACCATACTTCCACTTGTCTAGGTCTGAGGCCAAGCTGCTTAGCCAACGCCAACTTTTGTTTCTGATGATAATAAAAACCATCCATTTGTCAGTCAAATTGCATCAACAATCAATCGAAAGAGACGCTATAGCTTGTTTGGTTGCTAAGAAACTGGAGGAAAATCAGAAACTTTTAATTGTCCTTCATATTCTCAGAAACCAAAAGCAGGGGGTCTTTCTCAGTTAAGAGCAAAATACTTACTGGGTTGAGAGTGTTGTGTTCTTTGAAGCTCTCTTCAAGAATGGCTGACTGATCTTTAGATAGCCTGAGCTTCTTACGGGAAGTGTCGCCGTCCTCTTCATCGCTGATACCACGAGAGCAATCTCTCTCGATATCGTTGTCTTCTCCATTAATTTCCCTCTCGCTTCTCTTGCCACTTACACTAGATATCGTGCTATTAGGGGATGAGACACCCACTTCTTCTTCGTTATCAGTTTGTGATGGCAACCGATTTACGTCGATACCTCGAAGGAAAGATCGGGTCTCCGCGCGGCAAGACACAGAATTCAGATCTGCGTGTCGAATCAAGAATTAGATAAACATAGGGTTCATGGATTGGGAAAAAGAGTCAAATTTCAGGTGCTAACTTTTCAGTGTAAATACAAGAAAAGTGTGGTGGAAAACGATTGACAAAAAGCATGAAAGTACAATTTTCTTTTATCCAAGTTCAATGAAATGAAAAGAAAGAATAGATAAAAATAATAATTCTTTTTTCTTAA
This sequence comes from Cedrela odorata, assembly GCA_035584115.1. Taxonomy (NCBI): domain Eukaryota; kingdom Viridiplantae; phylum Streptophyta; class Magnoliopsida; order Sapindales; family Meliaceae; genus Cedrela; species Cedrela odorata. Next base: position 5,686,983 of record JAXCLQ010000011.1, read on the forward strand.
GAAAAAAATCATGTTTGTTTAACCAGATCTGAAACTTTGAAGCCATGCAGATGTAGAAATCAAAACACAACCAGTAGATAATTAGTTCATCATGAAAACAATATACATATAAATATACCTGAAGAAGGAAAAGGGTCTTTCCATGAGGGTTTCTGGAGAGAAAACCCAGAAGGAGAAGAAGAAGAGGCAGAAGATGGAACAAGTGAAGGCATAAGATTTAGCTGTAAAGAATGGCGATTTTGAGGAAAGCTCAAGCTAAGACTCAAACCCAGATCATCTTTCTCAACCATGGTTACGTATCTGGTTCTTCTTGAGCTTAATTTCTGTAAAGTATTTGTAGCTCTCAATTGCGTAATCAGAGAAAACCTAGCTTCTGGTTTCTTGAGAGACAGTGAGAAAATAAAGAAAGAAGAAGAGTTGATGGAGGTATGAATGAACGTAATAGAAGAATTGGGGTTATATAGAAAGAAGAGAATATGGTCTGTAAGTTCAATGACGGCTTTGCGTCAGGAGGCCAATTAAGTCAATCATGGCTTTTGCACCCCAAAATAATACCCAACTCTGATTTTTTGTCCCCTCTCTCATTCTTCACTGCACTAGTTACCTTAACCGCGGTTACTTTTTGGAATAAAATTATTTTTGTAGAATAAAACAAGTTAAATTACGTAACATTCATAAAAGAAAACTTGGTATAATTGCGTTTAGCATGTGTTAACTAACCGGCTAAGTTTTGACAATGCAACATTAATTATCATTCATGATTCAACCATCTGAACATTTTATTAATGGTACCTTTTTCTTTATTATTGGGTAAATAACAGTGGAACTTAAATATTATCCTACAATGATGCATACATGTCACATTAATACCAATAATTCTATACAATTACATTGTTCCTTCATGAATTGCTACGGTAAGCGCAATGAATTTTAAGATCTATAACATTCATATTAACACCTATAAATAATAATAATAATAACATTAATTTGCAGCAAAGATTTTACACCAGTTTTTACTCTCAAGTGTAACTTTGAACACTATTATTATTATTATTATTATTATTTAAAATATTTTATCATGAAATCCTTGGCATGGACAAATAATTGATGTACAAATTTGCCAAGCCACCAACGACAAATGAACGCAAGTAGTTTACCCTTAATAGTTTGTCCCGAATCCTACTGGAGAACAAAAAAGCATATGGCCATGAATCTTTGGCGTTCAAAACCGTGGGCCACTACACACCTGAAAACACCTCACTCTTATCGCGTTCCTCGCCTTCCCATCGACGGCCAATCATCAATCCAATCCACTCACCTAATGGCTACGATCATTTCTCACACTTGGGGCCCCCATTATATGGTGCTATATCATTAGGGCGAAAGCCAGTTATGGTAGACAACCATCAAATCATGAGTGGATAGTTATTGTGTGGAACAAGACAGATCAACTTTTGATTTTCTTGCTCCACAACTGGGTCCCACTGTTTTTTTTTTTTTTTTAATCTCTTTCGAAAATCAACCCCTCTTCCACGAGCGGGTCAGAAGACAAAAGCGTCGCCATCTTCACCTTTTTATATTTTAAAACAGAACAACGCTACTGATTCTTTTTTACTCTCATTCTCATGTATAGGCGTGTTTTTCACGCTTGTTAATTTATGTGATGCCGCGGTGATGCGTATTGTTGACGCTCACGTAGAGAGCGTATAACTTCGCAAGTTCCGTAATAATTGTCTATCAACTTCTCAGATGGCTTATACTTTAGGAGCTGAATTCGCTGGATGGCTATCATCTCCCGGTTTGCCAAAGAGTTGGGCTGGCTGATTATACATAAATCCAGCCAAGCCGAGCCGAACCGAGCCTAAGTGTGACACGAGATTTGATCAACCCATAAACAAAAATTGAGAAAGAAACGAACGCTTTGTGGGGAAAGATCAAACTTCAGACTAGGGAGAGAGAGAAAGAAAAGAAGACAACGGAGAGTGGAGTTCACGTGGGAAGGGTAGGGGTGAGAGAAATGAGGAAAAGGCGTGGAAGAAAAAACCTACCTTCTTCTATTCGCCCTTCCCTAACTCACGTGGCCCAACATGTCTTGCCTGGAGACACGTGCTCCCTCACTCCTGGACCCCACCTCCCCACACGATTGTGCGTGTCATCTTGTCTTTCCATGCCCCGACACCCTCTTCTTCGCAATCATTTGAAGTGAAACTCTCTTAACATTACCCTATCCTCTTATCTCTCTATCCCAATACCCACTTTCTTCCAAGGCTCGTGGACACCACGCAGTATCTGAATCATCCGTTCTCGTATACGATTGGTAGTTCAACGCACGTTCGCTAAATGAGCGTATTTACATGTTCACAGTTCGCTCATTTCTGTATCTCACTCTAATGTCTAATTGTCTATGTTTTTATCACCAGGTTTTCAAGCTATTTGATAGTTTGTGAATATCCAAATATACCCTTCCTAAAGAAAATGAAATGACGAAGGGGCCCTTGAGGGAGAGATGAGATAATGATTAGTCTCTAATTAAAGAAAGTGCTATGGTTTAATGATTGATGAAGCTGACAATTATTACTAGAATTTCCTAATTTAATTAAATTAAATTCATAATTCTGCCAACACACATGGAGTTTGTTATATATCTGTATCAAGTATCAGATATTTAGTCAAAATTATCATGATTGATTGGCCTCTCGTGTTGTTGATTAATCATATCAAGCGTGTTATTCCATTTTAAAAAAAATCATGATTGCTTGTCTATATATTTTTTATTCAACGAATTTATATTAACATCTATATCTTGATAGTTGCTACTCGCTAGGTGTATGATTACATTTTTTTTTCCCTTAAATACAATGTATATATATTTACAACAAGTATACATATAAAAGTAAATTAAAACGTGGTCACATGGCAACCGTGGTCTTCTTCTTAACATAATTGAGGAACATCGTGATTAGTACCACAAAGTCCTCGTAACTTTTCCATAACAGTGTTTCTTCTATTTACTTCACTTAAAATCTTGAAATGATGAGATGTGACTGACTGTACACCTTTGAGTCAACATGATTATCACAAATCACTTTAAACAATCAAATTATTTTTTTTCATACATGATACATACATACATACATGGATGCATTCATTCATGCGTGTCCTGCAGAAAAGTGAAACATGTTACTGTTTCGAGGAAACTTACAATGCTATAGTTGGCTGAATCAGACAGTCAACGTGACCAAAACTATACATATGTGGAAACGACCAACTCTCACGCGGCACCGTATCCCCATACCCCACATCCTTACTCCAATAACGTCACCCCAAGCAATCAAATTCGTTAAAACCATCACGATGGCGAACGTGGATACACGCGATACGTTTTCAAAGTGGATTTCGTTTCGGAGTATGGTGATGAGATGAAGATGATTGAATAAATGGATAGATTAGGAGATAAAAGAGGAGGTGGGGCCAGAGATATTGAAAGGAAGAGACAAGATGTCGGAATATGATTGCTATGTCCCCACGGGTGCGTGATTGCTGTCCCACGTGTTCCCTCTTCCCAACTCCCAACCCTATAATTATACCTTCTATCTCTCCTATACTTTTTAATTTTTATAAATAAATAAACGAGGACCTCTCTTAAATCTGTATGCCCATCATATAATTCATGGCCATGGGGCATTAGCAACCGTACGAGGCTCATTCTTCACGTGATGTGCACGTGAACATGGCCAACTTTTGCATATTTGTTGTTTCCCTTCAACGACTTCTTCTGTTTTGGCTTACCACGTTGCCACCCTCGGGTACCATGCATTCTTCCTTTGTCTTTTATTTCCCCAATATTTCCAAATAAATTTATTACAATTAAAATAATTATGTAGCAATTTTTTTTTGTTTTTAAATATTTATCACTTTTTTTTTTAAATTCCTCAAATTCAAATAAAAATCTCCCCTCACTCGTACACTATTTTAAAAAAAAATTAAAAACTAAATTAATTAAGATATTATTAATTACAATACTATATTTTCTAATTGATATTCTAATTTTTACCGACGTAAAATGATAAAGTTTATATTAATATATTGTGTTAAGACTTTTAAGCATATTTAAATATCGATCAAATTTTTAATATAGTTTAGTTATTCTAACAAAACATTATAAAGTTAATATAAAGTAGTTTAATATATATATATATATATATGTAAGAAAAAAGAAAAAAAAACCGCTACATTGCTCAATAATCCAAAGCATAAAAAGATAACGAAAAGCCTGTCATAATAAGGCAGACGTGGAATTTAATATTAATATTATCAAGGGCCTACCATCAATTGCTCGTCGCCATGTGATTACCACGTGAAGTCGGGCCTATGTTATTTCCCATCAAGTAGAGATAGGAGATAATTATCTGTGTTGTCGTAAATGTAAGCATATTAATTGTTAAATGATGGCTGTTTACTGATTACGTGGTTGGAATTTCAGTGCTTCTATTTGGTGGGTCCCGATCCCTTTAATTTACAGCACTTGCTGATTAGACTTGTAAGTTGCCTTGTCATGTCCTCAATCATCAAGAATCTTCTGTTACCCTCCATCCAAGTCCAATCACAATATTTTGCCTTTGTTTTATTGTCAATTGTAATTGTTTTAACCCCTTCAATCAATAAAGAAATCTGGAATTGAATAAAAGCAGAAGGGCAGTCATGTCATGATCGCGTAAAATTAGTCTGATGCACACCACTTTCACCTCGAGTTTCTGCAACAAGTTGCACCTCCATTATTACCACTCATGTGGATCCTACGTGGCGCACTACTTTTTATACAAGCATGGGACAGCAAAGCACACGTGTATCCTCGATTTCCGCACGTGCACTCTCGGTCAAAGTTACTTTGTCTTCGCTGGATCTCGCCAATGGTCAAACCCTACTCCACCACCCTCCATATAAATACATATATATATATATTAATATCCCAATTGTACCCCTCGCGCCTTCCAACTCACCTGCTGCACCGGAACAGATGGTGACCACACACGTACCGACATCTCCCAGCCGTCGGATGTGAATAAAAAACCTACCAGCCGTTGTTCATGGAATTTTTTTTTCACACGTGCATGTGCGACCAATACCAGGAAAGTGGTGTTAAAGCCAGCTTTTTCTGACTGATGAGTGTATCATTGCATGTGATCAGATGAGCTGGTAACCATGTGATTAACGGTTAAACGAATCGTTTGATTAAATCGGTATATTCAGTTAAATCGACGTTAGAACTCGAGTTGGGCTGCACGTGTGTAGCATGAACACTGTAGATATTAATTTGATTTCTTTATTTATATAACTACATTGAATGACATATATACCCCTCGTTTATTTCACAAAACAGTATTTTAGAGAGGGATAGTATTGGAAATCGAGACAAAATGTATGATTTTGAGGATTTTATTGGAGAGGCATGTTTGGTTGGTGGAATTGTCATATCAAATTAAATGGAATGAAAGATAATTTGAAGGATTATGGACAGTTTAATCATTTAAAATGATGATGGATCTTATAAGTGAATCATTTGAAATAATGATAATAATACATTTAATGAAGTTAACACTTACCTAACAATCATGTGTAGGTTACTATTTCATAATATGAAGAAAATAATTTAAAAGTTATGTTTGTTCCCATGATTATATGATACGATGATCATATATTATAATCAAAACATTAAAAGCCCACTTGATTATATATATAATTAAGATGCAAATCTATGAGGGAAAGACCCACATGAAATAATAATTGATGATGATATTGCGCATCCAAAATCTTTATTGATTGGTTGTAGACATGAGGGGGTGTGAGTGTGACCATGTTGTTTTAAAAATATAATATGTTCCCTATGGTCTTGCAATGAAGAATTTTTTTAGTTAGGGCTTGAACATGGTCTACTTGTAATATTTTTATTGTGATATGATGGCATGGACCTTTTTGTTCAAAGTCATACCAATTCAACAGAACTCATATATAAAAGTATATATTTATTTGTTTATTACAATAATTAAACAATTATTTAAAGTTTAGTATATAATAATAGTCTAGACGAATCAAGGTGGGCAATTGGGCAAATTGTTGGTCCCCGTTTGAGTGTAGTAATTTACAATTTATCTACCTCTTTTCACATTTCAAGTTTCAATCAATGTTGCGTTTTGCACATCTACTTCTCACGTATTATAAAGGAGTAACATTGTTAATTCATTAAATTTATTTATACACATAAAAAGCATTTCATACTTATTACTAATAAAGGTGGAATAAATCCAATATTTTTACTATTAGCACAAACCAAATTTAAGATATTTCGCTTTAAAGCTAGAGAGTTTTAGGTATGATAATCTCATTATGCCATTATAGTGACGCGGTGATACCATTCAATTAGTAAGAGAAAGAAAATTACGAATTGGTAAAAAAAATTAAAAAAAAATAAATAAATCAAATGAAAAAATAATTGAATGATGAGACCCACCTTAACTTTTTTATTTTATTTTTCATTAACTTACAACTTTATCTTTTTTTACTAATTAGGTTATTCTACTGTGTCTTATTCAAAACTCTCTTAAAACTAACTATTCACACCCAATAACTTAAGTAATTACATACTCTTTAATTAACCAGTTGCAAACTTTTGAAATTCACAAAAGTACCGAAGACAATGAAAAAGATAAAGGCCAGGGAGGGTTGTAAAAGGTATAAATAATAGTGGTAGTAGTGGTGGTAAGGGTAATAGTAATAGCAATGGCAATAAAGACGTTTTTGAAAAGGGAGAGTAAAACATTAATAAAGAAATGGCATTGGCATGTGCATATGCATGTAGAGGGGCATGGACAGACATTTTCATAAAAAGGAGTTAGTAAATTATACCAACAATGCCGCATGCTCGTGCTATGTACTGCTTAACACAAACAGTATCTTGACGACTTTTAGTAAAAGGAATCCAAATTAGGTTGATTTGGGTCCAATCAGAACCCAATTCCCTTCAGGGTTTACTCGAGGCCCATGAACAAATCTAATCCACAAAAGTGGAAACGTTATGGGCTTTAAAATTCCATCACATATTTGTTCATCCTTTGTCAACCAAGATACAATAATGAATTTCCCAGACATAATTACTTGCAATTAGTCAAAAGCAATGCCTATACTTCTGTAATATTATATTATAAAATTATTCAAAAGCCATCACTAAATTAAATTACGACACTTGTGAGTTATCGAAAGTGATTGAAATCAAATTACAATAATACTTTTAGAATATTTTCATGACTATTTAAAGCTTTGACAATTTATTCAGGGTGGTCCTCATGACTCGTTGAAAAATGCAAGAGGCAACCATTATAGCCATTGGTGGTGACATCACTTTCACGTCTAAGATAGGTAACAGCCAACCAAAAAAATTAATATTATAGCACAAGCAGAGTGATCCTTCCAAATCATTCAGTTAATTGGGGAGTGCATTTAACATTTATACTTCACCTTATACGCATAGTTGTTAATGTCTACTCTTAACAACTAACGTTTATCGTTCACCCTAAAACTTAAAACTTTTGACATCTAGTGATTCTATCTCGTACCAATTATTAGATTGAAAGTTACAACACTTCAAAATCAAACATTCCCTACGATTATTTAAAGGAAAATCAATGAAGATGGCATTAGTAGATTAGAGAAGAATCAAAAGACATTTTACAAGTTCAGTAAAAACTTGGATTTTCTGTTCATTACTAATCCAGTCTAAAATGAACACCCAAGTTCCAAGAACATTTTCGTTAACAAACAAATCTTGCTCTACTTACTAATTCACAAATTCACGGATATGGACAGAAGAAATTAGCAAAGGAATATGTGACAATCGGAGAAAAGGGTGTTCTCCTGTGAGAGCTCCTTATTCTTTCTCTGGTTTTACCAAATAATGTTCACAAGTGTGCATAGATATGCATCCTACTGAAAAGAAAAGGCTGCCTGATGATTTATGAATACAAAATGAACAAATTAACCACCAAAATTCCATGTTTCTGCTATTCACTAATAATCGTCAAAGATTATATATTAGCTGCAAGTACAATATCCCACCAAGATATTTGAGTCAACAGAACTGTTAAGAGATTACATTTTAACGACAGATGTTAAAACATCACCACCAAAGTGGTAACATAACTACAAGGTGCACAACCAATATAGTTATTCTACTTTTGAGTATTGATATCACCTTTGGTTCGGCATCACCAGTGGCCGCTAATGTGCATGAAACAGCATAAGATATAGGCTCACATTTCAGATTCAATGACAACACTTGTCTAATCCAGCCAACCAATAGAAATAAATCTCCAAAACTACTGGGAGCAAGCACATATATAAGTTGGTAGTTCTCTGAATGGCAATCAAATAATACAATAAGCTGCCTTTTTGATCATTTCCATCAATTTTCTGAATAATGGGGATGAATAGGGAAACTGTCAGTCCCGCAACGAGACAAATCTCTGAGGTAACAAAATATAAGCTAAAAGACGATACAATAGTCGATTACTAAGCCAAAAATTGAAAGATCATTTATTTTACAGTAAAAGATACCTTCTTTTCAGAAATGGGATATAATGACCCTGAATTAAAAACAGTTAATTACTGGGTACATAAATATGAAATCATACTTAAAAGCAGAAGCTTCAAGAGCAAGCATTGCCTTTGCCCAATTCTGTGATCCAGTGAAGAATTTTTCTTTAAAACCTTTGAAAGAAAAAAAATGATGCAGTTATATCAAATACAGGAACAAGGGTAACAAGCCTTGATCATGTATCATGCCAAAGTTACAAGCATTGTTAGAATAGCTCATACCATCATACTCTTAATATCTTCCTTTCTCAACTATTGTATAGCATTCTAATAACAGAAACCATTGTGTTTATTAGCGGGCAGATATATGCATTGTCCTTCACTTAGTACGTTTCCACAGAAACCTCAGAGCTGCTTCATGCATAAAGAATGATAGAGAAAGAAAGCTATACTCTACAACTACTTTCTACAATAAGTTTTTTCATTTAGGACGTCGTTGTGCTCATCAGCATACAATTATAAAACCCTCTCTCTCACAAACCAAAGCAGGACAGTACATCAATCTTTAGAAGTGATGTCTCATATATGATCTTACCATTCCAGTATATTCATCATTGTCTACCACCCACTGTTACTACATCAAAACTTCATCTGTTAAAGCTAGCTACAAAAATGAAATCCACAATTGATCATCAGTATAATTGACACCTGCATGGCATGCACCGCATATGCAGTTTCACATACGGTAAACTGTTACTACATCAAAACTTCATCTGTTAAAGCTAACTACAAAAATGCAATCCACAATTGATCATCAGTATAAGTGACACTTGCATGGCATGCACCACATATGTAGTTTCACATACAGTAAACTCAAGGAGAAAATGAAAAAGGATTAAAACTCAGACCAAATGGGTAACAAAACCTCATGTTTATCCATTACTGTACTGGTCTGGAACAGCCATTAAAACAAGGGAGGAGAGATTGAAGATCAGCATTCTAAGTCATTTTTTGTCCTTTCTTCTTGAGGTAAGCTGAAGGAGTTAGCAAAAAGACGGTGTCAAACTCATTGAGACTTGAAACCAAGTTTCGATTACCAACAACATTTACTAGCAGATTAGTTGACAACTGTGCGTACTACAACCTGCTATAGGGACAAACTTATTCACACCCTTTGGAGATTAGTTGAAAGGAATAAAATAGCATAAACCATGTCGATGGTACCCAAAAGGTACAAATCATGAATCATGTCATATTTCAAATTATTCATACTATGAACGTAACCCCATCATCAGACAACTAGCACAACTTAATACGTCCATTGGTAGAAACGCAATGGCGAACATCAGAATCTCCCACATTCCAAAAATTAGAAGTTTTCAGAACAATTTTACGGCAGCATGTGTTTATTTTTAGGGACATTCTACCGAAATTCTACTTACTAATCACAGTAATGCAAATTAAGTTTTATTTTTTAAGATTACAGATTGGCTTGTGGAAATCAACAACTGCAATTATCAATAATTCAACATGTAACAGGGAATGACAGAAAAGGAGTAAAAATGCAGACAACATATAAACTTTAAACCTCATCAGGGTTGCTCTTGATGAAGCTGAGTTCAACAAAGTAAAGCTCTTCCAGTCAAGGGAAGCAAGCAGTGCCTCCAATAATAAATCCTGCATCTGACAGGGTTTGCAAACTAAGTACATGCTTGCTACTCTGCCCCCCAACTTTGTAGGGAAGCCTGTCAAATATTGTAAGTAATGGACAAATTAGAACATATAATAAATTTCCCAAATGCAGAACACAATTCAGAATGCCTCAAAATGACAAAGATTGAAAAAAAAAACTGACACTCTCAATACTCATCCATAATTATGTCCAAGATTACATCTTAAGCTTCTAATTGACAAGTAAACAAACTAAATTCTGCCCCTGCATCCTACTCCGATGCACAAGACAAAAAGAAAACACAAAGATATTAGATCTCTTTCTCCATTTCTCTAACGTTTTTCTCTCTCTCTCTCTTAGAAAATAACTTCTTTTTTACAGATTTCATTTCAATATACCTCAAATTGAGGTCTTAATACTGTAGGTGCAATCTTCCCCACTTTCCAGATAAGCTTTTAGAAATCTCAATTCGTTGTCACCACATCAACCTCTGCAACAACCATCGTCAAACTTTCAGGTTCCCTCGTCGATGAATGAAAAAGAAAAAACCGCACAATGCATCAAATAACTTTGAGACACCATGCACACTGAAATTCTGAAGTAGAGAGAGAGTGAGTATACCTTCTTAACAAGAACTAAACAAGTATCTACGCGCAAATCTATTTCTGCAGGAAGAAGCAAGATTTCAATCTTAATTCCAGCCACCAACAACTCCAAAAAATTTAAAAAGAAAAGAAAAAACCTTTATCCATATATACTTCTCTGTTATATAAGGGATCAGTCTACAAAACCAATAAGCATTAATACTGGTATACTGAACCAGTATCATCATCAAATGTATAGCCAGAAAACAGTATGAACAAACCTTCATTGGAGCATCAGCTACTCTGTAAGAATCAACAGTCAACCCCACCAACCACAACCCAGGAAAAACGTTCTACAAAAAACCCAAAATCAAGCCGACAAAATCAATCACCAGCGGAAAAAGGAAAAAGAGAGAGAAACCCAGCAAAGATATCTTACATCGAGCTGTTTCTGGACATATTTGGGCCGCTTCCTGGGCCGACGGGCCGGTCTGGAGCCCGTCATGATGAAGATATCTTCTTCAACCTCTTCTCTCGACAAAGTTAACCAGAACTTGTTCTTTTCTTTCTTCTCGCCATTGTTACCTCTCGATTCCACCATCTCTCTCAATCTCGTCGACTTCGGTGCCCTCATATTTACACTACTATTATGATTTTCTAAAACCTCCACTTTAAACAAAGCTTCTTGCACCTTTCTCGGCCTCAAATTCCACGGTTTTCCCACCTCTTCTTCCTCTTCAGTCTCGTTCTTTTCAAGAACCGCACCTTCTTTTAGCTCCCTTTCGGTGTAATCCTTCTCCGAAACACTTTTTTGCTTCCCCGAGCTCTCGGCGGCGTCGTTTTCTGGTTTTATACTATAGGAGGTAAAGGAGAGGCGTTGTACTCGAGAAGAACGGGATCCGACGACCCGGTGATGACGTGTCGAGTCGTCGTTGTTGTTGTTATTATTGTTGTCGGGTTCTTCGGCGTCGGTGGCGAGTGGATTTCGGGTCCGACTCTGGTGATGAGTGCCCCAATTAAGGAATGGTAAAGAGAAGTTGTGCAGCGGCTGCGACTTCATTGGTGCCGTGGTCATCTCTCTCGAAACAATATATATATATATATATTATAATAATAAAGAAAATAAATTAAGTACACTGTTATGTTTCGGTGGATGATGTGTGTAGCTATGGAGAATGATTTCTAGAGAGAGAAACCCTAGAAAGAGAGAGTGAGAGACAAGAAGGAGGTGAGTTGCAGAGCCCACTTTCAGCGTCTTGCGAAGAAGGAAAGCTGTTTAGAGAGAGAGAGAGAGAGGGAGAGAGAGGCAGGTTATGTGCGTGAGTGTACGTACAAAAGCAACGGGGATGCTCGTTTTTCTACACCTACGTCTTTACACCTTTGCTTCCCTTCTTTTTTTATGCCCCTGTCTTTTTCTTTATTTACATTGGAGTCCAATTTTTGTTTTCCGTCGGTTGCATGCTAGTTCTCGTGTCAAAAACGCATCATTTATAAAATTATTTAATTATTTGAAAATTAATTAAAAATATATTTTTTTAATTCTTAATATTTTAATATTTTCTAACGCAGGTTTAGAATTTTGGTGGACTTTTATGTTGCGACTGTGTAATCATGTTCTGACACGCGTATTAATATTCTAGGGGGTGAAAATCATCCAAGCCCCCATATTTTATATTAATATCAACCAACTCTCTAAATTTCTAAAACTAGTCAACACGACCTCGTACCTTTTTCAATTGTTCGGTACAATACGATTGAGTAGTTATACATTATTGTTTGGCATTAAATTCAAAATTTATAACATGATGATATTCTCACCGGAGAAATACTCCACCATACTTTTATCCAAGTAATTAATAAAAAAGAAGTGAAAATAAAATAATGATAAACAACGATAATATCACATAAAAATATAAATAACATAAATACTATAGATAATATTATTTTTAAAAGTCAATATTTTAATAAGAATTGATTAAAAATTAGATGTTATTTTTTAATAAAAAAATTCTATATGTCAAAAAATACTTATATAGAATTAGAAATTTGATTTAATGTAGATATTTTTTTTTAATATTGATATTTATAATTAAGGTTTTATTCAGAATTATCGAAAGTTTATATGTACATTATTGTAGCATTGCTCTTCTATTAAAATTTATCGAAATTTTATACAAATATTATTATCTAGTATTTGAATATATGCACCCATAATAAGAGAAGAAATCAATCCACAAATTGTGGAAAAATTGGAGCAACCCTTATCTCAAACTTTGCTCAAATATCTATGCATATATATAAGTATTATTATAGCATTGCTATTTTACAAAGAGTTCTCCAAAGTAAATATATAAAAGTATAATTATACCATTGCTTCGAATATCTATACTCAAAGTAAAAGAAAGATTCAACTCAAAAAATTGAGAAAATTGGAACAATCCTTACCTTAAATTCAATCTAAATATTTACGTTCAAAATAAAAAAAAAAAGAATTAATCAACAAATTATAAAGAAATTAGAGTAACCCTTTATTCAAACTATGTCCTAATATATATGCCTATGTTAAATACAATTGATTGAGTTATTACTTTTAAACTTAAAACTTTTAAGTTAAGTGACAAATTTAACTTAATATGTAACGATTTAGTGTTCAAACCCTGGAACACTAAAAATTTAAAAAATATATATATATATATATTTAGACTCATAAAAATAATATTTATTTGAGTACATGTAACAAAGGTTATTAAATAAAAGCGAATAATTAATTGAGCAGAACAAAGATATAATTATTAAATAAAACCCACCAAGCAGATTTCTAGATTTAGCTTGCAACGACCATCTAGTGCATTCAACTCATGGAAGTTCATGTAAATATCTCTTTCCTGTTTAATCTTCAAAGCAAGACGAGTTTTGAATTTTGGTTCTTGACTTCTTGAAGGAATATTCTAAACATAAATTTCAAAGCTCTCACGTCCCTCTTCTCTTCTAAAAGTAATATTCAGAGATTGATTTGAAAATTACAATTATACTTTTAGAATTTTCAGAAACATGGAATGTCTATTTCTTTTTCTCCTTCTTCTAATATTGTAAATTACTAATTTGAGTTCATGTTAAATATATTAGAAACATTGCGAGGTTAGTTAACATTAATGAAGACAATCGTGGGTATAAGATTAGTTTTAACCGTTGAGTAACGCATAATATAAGAAAATGACTGTTATACCCTTAAAATACCGGTTGAATCTAACCGACGGAGATAACAAACGAGGTTGCTTTCACTATTTGCAAAATTTTCAGAGCTTATTGGATATTAACATAAACATTAAGGGGTAAGATAATATTTTACCCACTCGATGTGAAATTTGGACGGTTGATGATGGGATCATGCGACTGACGTACGCGATTCTCTTTGATATGCGTTACTTTTATCCACGATGATGGCTTCGGACTGCATTGGAGACGTGGCACAAATGTGGCACTTGAGGTCCCACACCTACCGAAAAGCATCAGTTGCTTTTCCAGTTTTAACCTTACCGTCTGCTTTAAATTACTGATATTTTCATTAAAATAGTTTAAAAAATTAGATTTATATTAATATATTATAGTTTGACAATCTTACCCCCACTACTAATAATTTCTCCGGGACAATTGACTGACAATTCTAGCAATTATGGTATTGTTTACGTTACCACACGTTAACAATTCTTGCAAGAAAACCAAGAGACAACGAGAGGAGAGTCGTCTTGGATTTGGCTTTTGTTTAAAGAGTGATATTGATATCAACGAAGATGCTTTGCTAGCCTGCCCAATATTGATCCACATTGAGATGGGCTGGGTCTGGAGACCCGCAACCCACCCGATCATATCCATTAATTATCGGACCCTATGATTAATCCCAAAAATTCCAATTTGATTTCTCTGTCGCCCTCTTGAAATTCGTTTGCTTCTGGCCCTAATTTTAAGTTTTTGAACACTTCACTCCGGTTACTATCACATCACCATTTATTCTTCTCCTAATTTCAATGGATAGAAATGAAACCAACGGTCCTAATTCACCTTCGATGTCTGCCGACTCCGGCGGCCCCGGTAGATCGCCTTTGCAGCCTAACTACAGTAGCCGCGCCGTTCGGGTATGTAGCAAACACTTCTGTATACATACATTGAATAACAGGTTATGTTCATGTATACGTTAAACCCTGGTTTTTCTTGAGGGTTTTAGGTTTAAATTAGACAATGCGTAGTAGTATAACTGTAGAAGCTACTTGTTACTCTATCTTGTAAAGTTTCTTTGCATTGTGAAAGCGCTTTTAAATTTCAGTTTATGTCAGTAATTATATTTTGTGAAACCCCAGCTGTGGAGATCAGGGGATTTTTCCTGGGTGTTATTTTCAATGCGAATAGCATAGAACGGCGAAGGTGTTATATTGAGCTATATTGAGTATTAAGAATTTTTTTTTTTTTTTTTTTATCTAATATATATTGCTTTAATTGGTACTTAGAAGGTGTTGGGTAGTAGTAGACTGAGAATGCAGGAAATGAGAAAGATGATTTATTAAACTATGAAGAGCACTAGACCTGTATAAGATGTTTTACTACCTAATGAAAATAGACCATTTTTTTTTTGTTCTGCATTAAGCAAGCTTCTTGAAACTGGGTTGGGGAGAGATTTTGTTGTCACGCTATCATCCTCGTACAGAGTTGCCGCACTATTATATAGAATATAGTCAGTTACTATTGATCCTGTCCTCTTGTAAAATGCTAGTTAGGAAAATTGTACCAGGATAAATCTCTGGGATTCCCCAAATATTGGTACCGAGTTGCGGTGACCACCATTGAGAGCCATTCTCAATTCTCTAATCTTATGTGGATTCAGAACCTGGTTGCAACCATCTAAGCTGGCCCAAAAGTATAAGCATTGATTCAGTAATTTCATTGTCAGTTTGTCATGCTTTGACTATGTGATATTCTATGGTAGAGCTTCTGCTGACTGCGTGACTTACTAACATAAATTGTATTTTCCTTTTAATTTTAATTTCAGGAAGCTTTGGAACACTTGGCATCTATTGATCTTAGTGAGTTGCGCTATGAAGCCAAAGTTGAGCATTGTCGGGCAACTAGGGACTTGAGAAGCTGTGGGCGTTATGTACAGTATGTGTTAAACTCATGTGGACATGCCTCCTTATGTGCTGAGTGTAGTCAGCGGTGTGATTTTTGCCCGATTTGTAGAATCCTGATACTAAAGGACAGAAATAGTCTCCGGCTTCGCCTTTATGATGAGTGCATTGAGGCTGGTCTCATCTCCAAAAGCTGTGATGAGAGATTCCAAGATGTAGAAGATGGGGAGAATCAGATAAATGTTGATGTTCAACGCCTTTATTCCTTGTTTGACATTGCCATGGAGAATAACTTGATTTGTCTGATTTGCCATTGTATCCTTTGTCACATCTGTCTCTCTTTGGGTGTGTACACAATTTAATTTGGTAAAGTAAATTTGGCTTTATATTTTTGTAACTTTTCATAGGTACCACTGCATTGGAATTTTTGAGGTCAAAATTTCTTAAAAGTATGGACTTTTTTGGCATTAATTTCCATAAAAAAGTATTTCATGAACTCTGATATAATATTATCAGGGATAATTTGAACTTAGTTTGATATTTATACAATGTCTCACATTAGTATGACATGAATATCCAATGTAAATATTCAATGTCATTTCTGGTAAAAGTTATTCTTTTGTTACAAATGTATATTTTCCTTAATAGAAACAATAGATGTTAGAGATGTTTGTATGGATGAAGCTGCTGTGTCTAGCGATCCTGTTGTTGCTTTCTTGTTGGATGAAGTGGTTGTCAAGGATTGGTGCAAGCAGGCATTCAAGAACATCATAGCAGAACTTAAGCGGATATGTATCCTTAACAATCTTGTCTATATTCTGAACCGAAGATTATTGATTTTGTTTTTTTTTTTTTTTTTTTTTTTTTGTGCTTGTCTATATTCTATGCAGTCTTACACTTTTTCATTTTCTTTATACCCTAACTTTTTCATTAGATGATCTGGGAGTAGAAGAGATGAAAAATAGGCTAAGTTTACTTCTGAAGTTTCAAGTGATGCTGGCTGGCATATCTAGTGTGATTGAGGTTTTGGCCTCATCATTTAAGGATGATCTTTCAGCACAGGTTCATGATTTGCATCACCTTCAAGAGAGCATATTGAAAACAAAGCAGGTTTTCTTTACTAATAAATTTGGTTTTTGTCGTTAAGATATATCTACATTTAATTGTTTTACATATATTTTCTTATTGTGATGTTTTGATTAATAAATTCGTATGAACATTTAGCTATCTTATATTGAAGAATATTTTCTCTAAAAATTGGTTTCCTATTCCAGCATTTGGAGGTTATGATGTGGTGTGCAAAGCACCAATTTTTGGAGAATGTGAGGTCTCGTTATGCTAATTTCACATCATGGCGTTCTATAGTCCGTCAAAGGAAATCAGCTGCAACTAAACGTGCATGGTTTGATCCAGTAAATTACTCTGCTGAGTCCACCAGAGAGGATGTTTCCCTGTTCATTGAAGATGCGGTTGGTAACCTCGAGATAGAGCAGGAATATACTCACGGAAGGGTACATGAATCAGAGATTGCTTCTTTGCATAAGGATGATGGTGGATTTTTCTTTTTCAGTTCCAAGATAGAGGGAGTGTCAGGGAGCTACCCATTTGAAAATCTTCGAGCTGCTGTTGACATACTCTTTTTACATGGTAGCTCTGATTTGGTAGTTGCAAAGCAAGCAATTGTATCCTTTCTCTATTTAGCTTTAATTTTGCGTAATGGATAATATTGTTAGTTGTAAATATTCTCCATTGGGGCAATTTTTTTTTTCATATTTCCTTTGTTTTCTTAATGAGGCACAGTTTCTCTATTACTTGTTTGATCGCCATTGGACAACACCTGATGAAAATTGGAGGCACATTGTGGATGATTTTGCAGCCACCTTTGGTATAACCAGGCATTCATTACTGGAATCTCTCACCTTCTATCTTCTGGATGATCACAGAGACGAGGCTTTGCAGGTAACTTATGCGTATAATAAACTCAGTTACATGGAGATTTCACTTTCTGTCAAGGAAGTAGACATAATTTAGAAATTTTCATGTACACATTCACCACTTTATGTGTTAATAATTGGTTTGTCTGATGATTCAGATTGCCACTGAATAATATGTTTTTGTAGTTTCTAGTGTCGCAGTTGGTCTGTCAATAGTCAGTAAATATTCTAAAAAGTGGCACCATAATTTACTTTTTTGCTTCTCTAGTGAATAGATTTTTCCAGCATAATTTTATGGAATCATAAAGTACGAGTACAACATTTGGAGATGAGTTGCATTAACACTAATTCAACCTCATATGTCTCAGGTTCTGTTTATGGTTTGTACAGCTTGTTCAAGCTCAATATTATTCATATTGGGAATTCGACCTCATAATGGTCCATTTTGTGCTCTTATATTTTATATAAACTGAAAGATTTGAGAATCAAAGCAATAGAAGCTCCATTATTGGAAAAAAAGGCAGCTCTTCCTCATCTTAAAATCATCCAGGCTATCTGACAATATTTATTGTGCTGGAGTAGTTTGAATTCTTATGGAGAATCAAAGTGCATGCATGTAATGTTTCAGGGTGACAAAGAGGAACTTTTTTGGTTCTGTAAGAAATATTCATCATGCATCAAATATCTTTGTGCTCTTAATATAATGTTACGTTGTAATAATCTTTGATCCAATTATGTTGCTTAGGAAGCTTGTCACCTTCTTCCAGAGATCTCGGGCCCATCAACTCATCCTAAGATTGCACGAGTTCTGTTAGAAAGGGAAAATCCTGAGACAGCTCTTATGGTTTTACGTTGGTCTGGTCATGATGGTGGATCACAGTTGGTTTCGCTAAGTGAAGCTGTCACTGCTGTGCGGGTAAGGGTGGAGTGTGCACTTTTGACTGAAGCCTTTACGCATCAGAGGATGCT
Organism: Cedrela odorata; assembly: GCA_035584115.1. Taxonomy (NCBI): domain Eukaryota; kingdom Viridiplantae; phylum Streptophyta; class Magnoliopsida; order Sapindales; family Meliaceae; genus Cedrela; species Cedrela odorata. The sequence goes on from JAXCLQ010000011.1 coordinate 5,705,845, forward strand.
CTGCACCAAAGTGAGGGAGAAGAAGTTGAAATATGGACCAATCGGGAGTGATTCTGATGATCTGAAAGGTGAATTCAAGACTTGGGAGCAATGGGTGGAAGTATTGGTTACTGAAATTTGTTGTCTTTGCATTCGGAGGAACTTGGTGGATCGGATGATAGAGCTACCTTGGAATTGTGATGAGGAGAAATATCTCCATAAATGCCTATTAGATTCTGCTACTGATGACCCTTCTTCAACTATTGGTAGTCTTCTTGTCGTTTTCTATATTCAGGTAAAATTCCATTTCTACCATAAACAATTTAATATGGACTGAACTACAGCTTTTGGGTATGAGTAGGTGTTTGAGTGTCTCATTTGTCTGGTGTACATAGGTTGTCCACCATTTTGATGTGTCTGCAGAGTTACACTTGTCATCTTAAATGAACATAGGTGCTGTTATTTCTTATGGGCCTATTTCGAACCTAGGAAAGTGGTAAATAGATAGCCTCTGTGTCTGTCTGTTTCAAATCCTCTTTCATGTCTGCATAATCTATCTTCTGTTCATAGACCAGTGAGTCATTGGTGGGTCTGAATTCAGATTCTAGTGTGGGTCTTTGAACAGTGTATCAAAGAATGCTGAATGACATTATATGGGTGCATTTTTTTGGTCAAAAGAAATGTTACTCGTTCACTGAGAGCTTATTAACTTGTATATATATACTTTTTAATTTCAGCGTTACAGATATGCTGAAGCATACCAAGTTAATTCTAAACTTCAGAGCATGGAGCAGGACTTCATTTCAAAGAATTCTGTCAGTGAAGAAATTTTATCAAAAATGCGATCACAAAGTCAATGGAGAACAAAGTTTGTTGTAAGTGTTTTAAACTCTTTATGCTGAACAAGGGCTCCTTAATCCCCTTGTACAAGGAACTAAAACTCTGAAGCAGTTGAGTTAAATGAACTTCCTGAATGGCTAACGTGACAGGCTTATCAATTAATTCTGATTTGCTTTTTTCTTCTTAATGCCTCTTTACTCCATCTAATCCCTTGCTCGACATCTAAAAATGATTAAATTTTTTTTTAATTTTTTATCAAAGTATATATTTTGTTACATTCTTTACACACCCCACACCACACCACACCCCACACCCCCCCCCCCCCCCCCCCCCCCCCCCCCCCCCCCCCCCCCCCCCCCCAAAAAAAAAAAAAAAAAATCAATATTTGATTAACAATGTGACTCTTTATCAATATTCTAATGCTCTTAGTTTCAAGTAATTCTCTCTCTTGGTAATATATATGTTATAGTTGTATCTGTTTATATTGGCTTTGAAGTATCTTGATTCTTTAAATTCTCATTGGAAGTTACAATTGATATGATTTGATTTGTGCAGGCTAAGGTTTTCTGTGTTACTATTAATATCTAAAATTTGTCATTACAATTTAGTTTGATAAATGAAATTGATTCTCCAATTTAGGCATTTCTTTGTTAAAAACTGGTTGAAATATGAAAATTATGAGAAATTAAACTTACTATCAGTTAAGATTAGATTAATAGATATTCTCTACTTTTTGAATCATCAAAAGCAAACCTATAATATTGTTTATTGTTTGTATGCTATTTTTTCTTTATTATGGTACTTGGTTAGATCATGCTTTTTGTATTAAATACACAATTTAAGAGGGAGGCTCAATATTGATTAATAGATATTCTCTACTTTTTGAATCATCAAGGTGCATATCTTTTTATATATATTAGAATTCTATTGCGTTATTAAAAAGTCATTAAAAATTTAAGGTGTTTTAGGGAATTTTTTTTCTTAAAACAATATTTTAATTTAGCCTGGCCTAAAATCAAATCCTGGCCATGCACCTTGGTTTGAGGTAGGAAGATTGGTCATGCAAGGAATGGTGTCATTATTGAAAAAGCTGGTAGCTTGGCGCAACTTGGAGTCTGTTTAGGTGCATGGCAAATGTGTATATGCTTTTTAACATATACTGTTAAAGAAAATTTAATTAAACACTTATCAAATCTAAAATTTTTACTTTTAAATTTGCTAAATTCAGTACGTGCTTTAAACAGGATACATCCATAGAGCTATTGCCAGAAGTCCAGCAGCAACTAGTAAAGACTGGAAGATTGCCAGTGATTGCAGTTACTTCTCGTGAAAAAGTTGGAATGCCTGCAAAATCTGATCTTTCTGAGTTGCAAGAATCAAAATCCACCAGCTTGTTGGCCCCTACATCTGCTGATTCTTTACTTTTTCTGCAGAAAAACAGTGAGACTCCAGCCAAATCATCAGTTTTTGAAACTCCTTCAAGACTAGGTGGGACTGTCAATAGTCCTCAATTTAAGGTTGGCAACTATGGTTCATCAATTCTTCATGAAAGGTTATTTACGAACACAGAAGGGCCAATGCATGAATTTGGTGTCAGCGGAGACTTTAAATTTGATGACATATCAACATCTGGAATCCATCGACATAGTTTCATGAATGCAACACCGCTGAAAGAGAGAAATAATTCATCAAGAACTCTTCCAAATAGCCGCCAGCGAGACAAAGTTTCTGATAAAATCTCACCAGAACCTGAACAAAATGGGTTTATCAGCCAATCTAAAAACACAATTTCTCGATCTTCCCATAGGATGACAACTAATCTAGTTTCTACTCCTGGCAGCAACCGTGGCTTACTCAAAGACCCTGCAGGAGACCTGCACAATAATTTGTCTAGTAAAAGGGTTCATTCTGATAGGGAAGATGGACTATGGAATTCAGTTTCTTCAGAGGACCCAATGGATATCTCTTGGAGGTAAGAATTTCACGGCCATATCTCTTCACTTCTCTCCTGATCTTATTCTGTACGTGTGCTTACTTGCTTGTGTAATTAATTGCAGATGCGTAAAATATGCATTTGTATACTTACCATTTTGTTTTTCAGTTATGGAAAGAAGGCATCTGCTGTGGCAGACAGGCATGCAAATGCAAATGGTGGGCCAAGATGGAGGTCTGATGAAACTAGTGACGAGGAAGAGGATCAGAGTCCAGAGACTGCCATGGGAATAGCTTCTTATACTACTACTTCCAAGAGAGGAATTAGAAGAAGCAGATTTGCTAGGGGATGAAGATTGCATTTGAACGTCTAAAATGTTAAATATCCTTTGATCTTCTAAGCCAGTCTCAGGACTAATTGGAAAGTGTGAAAAACTACAGGAGCTTGAAGTGTCGAAAACCCATAAACTTGGGGATGCAAGAGTGGCACCACTACATTTATGCAGTTCCAAGGACAGAAAGTTTCCAAGTATACCTTAATGCTGGTTTATAGTTTGCATGCTGATAAGATCAAGTAAAGAGATTCCAGGTTTGACTGGCCGTCTCTCTGCCGTTGGTATCGCATCCGGCCATTGGTGGGCGCAAATTTTTTTTTTTTTTTTTTTTGTAGTTTGGAGGAGATGATTCATGCGGTGTTGGCCACATTTTTGTTTCTCTTTTCATTAAAAGAAAAGAAGTTATTAAGAAGCCAAAGCTAGTACATGGTTGTGTTTTCTAAATATATATATATATATATATATATGAGACATGATCCCGAAATTTTTTTATATAATTTTTTAATTATTATATATTACATTCTTAATAATTAAGATTAAAATTAATATACGTAATTAATACATTATAATTAATGTATATGTAAAATATTTTAACTATTTAATTAAAATAAATTTAATAATATATAATTAGTGTAAAACATTATGTAAAAAATAAAAAATTTTACCAACACAACCATTTATACTTAAAATCTTATTAAATTCAAAAATTATTTCATCACTTGAAGAGTTGTGTATTTTTCAAACTAAAAATATGCTTCATGCAACTCGGTGGTCCCACAATTAAAATATGAGTTTTTCCTCATATTTTCTTATTAATTTACTTATTGATTTTATGAATGAATACATACATGGTTGATATTAGAGTTGTAGACGGTTAATATTAAAATTTGTTTAAATTATATGGCAGTCAAAAACTTTTGAAAAAATTCTAGATTTCACGATATCTATAACACTCTAGAACCCGGTTCCCAAGCGTCGCAATGGGCGCTCGAGAAATATAATTCCACGAGCGTTACCTGTGGTTGTGGCTCCTCTAGTCTAAAAACGTAGTAGAAATTCAAATCTCATGGTCAAAATTCATGAATTGGGGCAAAATAGACTCAATTTTTTTCTATGAAATTATCCGTTGTACACTCATTGTGGCTTGTTGAAATGTTAGTGATGAAGTGATTTTTAAATCGGAAGAAAATCGATAAAATTTTTTGAGATTGTTAGACTGGACTTGCCTTTGACCCTTTTTAGGAATTCGATGTGAATTCTGATAAATATTTGTACTTCCATAATTTTATATATTATTTTTATATTTTTGTAAATAATAAAATTTTATGAAATAAATATAAATAGCCTTAAACCTCTATCATTATCACACATTGAGGTTTTGTGTCTCAACCTAACACTTATACATTATTTATATTACATACACACGTATATACTGCATGAATTCTATACGATTATATATTATTTATATTACATACACACGTATATACTGCATGAATCCTATACGACTTAAGGAAAAATAGAAAAAAAAAATGAACTTAAAACATAGTGAGTGAATATAATTTATAGAAAGATATTTTTTTTTATAAATAATTATAAAATTTTTTAAACAACGCATAAAACAGTTATTTCACATGTTTCATAATTAGAATCATGACTGAAAACACTTTCGCTTAAGTAGAAAAATCATATCATATCCAAAAATAGCATAACATCGCCCGAATTTCATAATTAGAATCATATTCCGTTTCATTATATTCTCGCGAGAATCTTATAAATATAATCATACTCTTCGATCTGTTATCCTTATTAGATTCTCAAAATTATAGTCATATCATGCGGCCTCGTATCCTTACCCTTATCAAGATCTCAAAGTCATAATTATAATAATAATCACAATCACATTAAAGTATACTATTTTATAAATAATTTATATATTAATAGTATGACATAAATATTTAAAATTATTATTTTCCATTCAATTAGTTTTACACATAAATAAAAGTAATCACATAAAATTCAATCATAATATAATTTATTATATTAAAAATATATAATAATTTAAAAGTATTCACTCGTAACCCGATAATCAATTCTAAGTGTCTTTTGAATTCCTTATCATCACATCTGCTCTTAAACACATAATATTCAAAATTTTAATATTAAAATTAATTCAAAAATTGATACATATTACAAATATAAAAATATAATTATTTTAATTTTATAATTATATCACTCACAAAATTACTGAACTGTTTTTAACTTATCAAATATATTTTTTTATAATTTTTTAAACCAATTTATAATTTTTTTTCTCTTTCCTTTTTCTTTCTTTTCTTCGTCGCCCTCTTTTTCTTTTGTTTTCTCTAAAATCAATTTAAATTGTCAAAATTGAAGCCGGTAGATTTTTGTATAATATATTTAAACAAATTGACTGACCCCATATATCGAAAAACAAAGAGCTCTTACATGCATGCTTCATCTTTTCGTAAGATTAAATTTAAAATTTAAAATTTAACGTGATCATTTAACTTAAAATAATAATAAAAAAGACATACATACATACATACACAAATACATACATACATACATACATACATACACACTCCAGTCAGTCAGTTGGAGTAGGAGTCCGTAGTTCGCACAGAAGGCTAAACAAGCGGGAAAGAAATGACGGACGCTCCGAAGCTCCCAATCGCAGACCAGTTGTCAACGGATTGCCTTTCTACTGCCAAATCAATCTATCGGTAACAAGATCTCTGTCCCTTTCACTACGGTACGACGACGACGGCGATTGACATAGACGATGAGGAAGACCTCGTTAAAAGATACGCTGTCCGAAGTTAGGGATTGTGAAGGCTTACATGATAATACTAATAAAGAATATCACAATAACCAGTCACCACCTCTTAAGGTCAAGGAATACGCTCTCTGGGGTTCAGTGTGTAGCTCGTCAAACGTTTACATAGTATAATAATGAGTTTAAAGATTTGGTTCTTCCGAGAAAGAATAACAGAGAAAGAGAAATGACTGATCTTGAGTATTGGAGAAATCGAAAACGTAATAAAATGGTGTAAGTAAAACCCAAGAAAGAGTGAATAATCTATACACCAAACACATGATACTGGGACTTTCTACTATCAGTGGATATCTCGTCGTTCCCAATAAGCACTTCACACTTCGCTCATTGCTTTCATTCAAATAAGCATAAAAATCTACAAAAAGATTCTGATTATTGATCATGGACGGCGTTGATTATCTAGCTGATGAGTGGAAGAAAGCTCAGTTAGTTGTGGACGAGAAGAAGATTGTTTGGGCCGGCTCTCGGCATGCTTTCGAACTCTCTGATGGGATGGCACGCCTCGTCGCCAGCGTTCCGGTGAAAAGCTTTTCTTTTAAGTTTCTGTTCTGTTTGGTTCTAGAGAAACAAATTGGAAGCACTTGAAACTTCTTTTTTTCCTTTAATTATTTGGTATGACTATGTAATTCCACATTTGATCTTTACAGCCTCTGTTATAATAATGTAGCAGTAGGAAAGGATAGCATTGGAATCTGATTAATTGAAGTGAGCCTAACTTTTAATGGAAAATATATGAATATATCCGGATTTTAAGCCAACCGGACTGATTGACTGAAGGCAATTGTTTTTTTGGCTGGTTTCTGGTGTTTATCTTTTTATATATATATTATTTATATATTTCTCAATTGAGTTTGTTATGATTGTGTTTAAGGCCAGTGCTCATTTATTGTGGCTCTTGATCATTGTTTGGCATTTATGTCTTTCTGGAAATTATGGATTTAGTTTGGTTGGTAAAAGTAGATGAGTTTTCTTGAACCAAGGAGTTTTTTTATTTCCATTTTTTGAATTCTTTTAATAGTGTGGTAGTTATTTCATTGTTCTCTATTCTCTAAGGCTAAATCATCAGTTAAACATCAAACAAAAGGAATTGATAGTGAGAGGCTGCTTGTGTTGAGAATTTTCAAATTTTATGCTCTTCAGGCTGGTTCAAAACAATATCTGCACAGAGACTAGTTGGGATCGCCATTTTTGATTCAAACTATTGTCCTTCTGTGCCGTTTGCTGCTTTCTGATGTTTGTTATTATCCTTCCTGTTGTTAGGCCCTTTGAAAAGATAACAGAGCTATGCTAAGTAGGAAGGATTTGTGTAAAAACTCTTTCAGAAAGGCAGCTTATACGTGGAAACTGATCATAGAACTTCATCTTTCTGTTTGGTTTTTGATTGAAATTCTCTCATAATTGACGCTCCCTTAAATTTATTAGTATAATTTTATGTTGGTAACCTATGTTTAATTTTCCTATTACCATATAAATTTACTGTGCAAAATTTGTTACAACAGAAGAAGAGTCATCTAGTCTAAGGCATTATGTGGATGAACATTGTTTTATGGGTCTTCATTTGGTATGTGTTAATCCTTCTTCTAGGGCCTTTTTATTTTCCTTATGTAGTGTATTTAGACAAAGTGACATTGACATGATTGTGTGATGATATATTCTTAGTTTCTATTGTCTTCGTTATAATTCTAGTTCTTAAAAATGACAAAAGAAAATATCTCTTTCATTTCCTCTTGAGGTTTAGTCATCAGATACATTATATTCAAGTTTTGTTGGTACATATCAATTTATCTCTAATGTTTCAATTTTCTTGATAGGGAATGTTTGTACCAGCTATTAAAGGACAAGGCACCAAGGAATGGCAGCAAAAGTGGTTACCATTGGCATACAAGAAGCAAATAATTGGCTGCTATGCACAAACTGAGCTTGGCCATGGCTCCAATGTCCGGGGGCTTGAAACAACTACAACATTTGATCCCTGACAGATGAATTCTTCATTCATAGCCCTACCCATACTTCAAGCAAAGTGAGTGGAATGTAGAGCTTTTAACTAGTAGTTGGAGAGAGATTTGATTATTTATATGTGATACCTACCTTATTATCTACTATTAGAAAGTTGATTCAGTATCTTTAGTTGAGAGAAAAAGAAAAGGAAGAAAAAAGAGGTATTTTGGTAGTCATTTTGAGTGAAACCTAATGAAGGCCATTTTCTCCTTGTACATGCGATTGCTACATGTGATGTGTTAAAACTGTACCTTGACTTCTTAACAATTATATCTAGTTTATGTTGTTATCTTTTTGTCTTCCATTAATTGAACATTTCCTGATAAGGTTCTTGTCATAGTTGATGTTCTTCACTATTTTTAGTGGTGGCCTGGTGGATTGGGTAAAGTTTCCACACATGCTGTTGTTTTTGCATGGCTGATAACTGATGGTCAAGACCATGGAGTGCATGGTAAGGACAACAACCATTGTTCAGAGTTACATGGAAAATGGCCTATCTTTTATTAACTGTGCAAGGGTTACCATTTTCTGGTTTTATTGTTCAGCTCTGGAGCCTGGAAGATCACTCACCTCTTCCTGGCATAGCTGTTGGTGATATAGGAATGGAGTATGGAAATGCGGCATATAACACCTTGGACAATGGTGTTTTGAGGTTTGATAATGTGGACATCCCTAGAAATCAAATGTTGATGCGGGTAGTCCTCTCTTTTCTCCCTCCATATATTTGGAAACTGTGTTATATGTAAAGACTGCCAAATGAGAAATTTGCTTTTAAAATTTAGTCATTATCTGGAATAATTTGTCCAAGTGAGCGGCTTTTGTTTTGTAATCACCCCAGCGATCCTCATCATCATCGTCATCTTCTTCATTATTAAACAACATTGATAGAATACCAGAGGTATAAAAGTTGTATCAGTACTCTGCTTCCACACATACACACAAATGAATGTATTAAAAATCAGTGCTGATCATCATCATAACTATTATTTACAAATTGTAATTTGTAGTTTGTTTTAAATGTCTCAGGTTTTCACAAGTAATGAGGGAAGGGAAATATATACGCTCCAATTTTCCAAAGCAGTTGGTTTATGGCACTATGGTGTTTGTTCGACGAGCAATTGTATCTCAGGCTTCCTGTGCGCTGTCACGGGCAGTTTGTATTGCTACAAGGTGTAGTGCTGTTCGTGGACAATTTGGTTCACAGGATGGTGGTCCTGAGACCCAGGTATGCTACTGAATCCATTTCCTTTTTAAGTATTATTTTGAAATTCTTTATGTTTGGGCATTTACTTTTGATCTGTTATTGATATATATATATATATATATACTAAAAAAAAAGAAGCTTCTGCTGGTTGGTCATGTATTATTTAGCTTATGTTGTAGGGTGGGACTATTTGAACCCACTGAAATATCTCCACACCCTATTACTCAAGACACCCATTACACAAATTTAAAAAATAAAGTTTTACTTTCTGTAACTCCCAAAATACCGAAAATAGCCCCTATCTGTTTAATATCTTTGAATAATATTTTCTTCAAACTCCCACCAAAATCGTATATATACTCCTTTTCTGGTTTAGCGAAATTGAATTTACTTGTACTTGGTAACCTCACAAGCATGGACATTTGAGAAAAACAATGTGTTGTTCTGCTTCAAAAAATTGAACTCTTAATTTGGATGCTACTGTGGATCAACCATCCAATATCTGGATGCTTGCGAGCCTTTTCATTGTACCACGATTGTGATTGTGAGGGTCTGAAACTTGGACACATAACCCTGACACCTGCATATGCTAATGTATACTCACATAAATAACTTGGTGTTTTTCTTTTCTTTGATGACTGCAGCTGAGGATTGGTTGAATCCTGCTGCTATACTAGAGGCTTTTGAATCTAGGACTACTAGGATGTCTGTTGCCAGTGCTCAAAACCTCAGCAAGTTTACAAATCTAGAAGAAGGTTCACTCTTTATCCCTTGTTAATGCTTGAGGCTTCTTATAACCATTTTTTTTTTTGAAGAATTCTTATAGCCTTTTATGTTTTCTTTCTTTTCAGGTTGAGGAACTCTCAGCTGATTTAGTTGAGGCAGCTGTTGCACATTGGCAGTTAATTGTTGTTTCCAAGTAAAGTTCTTCCTCCAAATCCAATTGAAAGTCTCAAAACTACACGTCAAGTGGCTTCTTGCTGGACATGACTGATCTGCTACAAGAGTTATTTGATGTTGAATGGACACTGAATGATTCAAAACCAGACATCAACTTTATTTTAAATTCCTTGCAGTTCAAGTAAATTGGCAGCATGTGAAGATGATGATGCATGCTGAGGTTCATCAAAAATAAAAACAAGACATACCAGGAAAGGGGGTGAAACAGATGTTGGAGATCCTATGCAACATCTATGCTTTGCATCTTCTTCACAAACATCTAGGCAATTTCATTTCAACTGGCTGCTCACTGGCTAATGAGCAGTTAAAATCTCTATATTCTCAGGTATGTGCTTTTTTCAAATAATTCCTTCTATTTGCTCTCTTGCTGGATTATAAATGACAGCTTACAATTCCACCGGTTGCATTGCATCTGATTACAAATTTTGAATTCGTGGATTTTAGGTCCGTCTCTATGCTATTGCACTTGTTGATGCATTTAACTATATTGACCACTATCTTGGATCCATCCTTGGACGATATGATGGAAATGTGTGCTCAATACTCTATGAGGAAGTATGGAAGGATTCTCTAAACGACTCAGTTGTGCCTGATGGCTACCATGAATACATTAGGCCTCTTCTGAAACAACGACTGCAAATTGCAAGACTCTAGAGTATACGAGGAATGTGGTGTTTGTTGAAATAAAATTATTTTATTCAGTATTTTATTATGAAATAAAGAGGTGTTGACCTATTCCATAGGAGAAGACTCGGTCTTTAAGAAATTTGTTGCTAAACCACGTTAGTGATAAGCTGTTGCTATTCTTTTGGTCTGTTGCTAATTATTAGTTGCTGCACTACCTATTAAAGATCTTTGTTTTTATTCAATAAAGTGTGAAGAAAGTCTTCCTTTTTTAACCTGCCTTTTACTTATAGACAAACTAAATTACTTAGTTTGTGTTTCCTTTTATGGTATCAGAGCCACGATGAGAATTGACGGTGCCAAAACAGAGAGAGAGAGTTTGTAAGACAAAAAGTAATACAACAGTAGTTTTTTGTTTATTTTCTCTCAACAGTAGAGAAAAACGATGGCCTCTGACAATTTTGTGCAACCTACAATTCCACAATTTGATGGTCACTATGATCATTAGAGTATGTTGATGGAGAATTTCTTATGGTCTAAAGAATACTGGGAAGTAGTTTCTGAAGGGATAGCGGAACCAGCAATTGGCACGACAATGACAGATATGTAAAGAATGGCGCCAGAAGGGCAGCGGTTGAAAGATCTCAAATAAAAAAATTTTCTTTTCCAAGCCATTGATTGATCAATCTTGGAAACAATTTTTTGCAAAGACACTTCAAAGCAAATATGAGATTCCATGAAGAAGAATTACCAGGGATTAACGAGGACCGAGAGGCAGCAGCTTCAAGCACTTCAATCTGAGTTCGAAATGCTTCGAATGAAGTTAGGAGAGTCAGTTTCTGATTTCTTCTCAAGAACAATGGCAATCATCAACAAAATGCGAATTCATGGCGAGAAGATGGAGGACGTGACTGTTATTGAGAAAATTCTTCGATTAATGAAGCCGAAATGTAATTATGTTGTTTGTTTTATTGAGGAATCGAAAGATCTTGATGAACTATCAATTGATGAGTTGCAAAGATCTTTGTTGGTTCATGAGTAGAAAATCTTCAAAGAAGACAAGAAAGAGCAAGCTTTAAAGGCTTCGACTAACAACAATGCTTTGACAAACAATAGATCAGCAGATCATGGTAGAGGCAGAAGAAGAGGAGTACAAGGAGCCAAAGATGGAGGTAGAGGAAGAGGTAGACGTGGACATGGAAATTTTAGAGCTGATGAAGATCAATCAGATTTCCAAAACAGAGGCAAAGGTCAAAATCAACAATTTGATATATCTAAAATGGAGTGCTTTAGATGCCATAAATTCGGTCATTATCATTCCGAATGTTATACTAAAGTGCTTAATGACAAAACAAAATGAGAGAAATCAAATTTTGCAGAAAATAAAGAAGTTCAAACCTTGTTGATAGCTGCTCAAGTTGATGAACAATCACAAGCAGAAGTATGGTATGTGGATATAGGCTACAACAACCACATGTGTGGAAGTAAGTCTTCTTTTTGTTCTTTAAATGAAGGCTTTCGTTCTATAGTGAGTTTTGGTGATTGTTCTACTGTAAATGTGACGGCAAAATGTGATATTAATATTAGAACCAAGAATGGTTTTGTAAAAAAGATTTCCAATGTTTTTTTATGCTCTTGACTTGAAATGTAATTTGTTAAGTGCTAGTCAATTGCAAGAAAATGGTTATAGATAACAATTCAAAAAGGTGCCTGTGAGATATATGATCCTTTTAGTAGTGCTATTGCTATTGTTCAAATGGGTTCAAATAAGTTGTTTCCACTGAGGATTGAAAGTGTTTAATCTTGCTTAATGGCTGAAGTAAAGGATTATTTATGGCTTTGGCATTTTCGCTATGGCCATTTGAATTTTGGTGGATTAAAAACTCTCTAACAGAAGCATATGGTGACAGGTCTTCCTCAAATTTCCATTCCTTCTCAAGTTTGTGAAGAATGTGTTGTTGGCAAATAACATTTTCTTAATTTCCTCGAGGAAATTCTTGGAGAGCAAAGAAAGTTCTAGAATTGGTTCACTCTGACATTTACGGTCCGATTAATCCAATTTTTAATAGGGGTAAAAGATATCTAATTATCTTCATTGATGATTATAGTAGAAAAACTAGGGTTTCTTTTTGGCAGGAGAAATCAGAAGCTTTTAATGCATTTAAAAGCTTTAAGGCACGTGTTGAAAAAGAAGCAGAAAGATCCATCAAAATTCTCGGCACTAATCGTGGTGGAAAATGTTGTTATAAAGAATTTGAACATTTTTGTGATGATCAAGGCATATGAAGAGAACTCACAACTGCTTATACACCACAACAAAATGGTGTATGAGAGAGAAAAAATAGAACCATTCTTAACATGGTGAGAAGCTTGCTAGCAAGGAGTAAAATTCCAAAGAATTTTTGGCCGGAGGCAATGAATTGGAGTGTTCATGTATTAAATAGAAGTCCTACATTTTCTATTCAAAATATGACACCAGAGGAGGCTTGTAGTGGACAAAAACCAGCTATAGACCACTTTAAAATCTTTGGTTGCATCGCCTATGCACATGTGCCAGACGAGAAAAGGAAGAAACTTGACGATAAGGGTAAAAAATGTATCTTTCTTGGCATAAGTAAGACATCTAATGCATATAAATTGTTCAATCCACTCACAAAGAAGATTATGACTAGCAGAGATATTATTTTTGATGAGGAGAGCACCTGGAATTGGAATGGGCAACAGCCTACTCACATCATTTGTGATAGTAATGTAGAAGAAGAAAGGTAGTAACCTGTACAACAACAAAATCTTGTGACTTCTATACCTGAAAGACAATCAAATGATGCTTCAATAGCCATTGAAATTTCACCAACAACAGAAGAAGGTACTGACGTAGCAGCTAAATCACGACATTGCCATGTTCGAAAGAGACCCGCATGGCTACAAGATTTTGAGGTAACTAGTGTTCAAGCTAATAACTATGATACAATTACCCATTATGCTTTACTATTAGATTGTGATCCCATTACATACCAAAAAGCTGTAAAGAATTTAAAGTGGCAAAAAGCCATAAGTGAGGAGATTGAGTCTATTAAAAAAAATAATAGCTTAAACTAGTTGAACTTCCAAAAGTGCAGAAATGCATTAGTGTAAAATGGATTTATAAAATAAAGTTGAACAAGGATGGTGGAGTTGACAAGTATAAAGCTCGGCTCGTTACAAAGGGGTACAAGCAAGAATTTGGTGTAGATTACAAAGAGGTGTTTGCTCCAGTAGCAAAGCTTGACACTATTCGCTTGGTATTATCCATGGCTGCTCAAAACTCATGGTTAATCCATCAGTTAGATGTGAAGTCAACGTTTATGCACGAAGAGTTGGAAAAAGAAGTCTATGTTGAACAACCTTCTGGATATGTGAAGCAAGATTGTAAGAATCATGTATACAGGTTAAAGAAAGCACTATACAGACTGAAACAAGCATTAAGAGCTTGATATAGTCATATAAATGCTTATTTTATTAAGGGAGGTTTTATTAAATGCCTATATGAGCACACTCTTTACACTAAATATGGTGTTAATATGAAGATCTTAATCGTGTGTTTATATGTTGATGATCTCATTTATATTAAGTAATGATGAAACCATGCTTACTGATTTTAAGAAATCTATGATGAAAGAATTTGATATGACAGATTTGGGATTAATGTACTATTTTCTTGGCATTGAGGTAGTGCAATCATCTGTGGGTGTCTTCATATCTCCAAAGAAATATGCTTTAGAAATTTTGGATAGGTTTATAATGAATTCAGTCACCACTCCAATTGAAGTTGGTCTAAAACTCTCAAAGAATAGAGAAGGAAAAAAGGTGGACACTACTCTGTACAAGCAAATAGTTGAGTCTTATGTATTTAACTTCTACAAGGCCAGACATCATGCATGCTGTCAATTTAGTTAGCAGATCCAGTTGAAATTCATTTTTTGGCTGCAAAAAGAATTTTTCGTTATTTGAAAGGTATAAAAAATTTTAGAATTTTGTATAAAAGTGGTGAAAAATCAAGTTTGATTGGGTATTTAGATAGTGATTATATTAGAGATCCTGCCAATAGAAAAAGTACTTCTAGAGCTGTGTTTATGGTAAATTCTGGGACTGTAAGTTGGTCATCTAAAAAACAACATATAGTAACTTTGTCAACCACTGAAGCTGAATTTGTTGCTGTAGCATCAAGTTCTTGTCAAATAATTTAGTTACAAAAGAAATTGGAAGTTCTAAATAATTTGCAACAAGATTCAACTCTAATATATTGTGATAATATTTTTGCAATAAAGCTTTCAAAAAATCCAATTCTCTATGGAAGAAGCAAACACGTTGATGTGAGGTATCACTTCTTGTGGGATTTATATAGGAACGAAGTTATTGATTTGGTATTTTGCAAAAGTGAAGAATAGGTTACAGATATTTTGACTAAACTCCTAAAAGCGTGCTGTTTTTGTGAAGCTTCGAAGTATGCTTGGATTTTGTTCTTCAACGGATGCAATTTAAGAGAGGGTGATGCAGAGCATTGCAAAGTGTTAAAATTTGTTCCTAAATTTATATCTGCTGCATAAATCAGTTTAAGGGAGAGTATTGAAATAAAATTATTTTATTTAGTATTTTATTATAAAATAAAGAGGCGTTAACCTATTTTATAGGAAAAAACTTGGTCTTTAAAGAATTTGTTGCTAAAACACGTTAGTGATAAACTGTTGCTATTGTTTTGAGTTGTTGTTAATAATAGTTGCTGTACTGCTTATTAAAGATCTTTGTTTTTTATTCAATGAAGTGTGAAGAAAGTCTTCCTCGTTGCCTGCCTTTTATTTGACCAACTAAATTACTGACTTTGTGTTTCCTTTCAATGTTGCCTCCAAGTAACTCGAGAAAATATATACTCTTTGAATTACGAATCTTTAATGCCAATAAAAATACCTAGATAGTGACCACCTAAGCGAGAAAACAGGGTTTGCGGGTGTCAATGTTTTATCAAATAATTGACGAGTTCTGGATATTTGTCAACTTCATGTTAGATTGACTTGAACGAAGGGACTAAAAGTGATTTTAACAATTTTCCTGAACAAAATAGTTTGTGATGAAAGAATTGATCTTGTTAGTGCTAGCCGTTAATTCTGCTGAAGAAGTTGATATGCCAGAATATTTTGATCTTCCTCCCGAGTAAGCCATGCATGCACTGCAAAAACCGAAATCCACCACCAAAATCTTAAAACATTGTTTCAGGTGGGTCTATAAATGATCCACGGTCCAACGTCCTCTACATTAAACGCGATCAAAGCCCATCAAAACCACTAAACATTTTATCTTAGCAAGAAAGTTCGACAGTGGTTTGTGCTGACGAGGAAGGAGATGACGGAAGCTCTTAAACTCCCAGGCGTAGACTTGTCCTCACCTGACCGCCTTTCCACTGCCAAATCAATCCGTCTGGTTCTTTTCTTTCTTAACTGAACTCTCTCCTTCGTCTTTCGATGTCGTTTCACTATTTTGATGCTGTTTCTTCTTTATATGATGATAAATTTTGATTTTATGCTCTAATTCCAATTTCCCTAACAGATAATTACTTGTATTGTGGTAGCAAAGGCTTGATAATGACTTGTTTATATGTCAGGCATGTATAGATTATGGTTTCTTTTATCTAGTGAATCATGGGGTAGAAGAAGAGTTACTTTTGCAAATGTTTAATGAGAGTAGGAAATTTTTCTCACTTCCATTGGAAGACAAGATGACATTGGCGCGCAAGGAACATAGGGGTTATGCCGCACTGTATGCTGAGAATCTTGACCCCACTTCAAGTTTTAAAGGTTCTTCATCATGCCCTTTGATTTCAAGCTTTTTAAAATAGCCTGTTTGGTGCCTGTATTTTGAGTTTTATTTTCTTTTCTTGTTTATGATCCACTGAGGCTTGTTGAGCTTATGTTATGTATATCTGGGGGTTCCTCTCTCCCATGTCATAAACTTCCCTTTTGTAGGGTGAACTGATCCCTCGGATGCCCCTTTTGAGACAATAAATGAGTCTAGCTACTAAGCTAGCTGACATGGACTGGTAATGAGTTTTTTTTTTTTTTTTGTGTGTTTTTGACTTATGAATTGAGTGGTTGGTTTTGATGTGAATGATTTATGTCAAGTACAAGAATTTCCTTTTGTAGTCGATGTCATTATACATGGTTGAGTATTATGAAAATGAAAATGATGTCAGAATCTATTATTTTCTGTTGATTGGGGAACAGGTGATTCAAAAGAGAGTTTCTACATTGGTCCTTTAGAGGGAACTCTTAGTAACCTGAATCAATGGCCCTCGGGAGGTATTTTTCTTATATTTACGAATATTGATGCTTAAATGGCTATTATGATTTTATTTTCTGTATTGTACATAATGATATGTGAATCTAAATCTAAGCATATATGTCATCTTGATATTATTTCTCAAATTTTCTTACTTCTTCCTTTAACTTCTACTTTATTATCTTCCATACATGATTTATTGAGACAAAAAATTAATTCTAAAATGATTAAGCAATCGTTGGATGTTGTTTTGGTTAGGAAATTCCAGAAATTCTGCCATCTTGGAGATCATCAATGCAGTATTACTATGAAAAAGTCCTGTGAGTTTGATCTCAACTTAGCATTGAATTGCATGTTAGCTAGCATTTGTAATGTTTACCTGAAAAATTGACAAATGATGATTAAAGTTATTTATTTATTTTTCTTTTTGATTTTAACACTTATAATTTTAGATGGGTACCAATTTAGTCATATTTCAGTATTTTAGAGTTGGCCAGGTGTTATTACTATTATTTTGTGAGGAATATTTTCTGGTTGACTGAATATGTCCTGTATGGAGGAAGTTCAAAATCGTTAACTCATGCCTTGGTTCTAGGTTGGAACCTACCTAGGATGGAATCTTTAGGACAAGGACATTCTGGACAGACAACTAGCTATTGATTGATTATGTACTCTGTGGCATACTTCTGTGTGCTCTTTTTGTTTGTTTGACTGTTTTAAAGTATTTGAGAACTGCAAGTCAGTTCCAGTTTTACATACTTTTACATGGTCTTATTTATGTTGCCTCAGATCTGCTGGTAGAAGATTAATCCATTTAATTGCTCTGGCTTTGAACTAGGATGAAGATTTCTTTGAGACAGTAGGAGCCTTGGACGTACCCATGGCATTTCTTCCCCTGTTACACTATCCAGGTATGAAGGCACAATTTGGCTTATTTTTCTCTTGCCAATTTTATATCATTTGTGGTTGTTCATCTTTAGCTATTTGCTGTTCTGCAGATTTGCATTATATATACAATAAGAGACAAATATTTCGTTCTTCTGGTGCTTGGGCATCATAAAAAGTTATGATTTAATCTCATTTTATCTTTATGTTTTTCTTCCACAACAAGCGTCAGATGATTGTCTGCTAATAATGAATTCTGCCAAAAAGTGGAAGTAACTTTGGAGAATCCAATAAAAGATATGAAGGTGGCCATCTTAAAGAGCCAAGTTCAGCATTATTATTAATATCTAATTGTAAAAAGGACCAAAGACAAAATAATGCACTTGTTATCTGTTTAAGCACCTCTGCTTCCGCAAAAATAATTGTTAATAACACATGGAGAAGGCCTTTAGGGTTGTCCTATGTGGCCAATTTTGCAGTTCAACCTCAATGAGACGTACCAAACTCTTCGAAACATAATGCCTTCATTTTTGTTCAATTATATTAATCATACTGAAGCGCATCCTTACTGAGAGTTTCATTCTTGTGCATCTTTCTTAAATATTTGGCATAGGTAGAAGAATTCTTAATATTGAGTGTTGATCCTCAAAGTAGACTTTTAACTTTTCTTTGAGATTCTCAATTATAGGAGGATCTAGATGAAATAAGAACTTCTCTCCCTTACCCTTTTTAAGCCATATTGCACATTGAATGTAGCATAGAGTGATGTTTGAAGGCATTGGTGTATTCTATTGAGCTCCTGCTGCAACAATTGAGCAAGGATATGACCATATTTTAACTTGTGTCAAACCAAGGACCAATGTCCACTCAGATTTTTGTTTAGTACAGTCTTCCAATGAGAAACTCATATTTCTGGGTTCTAATCTGGACCAGATATGTCCTTTGATCTCTGGACCAAAATAATCTAGACCCATGTAGATCTAGTTGACAATATCCGCAAGGCTAAGACTTTCACATAATCCATGGAGAACCCCATATGCTGTTGACAATGCGCCCCTTATTTCTGATTCCAGGCGAATTAGATTCTTTTAATGGAGAAATATGTGGTGCTCCTGCTCATTCAGATTATGGAATGATCACTCTTCTGGCAACTGATGGCGCTCCAGGACTCCAGGCATGCTTGTTTTAATGAAATTGTTAGCATCATAGCTTTTATTGCTGATGGTTTTTGCCTATCTAAATTTTCAACTCTAACAGGTTTGCAGGGATAAATTTAAGCAGCCACGGGTATGGGAGGGCGTGCCAAATATCAAGGGGTGAGTCCATTGTAGAATTTTTAAAGTAGATGGAAATTTACCTGGTATAAAGAGATTAAGTCCCCATTAGCTATTTAAAAAAAAAAAAAAAAAGATTGTCTGATAAATTATTCCATCATATGCAGTATCTTCTTTCATTTAGACAGCGAAATGAGAAACTGTATGTATGTGCTATGTGGTAGTCCAATCAAGTTAATATCATACTGGAGTATGCTAATATAATTTTGATTGGGGAGATTGCATTTTCATTTGGAGCATCTGTATAGTTTAATGTTTCTATACTGTGGTAGTAATACTTATTTATCCTTGATTTGTCATGGATATAGCATAACTTCAGGTCTAATTATCTGGATTTGCAGGGCATTCATTGTGAATATTGGGGACATGATGGAGAGATGGACTAATTGTTTATTCCGATAATTTATCATTCTGCTACCTCAAACAGAATTTCATGTTTCACCCCGAGTTATAATTCTTGCTTTAAGATCCAATGTTATAATGTTTTTATTTAACTAACACCAATCCTGAACCGCTTCCATTTTGATGTTGGTCCTTTTATCCTAACTTTTGTCCTCTGTTTGTAGGTCAACTCTTCATAGAGTGATGCCAGCAGGACAAGAACGCTACTCTATAATCATTTACTTGCTTTCCCTTTTTTTTTTTTTCTCCCTCCCTTTGTTTCCTATGCTATTAAGTTTTCGGTAGTTTGGACTCATGGGTTATGAAGGATCTTAAGTTTCATGCATTTGATATATTAAGGGTTCAAACCTCTGTATGAGATTTTTATTAGATTGATCAGGGAGAGCATAAAATTTAGTAATAGTCATCGAAGAATATGTTATCAGTGTGAATTATTGGATGGTTAGATGAACAAGTCAGTTTTAAAAGTTTCACGCAGAATATAGAATCTTAAGTTATTGGATATTTCAAATAAGTTGTAATTTTTATAACACAAAAAACTGATAGCTTCCTTTCATCACTCCTCAAGGGATGAAATGCATCCTGTTGAATGAGCTAGCTACTGGAAACAAGCCTGTTGGAGAAAGGATTGTAAAACTTTGAGTCAACATGTAACAAAGTGAATTTGTTCAAAAAGCCTGTTGTATTGGAGTGCTTTCTCACAACCTGTACTAACGCATTGGAACATTTTCATTTTCATTGAATGTCCAAAAGTGCCTTTGCTATATGATTAAGCTCTCTTATCAAGGAAGTTGCATTGTTGTTGTAATCAGCTGTTTTTGTAATTGCACAATTGCAGGCAGCGTTCTTCTTGGATCCCAACAATGAGTATGCAGTGGAATGCTTGGAAAGTTGTTGCAGTGAGTCGTGTCCTCCAAGGTATATATTAATGCTATCTACCTCACTTTGCTACAATTGGCCATTTTGATCACTTCAGATTGTTGGTGGTATCTTCTTTAGATTTCTGCCTGTCATCTGTTGAATTGAAACATTATCTGGATATCTGATAAGAAATATAGTGATAATGTTTTTTTCTGTGTTTTGTAATAACTGCTATAAGATTGGAGACGGCACGTGTTATATGAGTAACACAAAATTGAATATATATTAAATATACAAAATTGTGGGCTAACATTTGTATTCAATCAATGACATTCAAAATATTTATACAATCTATTAATTTTTTTCATTATATTTTTGAAGTGAAGGTATTGATAAAGACCATGTACTCTAGGTTTAGGAGTATATTATATGAATCTCTTCAAGATCTAGTCATAAGAAGAGATTAGTTATGCTATATTGGATGTACCCTATATCTGAAAAAAATTGTTGCTTGCAACTAAGGTGGATAGAATCATACTGACAGTTGTTGTTTCGATTTTTTGTTTATGTTTGGTCTGAACCGGATCAAATCTATTCACTTTTTGCTTTCAAACTGATTAAATCGAACTAAACCAAAATAAACTAACATTTATTGGCTCGATTTTGTTCAATTTGTCCTTTATTATTGGTTTGGTTTGAGTAAAATCAAATTTAAAAATTTTGTTTCGATTTAAAGCAGCTTAAACTGAATTGAACTACACTAGTAACTTGAAATAGTATATGTAAAAAATTGAAATAAAGAACAAAAAATTTTAGTATTTTTTATTTTAAATTTTTGTATAAAATTTAAGTTATTAAACGTAAAATAATGGGTTTTTGGTTTGTATAGCTCAAAAATATTTTCCATTTACATTTATGGTCAAACTCTCAAATTTGTTATATTTAGGATTAATTATATATTTTTTTGAACAAAAATATTATTTTTTATTATAACTTAAAATTTTAAAGTTGAAATTTTTACATTTGATTATAATTTTTTATGTGAATTTTGAAAAAAAGTTAGTAAATTTTTGAAAAAATTATTAAAAACTAGTTTATGGGTGATTTAGTGTTAATTTATTTATTTTAATTATGATTTTTTATTTAAAATTTGAGATTTAGAGAGAGAATAATGAAAAGAAGATGAGTATTCTATTCTCTTCATGAAAAAAAATACTATTTATTAAAGAAAAAAATAAAAAGGAAAATTATTCGAAAAATATATTTTTAACCCTAAATATAAAAAATTTGTCACGAGCCTACAAGTATAACCGGATCCGAAAATTGGGCTGCCAGTCAAAAACCGAAAAGTACTAGCCAAACACACGTATGAAAAAACAATTGTTTAGAAGGAACGCGCATAAACCTATCATTGAAGTCACAATGTGATATTACGCGGTACATCAATCATAATTCTGGGACGATATTTCGAGAAGACAAAGGATGTCTGAATTGTTGACACGTGCGCAAAAAGCAGTGAGAACACTCATTTGCCAAGGGTTCATGTGCGTCTCTTTACCGTGCAGGACGGTTACGTGTAAAGACAACAGCGTCTTTTTATTAGCTAGCCAGGACAGGACAATTTATTCTTGTTCTTTACCTTCGCAGATTAAATCTCGACCGCACAACCGTCTCCGTGGTCAGCCTCCCCTAAAGTCTACCATGTTGTACCATTCATAACTTTTTTCTCCTTTTACACGTGCCATCCATTCCATTAGAAAGGCTTGTTTTCTTCAGAACCTTTTCCTTATTACATGTAAGTAATTTATTTATTTATTTATTTATACTTTCATAGAAAAAGAAAGTGTTGTGTGGTCACACTTTTAATAATCCATAATAAATTCTTAAATTATTATTTATTAAACAATTGTTGTTATAATTTAAATTAATTTTTTTTATTTATATTTAATAATTAATTTAAATTGTAGAAATGAGAAAATATGCCCCCAATGCACATGCCCTAAATTGGGTGATTAGGACGTGATTAATACTCCAAATCAACGGGACCGCACGATAGGGGATATACTTTTGACTCTTTCGAATTGGGGTCCCACTAGCAAAATACGAAGAGACAAGAGAAAAAAAAAATACATAAATGCATGTGATTTCGGATAAGGTGGATAAATTTTTTAATTTATAATCAAAACCTGGGTCGTACGATAAGATATCCTATATGCCATTATACGCTAGAACATGCCGTACCCTCTACACAGAATTGGTCCCACTTCTATAACTCCTTTAGTTTTAAACCAAGATTTTGCTTTATGCTCCCAATAATGCCCCCACCCTCACCGTCCACGTGTCCCACTGAATCTCCCTACTCACCCTACGCTACGCTATGGCTATCCATTTCTTTCATTTATTAAATTCTCCAATTGTAAATGTGAAAGCAGTGTGGACCCTTCTAGTTAAGGGCCATCAACTACCAAATCATGGTACAAATTTATTTGAAATTTTTATAAGACAAATTAGGTATTCAATATATATTCTTAAAGGATATTGAAATAATTATTAATAATTATAAGACATATAAGAGAAGGTGAATAAATAAAATTGCATATTATTTTCTAAAATACAATGGTGTCTTATCACTATTCGCCAGTCCACGATCATTTGACCAAAACAGAAATTCAACGACCAACAAACACTTCCAATTCGACTTGCGAAACACCCAATCATTGCTCCTTGTCCGTGATAATCCTCCTAACCTAACACTACAGTTATATATATAGATATATATATATAGAGTTATGGTTCTTCTCTTTCTTATTTCTCTCTTTACCGTCTGCGGAAAATAACAAAAAAAAAAAAAAAAAAACCTAATCTTACTCGGATAATGTAATAATTCGGATCCTCGAGATCCGAGTCCGAATTACAGTTTGTTTCACTGCCCAGTCCAAATTCTATCCGTTCCGATTTTCCCTACCCGAACTGAAATGACGCGGCGGTGTTCACATTGTAGCAACAATGGCCACAACTCCCGGACTTGTCCCAACCGTGGGGTCAAGATCTTCGGGGTCCGATTGACGGACGGTTCGATCCGAAAGAGTGCAAGTATGGGCAATCTCAGCCACTACGCGGGCTCCAGTTTGGGGCATAATAACAATAACGCATCAAACACTCCGGGTTCACCCGGTGAGGCGGCGGATCATGCTGACGGCTACGCGTCAGAGGATTTCGTTCCTGGGTCGTCGTCCAGTCGCGAGCGGAAAAAAGGTTTGAATATTTTGTTTTGATTTTATTTTTGGTTATTTAACTGTAATTTTGGATTTAAGATCGATTTTTCGGTTTTTCCGTGGTCTTCTTTGGATGTTAATTAATTGCGTTAAAAATATTCATAGTTGGTACTTTTAAAGGATGACAGGTCTAAGGAAATTTTGATTTATCCAAAAAGGGAGGTTTACTCAAGTATAAGAAAGCATTAATTAATTCACAGGGTGTGAGCGAGTTTCAAGTAATTTTCAAATTTGATTTCTAGATTAACTTTGCTTCGCTAGCTGGCTACTTGTAATAGATAGTTTTGTAACCCAGGTGTTAATATTCTAAAATAAATTAAGGGCGTAGAATTTGGTTCAGAAGTGGAATCAGAGTCTTGTTTGGGAAGACTTGGGGCTAGCATCTTTGATTCCCATCAATTCCAATCCTAGATCTCCAGTTCTGTGCTACGAGAGCTAGTGGGGAAATTGAAAGGAATATGAATATTTTATTTATGTTCATAGTGTTGGTTTTCCAAATTGAAATATTCACATTAATTTCAAATGATGAAAATAATGTCTACATGTTAAGTTCAGCTGGCTGAAGAATTATCGTCTATCAATAGGTTGATTTAGAGCAGGGTTTTGCTCTGATTTGGTCTTAAAGAGAAAGGAATAAAGTTAGAGTTGACTGTTTAGTACAAAAAGTCTTTTGCTTCATAGAATGATATTCTACATGGCACTTAAGTTCCATTACTAAGACCCATTCAGATCCTATAGTCTTTTATTATGTGCTTGCACTGGGTTGTGCTATTTGTCTTCTCAATGGCTTATAATTTTGTTGTGCAGGTGTTCCATGGACTGAAGAGGAACATAGGATGTTTCTACTGGGCCTACAGAAGCTCGGCAAAGGTGATTGGCGTGGCATTGCACGCAACTATGTGATATCTAGAACGCCTACACAAGTTGCCAGTCATGCTCAGAAATATTTTATCAGGCAAAGCAATGTGTCTAGGAGAAAAAGACGCTCCAGCCTGTTTGATATAGTTGCAGATGAAGTTAGTATTCTTATTCCTCTTTCTTTCTGGCTCTTGTATGCATTGATTGAGATAGTAAACATGCATGCATGTCTGCACACGTGATCCTATGTAAAAAAGTACTACATAATGCCTATACCTGGCTGGATAACATTGTTACAGAGATCTTTGCTTTTCTGAAAGGAGTTTTTTGGTTGATTTTCTGATTTCTATCCACAGCAACTGCAAAGATATAACCATGTAATATGGTTTGGCATATTTTTTTTATTGTTGAATTTGGAGGTGAAGATTCCGCTATTTCTGGATAAATTTGAATTTTAAATCCTCCTTACATGAGCAATCATCAGTTCTGCTAATTTTTGGGTTGCTGTTAATGTGGGAGATTTGCTCCTATGTGTCACCAAATGCATGTTCATTTGTTATTTGTTGGACTTGTCAAAATCAGAGATGGTTTCCTCTCTGGCTCAGTAGCCGTGCTCATTTTTTCCTATGATCATGCTTTCAAATTATTCCCTCTAATATGTGGTTGTTAAATATTCTTTGGTGTCTTGCTCGTATATGCAGCCAGTTGACACTCCCGTGGTATCACAGGACTTATTCTCTGCTAACCATCTTCAGACTGATACACATAGCAATAAGCCACTGCCTGCTCCCCCTGCTTTGGATGAAGAATGTGAATCAATGGATTCTACCAACTCCAATGATGGGGAGCCTTCCCCTCCAATCCCAGAAAGGTCAGAGCCCTTTGTCCCAATGATGTATCCTGCTTATGTTTCACCATTCTTTCCATTTTCTATTCCATTTTGGCCGGGGTACAATACGGAGCCAACACAGAAGGAAACACATGAAGTGCTTAAGCCTACAGCTGTACACTCAAAAAGCCCGATTAATGTAGATGAACTTGTTGGTATGTCAAAATTGAGTTTGGGAGAATCTATTGGTCAGACTGGTCCATCTTCTCTTTCGTTGAAACTTCTTGAAGGGTCATCCAGGCAGTCAGCTTTCCATGCAAATCCATCGGCTGGCAGCTCAGGTATGAATTCAGGCAGCAGTCCTATCCATGCAGTCTAAGGATGGCTTTTACTGTGATTGAAGGTGTTAGTTAGCACCATGCTGCTGCTGATGGGTTCAACATTTTACTGTTAATACAAAGTCTAATAATGTGATGTTGGAATTACCTTACCTTGCCTTACCTTAATAAGGTTGTTTGTTAGTATCCTTAACTTAAATTCAGTTGTTAGCTTGTAGGTTGTAGCATCTTGCTGGCAATTATTTGAATCTTTAACAATTTGTGTTTGTCTTGATAATTAGTTTTCTGTTCAATTTCCTAATTTGGCAAATGGTCTACCAGTGGCTTGTTTATTGATCCGTTAAGCAGTGGACAATCTCATTCCATACCATTTAGGCCCAGAACTAAACCCGTTTTTGGGCTCGTTTAGGTTTAATCCATATTTACAATATAGAGTCGTGCTTAGGGGTGTTTAGCGGATTGGATTGGATTGGATTGGATGGATTTGATCAAAATCGAGTCCGATTGTTAGCTAGGTGGATTGTAATCTTTTTCATCCGATTTAATTCACTATGTGATAAAATTCAGTTTGATCTAATAAAAAATATCTTTAAATCGAATACGATCTGATCCAATACAAATTATATATTAATATTCTATTTTTTGCTTAATTTAATTCAAATAATAAATAAAAATAATAATATATGGTTTATTTAAATTTTAAATAAATATATAGTTGAAAATAAAATAATTATAATTGAGTTTCTTATAGAGTACATTAAAACACAAAAAATTAAAATGACAAAATTAATAAAAATAATATATATATATATATATATATAATAAATCATTAAAGGCCAACTTTATTTAATCAATGACTTGCAACTTATATTAAATTAAAATTATAAATATTTCAAAGGAGTTTTATGATAATTTCAGAAGGCTGTAGTCACAGAAGCCCAGTTCATGATTCACCATCAATGTAAACAAATGAAATGAATAAAAACAGACACTGGAAACAACCACAATAACAGAAAGCAGAAACATGAAAAACATTTTCCCTCTCCCGAAGTCCCCTAAACCATGGAACTCCAGGAGAAAACCCCAGCACAGATCCATATTCTTCTTCCTTTCAATCACCGTCTTCACATTTGTCCTCCTCTTCATTGCCTACTGTCACTTCCCTAAATCCCTCCTGTCACTTACGTCCAAAGCCCTAAATCCCAAATTCCCACAATGTCAAACCACCGAAGCCCTAAACCCAGACCAAAGATTCCTCTTTTATGCTCCACACAGTGGGTTTAGCAACCAACTTCAAGAATTTAAGAATGCAATCGTAATGGCGGGTATTCTGAACAGGACCTTGATAGTCCCTCCGGTTCTCGATCACCATGCCGTTGCTCTTGGCAGTTGCCCAAAGTTTAGGGTTCTGAATCCTAATGAGATTCGAATCTCGGTCTGGGATCACGCGATCGAGCTTCTTCAAAGTGGAAGGTAACTGGATTTTTTCTCACTTTTTTGTGCATATCTATGTGTTTGTTTGTATTGAAGTAGTGAAGTTGTGAAGATTAAATTTTGAAACAATTTTTTTTCCATGTTATGTATATGGATGAATTACTATGTGTTACTGTCTTGCTTAATTTGAGAGAGCTGTGTTTGATTTGTGAAGCTTATGGTTTTATCACGTGCAGTTGACTGGATGATTTTTTTTTCCCTCTAAACAAGGTACCATATAGCTCAAATTATGTATATTTTAATATGTCTTTGAATTTCTACTAGCTTTGGGAGAGAAGACAAACCTACGATAGTTGATCTCTTTGCTGCCAAATGACTTAGCTTGCTTCTCTGTTGTTTAATTTGTGGGCAAATTCTTAATATTTGTTATTGAAAAAAACTCTTTAAGATATTCTCTTAAATGGATTGTTGATGTTCAAGCTCTTGTGTAAATATTTAGCCATTTATTTTGCTCTTGTGCAGGTATGTCTCTATAGCTGACATTATCGATATTTCATCTTTGGTGTCTTCTTCATTGCTTCAAGTCATAGATTTTAGAGTTTTTGCATCTTTATGGTGTGGAGTGGAAATTGATTTGGCTTGCTCAAATGATTTGAATACGCAGCCTGCTTTGTTTGATAGCCTAAAGCAATGTGGATCTATGCTCTCTGGGCTTAATGGTAATGTGGATAAGTGTTTATATGCTGTTGATGAAGATTGCAGAACCACAGTTTGGACATACCAAAATGGAGATGGGGATGGCATATTAGATTCATTCCAACCTGATGAACAATTGAAGAAGAAAAAGAAATTTTCATTTGTTAGGAGGCGTCGAGATGTATATAAGGCCTTGGGGCCTAGTTCTGAAGCTGAATCAGTCACTGTTATGGCATTTGGAAGCCTTTTCAGTGCCCCGTACAAAGGCTCTGAACTTTATATTGACATCAATGGGGCTCCAAGAGATCAAAGGATGCAGTCTTTAATTAAAAAGATTGAATTTATTCCATTTGTCCCTGAATTATTAAGTGCAGGAAAGAGGTACGCTGTTGAGACCATAAAGGCTCCTTTTTTATGTGCACAGCTCAGATTGTTAGATGGGCAGTTCAGGAACCATAGGAAAGCTACTTTTTTGGGCTTAAAGCAAAAATTAGATTCTTTAAGGCAGAAGGGTCCTCTTCCCCTTCATATTTTTGTTATGACTGATCTTCCAGAAGGTAATTGGACTGGAAGTTACCTGGGGGACTTGGCAAAGGATACAGATTATTTTAAGTTGTATTTTCTGAGAGAAGAAAGCGAGTTGGTTACACAAACAGCTCAGAAACTTGCAACTGCAGGACATGGCTTGAGTTATGGATCTGTTCCAAGGACTGTTGGTGGAGTATCAAGGATGAGGAAGCTTTGCCCTCAGAGATTTTCTGATGTACTGTTATACATAGAGGAAACTGTTTGCAGCTGTGCTTCACTTGGTTTTGTTGGGACTGCTGGGTCAACTATTGCTGAGAGTATAGAGATGATGAGAAAATTTGATGTGTGTTCAAGGCAAATATGACTGCATAATAGCTCTTGGCTATGGATCTTGTCAATTTTTGTTTGTTGAAGCATACTTGTTTATGGGATCCAATATTACAGGTTCAGTGTTTCATGCCTTGATATTTTCTGGCTGCAAAGCAGGATGGCTGGCTACAGCAGCTTTCTACAGTTTTTTTTTCCTCCATGATTCTCAATGATCTGGCCGACATTGTTTTAAAGGATTTTCCAGAGTCAGCAATTCTTTGTTCTGATGTCTCTTTCAAGAAAATATGTCTTGCCAAAAAGAAGGGCTTCTAAAAGTGATGAGGTAATTTGCTATATTTCAGACATAGCCCTGATTCTTTGAAACACAGGCGTCTTTCTCTGTAAAATACTTCTCCGAGTCATTTCTCATTGTACTGTTGCAAACTTTTGAAGTTCTCAAATGAGGCAATATACGTCAATTTCTTTTATTGATTTTTATGATACGTGTTGATTTTAATGGTTGAGCATTCTTAAACATAGCAGAATTAATTGCTGATAATGGGGTTTTTTGTTTTCTTTATCTGTCCAAATTTTCACAGTATTTAGTCATAAAATAATTTTCATTTTCATGATATCAACATGTGTGTTGGTTTTAGTTCATTGACATTAATTTGCACTGATTTAAGATGTGGAAATTGTGTTGTTGATCTACTATGCAAACATAATTGATGAGGGTGGAGTCGTTTTCACTGTCAAATTATTATTATATTTGTATACGCTAAATCTTTTATTAGACAAAAACAGTCATTAGTTCTGACATTATAGTATCAGTTATTTAGATTTGTTTTCTCTCATTTGGGTTGATTTTCACTTTACCCAAAATCATCAATGCATCTTCCAAAGTTTAGTTAATAACATCCTCAATTGTTACCAGCTTTCGTCAGTATTAACAGATAACCCCCTTAAACAGAGATCCAAGTATCATTTTACCTTGGCACCTAGATTGTTGTCAGCAATTATTAAACCCCGTACTTTTAATTTTGATCAGCATTTTCCTGCCCTATTTTCACCAAAACATACAACCCAACAACACAAGACATTCGGACATAGTAATTAATAAATAATAAAACAAATTATTTATTAATTTATAATTAAATTATCCCACCACCATTACGATAAGATAACGTAGGTTGTTGCTCCTAAAACTCACCCACCTGCTTTTGTTACGCTGATTTTATGTCAATTTTAGGGGGAGCGCGAATCAGATTGGTCCACTAACTTACCTACGGGATTAGAGGTCACGAGCCAACTACCACAATTAATTGATACCATTAAAGAATTAATTAAATAAATTAGTCAACAGCGAACAGGTTTGATGAAAAGAAGAAACACTATTTTCATAATTAAGTAGATAGTATTAACAGCTTAGCTATCTTTATTTAGCTTTGATTTGTCAATTGAATATTAGAGCTCGTAAAGTTGGGAAAGCCGTTGACAGTTGTAACAGTCTAAGCTTAAATATTTATTTTTATTTTTGTTGCATTCAATTCAAACAACTACAGTCAATTTATGTTTTGAAAAAACAATAAAAAGGAAACACACGTGTGAATATTCGAAAGTTTTAGAGAGAGGAGAACACGCATTGTGACATATGTGCAAGCAAGTACAATCTTATCATCGTATGAATACAATGCATATCTCGTCGTCATCGTTCTTCCCTAGGTAGCGCAATAACGCCTCTATAAATAAATTGAGTTCTTAAGTTATTTATTATATAATAATAATTTGGTCTTCCAAACACCGCGCTTGCAGGTTTCTTACATTTGTCTGCTCTGGTTTCCCGACTGAAACTTCCGAATCATGGACGGCGTTGATCATTTAGCTGATGAGAGGAAGAAGGCACAGTTTGATGTCGACGACATGAAGATCGTGTGGGCCGGCTCCCGCCACGCCTTTGAACTTTCTGATCGGATTGCTCGCCTCGTCGCCAGCGATCCGGTGAACACTCTTATCTTAGCTTTCTATTCTGTTTGGTTCAGAGGGAAATAAACTGGAACAGATTGAAATTTTGTCTTTATTTATTGTTGGTTTGATTACGAAATTCATTCTTTTAATCTTTGTAGTATCTGTTTTCTGTTGGGGATAATGTAGGAAAGACATAGCATTGCGATTTGCTTCATCCAATTGAGCAGAAAATATAAAAAATCAGATTGATTTTTTTGAAAGTAACCAGACTGAAGGCCTTTTTTTTTTTGTCCTGTGGTCGTTGGTAGTGGTTATCTGATTTATATCTTTAAATAGATTTAGCTGTGAATGTGTATATGGCCAGTAGTTGTTTATTGTTATGAATTGTTGCATTCTGGCTCTTGATCATAGTTCACCTTTGCGTTTTGCTAATGAAGCAGCGGGTATTGTCTTTCTGGTTTCCTTTTTTTCTTTTTTGGGGTTTCTTAAATTTGTTATTATTCTTCTTGTTGTTAGGCCTTTCGAAAAGATAACCGAACTATGCTAAGTAGGAAGGAGTTGTTCAAAAACACTCTGAGAAAAGCAGCTCATGCATGGAAACGGGTCATTGAGCTTCGCCTTTCGGGTAGGTTTTGGATTGAAGTTCTCACATGAGTGCCACTCCTTTAAATTTTGTAAATATAATTTTATGATGGACAAATGGTTTTAAATTGTAGAATGTATAAATTAACTGTGCAAACTTTGTTACTACAGAAGAAGAGACAACTAGGTTAAGGTCTTTTGTGGATGAACCTGCTTTTATGGATCTTCATTGGGTATATTTCAGTCCTTCTTATAATGGCATTGTGATTTCACATATGTAGTGAACTTGGGCTAAGTGACATTGACATGTTTGTGGGATGATGAATTCTTAAAGTTTCTGTTGACTTCATTTTAGCTCTATTTCTTAAAAATGATAACTGGAAGATAGACTCTTTCCTTTCCTATTGAGGTTTAGTCTTCAAATGCTTAATATGCAATGTCCATTGTGTATATCCATCTATATCTAACATTCCCATGATCTTGATAGGGAATGTTTATACCAGCTATTAATGGACAAGGCACCGATGAGCAGCAGCAGAAGTGGTTACCATTGGCATATAAGATGCAAATAATTGGTTGCTATGCACAAACCGAGCTTGGTCATGGCTCCAATGTTCAGGGGCTTGAAACCACTGCAACATTTGATCCCCAGACAGATGAGTTTATCGTTCATAGTCCTACCCTTACTTCGAGCAAGGTGAGTAAAATGTATAGCTTTTACCTAACGTTTGATACCTACAGTATTATCTAGTAGCAGACTTTTACTTCAGTAGCTTTAATTGAGAGGAAAATGGAAATATATATATATATATATATATATAGAAGAGGAGGTCTTTCAGTAGTCATTTTGAGTGGAACCCAATGAACACCCTTTTCTCCTTGTACATAGTGCCATATGTCATTGGTTAAAAGGGGTATTGGACTTCTTAGCTATTGCATCAAGTTTTATGTTGTCATGTTTTTGTCTTCCATTGACTGAATATTCTCAGATAAGGTTCTTATCATTCTTGCTTTACTTCACTGTTGTTATTAGTGGTGGCCTGGCGGATTGGGTAAAGTTTCCACACATGCTGTTGTCTATGCACGCCTTATTATTGATGGTCAATACCATGGAGTGCATGGTAAGTTCAACATTCATTTTTTGAGTCGCATGGAAAATGACCTCTTGTATTAACTGTGCAATGGTTACCATTTTCAGGTTTTATTGTACAGCTCCGGAGCTTGGAGGATCACTCACCTCTTCCTGGCATAACAGTTGGTGATATTGGAATGAAGTTCGGAAACGGAGCATATAACACCATGGACAATGGTGTTTTGAGATTTGATCATGTGCGCATTCCTAGGGAACAAATGTTGATGCGGTTTGTCCTGTCTCTCTCTCTCTCCTTCTCTCCTTCCCTATATTTTGAAGCTATTAATTTGTAAAAGCTGCCTAATGAGAGAACTGATTTGGAGAATTAGTCATTTTTTTGGGATAATTTGTCCAAGTGAGCAGCTTTTGCTTTTGTATCAATCATTATTATCATCTTCATCACCATTAAAAAACATTGATATACAGCGAGGGTAATAAAAGTTGTATTAGTACCCTGCTTCAACTCATACACACAAATAAAAGTGCAAAAATCCATAAGTCGAGTTTATAATGCAGTTTTTCTGTGGTTTAGCAAGTCAGTACTGATCATGATCATAGTCATTTTTTTTAAATTGTAAATTGAAGCTTGTTTTCAATTGTCTCAGGGTTTCACAAGTTACAAGGGAAGGGAAATTTGTACAATCCAATGTGCCTAGGCAGTTGGTTTATGGCACTATGGTGTATGTTCGACAAACAATTGTAGCTGACGCTTCTTGTGCATTGTCAAGGGCAGTTTGTATTGCGACAAGATATAGTGCTGTCCGTAGGCAATTTGGTTCACAGAATGGTGGTCCTGAAACCCAAGTATACTAGAGAACCCATTCCTTTTTAAAATCATTTTGATGTTCTTAATGTTTGGACATTTACTTTTGATCTGCTTTTAGTAACAAAAATTTCTGATGGTTGGGTATGTATGATTTAGTTCATATTGTATTGCCTCCCACTTTAGGTATTTTGAGCCCGAAGATCCTAGCAATTCTATGTGGTCGCAGTATTAGATTCTTAGATGATGCTAATTGGAGAAAATTCCAATTAATAAACAATCTCAGCATTGGAAGCATCTGATACAGCCGTTTATTCATCTTCTATCTATGTCACATTGCAGTAACATGTTGAAATAACTTTGCATAGACATCATTTATGACCACTGATAATGATGTAAGATAGACATGAATGAACATAGTTCTTCTTTACAGTTTTACATGCAACATAGAGATAATTACACTGTATAGTTTTCATCTTGCTGTTAGTGGTTTTTTAGACATTTACTTTCCGATTTTTTACAAAGTACTAATGTTTCTACTACTCACTTTGTTTTAGGTGATTGATTACAAAACTCAGCAAAATAGACTCTTCCCCTTGCTGGCTTCTGCTTATGCTTTCAGGTTTGTTGGAGAGTGGTTGAAATGGCTGTATACGGACGTGACCCAAAGATTGCAAGCCAATGATTTCTCAACTTTGCCCGAGGCTCATGCATGTACAGCGGGTTTGAAGTCTCTGACTACTGCTGCCGCGGCTGTATGTTTCTGAAACTGTTCTTGTCTTCCTGATCCTCATTAATATCTTAAATTATTAACTAATGTTTAACTTATTTCCTATGAGTTGGTCGTATGATGTATGTACTCTCTTACAATAACCTAGCTAATGAGGTTTGATGAGCCATGTTTGATAGTTGTTATTCCGCTTATGTTGAACTTAAACTTAATGTTTATGTTAAACAAAACACTTTTGAGTCTCTATTCTAATGATCTAATTCATCTATTTCATAGTCTCTGGCATCCTCATATATTACCAGAGTTTTTAACAACAGGAAGCTGAAGGATGCTATATACTTCTATTAATCACCGAATATTTGGTAATGAATGTGGACTAACAGTGTCAAGACTGATCTGTAACAGCTATAAATCCTGTTGTGGATGAAGTTGGGATGTTCCTGGTGTGGATTGTTCTGGGAATTGTATTTTATGAGTTCAGTTAAGTCATTAGCCCACAGGACTCAAGACAGGCTTACTTTATCCAATCTGCAATGCTGAATGCAGTGTTACTTGTGTAATCATGCTTTATAAGTTGTTGGCTAGATGACTATCACTGTTATTTTTGGTTCATTGTGTACGGCCACAGCATTTTATATTTTGGGAATATCTGTCTATCAATGATTGTTTAAGTATTGAATTTTCCGTTGGATGTTTTCAATTTATTAAACCTAACATGGTTGCAGGATGGGATTGAAGAATGTCGGAAATTATGTGGTGGCCATGGTTACTTGTGTAGTAGTGGCCTGCCAGAGTTATTTGCAGTTTATGTGCCCGCATGCACATATGAAGGAGACAATGTTGTGCTGCTTTTACAGGTGTCTGAAATATAAAATAATATCTTTCCTTTTTCAAATTTTTTTTAATTGATTTCATTTACATGGAAAAATTATGAGATTATTGACTGTCAATGATGCTGCCATCCTCTTTAGAGAAGAAGAAATTCTATAAGATTGGTTTTCATATTAATGATAGTTTTAAGTATTAAATTTTAATTGATTATTGACTGTCAATGATGTGTCAATGATAGATTTTTAGTCAAAATTATATATTAAAAACACCATAGAATATTGGTTTTCATAAAACATCATATAGAAGAAAAAGAACAAAAAATATTGAGAGAATAAGAAATTCTTCATTGATTTTTGAATAACAAGAAGTTAATATAGACACCTTAACTGCAAAAATAGGAATGAAAAAAGCAAATTCTCCTAATCAATGGATTATTTTAAAAATAAAACGAATCTTCCTAATCCTAGGAATTTACAGTTGTTAATAGACTTTCTAAAACTAACTTTCTTATTTCTTGACACTCCCTCTCAAGCTGGTAAATAAATGTTTTTTGTTCTCAATTTGGATAACATCACTTGAAACACAGAGCCACTCAATCCTTTGGTAAACACATCTACTTGCTGACAGTAAGTAGAGATATATGGTGTGCAAATTACGTCATTTTTCAATTTTTCCTTAATAAAGTGTATGTCGATCTCAATATGCTTTGTTCAATCATGTTTTATTGGATTATGCGCAATATTAATTGCTTATTTGTTGTTGCAGTAAAGTCTCATTGGTCTATCCCACTTAATCTTCAGATTTTCCAATATAATTTTCAACCATAGTAATTCACAAACTCCTTAAGCCATTGCTCGAAATTCTGCTTCTGCACTAGATCTTGCTACCACGTTTTGTTTCTTACTTCTTTAAGTTTATGATTAGGCTCTATTGGTGTAATCACTGGTTTGCACGCCAATTTCCCCGTCTCTTTAAGCAATTTTGTAATGTACTTCTATTGAGAGATGAAGATTCCTTGTTTGGAATGTGCATTCTCAATTTTAAGAAAGTACTTCAACTTTCTTAAATCTTTGATCTCAAATTTACTTGATAACCATAATCTAAGAGTTTGTATTTCCTTCTCATCATTTTCTGTCACAATAATGTCGACAACATATACAAGGAATACAGTAACTCCCCTTAAACTTGAGTGGTTGACAAATAAGGTATGATAGCCCTGGCTTTGCTTATATCTCATAGACACCATCACACTTCTGAACCTTTCATGCCCCCAGAGACTACTTAAGATCATACAAAGATTTCTTCAATCTACAAACTCGATTCTTCCTCATACTCTTGCCATATTCATGTGGGATTTTCATGTAGATTTCTTCTTCAAGATCTCCATGTAAAAACGTATTTTTTACATCAAACTGTTGCAAATCACAACCATAATTGGCTGCCAAAGACAACAAGACTCTAAATGTATTCATTTTAGCAATTGGAGCAAATATTTTTTAATAATCCACATCGTATGTTTGAGTATATCATTTGACCACTGATCTCACTTTATACCTCTCCAAAGTATCATCTGCTTTATATTTCACTGTGTAGACCCACTTACACCCCACATTTTTCTTTCCTGCAGGTAAATCTACTATCTCCCAAGTTTTATTCTTTTCCAACATTTCCGTCTCTACATTCATAGCTTGTTTCCATTTTTCATTAGACAATTCTCCAGACAATATGGTAGGAATTGAAATATTGTATAAGCTTATTAGGAAACTCCTATGAGATGGTGAAAATCTTCTAATTGTAACAACATGAAAGAGTGGGTAACGGGGATGTTTGGTGCATTTTCTAGTTCCCTTCCTAAGCGCAATGGGCAAATCTTGATCTGGGTCACTACTCAAGTGAGGTTCAAGCTTATGGAGTTCAAATTTATGGAGTTCAGGCTCACTTAATGTAAGAGAATCAAAAGAAGGATTGGAATTAAAAATTGTTACCTTGATTCTATAATTCAGTTTTGACTCTTGGGCCTGCACAAGTTCATGGATCGAAGGTGTTATCCACCTTGAATATACTTGACTAAATAATTTTTTGTTATCTTGAGCAGGAGTAAACTCAGGATTCGTAGTGACTGAGTTAGACACGACAAAGAGGGCACAAAGCTTGACAAAGAAGGAAGAACAATGAGATCCTCTTTATCTTCTATCACTAAATTCTCCCCCCTGAATATAAGAAGCAATGAGGTATGACTGACTCTCATGAAATGTAATATCTGCTGAGATAGAATTTTTTTGAAGGTAAATTATAACATTTATAACTTTTTTGGGTAGAGAAATACCCTACAAAGACACACTTGATTGCTCTAGGGTCCAATTTTCTCCTGTTTTAACTGTGAATTTGATCGAAGGACATACAACCAAATATTCTTGGTGTCAAGTGGTTGGTGATTTGGAGATTGGGATATGACTCTGAGAGCAATTCCATAGGACTTTTGTAACCTTTGACTCTAAAAGATAGACGGTTTATGAGATATGTTGCTGCTAAAACAACCTCCCTCTAATAAGATTTAGGCATATTATTTTAAAACAAAAATGATTGGGTTGTATCAAGTAGATGACCATTTTTTTTTCTCGGCAACTCTATTTTGTTGTGGAATGCTAACACAAGATGATTCATGAATTATTTCTTCTTGTTGAAAATATAAGGTTAAAAGCTGATTGAAATAATCTCTAGCATTGTTAGACCTAAATTTTTTAATTTTTACCTCAATTTGATTTTGAACTATGGTATCAAAATTTGGGAGAACAAAACTCACATCAAACTTATTCTTAAGTAGAAAGATCCAATACATTCTACTATAATCATTAATGAATGAGACCTAATGTGCTCCATAAATATTAGTAATAGTAGAGGGACCCAAAATGTCACTATGGATTAAATAAAAAGGAACTGAACTTCTTTTTTTACTAATTGAAAAATGTACACTTGTCATTTGCAAATTCACAGACATTATATCGAAAAAATTCAATATCTAATCCCTTAACAGACTAGGAAACAATATTTTGAGGGTTTTGAATGATGGATATCCAAGTTTACAATGATGAACCCAAAATTTTTCTTTATTTAATGAATAACACTCAGAAAGAAATGACACAATTGACTTGCCCTTAGAGAAACTCAGATTACTTGGTGTTTCAAAGTAGTATAGTCCGTCCCCTTCCTTAACACGTCCAATCATCTTCCCCAAAACCTGGTCCTGAAATACACAATAGGTAGGATAAAAAATCACACTGTAGGACATATCTTAAGTTAGTTGTTTTATAGGTGCTAAATTCGTAGACAGTTTTGGTATATGAAGTACATTTTTTAATGTGAGTGATGAATTAATCTTAATATTTTCTATTCTTACTGTAGTGATTAGTGAACCATCGGCAGTGACATTTTTTCCTAGTACTAGGTGTCACGTCCCACATCGGATAAAATATGAATCGATCTTGGGTTTATAAGGGCGAGTAGGCAGTATCACTTAATAAGCTAATCTTTTGGGTGAATGGCAAGCGCTCAGCCTGCAACAAGTGGTATTAGAGCATATCAAAATTTTTATTCGTATGTGGGCCCCTAAATACATGCATTTTACGCCCTAATAAGGGATTGCCACGTGGGATATGGGTTCTCAAAGATTGTGAGTATAGGTAATATGGGTCAAATTGGTCCAGATGGATGAGTTTGACCGTGACGAAGGCATCACGTAATTGGGTGAGTAAAAATGTCACATCCCACATCGGATAGAACATGAGTCGATCTTGAATTTATAAGGGTGAGTAGGTAGTATCACTTAATAGGCTAATCTTTTGAGTCGATGTCAAGTGCTCAACCTGTGACATAGGACAAGGGGTATAGGTACTTAATTTATGTGATGAATATGTCATGTGATCAGTTACTCCTGAGTCTATGATCCATGAGTTAACAAAGGTTTTATCTGAAGTATTAAATCTAATGAAAATAGGAAATTTACCTAAATGTGCCAAAGAGTAAGTATCTAAAGGCTTCTCAAGAGTTCCTAGCAAATTCATGAGTTGACAAAGGTTTTATCTGAAGCATTAAATCTAATGAAAATAGGAAATTTACTTGAATGTGCCAAAGAGTAAGTACCTAAGGGCTTCTCAAGAGTTCCTAGCAAGGCTTTCAACTTCTCAATTTCACTTTTGTTGAATTCTCCTTGAGAGTTACATGCTCATCTTTCTGCAGAATAATCACATGTGTGTGCCCATTACTTCGGTGTTGTCCTTCTTTATTTTCTCAGTTTTTACTAAGAGACTTGCCATGAAGCTTCCAACAACGCTCTCGAATATGCCTCGACCTTTTGTAGTTAGTATACCAAAGGATGTCCTTGTTGTCTCGAATCGGCATTTTTGACAATTTAGCCTTCCCTTCTGGGGTTTCAACATAATCCCTCTCCTACTTTTCTCTGATCGAATTATGAAAATCACCTCATTCAAAGAAGAAATTTAATCGTTGCCAAGGATTTGAACTCGAACTTAATCAAATTCAACGTTGAGTCCTACAAGAAAATCATAAACTCAATCTTGTTCTATGAAATTCTTTAAAATTGTTGTTTTATTTGGACAATTTGTTTCAAAGCACCTATAGTGATCAAGCTCTTACCATAGATTCTTAAGTGCGTTGGCATATTTCTTAGAATATATTTGTCGAATAATTTTTCAAATATCCTTCGCAGTTGTAAAGAACATACACGTGTCACTAATTTCAGGTGTTATGGAGTTCCACAGCCAAGCCATGATAAGAAAATCTTCGTCACTTGCATCCAATCAGGGATTTCCTTTCTTCGGCTCTGTTCCAAGCAGATGACTTACTTTTCCTTTTCCTTTTCTTTTCAAAATTGTGCAAATAAGCTGTGACCACTTCAAATGATTTTTTTCATTCAATCGGTATGCTGATTGAATCTGTTGCAATTCCCCAACTGTTAGATGCGATGCCATTTCTTTAGTTATAACAATAGTGTTGTTGATTTCGGATGTTTCTGACATGGTTTAGATCTTTGAGCTACAGTAACACTACAGTAGAAAATCTGGTAATTTGATTTGGTGTGATTCCGGCAACAATGTGGTGGCTAAACTCAGAAATTTTCTTAGCAATAAAGGCTGATTGAAGAACAAAATTTAAACAGTGATTAAGGCTGAAAAAGAAAAAAAAAAGAAGAGAAAAGACGATTAAGGCCAAAGAAAAAAAAATGAAGAATCAAGCCTTACAGCTCTGATACCATATAGAAGAAAAAGAACAAAAAAATATTGAAAGAAAAAAAAAATTCTTCATTAATTTTTTATCTGTACAACAAGTTAATACAGATAACCTTAGCTGCAAAAATAGAAAAGTTGCAAAAATAAAAATGAAAAAAAACAGATTCCTCTAATCAATGAATTATTTTAAAAACACAACGAATTTTTATAATTCTAAAAATTTACAGCTGTTAATAAACTTTTTAAAATTGCTGTTAACAAACTTTTTAAAACTAACTTCTTTATTTTTCAACACATCCCCATGTACCCTTTATTTTCAAGTTGAATCTTATACTTTGAGGTGCCATGTCTGCATCATTCTATTATAATATGCTTTTGCCAGTAATACAGATGTGAGTTGAATTCAGGTACCAAAGGACTAAACTGACCGAAGAGTTTGGTTCATGTTGGCTTGGTTCCTATATTGTTTTAATCAGTTTCAGATTACCATTTCATAAGACCAATCAGGCCTAGCTACCTGTTTCGAACAATATATAAAAATATATTATATTAGTTATTTCATTAACTAAATATGTTAGATGAAACTATTTGTTTATATTTCCTTTGCAATGTATTTTATATGATGTAAAATACTTTTTTCAAATTACTCTAGCAAAGTAAGTTGAATAACCATCGAAAAAGTTTTTTTTTTTTTTTTAAATTATTGTGAGAAACAAGAATTTCATCCAGTTTACTTAGTTTCGTTTTAATTGGTTCTTCCTGTACTTTTTACCTAAACTACCTAGGTGGCTAGGTTTTGTTTTAAAATCGTGACTAATACTCTATAAATTCGTTTTTAGGTTGCAAGGTTTCTTATGAAGACCGTATCACAGCTAGGGTCTGGAAAGATGCCTGTTGGGACAACAGCTTATATGAGACGAGCAGAACATCTGATGAGATGTTGTTCTGACATCCAAAGAGGTAATACTTCTCTCTCTCCCCCCATCCAAAGCACTTTCATTACGTCTTCAAGATTAATAGTCATGTTACATGTTAGCAGTTGTTCCTTCTGGTGAAACAAAAATGAGAAACACGGATGGCAATGCAGTCCGGCGGGACAAGTTTTGCCACCAGGAACTCCAATTCTGTACTTACATAAGGAATTGGGACTATGTCAGCTGCTTATATGAGATTTAATGATCAAAAAATGCCTAAATATCCTCAATTTTTTTCATTATCCAAATGGAGCATGGCCAAAACTAGACATTTGACAATGAAATTAAGGAGAAACAGAAAAACTTCATCTTCAAAACAAACTTCTGTATATGTT
Organism: Cedrela odorata; assembly: GCA_035584115.1. Taxonomy (NCBI): domain Eukaryota; kingdom Viridiplantae; phylum Streptophyta; class Magnoliopsida; order Sapindales; family Meliaceae; genus Cedrela; species Cedrela odorata. Next base: position 5,747,190 of record JAXCLQ010000011.1, read on the forward strand.
AGAAAATACTACGTGGAAATCAATATTACTTGATAGAGAGCATCTACTTGAAAAAATAAGAAATGGCTTTGCCCTCATTTGGTAAGTCAAATCACAAAGAGAAGATCTTAAGTTATTCAATTTCCGGGTGTAAACCGTCCAATTTGTTGAATCAAAACAAACTTCTGAGCATGTTATCTTTGTGATTTAGTTTAACCTAGTAGTATATGAAGTTATCTGGGACAACTATACAATTTCTGGACACTTGTTAACCTTTTCCCTGTACCTACAATTGGGATTTTGGGGATCTGAAACTTGGATACATACCCTTACCTGACACCTGCATGTGTTAATATATACTCGCGTAAACAACCCTTTGCTTATTTCTTCTTGGATGGCTTGCAGCTGAGGATTGGTTGAATCCTGCTGCTATACTGGAGGCTTTTGAAGCAAGGGCTACTAGGATGTCTGTTACCTGTGCCAAAGACCTGAGCAAGTTTACTAATCCAGAAGAGGGTATGCTTTTGTCCCTTGATTAAGTGTTATAGCTTCTTTATAACCTTTTAAGTTCAAGAGAATCAACTGGATGTGTTATATTCCCTTTCTCTTCAGGTTTTGCGGAACTCTCACCTAATCTAGTTGAGGCAGCACTTGCACATTGCCAGTTGATTGTTGTTTCCAAGTAAGTTCTCCCCTCATCCAATTAAAAGTCAAAACTAAAACCTCGTGGGGTTTCTTTCTGGACGTCACTGCAATCTGCTGCAAAAGTTATTTCTTATTGGATGTACACTGAATGAGTCAAACCCCAACATCAACTTTATGTCAACTTCCTTGCTGTTTAAGTGAATCATCTAAAGATAATGATGCTCATTAAAAGTGAAGTTGAATGTGGAGTCAAATTTAATTGGTTAAATTTGTCTAAGAAACATTCTTCTGTTTCAGGTTTATTGAGAAATTGCAGCAAGACATAACAGGAAAGGGGGTGAAACAGATGTTGAGGAACCTATGCAACATCTATGCTTTGCATCTTCTTCACAGACATCTAGGTGATTTTGTCTCCACTGGCTGCATTACTTCCAAGCAAGCTTCACTGGCTAATGAACAGCTAAGATCTTTATATTCCCAGGTATATGCTTGCTTCAATAATTCATTATATGTCGATCTCTTTCCTAATTATAAATTATAGCTGTTATCTATATGATCATCATAATTTTTGAATTCATGCATTTTAGGTCCGGCCTAATGCAATTGCCCTTGTTGATGCATTTAACTACACTGATCACTATCTTGGCTCGGTCCTTGGACGATATGATGGAAATGTGTACCCTAAACTCTACGAGGAAGCATGGAAGGATCCTCTAAATGACTCAGTTGTGCCTGATGGCTATCATGAATACATTAGGCCAATTCTGAAACAACAGCTGCGAACCGCAAGACTCTAAAGAATAAAAGGAATGAGGTGTTGCCTCTTGAAATTCCAATGATGAAATTAAACACTATAGCTCTTTGGTTTATGCTAGAAGAGAGCAATTACCATGATTTGATACAAATGATTTATTCCCACGGAGCATTTCGTGCAAGACGTGCTGATCTCATAAGTCAGGTTAATGTGACAAAACATATACATACATATATATATATACATACATATATATATATATATATATATTGTCTTCTCATTAGTTAACCTCAACCCAATATTTATACGTATTTATATAACATTCTGTGACTTGTCAATTATTACGTAATTGAAACTATAGACAAAATTGCAAAGCAAGCCGAAGCCTACTCACAATTATTCACCACAGTTTTAACCCAGGGGATGATCATCTAGATAACAAGTAGAGCAGCCAGTATTATAATTAGTTATATCTTTCTAGAAATCAAAATAATTTTTATTTATTTATTAAGAGAGTATTTATCAGTGTTATTTGTATTCTAAATAATACTTTGAACACTTGTTGTTTTAGTAAAATATTATATTATTAAATTATTTATTATATTATAAATATTTAATATAAATAAATAACTTATTACCGCTCTCAACACCCATAATATATATATATATATATTATCAAAATTAATTATCTCATGCCAATAAAACTTAAATAATATATAAAATAATAACTAAATGCAACACAATACAATAGTAAAACTTTTCAGCATATTCTCTTATTTCCTTTTCTTCTTCGACCTTTTTTATAAAATACTTTGCCAATCAAACTCATCCACGTTAACAGTTCAATCATTATGAGACTGATTCACATATTAATCATGTTAAAAGTTATTATTTTATAACATAAACTTGCAATAATAATAATAATAATAATAATAATAATAATAATAAGTTGTTACTTACGAGTTAAAAAAAAAAAGGTCATGGATGACAAGTTGATTCGAGAGAACTTATTAAAGAAATTTTAGTGCCGACATAGTTTATTATTAAATATCTTTTGTTTTTTTTAATGTCATGGGGCGGTGTGTATGGATTACAAAAAAGAGTTTAATATTAAAAATGTTAATTTAAGAATAAGTTAAAAAATTTAACGAATTTATAGAGTAAAAATATATTATTTTAATTAAATAAGTAAATGTGTTTGTACATGAGTATTTTTGAATTGATTTAATGATTTACATCGATTTAAAAAATTATTAATTTAATTTCGAATTGATAAAATTAAATCAATAAGAATTAGTTCGATTTTTAATTTAGATTTGATCTAACTAGAAAAAATATCGAATAAATTATTTTAAATTTTTATTTAATGAATATATAATTATTTATTTAAATTTAATTAATATAAATTTTAGAAAATGATTTTTGACATCAATTTACGTACGTACATACATAAGTAGATTAATAAAATATTTAAAGGTGACTTCAGATTATAGGATGTTGAAATTCCAACAGTAGAAAATGAGTAAATACGACCACATCAAATGAGTGAATAAGTTAACACCAAAAACGAGGTAATAATATTGTCATTAAAATTAAGGACAGGTGGTGTCAACACTGAAGGGTCTATGGCATTGGCATTCATACATAACCCAAAGCCAGCTTTCGCATCGCATATTTGGAATCTATGGTATGTATAGCTTGTATTAGACTAATTTGCTTAGAATTTAGAACTAACAATTTGTTTATTTTTGGCCGACAAATGTTAAACACAACTGGCCAAGCCAAGCCAGCCCAGGCCCCATGTCCTAGAACATCAGAAATCGCTAGAAAGAAAAATATATAAAAAAGCTAAGCTATCAACATTCTCAGTTACGCATCCAATGTTTACTCTGTGCTCCATAACACAATACAATGGAGATATTATCACTGATTACTGAGAATGAAGTTCATCAGAGAGGATCTTCTTCTTCTTCTGCTTCTTTATTGTCTATTTCTGCAAATGAATCAACAAAAAAAAAGAGCTGTACAAGAATTCTAGAGGAGAAAACTGTTACAGAAAGCAAGATCAGAAAGGTTAGCGATGGAAAACATCCGACATACAGAGGAGTAAGAATGCGTCAATGGGGTAAGTGGGTATCAGAAATAAGAGAACCCAGAAAGAAATCAAGAATTTGGTTAGGTACTTTTGCTACGCCGGATATGGCTGCTCGAGCGCACGATGTTGCTGCTCTTACAATTAAAGGCCACTCTGCGTATCTCAATTTCCCTGAGCTTGCGCATGAATTTCCCCGCCCGGCCACCGCATCTCCGAAAGATATTCAAGCCGCCGCCTCCAAAGCAGCTGCCTTAAGCTTCCCGAAAAGCGAAGAACTTGAAGCTGATCAGACAGTTCCCCACTTTCCGGCTAGTACAGTGGCTTCTCATGACACTCTAGAATCGTCATGTTCGCAGTTAAATAACAACGACGACGCATTTTTTCACTTGACTGATCTCTCACTCAACGGAAGCCATCAAAGCGAAGAGTTTTGGGACTCGTTTTCATGTCAGCTGCAGCCTGTAGATGCTGAATTCTGGTATGATCAGGAGCTTTCCTTATGGAAATAATTACAAGTCACTTTAACCGTTTCTCCTTCATCAAATCTCTGTATATAAGATAGAAATCCCACAAGATTTTCATGTTTAATTATTATGTTGCTTAAATTTGTGTTGAATGCGTCTATAATGATCAGTTCGTTGAATTTTGCAGTAATTAGTATGCTAAAATTGCATCATCAGATTGTGATGATAGCATGACAACTTTCTTTTGTGGTTTATTCTGTTACTATAATATTAATATATAATAATATTCGGATTTGTATACAGATATTTAAAGTTATGTTTCATGTAAAGAAGCAATCATCTGGGTAGACCGTCCTCTATGTCTTCACCTACTCAAGCTTGGAAAAGTTACCCATCTCTAGAGAGGAGACCATGATAAAAGAAGTTGATTACATAGGGAGATAGTATATTTCATCTATCTCCAGTGACCAATCCTACTTACTATTCACAAAATTAGAAATTAGGGATTGCTAAATATCAATGTCATGGGCCACACGCTGTTGACTACTAAGAAAGGTTAAAACGTTTAAAGTCTTTAATATTGATCCAGACCAAATGAATATATTTTGTACAAACTAGAGCAAATAAGGTCTCAACTATTATTTAGTTCCAGATAACGTTTTTGCGTCTGGTTTTTCAAACCAACGGTTATCCATTGTCATCACCTTCTGTCCAAAATTGTTCAAAAATTATTGAGCCCATATAGGACAAAGCCAAGAGTTTACATCATGTATCAATATTAATAAAGTTGAAACATGTGTAAATGACTTTGCCCGACTGTGATCGCAGCATCCAATGTTCCATAATGAAACTAAGCATATCAACATTTAATTGATCGATTATGATTTTAGACAAAAGTTTGAAAACTGAGTTTACCAAATAAACAAAAGACAAGTGGCAATCGAATATATCTTTTTCTTTCTTTTGCTATTTACACGAATGGTTAATTTACTTGTATTCTTTTGATGCATACAACTATACACTCTATATATATATTCTTCATTTTGAGTAACCATATAAGCATCATTCTTTAGCCCAACAAATTGACCAGCATAAACAAAGTAAGGATTTTAAATAAAGTGAAGGGTTTGAGTCAATTCATTCTTGATTATAAGTTATGAATAAGATTTAAAGGCTTCAAACTTTTAACTATTTTCGCATTGTGTACCCTAAAATATGACCATGTTCACCCATTGGAATTTTATATGTGCCATATGTAACAAATTTATTAAAGTATATACATAGATTAAATAACATAGGTTGCATTCTTATAAATAATTGTAGCTAATTTAATTTTTATTATAATTTATCATTGACACCATTTTAGACAAAAATGAATCCTAAGTACGGTTGGTAAAAAATTTTGCAATTACGGAAACATGTAGGGCTTGAGGATCGGCATCAATTTTTATTTCATTTTGTCGAACAAGCTGGGGAATAGGACGTATCTTGTCCAATTTTAAAAAAAAAAAATTAATATTTTAATAAACTAAAAAATATATTAAAAAAATAATTAATATAAAAATATAATTTGAGCAAAAAAAAAAAAGAAAAATTTATCAATAATATCTGACTCCATATATTTTTCTTACATTAAAAAAATTATATGTAATGCTAAAGTAAAAAAAAAATTATTTAAGATTGTTGGAAAGATAAAAAAAAAATTAATTTGTATTTTATTGTGGTGAATATATAAAAATTAATTTAATATATTTTGATAAAATAAATAATTTAAACTTTAATAATATAATTTTAAATATTAAATTATTAATATAAAAGTAAAATTAATATTATAATATATACGAAAACGGAGATTTCGTCTCAAAACAATGATAGACCGAGAACCAAAATTCTCATCCTAAAACAGGAAGGAGCCGACGGCGAATTTTTTTTTTTTTCCGAAACGGACGGGAGAAAATGACAATTAATATAAACAATAGTGATAGCCAAAGATTAGTTGGAATAAAGCAGTTAATATAAAGAATAGTGATTAATTAGTAAATCAAAAAATTCAACTAATTATATGCATGAAAGTTCTAAACATCGACAATAATTTTTCATTCATAACTTTATTATATGTTTCAATATAAATTTTCTTCTATAAAGACAAAAAGGAAAAGGTAAACAATTTGTGCAATAAGAGGCTATAAAGCAGACGATAGCCCCACAACCGTAAACTTGCAAAACAAGATAAGAATATTGAATCATTTCTTACAATTACTATTAAATTAGCTCAACTTTTCTGGAATATCCAGCGTATAAAACAAACTTACTGAGCACCAACGATGGCAGCTTGAGCCTTGAGGGTTCTTTTCAAAACATAATTCCAATTTTTTAGTATTTACATACGAGTCCCCATTATCTCGAAACATCGACATTAAAAATGTGTATTATATATATATAATATTTGTAGGCTATGAGACCCACTTTGTTTTGTTAATTGGATTAAAATTGCAAGAGGGTTGTGCTATTTTAATAATAAAATTTTATGATAGTGGAATGCAAGGTGGCTTTGGTTTGTTTTTAGAAGATAGGATGCTTGATGAGGAGTTATATTGTTCATCATGTAAGACAAAAAGAATGAAAGTTTCAACAATTGGTAAGGAAGAATAGAAATGTTGGCCATTATATATCTCCAACTTGAAACTTTGGGCTTACAAATTGAAATTCTTGACATGCAAATTGAAAATTTCTCAAGTGTAAAATAGATTGAGAACAAAGAGCAATGGAGAAAAGGGATTAAGAGACAAAAAAGAAATTCATTTTCATTTACTATTTCAAGTCAATTTCTAAGTTTGTTTTACTTTATTTTATTATATACATTAAATTTTATTGTAATATATATGTATTTTTTTATTTTCATTTTGTGATAAATTATTTAATATAAGTTTTAAATGTATCTTTTTATGTAGTGTTTCTTTGTATAATATTTGTCAATTGAAAAAAAAAAGATTTTTGTATTAAATATTAAGAATGGGTTTGTTTGTTATATTAGTTTTATAATTATGAAATTCTGTAATTAGTTAGGATTGGTTTGTTACATTTGGTCAATAATGAGTCAGAGGAGAAATTCAGAAATAAATTGGACTATATTTATAATTTGCTAAGTATTTGGACCATTATGTGAATCATCAATAATTTTGAGACTATCTGATATTTATTTAGGACATTATTTGTCAAAAATAATTAAATTTGTCCATATTTATGAAAATATAAAAAATCAGAGACCCGAATGATATTATCTTCGTTTTTCCTACCATCATAATTACGTCAGTAATTTGAACAACGATGGCCAATGTTAGTAACAACTTTCCAAAGGGAAAAAAAAAAAATGAGGGTCACATCAAATTAGACCCACTTAGTCACTCTCAATGTCCTAGCATTTAGTACTAGACCAACGATGTGACAATAAATAGAACCACGTTTTGGTTATGATCAACACTTATCTAATAGGACCAACCTAACCTAAGTCTACGGAAGAGATTATTTCAGCGTGCATTCCACTTAATAAAAATAAAAAGAAAAAAAATATCGAGCGTGGTATAAGTTCGTTTGCATTGCGGTCCTAAACTTAAGGAAAATATCACACAACCTTACCATCTCATTGGCTACGCATGAATCCTCCTGAGCTAGCAGCTTGCCTTCTTTGTACATAACATTACATCATTACGTTACATACGTGGGAATATATTTCCTTCCCTCTCAAGAGATGAGAGGTCCGAACCCTACTACCAGTTGCAAGTGTGGAGATATCCAGGTTTCGGTATAGAAATCTGATTGTAAAATGCATTGCATGGCCCAGTCATGTTGCAGTGGTCCGTCAACAAAGTAAACTGGCTTAGCTTTTCTGGGCCTCAAGAACCTTCCAGGCCCATAAACGCGTCGGGGCCGAAACTTTATGTGCTGGGTTTATTAGAACTTCCTCTTGATTCGATTTGAGGATTGGAGCTCGTTGCGAGAGACGTATTATTCATCATTAAGAAAAAGAAAAAGATAATTAGTGAACAAGTCAGTATTTGGAGGGATTTTAAATGTGTAATATATTATTTTATATTTAACTTTTTAAATTATATTATATTAAAATATTTAAAATTATTGAATGTATGAGATTCATAATTCATCTCATCTTCCCATGTGAGAAAAATTATTATTAATATATTTTATTTTATTTTTATAATTAAGAGCATTAAAAATGTTAATTCACGAGACCAATTTAATATGCATAATGATATTTTAAACTAAAATTTATAGTTGTATATAATATGAGCATTAATCATCTCAAACGTCTTTAAAAAATTAAGTAAATGATAGAATTCACATAGACTATATACTCCTCTAAATAAGATAATTTTTAAAAGATACGATTCATTAATCTTCAATGACTACTTGATTAGCGTTTATCGTTAACTCTTTTTTTTATAAATTAGATAATAATATTACAATAAGCTTTTAAAGTTAGCATAAAAAATATCCTAATTTAATTTCTAAACATCTAAATTTATCAAAATAATAACAATAAAAAAAATAACACTATAATTCTACTTGAAAAATATCTCACAAAAATATACACTATTATGTATATAATTGATGTAATCATAAATTTATATTTTATATTTTATTTATTATCATTCAAAAAATTTATTTAGTAATTATCATTATTTTTTTAAAAAATTATTTATTTATTATCATTATTTAGTTATTATTTTTTAAAAAAACTTCTTTTAAAATATATTTTTTATTTACTTTTAAAGTAAAGATTTGTTTGTTTCATTATCTAAAATTTGAATGTATTTGAATATATATATTCGAATGATATATTATTTATTTATTTATAACATATGAATATATATATATTTGAAAGTAAGTAATTTGATATATGATATCCTTATAAATAATTAAGTAAGCTCTACATATTTAAATAAAAATTACAGCTATATTAAATTTATTTAGATACCTGTTAATTTAAAAAATTTAATTTAATGATTTGAATTATCTTCTCATTTAGTTTTAATTTTATTTTGATATAATTATTTAATTTTTAATATTATTAAAGATAAATACTTTTAAAATATTTAAATAATCAAGAGACTTTGGACGGAAAGACAAACCAAGTAAACTATCCTTTTAAAACATTGTGAGCCATCGATTGATTTCACTAAACGAACACAGCAGTAACTAAGGCAATCCCTTGATGGACTCATTTTTTGTGTTCTTTCAAACGTGGCAAGATCTAGGCCCTACATCTCTCGACAAATTCAGATTATTCCCGCGCTCGATAATCAAACCGTTTCCTTCATTCCCTGCCGTGATCAACCGGAACATTTAAATTTAAGCGTGGGCCCCACCGCCTATCACCATCATCTCATAAGAGCTCGAACTTGCAGCCACGTGCCCCTTCTTCCCCACCATTAAGTCGCGCCACATTTGCTCCCCTCCTCGCGTTTAAACCTCATTTAGTTCTCTCTTCTGCATCAAAACCCTAAGCAGCAGTAGCTCCCACCGTTCAAGTTATGATCCCTCACTCCTACACCGTCGATTCCCTCTCTCAATCACAAGAGCTCGCCTCCAAGATTATATCATCATCCACTCCGCAGCAAATCCTCTCCGCCTGTGCCTCCATCGAAACCTTCCTGCATTCGCACTCATCGGATCAGTCCCGCCACTTCTTTTCCGTCACCTTCCCTACTCTCATTCTCAAGCTCTTCGGATTCACTAACGATTCCTTCTCCTCCCCGCCTTCTCAATGTTCCAGCTGGATCAACGTCGTTTCCTCATCCAATGATCCGGATTTGGCCTCTAGGGTTTTTCACCTCCTGTCTCCAGGCGGCATCATTTTTAACTCTATTTTCGCCGTTGACCGTAAATCTTTTGTCAAATTCGTCTTCCCAATTGAACGATTACCGGAATGGGCCCGGTTTATACTCTCGAAAGACGCGAAAATTCTCTCAAATTTGTGCCCGCTTTTTAAAGGTAAAATGAAAGTAGATTCAATCAAAAGTACAGGTTCATTGTACCATATTCAGTTAAATGTTTTCGACTATTACATGTTTTGGTTCTCATATTACCCAATATGTAGCGCAAATAACGACAACAGTGTCGGTAATCTTTTAACTAAGAGGGCCAAAAGGGAGAAATTCACGTTTGAAAATTGGACGTACTCGATTCCAGGTTTTTCAAGCAATGTTAAGCGCGGAACAGAGCCGAAAATTGAGTGTAATCTTTACTTACGGCTATTGTATGCATACTTGCGTGAATTTGTGCCTATAAATGATATAAATGTGCACCAACAACCATATCGTAGCTCGCTTCTAAATTACTCGAGTGGTCATGATGGTTCAATTATGTTGCGTGCGGAGTTATTGGTTGATGCATTTATGAACTATTGGCTTATTGATAATGATTTTTCGCCATTGAGTGTTAATGTGTGCAAATGGTTTGGTGTGCCACATCGGTTGTTTTCCCTTTCGAGGGAGATTCCTCCTACAAGTGGGTTAGGAGAGCTAGTTAAGTTATTTGTTAAGTATTTGAATTTGAGTTCAGTAGTGGTTACAAACCAGTGTAAGGGTAATGCTGACTATAGTGGGAGCCCAAAATGGATGGTTTCAGATTCATCTTCAGTTTTGTTTGATAGCGGTGTGAAGAGTAGGGATTTGGCATCAGTGGTGCCTAGTGTGTCTGCTGTTGGGTCATGGAACGCATGGATACAAAGGCCATTGTATCGGTTCATATTGAGGACGTTCTTGTTTTGTCCGGTGGGGACTTCACTCAAGAATGCATCTGAGGTGTTTTCGGTTTGGGTTTGTTATATGGAGCCGTGGATGATTACCATGGATGATTTTGCAATGTTTGATGCTGTTGTAAATGGGTCTACTAAGAATGCGAGGATGGAGAATTCTCAATCTCAAGATTGTGGTTATTCATCTCTGTGGCAAGGTTACTTGTTGTCGAACTATCTATACTACAGTTCCTTGGTTATGCATTTTATCGGGTTTGCACATAAGTTTCTTCACATCGATCCTGAATTAATTGTCCAGATGGTATTGAAGGTTTGTTTCCAACCAAAACTTAATTTTCTGTGACTTTATGGGCTTATCAAAACTATAATTTTTGCATGCATCATAATTTAATGTTTTTGTGTTCTGTTGTAGACTCTTGAGAACTATTTTAGTCATTGATTTTTGGACATTAAATCTTCAATTTTCATCTAGCTATGTGATGAATGCAAGTTTGCCCAACACTGTGGCATTTGGTTTAGTTATTATTAATTTCTCAGTGCCTCTTCTATTGAAAAAATCTTGATAGTACCCAGCTACTTGGACAGTATTTCTTTGCTATCTGGTTATAACTTAATTTGTTTGGTATTTTGTGTGTGCTTCCGTTATTATTTGTGTAATGAAGATGTATTGATGACAAGAATGCTTACTAAATTTAAGCCCCGTTGATACATAACGACTTTTTAGTAAGTCACAAATAGATAACAACTTATTTTATAGGTCACAAATTTTACTACCAATGTTAGCACAATTTCTCTGCGTTACTAACTGATCATTTGTGTGTTCGGTGATAGGGAAGTCAAGATAATCTGTGTTGCTATAATCTCACTGGTATTAAAACGTTGCAAATAAGATATAAAGACAACTTAGGAATTGGATTGTGCATTGAGACTTGATAGATATGTATTAGCAATCATATGCAATGTAATTATTTAACCATGTTAATGCTCGGCTGTCTTTGTTCCAAATAATTTGTATGTTTCATTGTCTCTTATACAATTTTGTTCATTTGTTAATTTAACTTTACAGGTTATGAATATATTGACGTCATCGAAAGAGCTTATTGGCCTTATAAAGAATGTAAATACTGTTTTCCATTCCAAACAAGTTGGATCTAGCAAATCAAGGCTTATTAGTTTATATAGATTTGTTCCTTGTATCCGTGAGCAGTTGCAGGTATTTTCATCTGGCCATCCTTTTATTTTCCAGTTTACTTAATAAGGAACCAAATAATGTATGTGCACTTTTCTTCTATTAAGCATCAGATATCGCTTATTCTTATGGGACAAGGCCATTATGTAACTCACTTGTATCAATCAGCACAAGTGTCTGATTGTTTAAGAATCAAATATCAATTTATTGATTCATTCCGAATTTTTTATTGGTAACTCAAGGACTGGGAGGATGGTTTATGTGAGAGTGATGCTGATGGATCTTTCTTGCATGAAAACTGGAACAAAGATTTAAAACTCTTTGATGACAGTGAAGATGGTGGACAACAGCTGCTTCAGGTGTTTTATAGTTCCTTATTGCTGTCATCAATTTACGTATATGTTTGCTATCTTCTTTTCTACATTGATGTACAGTATAGGATCTCATCCAGTGATCACAATTTTGTGATTACAGTTGTTCATATTGCGTGCAGAAGCTGAGTTGCAGGCCATTTCGGGTGATAATCTTGCACACCACCTTCAGTGTATAGATTCACTGAAAGCCCAAGTGAGTTGCTTTTTTGGTGGGCATGCAATAAAGCCGATTGCTTTTTCACTAGAACCAGAACAGCAACAGCAATCCCGTGACGAAATGTTCAAGCCCAAAAAAGTTGGACACCATGCATTGGCTAATATCAAATACAAGGGTGACTGGATGAAGCGCCCCATCTCTGATGATGAAGTTGCTTGGCTTGCAAAACTGCTCATTTGGTTGTCGGACTGGCTGAATGAGTCTTGGTCTAAATCAGCCGAAAGAGAGTAATGTTGTGGGCCCAAAATGGTCCTATGTGGAGGTCTCCGGTGACATTGTAGGAAATATATATAGACCGATTGAGACCATGAAGGCAGTGTTGTATGCAATTGGTACATGGTTTTGCATGTTGGCTGCAGCATTGGTGAATTTGATGAAGAAACATGGAGTGCGGCTGAATCTCAGACTGTTTGCTTCCAAGAAGATTATTATGGTTTTGCTTCTGTTAACCACATTTTCTGTACTGAAAAAAGCATTCGGACGGTTTGAAAGAGCATAGATAAGAGCACAAGAACAAGAACGTAGCCAAGGGAAAGAAGAGAGATTTCTTTAATCTTCAATTCGATGTCAACAGTAAATGAGTTTTGTAGTGGCCTTGCCTTGTAAGTAAGCCTTGTATGTGCAGCATGAAAAAGTTTTTATGCAGTCAATTTCACATTTTCATCGATGCTTTGTTTTAAATTGTAAATGATATACGCGTAAACGTAAACCATTTATGTGACAACATTTATCTCACTTAACGATGTTGGCAAGTTATAGATGACGGGCCAAGCTCGGTATGTTGGTGAATCCTTTGGAATTTAACGCCATGTTAACGAAAAGGAAGAAAAGAAAGAGTTCTTTTCATTTGGTTGCACCTTAAAATTAATAATAATAAAAATTATAATTTTTTATTTAGACAAATTTTTTTAATTTATTAATATTTATTAATAAATTAAATTTTTAGTTATTTCTTATTTTCATTTTATTTTATTCAACATAATTATTATAATAAATATTATTGTTAATATTCTTAAATACAAATACAAGTTATATTAATTAATTATATTTTGTTTGGACAAAAATATTTATTTTTATTGAAATAATTTATGCATTTCATAAATAAAAATAAATGAATTAACTTCAAAATTTATTTTTAAATATAAAATAATCGAATCCTATAAATTGAATAGGTAATTTAGTAATAATATTTAAACTTATACTATGTGAATATATATTTTTAATTATTTTTTATAAATATTAAAAAATTATATATTTTGAATGCATATTTTATTTTTATTTAAAATTCATAAGTAAATTAATTTTGAGTACAATATAAACTTGATATTCGTATATTATATTTAAGTGTCTTTAATTAATTTAGAAAAAGTGTATTTAATTTTTAATAATATTTATAAAATTCTATTATAACTACTAATAATATTAAGTTTTTTTTTCAATCTTATTTTATTTGTTTGTCAATTTGTCTTTAAAAGAATTGAAATATATATATATATATATAATTACATCAATAATTATTTCTTATATAATAAAAATTAAAATCATTAAATAAATGTGATTAGTTGTATGAATTTCGATAAGTATAAGGTTATAAAATAAAATTATAAATTAATATATATATATATATATATGAAACATATAAAAAAATATATAATTAAAATGATGACAAAAATAATAATTATTATAGTATCTTGAATTTTTATAACAAAAATAAAAATTAATTATTATAAATTAATTTGTAAATAAAATAAATTAAAATAATATTATGTTAATAATTATAAATTATTTTTTAAATTTTACATTACAATTTTTAAATAATACTATAAAAATTATTGTTATATATAATTAAAATAATTAATTAATTAAACAATAATTATACTAAATTAATTAAAATTATGATAAAATACATAAATAAGTTGTAAAATTAAAACCTTAATCATTTGGAGGGTGAAATTGTAATTTCTCATCATTGGAAAAATAAAAATTCCTCTTTCCACTCCATTTTTCCAATCAAAACACAATTTTTTTTTTCATTTCGTCCCTCCATTGTTTCAACCAAATATATTTTAGGTCCCAGTATTCAGCCTATTATAAAAAATATAATAGTTTAAATATTTATTAAATACATTTTATATTTTCAAGCTCCTATCCGCTTATATATATATATATATATATAATTCATCAAGACATTTAATGATACTTTCAAATTGTTTATCATATTTATATTGTTATTTTATTATAATACAAAGAAAATTGTATTCATATACTTAAAAATTCTACTTCTTGTACTATTTTTAAAATTAAAATCTTTTCCATTAATCATATGTATCTCAGGGGCGAGGCGCGTGTGCTTGCGCTGGGAATGGTTTCCGGGCTCGCGACATTCAAGGAAACACGGCTATTATATGATAAATAAGTATATATGCATATTTTAAAATTTAAATAATTTTAAATTTAATATTAATATAAATAAAATATACATATTTTAACATTGATATTAAGAACAAGTCACTCCATTTTGGGTCGACTTCAAGGCATGTTTACACATGTAGTAATTACGACAAGTTTTGATTATTCAACTTTAAATAATATATTAATTTTATTAAGTTAATACAAAATTTTCCATCCTATAAAATTTATACTTGCTCGTATAAAAGAAAAAAAATCTATAAAATTATTTTATCCATTTCCTCTTTTTTCTTTTTCTCTTTTTATTTTCTTCCTTGTAGATTTTGATCAAAACAAAAACCTATTCATCATTCAAAAATAGCGTCCAAGCTCAAGGAAAAAGAAGACTATTGTATTCTCAATTCTCAATTGAAATCCCAAAATTGTGAAAACAAATCTCACATACCCTTTTTTTTTATTAATTTATTTTATTTAAAACAATAAAATAGTTACAAGTATCATACTCTCGCCTATGCATTTCAAAATTTATTTCAATTCTACTAATTCATTTAATAATTAGAAAATATCTTAATATATATTTATATTAATCACATAAATATATATATATATATATATATTTATGCTAAATATAAGAGAGTGAAAGAGAAAGATTTTTAATATTATACAATATAATATAAAATAAAATTATTATAATTTAATATTAAAGTACAATCATTACTCTTACAATGTTCGACTTTCAAACATTAATTGTAAAATTTAATTTTCTTTTTTTTTTCTTTAATCATAATTAAATAATTAATCTTAATCATTGATTCAAAATGAATAGACAAGATCTAATCAAAAATTTGACACTTAATAACATCATTTGGTGCTATTTATTAACTAAGAATCTATTTGATCAAATAATAATTATTTAATTATTAATAAATAAACTATTTATTTATTAATATCCTTATAACAAAATATATTTTACAAGTTTTCATATATTCGTAAATGATATCTGAATTATTATCAAAATATTTCCCACGTATACGTATGCTAGAGCGTCTTAATCGAGAAATTAATTTTTTACAATAAAGAATTAAATTGTCATCTGATTAAAAGTATCTAAACAATATCATTAACTAACTTAATAAATATTGTATAATGGCAAAAAACATCATCATCATCAAGTAATCGGTTAATATGTGTGACTGTCTGAGTTTACCGTGAGCTGAACATGAGCAAATACGAACTCTTTCGCATCATTTTGGTAGAACTCCTTATAATCAAAGTTCTCAATGAATATAAGAAACCTCTAATAAGATGTCATGACCCCTAAACATAAATGAATGAATGAATATTCAAAATAAACTCATATAATCGTACGTGCATATAGTGAAGTTTCTTTATTGTCGACTCCCGATCAAGTGCGGGTCATAGAATCGTTAAACCCTTAACTCAATCATAAAAATAGGAATTCAGATCATATACAAGATTTGTGTATTCGAAAATACATTTTTCAAAACACATACTCTGACCAGAGATTTATTTCTTATGTATGACATCTCTGTCTAGTATCTCAAACTCCAATATATAAGCTAGTAGATTCCATCTTAGTTATTTTTTGTCCTCATAAACTAAAAACACATTATCATTTCACTAGGCATGGCTAACCTAGTGCAATAAATACAAGTGAACGATGTGCCTTAGTGCAGATGACATGACACCTCAAGTTAAATGACTAGTGGTACACTAGTATGCTTGTGTGACGTATCATTGACTGTGGATAATCATCCATATGACTCGTCACGTTTAGTCATGTTCAGTAACACGTTCTCCAATATATCATCTATATTTATACTTTTGTGACATAAAGACTCATCATCCAACTATTAGTATCCAATATTAATCTTTAGTAGCATCAAACATATCAGTCATGTAATATCATACTCTCATATGACCTTATTTCAATCGGGAACTGATTCGAATATATTTAAATTAAAGACTCTGTACTAGTATCTACAACTCTTTGCAGATAGAGTCTTAATATCATAATAAATCACGGTATCTCATTCTGCATTATTTATATAATTAGCAACTGTTTATGTAAAATAATATAAAAGTCATTTAATTAATTGTAAACAAATTTATAATTAACTATAAAAATATTTATATACATAAAATGATATCTTTGAACTATATGATATCGATTGGTTCTATAACATATCTCTAACAATGTATACTAACATTAAAGTCATTCCTCACGAAAATACATGTTTTGGTATTTATTTTGTATCTTTATTATTATTTTTTTAAAAAATAAGGAAACTTGGTAATATTAGTAGGTTTTTATAAATATTTTATTGCTATCTTAATTTTTTAATATTTATTTATTTTACTTAAAACATATGAAAAAATTGTATGAAAAAATCGAATTGATCTAATTATTTTAAAATTTATATTTTATTATTTTAATAAATAAATAATAATTTATTTAAATTAAATTAATATAATTTTTTAAAAATAATTTTTATTTTTAATTTAGTTCAAACTAAATCGAACTACTGTTTTATTTAATATAATTTGATTCACCCTTTATTATTGGTTTGAATCAATTTAATCTAAATAAAAAATGACAATTTTTAACCAATTTAAAATTTGGCCTAAACCGATGTCTAATCTTAGTTGAAACTGGAAACATTTATACCAACACCAATGAAATCCTCATCTCATCTAATCTCATCTCATCTCAGCTCATCCACACAACTCCTTATTATAATCTCTTGTCAATGTCACCTCTATTTTTCTTCTTTTAATTTTATATTCATTTTAATCAATGTTGCAATTGTTTATATATACCAGCACAAAAATATAAAATAACACTAACAATAACAAGTTGGAGGAGGGATGGGAGGAGAGGGGATGAAAGAGACTAGACAAGTTTGTATTTATCTAGCTGTTGTTCATCGCATGAATCATTAAGATTCTTCAACGTACCACTACCTTTCAAATGACAAATGGGTGTTATCATTATTTCTTTCACTTACCCTTTACTTTACATTCTTCTCACAGCTATTGTTTTCAAATGGGTGACTTTGCGTATAACTGGTAGTTGGAGAGCTTCTTATTTTCTTAAGGGTTCTCCGAAGAATGGTAGATAAGAATATCGTTCGATCCTTCTCTGAGTTACGCTTCAATTCCCAAAGCCACATACGCCTTACCTTTCCTTCCTTCCTGTTATAAATTAAATTAACCCTCAATTATTTTTAGCTGTGTAACTTAAATTTTGCTAGCTTTCTCTGTCTGTCTGTCTGTTTGACTACCCCCACGATCTGGGAATGGCACCCAAGAATAATAATGACTCGTCTTCCAATAAAGGAATGAACAGAGGAGCTTGGACAACTGAAGAAGATAGAAGATTGGCTCAGTATATTGAAATTCATGGTGCTAAGAGATGGAAAACTGTTGCTAACAAATCAGGTTCATTAATTACATGCATTTCCAGTATTGCTTGGAGCTTGGAAAACTGTTGCTAACACCTGCGTTTTCATTGTTTCTTCAGGTCTGAATCGATGTGGGAAGAGCTGCAGATTGAGATGGTTGAATTATTTGAGACCTAACATCAAGAGAGGAAACATTTCTGATGAAGAAGAAGACTTGATTCTTAGGCTTCATAAATTGCTGGGCAACAGGTTTTGTTACTTGATTAAGAAATTAAACTCACTCATTTCTTTGCATTGATACTTACCATACATTGTTTTGCAATGCAGGTGGTCTTTGATTGCTGGGAGACTTCCAGGAAGAACAGACAATGAAATAAAGAACTACTGGAATTCTCGTTTGAGCAAGAAAATAAACCAAAAGGAGAAACTACAACAACCTGTAACTACTAGGCAGGAAAGTATTCCTCAAAAAAGCTCAGACATTACTCAGGCCAACGAAGAGGGTGTTATAGATATTGAAAACTTGAAAGTCAACTTCGATGTGGACGAGTTCTTCGACTTCTCAACTGAAGGGTTCCATTGTTTGGACTGGGTAAATAAATTTCTTGGTTCAGTGAATTAAAGAGCTGAGCATTGTGTAAAACAATATTAACAAGTGTTGTATGTAGAATTCTCCTTCAAATAATAATAAAGACTTTAGTTGTATGTACAATTTGCACAATTTGCTCTGTTAATTCCACAGCTTGCTTGTCGATTGAACTTTAAAAATCAGCAATTGTGCCATTGATTAGTACGAGTAGTCAGTCCAAAGAGAAGCAGCATTTCCAAGATTCGGATTCTTGTTGGGGATCTTGGGCCTGCACAATTTTATAAAAACAAATAATCTTTATTGGATGTACGATGGAGTTTGTTTGGAAAATGGACCAACAGCGGCTAAATAATTTTGGAATTTTTGACCAAGATCACGGTGTTATCTATTTTAATTTTAGTAGAGATTGACTATTTAAATTATATTTTAATATAAAATATAAAATTAATTTATAAATTTTATAAAAATATAATTTAGATCGTTAATTATTAATTATATTATTTATTAATATTTATTTTAAAATTATAAATTAAAAAATTAAAAGAAAATTCTAATACAATAATTTTATTAAGAAAAAGGTATAAAAATGATTAAAAAGGAGGAAGGTGGGGATGCGGTCCGGTCGTGTTTCGTACTATGACTGAAAAGGAACTTCGTTCTGAACGACGAAGTCAAAAAGTAGATATAAAAATAAATAAACAAACGCTACATGTGATGCTTGTCTCTGGCATTTGTTCTTTCATTTCATCCCGTGACAAGAGGACACTTAACTAATGCCTCAAAATAATCATATTTTTAAGGTCATTTAACTAAATAATCCATTTTACTTTTTTTATTATTAATAATTTTGTCAATTTTATAATTTTTGTATAAAATTACACTGTATTGCACTCATTTTGTTATTATTATTTTATTTTTCTCCATTTACAATCCCATTGTCCCAAAAATCTAGTATCAATATTCAAACATTTGTTCAAATTTATTAGTACAAATTGATCGTAAAAATTTGTAGGGGTGTTCATAGGTTTTTGAGTTTACTCGAAACCTTGTGGAACCGAACCAATTGGTTTGATTCTTGAACTGAAATTAATTTATTTCGGTTTAGTTCTGGCATTATAAATAGAAAACTAATTTATTTTGGTTCAGTTCCAATTCTCTATCTTATAGAATTGAATCGAACCGATGAACCAAACCCGACCTGCTGACCCATATTCGACCCGATCCGATCCATAAAATTAAAATAACAAAAAGTAAAAATCTGCTCTTTTCTCTTCGTAAATCACACTTCATTTTCGAGTTTCCTCTTTAGTCTCCTCCAATCCTCCAAATCCAGCGAGATTTCGTGGTGATAGTCTGCCAGTAGCAAAGAAATTCAAGTGGCTCATCGAAAATTAGCTCGTCAAGTGAGTAATTAAATTGGGTTGTTGTTCTTTTTTCTTTTTGTATTGGTTGATTTCAATCCGTAATTAGTATCATATGCTTGCTGGCTGCTTCTTCTTCTTCTCCCTCATGAACCAATTTCAATTTAAGCACAAAGCCCTATTTCATTCTACAATTAATTAAAAATTATTTTGGGTGAAAGTTTCTCTCTTTGATTTCTAGATATTCGTTTTATGTTATGTATTTGAATTTGATCGTTTTTGGTAATTTTGTTTGTGGGTTAGGGTTTACTTTTTGAACATTATCCATCTTATGTATTTGTAAAAACTATTAAGTGATGGTGTCGATTGTTGCAAGGGATGTTATTGATTTATTTATGTTGTTATTAGTGGCACTGGCGATGAATTTGGTCTTACAATAGCATAAAGTTCTGGTATGAGATGTTGCTGAGTGTTGTTAGTGCTTTAGCTGAATAGTTGATGAGAAGACAACATAATTTTTATAGACGCCCATTTTATTTAAATCTTCGAAAACCTCACATATATTACTTTTTCTTGGAGTGTATTGTTCTGTTCATGAACTGTTGGAGTTTGTCTATATTCTGTTTTCATATTGTAAGCTTTGCTTAAATTTTTGAATTTAGTTGATGGTATTATTGCTTAAATACATATAGGCAGTTGTATTCAGTTTAGGCCTGTAGCTTCTATTCAAAATATATAAATTATATACTATTAGTTTAGTGACTATATATAGATCCCGTGGCTAGTTTTAAACTAATATATAATAACATTATTGTTGGAATATTCAAGGGTTACTTATATCTGTCCTCAGTCTTTGATCAACAACTTCTATTACTTATTTTTGGCAATGGTATCAAAATGTATTTACACTTGAGCTACGCTTTAGGTGGTTCAATCATTCAAATTAGGTATGAGATGATCTTTAATATTTTTCTATGTTTCTTTTTATCACATTGAATATAATTTTCATGTTGTGATTTATTTTTTTTCTTCTTTCCTCTCCTATATATCTTTGATTTTTTTTCATAATTATAGTTTTATTTTGTCTTAAGTTTGTTTTTCTTTTCTGAAAAGATCTTTTGGATGCTTAAATTAGTTGAGCCAACAATCAATCTTTTAGGGGTTGTTGACGGGACAGCTCAAATATTTGTCTTTTTAAATATTAAAATCCTTTGTACTATCCTCCTTAAAAGTGGTTCTAACTAGCATTTGTACCTCATTTCTCTTGAAACTTTCTCCAAAGTTTGGGTGCTATATTACAAGCTACTAAATTTATTAAGTTTGGTGCAGACCAAGTTGTTAAACAATCTTACACAAGCATTGGAGAGTATTGGCATAGATTTGTCACAGGCCAACATCTCAATGTAGATTGATCTAGGTAAGAGAGCAAACAGAGGGCTAATGTCTGAAGCATCCATTGTAAAGGTATTGATGGGGAAACTTTGATTTAATTGATATTGATCTGGGGGTGTGTGGGTTGGTTAGAGTAGGGAAACTTGATAAATAATTTCTTTGTTGCGAATAGGTGAGGACTTTAGTTTTAACTTGTGTAATTCATCATATCTAAAGTTGCCATTTAGCTTATATATCAATTATGTACTTGAAAGTCAGTCATTTGGCTATTTCTGCAATTTAGTCATTTTTGTTTATTTGATTGTTTTACTTTGAATAGCTTGCTTCATCTTCTGCCATTGATTTTTAATTAGCACTAAATGTACCATATGCAAAGACATCCCTCTACATCATTACTTTGGCTACTATATGTTTGGTTCCCAAGAATAAAAAATGTGATATATACTGAATTTCTTGTCTTTTGACTTCATGAAAAACTTCAGATTTTGTATGTTTTATTTTATATCATTAATGTAGAATTAAAATTCAGTTTTTGTATGCTTTATTTTATATTGTTTATGAATTATTAAAATGCATGGAATAGGTGGTTCAATAGCAATAAGCTTGCTTGTTTTTTGAGAAGAGAGATTGATTGGTTTGATTTTGAGTGCAATAACAGGGTATCCTGTTTTTGGACCGGAATCGAAAAACAGGGTACCCTGTTAAATAAAGTAGGTTTTGATTTTAAAATTTGGGAACCGAATTTATTTAAGGTAGGTTCCAGTTTTGAATAGAACCTGAACTGAAACCAATTTTGAATACCCTTAAAAATTTGAGCATATTCTAACGAATTGAAAAAATTTATAAAAATAAACAAGTAAGTTGTTGTGTATATTTTAAATATTCTTCATTTTTGTTTAATTTTATGAATTAAAACCAGTACATTGTGCATATTTTTCCTTATTTTTATTTAATTTCATGGATCAATAATTGTATATTGATATTAAAATTTTTCTACTTACATGCTAAATTAATTTGTTAAAATTTGACTATGAAAAATATCAAAAAGTAAACCCCAGTCTGCAAGTCGATTTTGATCCCAGCTGCAGTCTCAATTTCGAGCCCTTTATTGGTCTCGATTTCGAGCCCTTAGTTGGGCTCAATTTTAAGCCTTTTGTTTTTTAATTTTTAAGTTTTTTATTGAAATAAAATTTATTTCAAATTTTAAAATTTTAATTTTTTAATCCCTTCACATTTGCATTTTATTAATTTTATTTATTAAACTAAAATTATTAATTGTTAATTTCAAATTTTTGAGATTTTTCTTAACTAATTTTTATCTTTTTTTTTGCTTACAATTCTATATTTATTAATATGCAAATAAAATAAATTTTGTAAATTTAATTTCAATAATTATATAACTTTATATGCATTTTGTTTCTTTTACATGTATGACTGATGAATTTTTTATAGTAACTATTGAATATGAAGGATCATGGCGGACATCCTCGAACGGTGTCAATGAATACATTGGTGGGAGTGTACAACTTTTAGCTATACTAAGAAGTATCAACTATCAACAATTATTACGTCTAATATAAAAGCGTTTCGATATAAATCCGACAGAATTTAGTATTGACATCAAAATGGGTTACAAATACACCCTTAAATGGTCTATTGTACATGTGGTTATAGAAGATGACTCTGATGTATTTGCTTTTGTCAACAACATGACGATTGCACAATCTCAAATATTCAGTCCGTTGTATATCACCACGGAGTGCATAGTTATTGCAGACTATAGAGTTGCCTATATTCCTCATTTGCAGCCTAAAATTCCAGTGGTTCCTATGCAACCATTTGTTTTTTCTTGAAGGAACAATAAATTAAGTTATGCTCAACATTATCCTCCTACAGAGCATATCACTCCATATCCTGTAAGTCATGGAGAATACACCCCATATTGATACAATGAAGACCCCACAAATGATTATTTTGATAGTCAACCTTGTATGTAAGGCACCAACATAGATGACATTCCTGATGATACAATGAGTAACCCTGATAGAAACTATTGTGATGATGATACCGATGCTATGACTTTCGTGAGTGTCTGATCAAGGAAAATAAATAGTTCGATGAGATGTCAAAATGACATACTGAAGCCATCAAATTATCTTTACTGTTTGTTGCCAATGCAACCAAGATTTCCAGGTCGTAGGATGAATTCTCTATTTCTGATTTCAATGGCATTTGTTTGGTCAAAATTTTAATTCCAAAAAATATTTAACAGATACATTAGGTGTAGTGGCATTGAAGAAGCATATTCAGTTCAAGGTTGTCAAGTTCACAACGGATCGTTTCTAGGCAAAGTGTGCAATTGGTTTATGTAAATGGCGAATTCTAGTAACTAACATAGATGAAAATATGAATATTGGTGTGTTAAATGAATTGACACAATTCATAGATATGAGTGACCAGCTATAACAGGGGCATCATCAATAAGTAGTCGATTTATTGGTGGACATGTGATAGAAAAGTTCCAAGACCCTAGCAGAATTTACACCTGATATACATTCAAAATGACATACACTAAGAGTTTAAAGTGTTTGTATCCTATCGTAAGCTTGGCGTGCAGTGATCAAGCCTAGTCTTTTTAATTACTGCCATAGTTTTGTCATGTTTTAGAAGATAAAAACATTAGCACAATAGCACATATAGAAATAGATGAGGATGATAATTTTTTATACTTTTTCATGGCATTTGGGCCATGTATCCATGATTTTTGTTCCTTGATTCGGTCTATGATTGTCATTGACGGCACCTTTTTGAAAGGAATATACCGGGGTACACTATTTGTGGCGGCCACTTTTGATAGAAATGACTAAATTTATCCCATGATATTCAGAGTTAGTGACTTTAAAAACGATGCATCATGGGAGTGATTCTTGATCATGCTACAGGATGCACTTAGCTTAGTTGAGGATTTCTCAATTCATACCACGATTTTTGTTTTTATCATATTGAAGGCAACTTGAAGGTGAGATTCAAACTAAAAATTCGAAAGAAATATATTTTTCTTATGGGGTTTTATATTGCTGCGAAGACATATGTGCAGAGCGAGTTTGAAACACAAATGGATAAATTCAGATCAATACATCTAGATGCTGTAAGCTATTTGCAAAATGAAGTGGGATTTCATAGGTGAAACATGTCATTTTTCAATAAGACACTATGATATAATAGCCACTAAAATCGCAAAAAGTATTAACGCATTGCTAAAGGATACATGTAATCTCCCAATTCTGGCATTGGCGGATTGAATAAGAGCAATGTTACAACATCGATTTTTCAACAGAATAGAGAAAGTAACAAAACATAAAGCAAACTCCTTAGTTGAAGCTGCACATGTTAAAGTTAGAGTGCATGATTCATCATCACTGACCTTGTCAATATATCCAGTATCACATTTTGAGTTTAAAGTTAAAGGTAGGGGCAATATTGTTGTGGTAAATCTAAGCATAAAGTCGTGCCAACATAGGCAGTTTTAGCTGCAACAACTACCATGTTCACATGTCATCGCAGCAATTAGATATGTTTGAAATCGCTATGAAGATTTTTGTTCAAGTTATTATAAGAATGAATCAGTCCTAATAGCATATGCAGAAAAGATTCATCTGATTAGAGATCTAAGATTTTGGATTGTTTTTAAAGAGGTGTGATCCATCACAATGAAGCCACCAATTGGCCACGTTTCAACTGATCTACCAAGAAATCAATGCATCCCATCTATAGGTGAGGAGGTGGTTGTTCAAAGATGTTCTCGATGTCGGCAACATGAATTCAATAATGCATCATAATATAATCCGATATATCATGACTAGATTATGTATTTATGTTGAAGATGTAACTATGTTATTACTGTTGTAGTTGTGTGTAACTAATTTATTAATTGGTTATCTTGAACTTGTAACTATGTTATTGTTGTTTAAATTATGTATAAACAATTTATTAGTTGGTTATCTTGAACTTTTAAGTATGTTATTATCATTTTTAATATAATCATGTGTGATTAAACCTTATTTATATTGTATGTGAAATGTAGTTGTTTGGAAATATAAGATATTTGAAGAGTTACAAGTACTTTGTTGTGTAGAGGAGTCCAATTTATAAGGGAAAACTATGTCAAAATTTGCAAAAATTAATGTATGTTTGTATTTTAATGTTTCCATATTTAAACTTGTTTGAAACATAATTTATGACTTCGTTTGAGACTTTAAATCAAAAAGAGTTTAAACCTCCACTTATGTCAACATTGTTTCTATAAAAATAAATAATAATTAATCATAAATTTGTCGAATTTGAATTAATTTCGAGTTGAGAATTGGTGTGATTTCGAGTGAGTGTGTAAATTTTGAATCACAAAACCTTAAATATGTACAAGACATGGTTATACGTGGGCAATTTTGTTCGAAAGTTTTGAAATTGGCTAAGTTAGTAAAAAAAAAGTTAGTTATTTACGTAAGTGGCCATAAAAATATGGCTATATATATATATATATATCTTATGTCATTTAACAAAATTTTGAAATAATTAACTTAACATAGTCAACATAAATAATTGAAATATAAAATATAAAAATTGAAACGATTAACGTAAAATTTGAAATACGAACGAAAAAATTTGAAACTATTGATATAAGAGGTTACTTTATGTTTACTTTAAATTTTTTAAAAAATAATAAATTAAGCAAAAATATTTTCACACTAAAATATAAATAACGTTGCATATATAAAATTTAAGATTACATTTAAGATCACAAGTGAAATTTAGTCTCGTTCATTAATAGGTATTATATATATTATTATGTTAGTGATGATATAAAAATTAATAATTATGAATTAGATATTATGTAACAATTATTGAATGATGACGCATAACTTTATAAGTATAATATTATTTTTAAAATATATGTGAGTATTAATTGATTTAATTGGTAATAAGCTTGTTAAGATAATAAAAATATTTAAAATTCAAATCTCACTCGTATTAAGGAAAAAAAATATTTTTATTATTTATTTAAAATTTAAAAAATTAATATCTTTATCGAGATCTTTTTATTTTCAAAAGGTACTTTTGAGATTGGATTGTTTTACATTTTAATCTATTATTGGTGTAAAATAAATTACCAATTATAAGTGCCAAAGATTAATAAAAAATAAAATTAAGTAAAACAATAAGAAACTCATCATGTCTTACAGTTTCCCAGTCAGAATTCCTTTTAAGTTTCCCTTACCTCTTTGTTGGGATATTTCACTGGAATTTATAATACAAGTCAACAGAGACTGTATTTAGGATACCAAAAAAGGGTGCTTGTAACAGCACATCCGATCATTTCTGATACTCCGGTTTACTATCATGTCATATAAACTGAGCAATTAGAAAAGCAGCAAACTAAGACAATATGGTAAACTTACAATCACTCTAATTAATATACAATTTCCTGATACTCTCTGGTTTGCTATCTGACGACGAAGTTCCGGTCAGGAGCGCGCAGTGAACAAACAATACAACAATGATAAAATCCAAGCTATGCTTTTTTGATATTGTACAGAGGTATTCTTCAGGTCCTCACACATAAATCTGTAAAAATAAGCATGAAAACTGATAAATGAATCACCTGCCTATCTCCGTATTAACTACAAATACAGCTCTGACGTCTCAGTGTACTGAAAAAAGAAACACCAGCATTGATATGTATTAGAAATAACTATTAGTCCTTGCATGATTTCACATTCAAGTCATAAGGCCATTCATTTATCACCTTGGTCGTGAATGCATATTCTGGTATTGCAGGTCCCCATCCCTCCTGTCAGTCCAAAGCACATGGATAGCTAAACATCAAACCATTTTCAAGGCCACAGATTCTGCCGATTTCCTTCATGATCTCAACTGCTAGCCTTGTGATTAGTTCTCCCTCATGTCAGCTCATCAACAATAACTGTCTACGGTTTTCCAAGTAAGGAACACCAACAAGATCAAATTACAAGTGGGGATCCTGAATTTGCTTCAACTTATTAAACCATATTGAGTGCAGGATCATGTGAAACAAATCATATTTGATTGATTCTGGGTGCCATAGGAAATGCTTCTGGACCATCTTTACATTGAGTTGCATCTCAAGATACTTTCTTAGTGGGATTGCCAATAGAATCTCCTTTAGTTTGGGAATATCCTTCTCAGCAATCAACACAGAGAATGCACTCCAATCTAGTACTTCACCTAGAGGAAGAACAAAATTATCTGCAATAATCACTGGAACACATTCATAATATATAGCCTCAACAATCCTAGGACTGTTCACTTCAAAACCCATTGGGCATATACAATATTTACTAGATTTCATGTGTTGAATATACGACATCTTTCGAGAAATACGAACAGGCAGACGGCGATAGATTTTCATGTCTTCATCCTTTTTCCAATACTTGAGAAGTATAGGCCGGACCCTGCCATGCATATATCCAGCAAAGAAGGCAAGGATTGGACGCTGAGATACTCTATTTCCACCACCTATATACCTTTGAGGCCTCCTGGGAGTCCTTATTGAGGTTTCTGGCAGGGAAACATCCTTTCCAGCCACAAAAATGCCTTCAGATGGGTCAGCATTGCATAGAACTTTTATGGTATTTTCCTTTAGTTCCTTGTGCGCAGTTGTCGTGTAAGGGCCCTGCAAAAGTTAAATTAGACCAGAGGAAAAATAGGGACCAATACGATCAAACTGACCTGAATAAATTTATATCCTCCAAAGTTCAAAAATACAACTACTTATATATACTCACCTGAAGCCATTCTGATAAACCTTATACCATGTCTAACTTCGTCAACTATATAGCTATAATTGGCATGTCTAATCAATAATTGATATAAAAAAAGCAACAATTTGGCTAAGCAGTTTTGTTAATGCCATTGAATATTTTCTGAAATGAAGTTGCTAGTACAAATTTGGCTCAAAATCAACAAATTCATCAAATTGAAACACAAATATTAGATACATATGTTATATGAGACAATAAAAGATGTGGAATGCCTTGAAAGACCATGGAATTATCTTATAGCTAAAACATTGTATCTTTCCAAGGCCAAAAATTTGAGCTTCTTTAAGTATAGGTAAAACAACTTTTTTAATTCCCCATAAGCTCTTCTCTAATTATAACTAAACAAACCCAAAAAAAAATGACAAAATGAAGAAAAGCTATTGGCATTAAAAAAGAAAAGAGGAGAAAATTTAGAGGACATTGAGAGGGAAAATCATTGTCTTTACTCCAATAATCATCAGAAGTCTTCATCCAAGTCTTAATCAAAATTGAAAATAAGCCTTGTTTACAGTGGCTTAAGCCCTAATCAAAATAGAAAAACTAGAATTCTTCTCTAAGTTACATAAATCCTATTCAAATAAGAAATGACTCTGAAAAAACTAAAACACATCCAAATAAGTAACAAAATAAGGCCCAAAAC
Organism: Cedrela odorata; assembly: GCA_035584115.1. Taxonomy (NCBI): domain Eukaryota; kingdom Viridiplantae; phylum Streptophyta; class Magnoliopsida; order Sapindales; family Meliaceae; genus Cedrela; species Cedrela odorata. Next base: position 5,776,355 of record JAXCLQ010000011.1, read on the forward strand.
AAGTAAGAAACCTAACCAAATAAGGGAAAACAACAATAAGGCTTCAATTGCCCTAAGACAACCAGAGACATACTTGTTTCAATAGTTCAGAAGTTTTTCAACCATGGAAACATATCTAGTGGTAAAAATGAGAAGTTTGCATGTGACTGAACACTAATGAAATTATTTAGCACATTCAAATGTTTATGTAGAAAGGAGAACAAACTACCTTACCCAATCATGGCAAGCAACGAAAAAATGATCTGACCCATGTGTGCGATTCCAATAGGGATACTTTGCAGCAATCATGTCCACATAATTTCTTAAAAAATTCGCCAATGGTCTCAAATTATGTGAGTTAGGCACATAAAGTACCATCTCTAATTGGCGTACACTGTATGGCAGATAAAATAAGTGAGCTTTTTCTGGGTCTCTCGTTACAAACTGCTTGTTTTCTTCCATTAATCTCATAAACCATCCTTCAGAAGCGTAAATCCCTTTAAGATGAGGGTCATGAAAAACAGGCCTCTTTCCATCGCGGTAAATGTGAATCTTAAGTATCTTTTCCATCAATTCATAGCTCCTGCATATCAAGGCAAAGTTATGATCCTAACTTTAGGTATACAATCTTTATTTACATTATGGAAAGAGTGGCACCAAAATGATCTAATAACATAAACATACGAATTGAATGCTAGGTGAACTGGATTAAGAAATATGTAGAAAAGAGCCAAGAAAACTTTTCATCTGAAGAGAAGATAGATTATGAAACTTTATAAGTAAACACAATTAAGTTTCGGTGGGAAATAAACTGGTAGTGATCAAGAATTTTTTTTTCCCGACTTCTTCCAGTCCTTAGCAATCAAGATTTATTTCTCTGTGCCTTGTGTAATTCGGAGTCTTTCTCATCTTTGTGATCCCTACTATGAACCATTGCATCTATAAGTCTTCTTTGCACCCCAACAAAAGATAATGAATTTCCCAATTTTGTCGTCTTATGGTGCCACCTCTACAATCTTATAAATGCAAAAAGATTTGGCATAATACCTTTTTCAGCGGATCATAATCATCAATGTGGAGCAAAAGATCAAATGAAATATTCACAAAATGAACATGAAGGAATTCTACAAAGGCTTTAAAGAGGTTCTCCAAATCTCTTTTCTTACTTCCCCTTGATGCACATGATATCATGTTCTGCATCAGAAGAGATTATGGAGGCCAATCAATTGATTTTACTGAAAAAGAAACTCCATGTATTATTATATTCATCAAATAACTGGTTTAGCCTAGCTCCAAAATGTTTAACATCAGCCATCACGTATTGTTAATCAAATCATATTCAATAAACTTATAAGATCTTGAATCATTAAAAAAAATTCCTCAAAGATTTTTGTTTTTCATTTATGATTAAGTTTCTTTGAAAATACCCAGCTCAAGCCACAATAGATGTAGTAGATGGTTAAATAAATTCTTTAAGAACATGAAATTTAAGCTCAGATGCCAATGAGAATGCCGTAGTTTGATATTTTACAACACATAAAAGAGTTTGACTTTCTTGTAACAGTCTATGCCATGCATCTTTGACGAAGGTTGCTCAACAGCCAATGGGAATATCTTTCCTTAATAACCAATCATGTATCCAAGCACCTTAATGTTATAGAGCATCAAAGTTACATTCAATACCTAATTGATTGTTAAAAACAAGCCCAACAGCAGAACATATCTTTAATTCTAATGCAGTCATGAATAATTTGATCATAAGGCATAGCATTCCATAGAGAAGAAACTACTGTAAACAATCAACAAGCATGATGATATAATTTGTAAATTATACCTTTTGAAAACAGAAACATTCCGAAATAGAGGAGCATAGAGTTCAGGATCTTCAGTAATGATTGGAGCATGCTCAATCTCCTTTTTAGCAAACAAAAGTGCTTCAATAGGTGACAATTTCCGAATGTATCTCTGAATTGCAGGTGACAAGCATTTAGATTTCTGGTAATTGCTCTGTTTATCATACTTAACAACAAAAGGAAATTGGAAATGTCAAAACTTTTACCTGAAGAGGAGAGGTTGTTATTCTACGAGGAGGACTGGCTATGATCTTTAACTCATCATCTATTTTATTACTTTTAATATTAGAATCTCCTGCTCTTTTTCCTGCTACTGAAACTGATTCGATCACTTCAATCGAAGAATTCGGTGAAATGGTGGAACTATCTGGAAGTTGAAACTTGTCAATTCTTGCCTCATTAAGGGTCTCACTCAGCTGCATAGAACCATTCAAGGAATTGGATGAAGAAACTGTAACATGCCGGGAGAGGAACCACAAGTGAAGAAGAGTACCAGCAACTGTGATTATGGCTCCAGCAAAAATCAATTTTCTACAACTTCTTCTGAGCCGCGCACAACACAGGAATAGTTCTTTCATCAGGAAAAAATCTACTATCGTCTCTCTAGAGTTGAAGATTTCAACCTTACCAATCAACCAAAAAGTGATATTAGGATGAGAAGAGAAGTGCCAATAACCATATCATTCCATTGACATAATAGGGATCCAAGATTCTAAAAGACTATAAAAACCGGCAAAAACACAACTTTTTGGTGCTTGAGAAGACTGAAACTTCGTTTCTAACATTATACAGAGAATGCTTAGCAATGCAACTTTAGAAGGTAATGATTCTTTGAGTCTTACAATACGAATGCCTAGACATGGTCTCTTCTGCATATCAAGTAATTCAAGCACTAGAAAGAATCTAGATGTTAAATGACTTCACATCAAACAATCTGGCTAGCTCAACCCCCCCAAAAAAAGAAAAAATAAATGGAAAGCATGGCACATGGGAGAAGTTAAAGATCAAGTTTGTCTAAATTATTACCGTCAACATCCGACCAAAAAGTTGCTTGTGCTGTTTCCTAGACCATTTGGACATACATCCTGAAAAATATAAACAAAAATAAGTACAAAACTTCTTATTATAAGTTTGTTTCACCAATCATGACACGTACAATACTATGAGGTACTGATGCAAGACATGGATTGTTCTATTGGAGAGGAGATCTTCAGAAAAGAAGGGGGAACAACAAAACCAAATAGAAAACCAATTAATGGGCTATGTATTGCAGTCTGGGAACTAATCAACTCTCCATCCTACCATGCCCATGTCTTTGATTTATAGGCAATGGAACAAATGAAAATTGATGATTTGCTGACATGGACACTAGCTTTCTAATGTAGCCACTCAACAAAATCTTTTGTAGATCGGGCAACGAACCACTTGCAAAAGTTAAGTGTATCCTTGGAATTGAGGTGGTATGACTATTAATCCACTATTATTAGGGAATAGAATCATTGACTGATAAGTATAAATGGGTGGGTAGATGATAAACATTAAGTGTCAACTTCCGTTAGGCAGCATATTTGGAGTGCAAAAATTATATACCATCAATCAAGGCTTAGGACACTATCATGATCATCTCTAAAAAGGATATCAATTAAAGGATTAATGACTAGTTACAACAAAACCCGCTAAAATAAATTGTGAAACCGAATGATTAGTAACAATCTCAGAAGCTAATGATAAAAGACTTTGGCACACAAATATCAAGATATAAGATTCCACCTATTTCAGCGGCACCAGCACTAAGTAATGAACTTTCAATTAACTGAACAAAAAGCGGTTGAAAGAAACTCTGAATGTTAATTCTGCGCTACTATCAAAACTGTGTACCTCATTAAACATAGCAGAAATGTAATTTCTGAGATCAAAGATGGAAATCAAATATAATCGCAGTATGAAATAAATTAATAAAATCACGTGTAACCACTGGAATATTCATTTGGATAAAGTAACAAAATTGATGTGATATAAATGCCCTAAATCTTTCTTATTTCATTTTCTTCAATTATTTAATTAGTTTAAGTTTGATAATTGAATAATCCCATAAACAAGTTGATTTAAATGTCTAAACAAAAACCCAGAAATCGAAAGAACTTTACAAAATAAGCAAACATATAGATTACGAAAAGCTAAAAATACACAGACAAATGAGTTGTACCTTCATTCAGCACGAGACATGATTGCAGGAATTGTAGGAATACAAATTATAAACATTAAGGGGAAAAAAAGCCTAACAAGGGAGGATATTGAAGCAAATTATAGATCTGAACTGGGCGAAGAAGAGAGCTGAAGAAGTTGAAATACGAGAGAGGACATGAGCTGGAAAAGGTGGAGGGGAAGGAAGGGCAATCGAAAGACGCGGTAACTGTTCTGGTTGGCTCGGCTAGTGTAACACTATTTATTTTACTTTTCTTACCGAGAAAATTCTCAAAATATATCTATTTTAAATTCCTTTTATATTTATGTCCGATTTTAAAAAATTCTTACCAAATAAATTAGTTTCGTAAAATTTAAATAATTTTATCCACTTAATACTTAAATAAAATATTAAATAATAAATAAATATTAATTTAAATAATAAAAATTATTATAATTTAATAACAAATTTACTATTAAGTCTTAAGTGGCTTAAGTTTAAATCTCAATTATTATATATATATATATATTATTTATTTTAAATATATAATATAAAAAAATTCCAATTTTTTTATTTTTATTTTTATTTTTATTTTTAAATATACATAATAACTAAATTAAATTTATTTATAATAAAATTATAAATTTAAAATAAAAAAATTAATGATAAAAAAATTAACACGAGTGCACACATGTGAAGACTTTTTTTGTCTTTAAATCTTTTATATTTATTTATTTTTAAGTATATGTAATAAATAATAAATAATTAAATTAAATTTATTTATAATAAAATTTATATAAATTACAAAAATTAAAGGAAAAAATTTATAAAATGGTACCATTTCATCAGTCAATTAACGATTTGATAATAATTTTGGTTAATTTAAAAAAAAAAAGTTGTATATATATTTATAATTTATTAAATTTTAAAATCTATAAAAAGTAGTAATTATCTTAAAATATGGATATTTTATCATAATGTCTTAAAAAATGAAATGTCATCCACCAAAATTTTATTATAAAATTATAATAATAAAATATTTAAGACCGCATTAATAAAATATATATATATATATATATATGTATGCGCGTGCCGGCGTGCATGAATATTGGCATTTAGCAACCACCAAATTTTCTTGAGTATTTACACCGGTAATTATTTGAATAATTAAAAATTTATTCACTAAGAATATAAGCGAATATATGTATATAAGAATTAAAATTATATAATTTATGCCATATTTATAAAGATGAAAGTAATATTTATGTTGTATTGTATTCGTGTATAAAAGTCGATTCCAATTTAATTTATTTAATAATTATATTAATAATTAAAAACTCTAATTTATAATAATATAAAATGATATTGGAGTATATAGTATCATAAATATAATAAAAATATATTACAACTTATTTAATTATTGTATTGAATTAAAATTTTTAATTATTAATATAATTATTAAACGAGTTAGATTTGAATTGATTTATATTTGATACAAATATAACACAATATAAATATCATACTATAATATAAATTATTATCATTAATAGTAGACAATTTATATTCAACAAATGCCAAAGCTAAGATCACTATGGATGATCACAATAAAAAATAATAATAATAACAATAATCTTTAAGCTAAGCTACCCAATAACTTTAATAATTTAATCAAGAAAAATAACAATTTATCTTATAATTATTTTAATTATATTTTTTTGGTTTTATATTAAGTATTTGAAATCATAAACTAAAATCTCAAAGTGGAACTTAAAGGCAATCAAACATAGTAATTTCTATTGTTTGAATAACCTTTTTGAATTTCATTCATGTTGTAAAAGGAGAAGAAAAATACATGTCAGCACATCTTCTAAACGACATCGTTTGTGTTCTAGCTTGCTATAGTGGTATTTTAACATGCTCCTGCAGCGAAGCGAGATTAAATTGACTGGTAGATTAGGGAGTCGAACACGTCCATATATGTCACTGTAACCAATAATATAAAGCCACGTCATGAAATCGCCACGTGTAATCCTGACAATAAATAACACAGCTAACACCATGTACACGATAAGAACCAGAACCCAGAATTCAGCTCAAATTGACTAACAGAGTCATTCTAAAACAATGCCAGCCCAGCGACACCCTTAGAGAAACTCTCATTCATCAGGGCCATTTCAGTCACTTAGATCTCCTTTATTTAATTTCTCACTCCAGAAACGGGGGCTGAAAAAAAAAAAATCATTCAAATTTTCTTTGAAACTGTATGAAAATCCATCGTTTTGATCCAATCGAGGAAATGGATACATCAAAGCGAGTCTAAGATCTCTATGGCAAACTGAAGATTCCGAAAATTAAACGACGTCGTTTCTGGTCGATCCCCGTTTCTTCAAAAGGTACAACTCTCTGCGTCTATCGTTATGGCTGCACCGTTTTTCTCTACGCCATTTCAACCTTACGTTTACCAGGTACTCTCTCTTCACAATTATATTTTATTTTTTTATAATATATTTTTATCAACTTCTGTTTGGTTACTGAGATTCGTAACTGCGAGGAGCATTGATTGATTTTACGAGGCTTTGTTTGAGATTTTGTTAGAATTGATGGTTTCAGCTCGTTTTCTCGTGTGATCCGTTTTGCTTTTACCTATAAAACTGAGGATCATGTATTTTAGTTTGTTCGTTAGAGTTTAATTTGGTGGAGGTTGCTTTATTGTACAGTTTTCTGTTTTGCACTCATAATTTTATTTACATATTATAAGGATTTTTTGTGCAATCAGTTATTGGAGAGTTTAGGTTTGTGTAGAATGTTTAAATGGTGTGATACCATGTAACAATTTGAACTCAAAGCGATAAGCCCAAAGAATTTGTAAGTTTATAACCCGAATAAACTCATGCAGTCAAATTACGTGTAACGGTTCAGGTACTGTCCGAAACTGTCAAGAATAAAACTGAAAAAATAAGTTTCAAATTAGAATGGATTCTTTTAGAAAATAGGTTTCAAACAAGAATAGAACTGAAAATGTTTCAAACTGGAACCAATTTTTTTAGAAAATGAGTTTCAAACTGGAATGATTTTTTTAAAGTAGGTTTCGGTTCAAAAAATAAGAATTAATTTTTTTTAGGAGTAGGTTTCGATTCTAAAAAATTAAGAACTGATTTTTTTTGGGTAGGTACTGGTTTTAAAGATTGTGGAATTGGAAGCAAATTGAAGAATCGGTTTGATTTAAAAATAAAAAATTATTTTTCAATCAAAATAAATTAAATCTCACCTCATATTTAAATACAAATTTTTAATTATTGAATTACATATATAAAGTTACACAATTTATTAAAAAGAGTGCGTTACATAGAAATGAATAATTTTATAATATTTTATTTAACTTAATTTAATATGTTATTTGTATAATAATTTAATAAAATCGTGATTTGTATATATTTATTTTAAAATTATCAAAAGAGTTAACAATTATAATAAATAAAAATATACATAGTACAATATTATTAAATATATAATTGTACCATCATAAAAAAAAATTAAAAATTTCTTTTTAGTAATGTGTACTATTAACTCGAGTAATAATATAATATTTTTTTAATAATTTATTTTTTATAAATTATCTTTAATAACTTATTTCTCTTCTTTTTCGTTTACTAAATTTTCATCTTGTATATAATAATTTTATAATTTAATTTAATTGATTTTATTTTTTAAAGATTTTTTTATGGAGTTAAAAATTAGAAAAATGAAGATGATTGATAAATAAGGTACCTTGTTTTGAAACCGAAACTGAATTGGAATTGAAGAAAATAGTACCCTGTTAAATATGGTAGATTTTGGTTCCAAAATTTAGGAACTGAATTATTTAAGGCAAGTTCTGATTCCGAGTAGAACCGGAATCGAAACTGGTTTTGCACACCCCTTCTTTTGAAGGTTATGGGTGGTTAGAATTTCAAGTTTGGTGTATTATAATAAGTTTTGGCACATACAATTTAGAATGTTTGAGGACTACATTCTTGTATTTAGAATGTTTGAGGACTACATTCTTGTGCTTGTAGACCTATTTGAAGCTGGTGCTTAGGTTTTGCTATTGTACCTAGTGGATTTGCTAAAAAGAACTGAGAGAGAGTACCAGAATCTCTCTGTGTTACTACTCTTTAGTGCCCTAGAAGCCAGAGGATTTGTTAAAAAGCCTTTTTTTTTTTTTTGCTTTTTTGCAATATTCAATAAGGGAGCCTAGTGTTCGGTTGTAATTTACTTAAACAAATAATTTGTAAAAATTAAAAATAATCACTTAACATACCGCTGTTAACAAGAGAAAAATGTTTAGAGAATTAAAAAAGTTAATTTATTTTAACTTGGTGAACATTTTTTTTTTGGTACTTTTAAAATAAAAGTTTAAATCATATAATTTTATACTAGTCATTTTAAAGCTAATTGGAACATATACATGATATAACAGCCTCCTTGATTAATCTTTCATGCTTTTTATGTGTTCCTTTTGAACTTTCTGAAGGCTTGCGGGATGTTAAGGTGGCTGTATATCATTAACTTAATGGAGGGAATTGGAGTGTTTAGCATAGTAAATTGTCTTAATCAAGTCTCAACTGAAATCTCTTTGTTTGGAGGATTTCCTTGAGCTATATCCTTGTTTCTGTGGAATTGATAGAGAAATTTATTACAATTTTAAACAAAAGCTTGTAGGTTGGTCTCTTGTATGTTGTAATGGATAATGGTTGTTGTTGGTAGCTTAAACTCATTTTTGTTCCATGTATGAGTAGGCTTTGATTTGTGGAGCTTCTATATTCACGTTCTGCTGGTTGAAGGAATACTTGAATACTTGTCAATTTTGCTGATATTTCAAATGCAACATAATTTATAATTTATATTTTAATGCAGAGTCCACAAGATGCAGTAATACCGTTCCAGATTTTGGGTGGTGAAGCTCAGGTTGTTCAGGTACATATGTGGCCTCCCAGAGTAGTTCAATTCTTTTCTTTCTCTTGTTCCTTGCTCTTGTATCTGTACTAAAATTTTTATTTTCTTGTATTGGTTCTTGAATTGTCAGCTAATGTTGAAGCCACAAGAAAAGGTTATTGCAAGGCCTGGTAAGTTGGCTGGCATTGGGTTTCTTATATTTGCCTTCATGCTATTCTATTTAGATTTTGGTTTACTAACGATAATCACGATATCAGTTTACTTTTGTTGGTTAGTTAAGTAGACCTACATGATAAATTTTGTATTATATTGTTTATTCCTTTCTGATGCTTTTATGTGATGTTATCATAATCAATAGTCATGCATCTGTCTTCAAGGCGTTGGCATTTTGTTGTGTTTCGTGAAAGGCACTGAATTGTCTTTTAAAGTAATGATCTTCTTCTGGCTTGACGGATGCTATATCCTTTTATGCCCTTTTGCTTGTTGGGAATGCCTGTTTTCTCTTAGCTTCAGTTTGGGAAACATTCTGCCTTATAAATTACTTTTTTACTGGTCAGGAAAATTTACTTCATGCTCCTAGTAAATATCACTCAACTTTAAAGTATTCATGACATGAATAACATGTATTTGGCTTTTCATAAAATAGATAATGTTTTCCTGGTGCATTTTCATGATATATATGGTTTAAATTTCTGAATTTTGAATTATAAAGCTTGCCTTATTTGGTTGCACTATGATGACATGTTTAACTTGTATGGGAATAAATTTTAGGTTCCATGTGTTTCATGTCTGGGTCCATCGAAATGGAAAACGTTTACATCCCCGAAAATGAAGTAGGTATGTGGCAGTGGCTTTTTGGCAAGAGCATCACTAGTGTGGTTCTTCACAATCCTGGTCCAAGTGATGGATTTGTTGGGATTGCTGCACCTTCTCTTGCAAGGATTCTCCCGGTTTGTACTTTAAATTATGCCAAATTTCCATAATTATTTAAGGTTCGTCAATGGTCCAAGACTATTGTTGGATAAGATTAACTATTGCCTATGTTTTGTGTTTGATTCCCGTTTATTTTACAGATTGATTTAGCTATGTTTGGAGGAGAACTTTTATGCCAGGTATAGCTGATTGTCACTTTAGTTGTTTCCTTATTCTGATAAGAAAATATTTAAATATGCCTCATGTTCCTGTCACTAAGTTTGGATATCTTGTAGCTATCTGATGATGCATTTTATTATTAATAAATTCATTTTTGGGGTAGAATCACCTTTTTCTTTTTGGAATTAGCCAGAATTTTATCTGACTTTATTAAATTGTTTGTAGCCAGATGCATTTTTGTGCTCCGTCAATGATGTGAAAGTTAATAATTCTACTGATCAGAGGGCACGCAATGTCGTTGGCAATATAGAGGTAAGACGAGGATATATGTCAGTTTTCCTTTCTCGTTCTCTGTATGTGTGTTTATTCGTGTTTCCTTGTGTGTGCTGTTGGCTGCCGCTTTAAGCAACATATGTTTTTCTGATTTGAATTTTCTCCTTTTAATTTTGTTCTTTCAAGTCTTCCAAATAATCATTAACATTGTTGACTGGAACTTTAATGCAATCGTAGGGATTTTTAAGACAGAAGCTAACCGGCCAGGGGCTTGCATTTATTCTTGCCGGTGGATCTGGTATGCATCTTTACTTTACTTATACCATTGTAGATACGTTTGTCGATGGCCACAACAGTTTGGTCTGCTCTGAATTCTGCCAAGAATTAATTGGAACTGAACATGGAAAGCTTTTAGGTGTGTTCAGGAGAAGAGTAGGCATTGGCCAATATGTGCTAGGCAATACATGTGTACCTGGCCCAGAGTAGTCATAACTTAATATTTTTCTACTAAAATTGATTTCTCTAGACTCAGATTTGGCCAAATTAGAGAGCTTTCCCGTTTCCCCATCATTCTCCTCCTGACTTTTTTATTATGTCATAGTTGATTTATTAACTATAACATTACACTTCTTGCATGGTTTACTATTTCTGCTATACTAATCATGGATTTATATCATCTAGACTAATCATAGGAATGTTTTTGTTTCCAATTTCTAGTTGTGCGGAAACATCTGGTTGGGTGAGGTACTTACTGTTGATGTGTCTTACATTGTTGCTGTTACTGCCTGAGTTGATATCCAAATCAAATATTTTTCTACTGCTAAAATTGATTGCTCCAGGCTCATTTTTGGCCAAATTAGAGAGCTTCCTTGTTTCCCCCTCTTTCATATTTCTCCTCCTGACTTCTTTATCCTACCATAGTTGATTTATTGACTATCACATTTTACTTCTTTCATAGGTTACTACTACTATGGTAGTATGCTAAAGTTTCTGGATTTATCACTATCTAGACAAATCATAGGAACATTATTGTTTCCAATTTGCTAGTTGTGCAGAAAAATCTTGAGGTGGGTGAGGTGCTTACTGTTGATGTGTCTTGCATTGTTGCCGTTACTGCCTCAGTCCATGTCCAAATCAAATACAATGGACCCATGCGAAGGGCTGTCTTTGGTGTAAGTTACTCCTATTATTATGTTTTTAATCTCCCTCTTTCCCTTTGTTCATCTTGTTAAAGATTCTCGGGTTTTTGTGGATTGAAACCATTCATTCTAATGGGATGGTTGGCTGAACAGTGTGTCTATATATCCATAATTAAATGTGCTAGGTGAGTTGAGCAGCATAGCATTTTCCATTTGGTATTATTAGGACTTTGAAGATTTGACCACAACAATGATGGCCTTAAGTTGTGCTCTCTAATTTGGCTTTACAAAAACAATCCAAAGTAGCCCGTTCTTTAGATCCACCCTTAATTTCAGGGTCCGCATTCAAGCTAATATATATACTATGATGTTTATCAGAACCTTATGCTGATAACTGTGGTGAAATTCCAGGGTGACAATTTAGTGACGGCTGTTCTAACAGGACCAGGCATTGTCTTCATTCAGAGTTTGCCTTTTTACCGGCTTTCTCAGCGCATTGCTAGGTAATTTCTTCTTGCGGCCTGAGTAAAATAGCCCGTTGAATTATATTTTCACTTCCTTTCTTTGGTATACTTAACAACATTTCCTACATTCAGAGGTGTAACAAAGTGAATGGTTTTATTGTTTGCAGGGCGGTTACATCTCCAAACATGAGAGAAAATCCAAAATTCTTCGTTCAGATTGCCATTTTCTTTTTTCTGGCATATGTTGTGATTGTATCATCATTAATCTTGACCGATGTATGAACCGTACTTTTTTTTTTTGTTTTTCTTTTAAGAAACCCATAGTATATTTTCTTGTTGTCATTGGTTGTTATGCCACAGTTCAAATTAACCTTATATATATTTAGTTAAATAGAATCAACTGGTTTCAAATTGGTTTACTGGGATTTTAATCATCCGGTCATTCTAGTATCCGAAGATGCGTATGATTCAGGAAACTCATCACCTCAATTACTATATGGCAAAATTTTCCGCCAAAATTTTAAATGAGAAATATATTATATTATTATGCATCTAGCCAATAAATCCGTTGTAGTCTAGTTGGTTAGGATATTCGGCTCTCACCCGAAAGACCCGGGTTCGATTCCCGGCAACGGAAAATTTTTTGCCATAATTTTTTATCTCAATTGAAAATTATTTTAATTTTGTTTTTCCAGTTACTGAAATACTGGAGCATGTAGTTAAAATTAGAGATTTTAATTTTGTTTAGTTTTGCATGACAAAGTAAACAACTTTTCATTTTTTTCTTGTAATTGTTGAATTACTTTTTCATTTTTTTCTTGTAATTGTTGAATTACTAGGAATTTTTTAAAAACACAGTATACTCATAATTATGTAAAATTAGAGTACAAGATTTAAAAAAGAAAAGCAATTTTAAAGACTGTCATTTTTTGTCAGAGAGAACATTTCATAAGAACCTCCCCTCCTGTGTTGAAATCTTTAAATTTGTTTGTATCATATAACGTTTTTTTTTAAGAAATTAGTCCTTTATGACTATGTTGGGAGGAGATTACCGGCCCAGAATTTGAAAGTCTGGGTCAAGTTGGACTGGCATGCGTCGGTCCGGCCCACCAGAACAAACATACCGCATATAAAGTAAAACGCGGCCCACTCGAACGTTATCCTGATTCCTGAAACAACGCATGAATTAAAAGCAGTAGAGGCATAAACGCGCTAGTAAAAGCGAGTGGAAACACGCACACACAAACACAAATGACTTACCCGTGCCACGCAAGGAAATCATTATTACCGCCTATAAATATTACCACAAGAAGAAAACCGAATTATAACGTCAAATAATTTGTGAAAAATCGAGAAATTAGAATCCTCTTTCTCTCACTCTGTTCGATTCTTCGGAACCCTAACCCTAGCTCTATCTCTTTAAAACCATGACTTCCTGTCGGTGCTTGATTCCACGGGCTTCCATCTGAAGACATTCAATTATCCACTATTGCTTTCAGCTGTACCAGATATTGGCGATTACGGTTCGAAGATCATCTCGATTGATCGTGAATATAGCTTCGGTGTTCGGTTATTGCAATCGCCTATTGAAGATTTTGATCGGTTGCGATTCTTTAATTGTAATAAAAGATTTGAGGCTTTTATCGGCTTTCGGGTCCATCAGCGATTTTCTCATCGGAATTGAAAGAATTAGCTGCGAATTTCTCGTTTGCGGTCTTTGAAAAGAAGATTTCTTTCGATAATTTGGGGTCTTGAAGGTTTCAGCGTCGCATGGAAGAAAATAAATATTTTTGCATCTGCGGCGCGCGTTGAAGATTCATCAATATTCCGTTTGCGTGGATTGATTGGTTCGATCTTTCTTGAGTAACATTGAAGAGCATTAGATAAAAAAAATTTATAAAAGAGAGAGCTTTGCATTTGTACTTTGTCATATTTTTTGTTTCTTTGAGTTGAATATCAGGCCCAATTTTTTTTAAGGCCTTTGATTATCATCGTTCTATTATTTTGTGTTTTCATTCCGATATATTCTATTATACTATACTTTTAATCAATCAGAAAAAAAAAAAGGAATGGCTGTGTATTACAAGTTTAAGAGTGCAAGAGACTATGATTCAATCCCAATGGACGGTCCATTTATATCAGTTGGTACGTTGAAAGAAAAAATTTTTGAATCAAAGCATTTAGGCAGGGGTACCGACTTCGACCTCCTGGTCACTAATGCCCAAACTAACGAAGGTTGGTTTTTGCTCTTTAGTAATAGATTTTAGTAATTGGTTATTAATCTTGATTTTCCTGACTAATTTTGGATTCAAGGACAATTTTTTTTAGCTTTCTGGGTTTGGGATTTTGCCTAGATTTTAATAATTGGCTACTAACCCTGATTTTCTCAACACATTTTGTATTCAAATTGTATTGCTTGTCTGTTAGTCTTATGGGTTTGGGATATGACCCACTGTGGTCTTGAGATTTTTGCCCCCAATTTGGGATTTTGCTTTCATATAATCAATTGTTATTGAGATGGCATTCTGAAACTTGGGATTTTGCTTTCAGATAATCAATAGCCATTGACATGGCATTCTGGTTTTATGACTTTGCTTCAGACAATGGATATATGCCTTTTGGGCATTTTGTCTCAAATTTGTAGTCATGCGTTTCTGCATTTAGTACTCTCATTATTCTCTGGCACATCCTCTTTGTCTTAATCAATCAAGAGTTGCTTATAATGGAACAACACATATTTGGTAACTGGGCCACATTTATCAGATTAAATTAAAAGAAAGAATTTTACATAAGAGCACTTTGGGGGTTATTTGCTGATAGAGCTGAAAACTCAATTTAATATAAGGGAAAATCTTCTATTGGTTGAGAGGTTATAAGGTTTACGCGGTTAGGCTGACAATTTTCTTTCCAACAGTTTTTGAAGGAATTGAACTTTGGTTAATTTTGTGTTTAATTTGTGGATTGATATGTTTAAGTGTTTTATAGACTTGTTATTCTCTGTTTTGCAATTTCAGAATATCCTGATGAGGCAATGTTAATACCAAAAAATACCTCTGTGTTAATTCGCCGGGTTCCTGGACGGCCTCGCATGCCCATTGTAACAGAGCAAGAGTACTTTCTCAAACCTTCATATTGTTAATTTTTTAGTTGATTTCTGCAAATTGGTTAAAGGTCCATAATAAAATCTTATTGGTGGTAGCATTGGCTTTCCTTAATCTATGAGCCTGGGCCCTCATGATTTGTGCAGTGTTATTTTATGATCTTTTGTGAAATATAATTGCATTATATATTTTTTTTCCTCATTTTTTTTTTCATTTACTTTGAGTGAAACTCTGATGGCTCAATTGAGGTTGCTTTGTTATATTTTGCAGGCCTAAGGTGGACCCTGTGGTGGAGGACACACAACGAGAAAAGAGTGGTTTCCAGGGTGCTGATTCTTCTGCTATGAAATATGTAAAGCTTTTTAATCTATAAATTTTCCTTGGGACTTTACTATGTTTTTGTTGTCAGGTAATGATATCAGCTCTAGTGCATGTAACTATAATTGTCTGAAATGAACTTTACTTGACAGACTGAGGACTCTGAATGGGATGAATTTGGAAATGATTTGTATGCAATTCCAGAGCCACCGCTTGTTCACTTGAGCAATCCACTTCCAGATGTTGCACCAACAATTAAAGCTGATGAGGACAGCAAGATTAAGGCTTTAATTGATACTCCAGCCTTGGACTGGCAGCGGTGAGATGTCTTTTGGCTTTTTCTGCTTCATTTGGATCTGTGATGATTGGGTTTTATGTATCATCATTGTTGATAATTTGAACATGTTATTTTAAACTTCTGGATTTCATTTGCAGGCAAGGTTCTGATGGTTTTGCCCCTGGTAGAGGCTTTGGGAGGGGGATGGGTGGAAGGATGGGCGGAAGGATGGGCGGACGTGGTTTTGGTGATTCTCTCAAACTTCATCTGCTTTTCTTTTATATGCTATGTAGATTAGAAAATTTTAATCCCCACCGAATCTGGACCCACTCTCTGGGTGTCCTGTTAAGTTAGCTGTGGCATCTTCGAGTTTATATTTTTGCTGGTTTCTATTACTGTAATTTTATGACTAATTTTGTGATGTGTAACTAAAATTATTCTCACGTTTTGAGGTTGATTAGGTATGGAGCGTAAAACACCTCCACAGGGCTATGTATGTCACAGGTGTAAAGTTCCTGGTATGTTCACTCTTAAATGTTGTTTTTCTCTTGCTTTTAGTATTTTTTGGTTTCTCTGTTAAAAGCCTGCTTGTTGTGGAGTCTGTATTAAAAGGAAAATGTATACCCAAACAACGAGTCCCAAGACAATCCAATGCTTTTATTTTGCTAGTGGTAGACTAATGAGGCCTATGTCTTTAAGGTGGTGCAAATCATTTGGGCTTGCATTTGTAGTCTATACACCTTATTGGGTGGATTTAAGAAAACATAAAATTTTACTTAGTAAAGGAAACTAAGTAGGCTCAGAATAGTTAGCCAGCTTCTCACTAATGAAAAGTGTTGTTTAAATCCACTGAGAAAGGAAAAAGAAAGTGCCTTATTTCTATATATCCTGACAACAGCAACTTAAATTCCTTGCCATTCGCCTTTTAAAACATTGGTGTAAGTTGTAGAGAAATGTTCTCAACCTATTCTATTTTTGCGATTCAGGGCATTTTATTCAGCACTGCCCTACAAATGGTGACCCAAATTATGATGTCAAAAGATTTAAACATCCAACTGGAATTCCTAAGTCCATGCTCATTGCAACACCAGAAGGCTCATATGCTCTACCAAGTGGTGCAGCGGCTGTTTTGAGGCCAAATGAGTAAGCTTATGTCTAATTTATGCTTTTATTTGTGTTTGTCCTTGTTTTTTTGAGTAAACCCTTGAGGATTCATTTGGAATGTTTTTAATGCATACAGGGCTGCTTTTGAGAAAGAAATTGAGGGCTTACCGTCAACACGTTCCATTGGTGATCTTCCACCTGAACTCCACTGCCCATTGTGCAAGGAAGTAATGAAAGATGCAGTATTAACAAGCAAATGTTGTTTTAAGAGTTTTTGTGACAAATGTAAGTTTCTTGTCATAAAGTCCCTTGCTTTTTATGTTTTTATCACTTGAACTTGATGAGCTATTTTATAACTTCGTAATTTGGTATGCCATTTTAGACATGTCTACTTCATACTTTTTAGCTTATTTGTCTCTTTCCTGCCCTTTGATTTCACTGCATTATTATATTTTTCTATTAACTTAACTGGTTAAACCAATTCTTACTTCTGTAAAACTTAACCCAGGCATCAGGGATCGTATTATCTCAAAAGCAATGTGTGTATGTGGCGCAACAAATGTTCTTGCAGATGATCTTCTGCCTAATAAGACACTTAGGGATACAATAAACCGCATTTTGGAGTCTGGTAACAGTAGTGCTGAGAATGGTGGAAGCACTTTTCAAGTTCAAGGTCTGTATTAAGATGACATGGCTTTCCTTTGAACATTGGTTTGTGAATTAATATGAATGACTAACGTCATTGTTTTCTTCATACACAGATATGGAATCTGCTAGGTGTACACCACAGCCAAAGGTTCCATCTCCTACTATGTCTGCTGCGTCAAAGGGAGAGCAGAAGCCTTCACCTGGAGATGAAGAAACTGCAATTGTTAAGGAGACTGCAGACAATGGAAAGGCTGTGATTACCACACAACAGTTTGTGGAAAAAGTGCAGCCTGTGGCAAAGTTACCTGATGTATCTGAGGCTACACTTGAGTCTATGAGTGTGAAGGAGCCAGCTTCACAAGGGAGTGCCCCACTGGTGGAGGAAGAAGTGCAGCAGAGAATGGCTTCTGGGGAGATAGGTAATGTTGATCTTCCTTGACTTTGATGGTGATATATTGTGTTGGGTAGCTCATATTATCTTTTATCTCATGCTCTTACTTTATAATACATGGCTCAAAGTAAATTGTGTGTCTAACTTGTGTTGAATGTTTGTGATGTCAGGAAAGAAAAAGAAAAAGAAGAAAGTTCGCATGCCTGCAAATGGTATGCATGTTCTCTTTTTTCTATTTTGTCTGATACTTGTTCCGAATTATGTGATATTTTGTTTCTTTCTTAATATGGTAGTAATAAATAGGCTTGGAAGCCTTAAATGGTAGATGCTTGCCTCACAAATTTTTGATTGCTTATTTAGCTTATGCAATTTTGGATGCCCTGCAGACTTACAGTGGAAACCCCCCCAAGATATTGCAGCTGAGAGCTATATGATGCCTCTTGGCCCCTCAGGCTATAATCCTTACTGGACTGGCATGCAGCCTGGGATGGAGTACATGGCTCCTTTAGCTGGTGTCATGCCTTACATGAATTATGGAATGAGCCCCTTTGACATGTCATTTGGAGGTGTCATGCCTCAGGACCCTTTTGCTGCACAAGGTTATATGATGCCCATTGTTCAGCCTCAGAGGTATGCTATTTATGTACTCTAGTAATTGTACTTGTGCTTATCAACAGGATGTCTTTGACTTTGTGAGTGCCTGTGCAAGCAAGTGATACCCTCTCATTGTGCATGGCATCTGTCCATTTTGATTGCATTATTGTGATTAATGCCGATAAGGTTGTGTGTATACGCACTAGATGGTTTTTTTTAGTTGAACAAATTTATCTTCTCACAAGCCTAAGTATATCTTTTCCCTCCTACATTTTTCAGGGACCTAGCAGAGTTTGGAATGGGAAGGGGTCCGCCTCACATCATGAGCAGAGAGGAATTTGAGGCTCGAAAAGCTGATGTGAGGAGGAAGCGTGAAAATGAGAGACGAGGTGAAAGGTAGTGATTTACAGTAATGAATAAATCAGTGGTTCTTTGTTTTATACATTTCATAAACTTTCGGGATAATCTAAAGATCACTCACGGAATTGTTCTCCCGCTTTTCCGTATCCATCTGTTCTTTCTTATGACTGGGGCTCTTTTATTATTAGTCATTTGATTGTTGCAAAGTATTATCATTTTGTACTGCATTATAGGCCGGGTGAACTCCACTAATGGGTGGCTACTGTGCCCATAGTTTGTTTGTTCCTGTGTTCGTAGTTTGGTTACTGTGCCCATGTTTTTTTCTTAGCTACATCTATTCAATCATATTGTTATATGATCAAGTAGGTTAATAAATTATTTTTTCTGTAGGGAGTTCCCAAGAGATCGAGAATTTGGTAGGGAAGTAAGCAGCGGTGGTGGCGATGTTTCATCTATGAAATCAAAATCTGTATGTCTTTCCATTTTCCAAATTTGGATGTTTTGGATTTTCGGAGTTTAATTTTTCTTCATTTATTAATTCACTTATTTATTTATTTTTTTTAGCAATATAGTTTGTCATGTAATAGAATTGCATGGGTTTTAGTGTCATGTTTTATGCCAACTTACTTACCTGTGCAGACAGCCAACCCCACCCCCAAACTCTTTTTTTCTAACTCTAATTTGGTAGTAATTTTTAAAAAATCCTTCGCAGAGTCAGAGTGCAGACTCTTATGTCGGGCAAATGTTTGTAGATAGTGTCAGTTGGCTTGGGCTGGGCTGGGCTGGGACAGTATAATTTGGGGTTGTGAGAAGCGGCCTACATTCTTCACTCAGAGTCTGGGCCTTTTTTTTTTTTTTTCTTAATCCAATGTCTGCTACTGACTCCATCAATAATTTTATGTAGTAGTCTGGACCTTTTTCCAACTTTGCCACTGATTCCACGGGCGACAGACAAAATAATATTTTTAATTATTTATGATATAAATTTCTCTAAAATTCAAACAGTGAAATTAAAATAAAAGTAAAAAAATAAATAAATAAATAAAAGAAAAAGAAGGGGGCTATGCTGTTGTTCTGACTGTTATGGGCCTAGAGTAATTCTTAAACAACAGCCCACTACTTTGCAATACAAAGGAAGTTGGGTGATTTAGTATTTGAAGGACCGGTAGAAAGACAAAATGGGCTGTGTCGCTGACGAGGTTTTATTTCCTTTGGTTGCAGAAACCTATTCCTCTAGCTTCAAGCACAGACCACCACCATCATCGCCAACGGTCTGTGAGATCCTCTCCAGAACCACTACCTCCGCCACCACGCCCATCCAAGAGAAAGTCCGACCACCGTGACTATGATTATGACTACGATTACGATTACGACCGTGAACGTCACCACTATCAGCGTTCAGAGCCCTCATCAAAGCCTTCCTCTGAACCCAGCATCGCCAATAAGCCTACTTCGACAACGTCAGCAAGTCTAGCGGCGGCAGAAAAAAAACGGAGTGTGTTTTCTCGCATTAGCTTCCCTGAAGAAGAAGCTGCTGCCGCCGCGGCCAACGCCAGCAAGAAACGTAAGATGTCTTCTTCTTCAGAAGCAGTCGGTGTAGGTAGTGCTTCTGGCCATGGCCATGCTTATCACAAGGCATCATCAAATGGGTATTATGATGATTACAAGTCGACCTCTTCTTCTGCTGCAAAGGCGGCACTGAAGAGTAGTGGTGGTGTGGAGTACGAGTCAAGTGATGATGACAGACATTTCAAGAGAAAGCCTTCGAGATACGAGCCATCTCCACCTCAACCCGCCGAGTGGGATGGCGAAGCTCGACACCGTGAACGACGTAAGCATAGATAAAATAAAAAGTAGGGCAAGATTTTGATACCAACGTTGATAGCTACCAAGGATCATAATTGTACACCAATAATTTTACTTCTTAATCTTTATATTATTTTATATAGACAAATTCTATTTATTCTCTTATTTCATTTTTTTTTTAATCACCTATTTTTGTTTTAATCTGAATTTAGTCACATGTTCGTAACAATTTCTTTCACGGGTACATTTAATTAAAATTTCGTATAAGAAATCATTGAAAATCATAAAGACTTGCCAGTCTCGTGAATTTTCGCAAAAGACAATATAAAAGAAAGTTTATACTCTTATAAGTTATAATCCAAAAATTTTAATAGGCAATATGTGTATACTAACATATATTTAACGTTCTCACTAATTTTTTTTTATTTAAGAAATTATTTTCAAAATATCATTTTAAAACGTTACAAAACCTACATTACATGTACCAATTTTGACATGATTTAGGGGAAATTTGCTCCAAATGACGAGTGCCAATATTAATTGCTGCTAAATTCAAACAATTACTCGGGTGTTAAGAAAAACTCAGTGGGTAGTCATTATAGACACAGCAATTAAGATCAAGCAGAAAAAAAAAATCTGAAAATCGGATGACGTTCGTTATAAAACTAAAGGAGAATATCATAACTATGCATGAAACATATAGCATCGCAGCAAGCAATACAAGTAATAGAGAAAATGAACTGAAATAAAACGAATTTTTTTTTAAAATAACTATATTTTAATCCATTTTCACAAAAATTGAAATGATTTTTATCATTATAACCACTTCACATGAAAATTCACATGAAAATGTGCGAATTACAATACTCTCAGTAGATTCATTTTCTACACATACTGCCACCGTACACTCAAGACTTGCTACAGTAAACGCTATTTTTTTTTAATATTTTTTATTAACAATTTTATGTATATTTTATTATAAATATTTAAAATAAATAAATAATAAATAATATATTTACATTGTACTTTTAAAATAAATAAATTAAATTAAATAATAAATAATATATTTATATTATATATTTAAAATAAATAAAATAAAAAATATAATTACTATAGATTAAACTCAAATCACCGAGGTGAGAGAACGTACTCATTTATAAGTTAGAATAACTTTTGTTAATTAAATTAATATTTGATATTATTTATAAATTATTTAATGTAGTTTTAAGTGCAAGGCAGTTAACAAGAATAAAATTGTCCAAAATTAATAAAATTGGCCTAGGTTAAATTTTTTAGGATTGGTCATTTCCATAAATAACCTCTAAAATAAGATCATTTTGAAAATTTTTCCAAATCAAAATCCAATTACAGATACAATTTCACCACCTTAAATAACTAAAAGATTGACAGCATCTGTCCATAACATAAGCAAGTTTTAATTCGCCAACTAATTAATACCAAGTTCAAGTACAAGTATTTAGACAAATATAACTAAGAGATCAACATAATTTATTCTGACATTGCCGAGACAAGCCATGAAATTCCAGCAACAAGGTAGGAAATTATATATTCTGGTATAAGAGAAACAGTGATAGGATTGAAGGCCAAGCATATGAAACCATAGTTCCAATCTATGGCATCAAATAGTCTATGAAGCCTGCATGTGATGCTGCAAGTAGAAATTCCCAGCAAAAACTACACAAATAAACGAAGAGATAAGTCTAATTAAAAGGACAAAATTCAATACTCATAAGCCTTGTGTGAAAAACAGAACATGGAATAATCCAACTGATATTGCATAAATTATATTGTAAAGCATAAATAACTAATAATGTGACCAAGTAACTGCTTTACAAGCCTCGATTTCTTTATTTTACGTACTGATTACTTGAATCTAAATCTCAAGCATTATTCGGCATCTAAAGACATGTAACATAAGCTCTTATCCGATTCAAAAAACCTGATCAAGTCCACCCATCCCTGATCCTTCTTCCAAATATCCTTCTCCCTCCTATGTCCTATCTATAAAAAGAATGATCGTTAAGATGTCAATTCATTGTCGCCCAATTTGAGTAAAATACCGTTCCAAATGTGATGTTCATAACAACGCAATAAACAGAACAAAGATACGAATATCAATTATGCATGCAACAGTAGACAATAATCAGAGAATGCTGCTTTTATGGCCATCTTCAAGATCCCAACAAAAAAAACAATAACATAATCAAACCATTGACAAAGCATTAATAATCATGTTTCCAAAAACTTATTAAACCATAAACTAAATCATTTCCAATGACTCTTACACCAAAACCTTCTTAGAAATTTATCAAACAAGGTATTATATGAAGGTATTATATGTAGTTCATTATGCCATGAAATTCAAACAAATCAGACATCAGGGCACACATTCGACTAAAAGCTTCTTTTAAACATCAACTAATAATGACACTCGATGACTATTTAAAAATGTAAACAAAATCAATATAACATAGCTTTTCAAATATACTTAATATCACTTCTAACTCCTCGACCTGAAAGCTAACTTCAATTTGAATTAATTCTCGCACAAGTAAATTTAGAAGAGCCAAAAAGATATAGTAATTATATCAGACAATAAATTATATGAACAACTACCAAAACTTACCAACATACCTCAGTTTTGGCTAGGAATCATTCCAGTCTTTCGCGCATAAGCGAAAATACCTCCAGCCTCGATCACAGGCCCCGCATCACCAATGGGCTTCAACTTATACTCCTTTCCAGTCGTGTGATTAATCAAACGGCCCTCAGCCATCTCAATAGTCAACACATCACCGGTGGTACATTCCTCACAAAGCCTTCCCTCCGATTCTAGCGGATAAACTTCCCCAGTCGAAACCGAATTCCTAAAAAATATCCTCGCGTAACTCTCCGCAACCACCGCTGCGCATCCAGCCGCTCCTAACGCCACCGGTGCGTGTTCACGCGACGACCCGCACCCGAAATTATCGCCCGCGATTATAATCTTGTATTTCGTTTTCATTTCATTTTGGTCAATGAAGCGCGTGGTGTAGGTCGACGGTAGGCCGATTAAAGCGTAGGACCCGAGCTTTTCGTATTCCTCGGGTTTGGATGGGACTAAAGTGAGGTATTCCGCGGGGATTATTTGGTCGGTGTCGATGTTGTCGCCGACCACGTAGCAGAGGCCGTGAAAGGTCGCGGTTGATTCATTGGTGGCAGGTGAGTCTACGTGGGTGACCCGTGGAATTACGGAAGCGGCGCGTGAGAATGTGATGGTGGCGCGTGGGGTACAAGTGGTGGTGGAGAATTTGAGCGAGTTTGGGAAATGATTGAATAAGGGTTTGGTTTTGGGATTGGGTGAGGTAGTGAAAGTAGACTTTGGAGAGAAGGTGATTGAAGAAGCCGCCATTTTTGATAGACGAATACAAACTGAACTGAGCATCGAGTATTAGTTCGTGACAAGGGCTTTGGTTTAGGGTTTTTAACTGGAGTAGTCCAATTTTTGGGCCCACATGTTTTAGTCTCGTAATAAAATTTTATTATTTTCAAATATCCTCTTTTTTAAATGAATATGTCATTTCATTGAGGAATTCATATTTTTTTAATGAATTTTATTTTTTATCGAGTGAAGATAAATTTTATTGTAAAAAAATAAATTTTATTAAAAGAATAGGATATTTATCAAAAAAATAAAATATTTATCTTTTTTTTATTGATTTTTTTCTCTAAATCTCAAAATTCATATAAAAATTCGTAATCAAAATAAATAAATTGACATTAAATCACGTATAAATTAGTTTTTAATTATTTTTTTAAAAAAATTTACATAAAAAATTACAATCAAATGTATAAATTTTAAATTCTAATAAAGAATAATATTTTTTTATAAAAAAAGATAATTAACTCTAAATATAACACATTCAAAAATTTAATTATAAATAAAGAATATTTTTAAACTGTAAATGTCGTAAACTCTTTTATTATTATCAAAGTCACGTGCTCTGTACCTAAAATTTCATTGTCCTTTTTGTGTTTTCAGTATTGCTTTTTTTTTAAAAAAAAAATTTTAAAACCTTTATAAAATTGAATTTCTTTATTTTTTAATTTATTTTTAGATTGTATAGTTTCATTTTCTAAAAGCCTCATTTTACTTTTGAAAAACTAAAATAATAAAAACAAGTTTAATGTAAAGTTTTTATAAAAGAATAATATTAAATTTTTTAATTTTATTTTTAAATCAAATCTATTTAATTTAATACAAATTTGATTTGAATTTTTTTTTTCTATGTTTTATTAGTTATATAAAAATAAGGTTTCTGACCCTCTCTCGTACGCGCGCGCGTGTGTATATATATTTATATACACGTGCGCGCGCGACGAATGTTGCTAATTTATTTGCGTGCTAAATTAAGTTACAAAATCTTTTAAAATTACAGCCACTGAAGCAGCTAAAAGCTCATTTCCTGGCTCGCCAATTAAAATTAAAAGTTTGGGCTGCTTCATGCGCAACATTAAAATTTATGAAAGGACACAAATAAAATCAATTGACACGCTTACGTAATATAAAAATATAGGAAACGACGCCGTGCCAATCGTGTGCCAAGATAGGCATACAAATAAAATGTACGGCCCAGATTTCAACTCTGTAATCACTCAACCTTGATACGGGTTTGTCTCTGTTCAAGCCCTAGCTCTCTCTTTGTATGCGAAAACCCTAGTTACCCGGACTGCGCTGATCAGCTTGGAGCCAATGGGTAATGTCTCTTATTTCACCATGTAATGCCACAGTCTCTGTGTTCTGTGAGAAAACAATACAGCCATTTACGTAATGATTTAGAGTTTTGTTATTTTGGTTTATGTGTTTATCCGATTGATCGGTGATGTCTGTTACATAATATTATTGCCGCAATAAGTGAACAAACTCATTAACTAGATGTTTCTGATATTCATTTTGCTCAGAGAAAAATTTGCTTTATTGTATCTTATCTTAGTTGTAGTTGAAGCATGATGGGAGAAATTTGGGTATCATTTCTTTTTTGGGAATGAAATTTATTTGTGGAATTGATGAATGAAAACAGGAGCATACAAGTACGTGTCAGAGCTATGGAGGAAGAAACAATCCGATGTAATGAGGTTCTTGCAGAGGGTGAGGTGTTGGGAGTACCGCCAACATCCTTCTATTGTTCGGGTCAATCGTCCCACTCGACCTGATAAGGCTCGCCGCTTAGGTTTCAAGGCCAAGCAGGTACTCTTATCTTCATCTTACTGCTTAGTGTTTTTCTGTTTGTTTGACTCCTAAAAATTTTGTAGTTAAATGCGCTAGTCTTACCCCAAGTTTTCATGAAGCACTTGTGTAGTATAGGTTCGCTATATTCATATTTGGATTACTTAGAATCATAACCAAGTGGATCTGGATTCTGTCATGCTCACACCAACTGGAACCATCATTGATAGTTCAACAGAAAGTTGTAACATTTCTGCACTGCTGAGAAGTAGGTTTATAATTGTGTAATTAGAAGAAGCCTTGGAGGATATTTGAAGTGGGAAGATTGAGCTCAATTTTCAGCACTGAGATGGACGATTGGATATTTAAGGATTTGTTTAGGTCTTGCTGGTTAAGCAGTGCCTTGATGTGTAGTCTGTCTCTTTTTGGAGTGGTTATGTTTAATGATTGGGTACTTCCTGAGACCAGCTATGGTAAATCTATGATAGATCATCTGTCCAAGTGGATTTGTATCTCTTGAATTTCACTCTTGTCTCGATTTGATACACTATTTTGATAATATTTTTCCTCCATTTTCTTCTCTATTCTTTTGTTCCTTTTATACACATTTCCTGGTTTGTTCTTTATTTGTTGATGCATTTGTCCAAGTTTTCTGTTCATTTTTCATCAACATGTATTGTTATTGTCTGGAAAGCCCGTGCTCTGATCTTGGTGAGTGGCAACTGGCAAGTTCTTTTTATCATTTTGTCAAGCTGTGAAACTAATTTTCCTTTTTTTTTTTTTGGGTTTTGAAAGAGTCAACAATCTTGTCAATTCTGTAATGTATTTAGTTCTATTAACATGTGATTCACTTTCATTTCTCTTGGTCTCTATCAGTTTATAGCAGCTTATGATTTAAGGAGGATCTTGTTTGATATTCACATACTCCTCAATATTCTCATTACCATGTGTCTTTTTAATTTCTCGGTGCTAATATATGGACCCTGTTTCTTTTTGTAGTCTACAATTGATTAGTTTGGTTAAATCTTTTTTCAGGGTTATGTCGTATACCGTGTTCGGGTTAGGCGTGGTGGTCGGAAGAGGCCTGTCCCCAAGGGTATTGTGTACGGTAAGCCCACAAACCAGGGTGTCACTCAATTGAAGTTTCAGCGTAGCAAGAGGTCTGTTGCAGAGGAGCGTGCTGGACGAAAGTTGGGAGGTCTCAGGGTTCTCAATTCATACTGGATCAATGAGGTTTGCATACTAATTTTGATATGCCCTAGTCGTCAGACCTTGTTTCCAGTATTGGCTTGTGTACAGATTGCCACTTGTATCATTATTCTTTTTTGTTTTTGGTTCATTAATGTTTTTCTTTTATTCAGGATTCTACCTACAAGTATTTTGAGGTAATCTTGGTTGATACTGCTCATAATGCCATCCGTAACGACCCAAGAATTAAATGGATCTGCAATCCTGTCCACAAGCACAGGGAGCTCCGTGGCCTCACCTCTGCAGGAAAGAAGTACAGAGGTCTACGTGGAAAGGGACACTTGCACCACAAGGCTCGTCCTTCTCGCAGAGCCACATGGAAGAGAAACAATACTCTCTCCCTTCGTCGTTACCGTTAATCACTGTCATCACTTTCAGAATCTTGTCTGGAGGACATAGTAGTTGTGGCTGTGAGTTTTTTAGAGATTGAAATACTTTGGAACATATTTATTTGGAAGCCTTACATTCTAAATTAAGATACTTGAGTTTCTTCAGTTTGCAGTGATTTAATTGCTTGAAAATGCTGTCTTTCACGGTATTAAGATCTTGTTGAGTATTTGCTCAATTATCATCTCTAATCCATTCATTTGAGATCAATGCATGACTCTTCGTAACGATTTATGGTCAATACTAAATTTCTTGTTTCTTGTTGCATGCCTTAAATGGAGAACTTAAAATCAGTTTTTCATGGCTATATATACACATAGCAGTAGCTATATTTGCCAGCAGGTGATACAAGACCTGTCTAGATATGGTGAGAAAACTCAAGATTCTCAAAAAAAAAAAAAAAAAAAAACAAAAAAATCAGAGCCTTCCGCCAATGTAACTCTCTTTTAGATTCTGCAATACCTGTCGGATTGATTCCTCATCTTGGTTTGAGTATTTTAAGCATATAAGCCGCTGAGCAACATGGTAAAACATCTGAATTTGGTTATACTGCAAGCAGTTTACTTCCATTCGCTTTACTTCCTGGGAATGGACAACATTAGATTATCAAACTAATAACTCATGAACAGTGCATGTCCAGGTTCTACGCTGCATACAGATGTTGGAAGTTCTAATGTGAATTCAAATATAGAATTTTTGTCCGTTTTCTAACTCATACCACTGAATGAGTGATGATTCATTCTTCCTGCGCATGTTTATGGTTGGGATTTCATTATTATTAAAAATCTCTTTTTAAGGGTTGGTCATCGGAAGATTGTGAATGAAGAATTGCAGACTTGCAGTGAATAAAGAAATTTGAAGTTTAGGTATCTGCTCTATAGAAATTACCTTCTCTGTGATACTTGATGTGATGCTTCTGGCTGTTTCAATCACTGAGCTTGGTAATCCCGCCACTTCTGCTAATAGAAGGCCATAGTGTGGAACATGTCTCGGCCCCTCCTTGAGTTGAAACTGGATTAAGTAATTCAGCATCATCAGTGGTGGAAACAGCTAAAATTCAACATTAGAGTGAATAAACCGAGCAAGTGCACCTTGAAATCTAAACGGTTGTTTTTTATATCAACGTAGAAGTGAAGAATTTTAACATTTGGATAGATGGTTGCTAACTCTGACAAGTTCTCCATGTGTGTGGCAAATATAGTATACCTGAAGATTCACAGCAGATATATTAAAATTTGGAAACAAAATTTGTGTTCGAGGCACTTCAAAAATGAAAAGAAGACAATGACAACTAAATTCTGGCATATATTATAAGAATCGGTCTAGTTTTTCATCCACAAGTGCTCAAAAGATTGAAAAACATCTCCGGCTTCAAAGTAGTCTAATGGATAACTACATAATGTGAGAACTATACCAGTGCGCTTTGGCTTGAGACATCTCATCTGAGGTGTAGGAAAAGGATACTTTATCTGAATAGCTGCTATCAGTTCAATATTTGCTTTATTTATAGATTGAAAACTGACAATCGGAGGTAACAACATGATTTATTTCAAATCACAAAGTGTATTATCACTCAAGGTTTGACAATTGTGATACTTTACTGGTAGTTGGCTGCCTTGTCATTAACTCCTTGAAATTAAGTTATTTTCCGCAAAAAAATGCAAAATGCACTAACATCAACCATGTTGTGAACTTATATAATATTCTACCCCATGTTAAAGGAAAGGCTGCTGCAGGAGTGAGCACACACACATAACATCACCAATTATTTTGCAAAATCTAACAAAGATATGGTATGCTCTAAATTCAAGCATAGGGAATAACAGAAAGCAAATCCCATGATGACACAGACATTATTTTAGCTTCCTCTCTAGCAGTGTTTGTATACTATTCAGGCTTTTGCAACAAATCAAAGGTATGTAGCGGACAAGTCAGAAAAGTGATTACGCTTTGAGCGATAAGAGATGCTCACAGCAGCTCCATGCAATTGCAAATCCATCAGAGGAAGAAGTAGCCCTCCCAAGCTCATCCATCACAATCAGACTCCTATCAAATGGAAAACGTTTATAGAAACTATTGCATTTTTCAAGGAAATCAGGTCATCCTTTAGTTCCTTACCTTTGGGAGACATTCTGCATAACAAAAGCTGTCTCTTTCATCTCTGTCATGAACTGTTAACACACAACTTAATAAAAACTAATCCCTTTTCCTTAAAATATATCAAATGAATTGATTGTGTTGACACTAAGGTTTCGTTTGAAATTGTAGTGCTTCTACTGTGCTTTGAAAGTAAAGCTAAAAAATGTTTGATACACCAACTTTAGTGGACCCACTCATTTTTTCACCGATATTTGACATCTAGTTCTTTTATCCCGCAATAGTTGTCGCTTAATAGCCACCACACCTTAATACCAAATGAAGCCTAAGACTGAAATGTAGTTTTTGCATACTTATAAATGACTTAGTTAAGACAAATAACGAATAAACACTATCAAAACTTCTTACAAGTAGTTCAAACAATTTGAGGAAAATAAATAAAAAAAGAATATCTGGACTAACAAAACACTGCTTTCCCCTTATCTCATTAATTTTGGTAGGGGAGTAGAGACGAAATATCAGATAACTAAGAATTTGCAACAGTGGAGTTCAGAAATCATACTGTACTAGAGTTGGATTCAAGATTATCCACTGTACCCATTCTTGTAAATATACGATCAACTACCCTTATAGTTGCAAAATGAGCAGGAACATAACAACCAATCTGTGCAAGAATAATTATGAGACAGACTTGTTGAAGATAAGTGCTCTTTCCACTCCTGAAGGAAACAATAGATAGTATGAACATAAGGAAAATCCAGAAGTAAATCAGAATATTCTTTACTCGGACATGGATCCTGAAAAAAAAAAAGAAATATACAAACCTAGCATTTACCTTAGCCTGAACCCTAGGCATAAGCCAACTCTGTGGTAGTTTGCTACAACCTATTTTTTTCTTGTGAGTTTCCAACAAACACCTTTTGCAATAAAATTCTAGATCTCTAATTGGGACTATTATCAAGACTATAGATCTTAAAAAGACCTTCCTTTTCCTTGCCAATTTCTCTTTAAAATTAATGAATGAAGCCACCATATTGCAATTTGTAAGGCATCGTTTGATAAAAAAGGCATAAAGTAGCCATTCTCAGGGTTTATCTTAACTCAATTTCTCCACATTCCGAGAGCAAGGAGGGGTTTTTAATGGCAAAAGGCTCGATATTCCAGAATTCATAGGTAATTTTACTTGTGCAACTTAAATTATCATTCTTCATATAAATGAGTGGTGACTAACTTAGGTGAGGGGTACTTGTTGGTCTGTTGACTAACTTAGGTGAGGGGTACTTGTTGGTCTGTTGACGCTAATCTTGTGGTTTTATGCATGTAAAATTGATCCATTGGGATTTTGTTAAACAAAAAGATATAACACGACATCAAATGAGTTAAACTCGATGCCAGGAACACATTTCATACATGTTGGGACCCATGACAATCACCATGTTTGATGCTTCTGAAATAAAGATATTGTTTGGCTGCACAGAAAACAATCAATCAGGCTATTAAGAGCTCTGCAGAATTTCAGTTGTATAACTTTTCTCTACAAGAAAAAATCTCAATAGGCAATCAAATAGAACAAAAAAGATAAATTAACGTACAACGAAGTCATTATGTATGCTTTCTAGGATAGGGTGTCTTCCAGCATCAATTGCAAGTGGGCCACACTCTGTCAGGCGTATGGCATGATCAAGCACCCAATCCTTAGGCAGAAGAATATAAATGAAAAAAAAGTACTAACCTGTAAAATGTGGTCTAGTATATCGGTCAACCGGCTTAGTTGATATTGTGTAAGCGAATGAATTAACAATCATATCTAAGAGGCACAGGACCTCTGCAAGCAGTGTGAGCACAGAGACGTCCTCCCTTATGGCATCTACCAATGCTACATGCAGATAAAAATTTACATTAAGTAATCATTTAATTATTGTAATGTTCGAAAAAATATTATAATTTGACGAAATAATATAAACATCCATAAATTTTAACAAAAACAAAATGCAGTGATTTTGGAGCATTTTTATATTAGATTTTCAAACTTTATAGCATGGAATCAGAGAATAAACATTGAAAAATTATCAATCTTCTATCCTTCAAAGTTCATATAGCTGTAGGACGACACAAGTGCAAACACCTTGTCATCCTCTCCCACAAACCATTACTGCACTAAACTACTTATCCCCTCTCAAACCCAACTAAAAACGTACGCGAAGAATACATATGCAGCATTTATTGTACCTGGCCATTCTCACCAACACTAATTTAGTACATCATCCAGCAGCTAAAAATCAAAATGGTGAAACACGATCATTTCCCTTAGTACATTACTTAGTATATCCATCTGGCAAGTAAAAATCTGCTTTTACTTAATAAAACACGCCCCATGCATCAGGAGGCCAAGAGCTTTGGAGAAATTAATACTTCACAGAATCATAAGTGACATCTCCATCAGTTATGAACAGAAGTATTCTGAACTCATGATTCTAAACATGTTATATAATTAACAAGTCTATCACAACCTTCCAGACAGATTTCTGTTCTTATATAGCACTCGCCAGCTGCAGACTTATTTCTGACATTCAGCTGCAAATGAGTTCATGCAATAGAGTAAAACATATGGAGATATTTTTAAGACCTGTAAAGAATAATTTAATTTACTACTAATTTATATATGAGGTAAAATACTGATATTAACACAAACCATAATATATGGCCTCACAATCACATGTAGAATGCCAGGTGTTGCTAATAATTCTCATTATGGTCAACCTTGATAGTTAGTAAATAAAAGCTAAAATTAATTAATACATCAAATAACTTCGTAAAAGAAACATCAATCACCTACGGTAATCATTATAGGATATGCTATCAAAATCACATAAAGCAATAATTTAACCACATATGGCATTTTAATAGAGGCAAACGTGCATCTCATTATTTGAGTTGGTGTTAGGATTATTGTTTCCTTTCCCTACATGTTCTTCCCAAACATTGTCAAGATAGCAACCAGATTTAATTTTTTTGCAGCACTTACAGCCAAAATTGAGTTTCTTAGCAAATGCAGCTATAATTACTAACCCCTTTGGATACCTCCTTACTTGAAAACATGATTAATATGCAACCCAGCAACATCATTTAACCAGCATAAAGCCATTTTGGCATGTCAAACTCATCATGAGGCGAATCAAATCCTAGATCATAATCAAAGGTCACTGCATACAGAGTAAAACAATACACATGGAACTCTATCTTAACCAGCAAATGCCAATGTAATATCGATGAAGATATAGTACAACCATCCATCACCTGATTACACTGATTAAGTATACAATATCATTTAAGATTGTTGACTGATACTAAATGCATGGATTTGGAATTTTTCCAATGGTAGTAAATACTTACAGAAGCAAGTTCCAATGTTGAGCAATGTATATTGTTTCCATGTTTCACGACCTGATTGATCTCAAAATTATATAAAATCAGAAATAATTAATGAGGTGATACCATATATCCAGAGGAGCTATGACAAGGTTTTTTTGTAACCTGAATGAACTTGCTAGGAAGCTTTCCTTGGATGTCTTTATGTGGAATGCTCAAGTAAAAGCCTTGCCTATTGTTAAAAGGTAGCTTCAGATTTGGCAGCTTGAGCTCTTCACGATACTTGTTTGCACAATTATGTATAGCTATCGGTTTTAAATAGAATGCTTTTAGATTGGTATAATATTGCATCTGAAAAGGGAATTAGACGAGGAAAGAAAATTTTGAAAAGGAAAAAAAAAAAAGAAACCTTCACTGGTATCACAAAATGATCTCCGTGCGATATCCAACAGCCCATCAATTCCAGCCTTAACAGCAAAACACTGCTGTGTGCGAGCAACAAAAGAAACCCGTGCATGAAGCACATCTTCATCAATGACCTCTCCAATTCTGTATATATATACACAAAGAAAAGGGAGCTTTCTCAGAAGACAAGTCAAGTTGTTTATGATTAGCCAAGTCTTCAAAACACATATTTACTGGATAACACATAAAAGATGGTATGTCTTGTAAAACTACATGTGAGTGAAGTCCCTAAAATACTAAAGTTTATAACTACACAACATAAATTAATGACATGCTGGTATTCAAATACACATACTCCAAATCTCTTTAGAATAAATAAGTAAAGACTTCGTAGTATCAGACAGCTCCATAATGATTATCGCAATTAGCACTGTCAGCATCATATAAATTTGGTTGAATTGCTTATTGTTGAGGATGCATCATCTTCCCTTATTTCTTTCTGTCCACCTCCGTACCTTCTCAAAATTTTATTCGGTTTGACTGATGCTGTCAAGAATGAGTATATCCTTAATATTAATTAAGTATGACTCTAGACTGGTGGACCATTTTCCTCACTTGGAAACAATGATGCAACAAAAAAGGGCTTTACAATTAAACAATAAGTGGACTCACTCATACTTAATGGACTATGAATATAATCCTACCCGCTTATTAAGAAAAATTACAAAGACTTAGAAGGCAGAAGAACAAAATAAAAAGGAAGGTTGGAAAGACACAGGAAATGTTTGAAAAGTAACTGCTAAAGCTGACAGAACCCCTTCTGCAATGAAAGAGGCCAGACTTGTGAAGAGAAGATCAATGGAAGGCATAAGTACTCTATGCTGAAATTAATGTAAAAGATATAGGAAAAAAACTACAAGGACAAAGCTGAAGTTACTGTGCTGAGGACTAATTGCCAGTATTATTAAATTGCCTCCCAATTACGAAAAGAATATTATAGCCTGGTATTTTTGCCAATAGATTGTCAGAATTCCAAACAAAATTACGTGTCTAAAACATCTTCAATTTTATACATTAGCAACATATGCAGATAGAGAGGCAAATAATTCATCGGTTGGAGCACATTTTGGAACATACCTCTTTCTAATGGAAGCATATTTCTCATTTTCACAAACAGACTTGTATATGTTTGCAAGAAGAAAACTTTGCGAGTCCTTAAGCACCTAAAATGTAATAAAACATGGACTTGAAAATATGTTTTGAGTTGGGTTAAAATCATTAACTATACAGGAAAACAAAACCATCTAACCTTTGCAAGTAAAGGCAATGCATCCAAAGCTGTTTTAAGGAGAATAATGCTTGATATCAATGTTTGGCTCTTTCTAGCATTATCAACATCCAAGACCTTACTCGTAATTTTCTTTGGCTTGAAGCAGAAGTGACAAAGTACCCTATCTGGGAGAGTATATAAGTACACTTTCAGATGAATGAAGCAAAAGGACCAATCTCCAGAAGAAATGAATAGAGAACCCAGCATTCCTTTAGTTATTTCTTCCTTTCATTTCCACTTACCAGTCTCTTTGGGAAATTTACGCAGAACCTGAGAGAGCCCAAAGAACAATTGTTCATTGCTCATCAGCTCATCCTGGAATAAAATGTTGAAAAGACATGTTATGGTTTTACAACAGAGTCATTTGACCTGTTCTATCATAACATTCAAGAAGTAAATTTAAAACTAAATTTAAATAGGCAGTTGTGCAACAACTAGATATTTTGCAGAAATAAAATGATTGTTTCCTTTATATGCTCCCATGTCACCACATGTCACATAGATTGTTTAAGTTTCAGCAGATAGTTGGTACTTAATCTCTTGCCTTGAAATTATGCAGCTAGATAAAGAAATTCGACCTAAGCTATTAGCACCACAATGCCTATGGTTTTGGACTTGGGTATTAATGTAACACATTGAGAATAATGTGGGAAGTAAAACATGGCAGCTGATGTTACTTATGTGTCTATAGTATGTGAAAGTGGCTAGCAGCATATTTTCCATGAGTCCATCCACTTCCACAGTGCACCCGCAAAATAATAAAAGAAGAAAAGAAAGTGACCAAATGAAATGAAAGCATAACTAATTTAAATAGCATTGTGACTGTTCAATCACATCAGCACAGAATAAGCACAGATTCAAACAGATATACTTCTTTGCCAAAGTTGATGGTGCATCAAAACATGGAAGAATAGTATCTTACCTGTAAACAAAAACATCTCAGGACAATTGAGAATGGTTTAGGAATAATGGGTCTCTAGCAGCACTAGATTAATCTGAAAATTCCAAATGCAAAACTAACCAGGCAGTCCAGACGAGTGTTGATAGTTTCAATATCTTTTAAAGGCTGTAACAGATTGGCTCGAAGTAGTCTAGTCCTGGAAAAGAAAGAGAAAAGAGCACTACATTATTAATTTTTATCCGCAAAAGTTGCCAAAAGCAAAAGGGTAGGAAAATGTTCAGTTGTGTGCAAAGAATGTGACTTCTTATATTAATGTGTGTCCAACTTTGACTTCTCTGCAATTATGACATGCCACATCAGTCAACTTATCAATTGGTCACATACCCTCCAATAGTTTTTGTTGTCTTCATCATATGGAACAGACTTCTTTTCTTGTTACTTGTGCCCCAAAGGGCAGAATGCAGTGGCTCAATAATTTCCAAATTCTGGACACTGTTATAAAACTCAAGTGTTAATTAACAAAGAAGTAGAAAGGGTAATCAAACTTTACTTTAAATTTCTAGTAAAATTTATCCTAGTGAAATATCAGTTATTCTATAGCAAATAATATTATCAAAAATCTGATTTGTATGATATATACAGCAATAACTAAAGACTTCTAGAAAGGGAAGCAAGAGTACCTAGTAGCATCAATATTCATGTGGTCAAATGATCCATTAAAAGTAACCTGAGAAAGTGAGAATGCAATGATGGAAAGGTTAGAATCCTTCAGAAAACAGAGGGAAGTTGACCATAAACACAAATGGATAAAAATTCTTCGTGGAAGGTAATCCAAAGTCATACATTTGTGCTATTCATTTGAAGTACAAAATCTACATAGCTATTACTACATGTTGAGTGTAAAATTTCTCAAGAAGCAGCATAGTCAGCTTGTATGTCTTAAAGAAAACCTTAACGTCACACATAGCAAAACAATGACAAGAAAATCCTCACAAGTAGTATCTTATATTTGGATACTTAATTAACTCAAGGTGAAGAGACACATAGAACAGACAAGTGTTACATAAGAAGTTTGATTGATAAAGACTCTTCCTTTGAGAGACTCATTTATAACTGAAGGCAAATATTCAGCAAAAGTTTTATCTGTCAGATTATTTTCTCATAATGTTTGTTAAAAGATCCAATAAGCTGTCAACTACACAAAGTGGATGCTAATAAATAAAAAGTAGTTGGCACTCAGAAATTCGGCCAAAGAAGAACAGAAAAGCAGCTACTTGGAACAGGTTCAAGCATTTGAGGAACGGAAAGTAGGATACAGTGTAGTGCCAAAGTAGAAGTCCCAAAGAAAAAATGATAATAATGGGGTTTTAGACTGCCCAGAGGAAGCCACAAGCTCCGACAACTAAAATTAAAGTGTTAAAAGAAAGAATTGTTTGGTGGAACAAAACCACTGATTATCATGTTCATTATTCTAATTGTTGGGAAAGGAACATGTACCATAAAACACATACCAATAAGGAGTGGTTTGTGACAATGACCCCTTTCTCTGCTTCTATCCTGTGTATACAGTTGAAACTTGAGTTTCAGAACTGGAAAACTGAATAAGGATAGCAAGTACCATAGCAGTAACAAATGCATGATAGTCTTTAAACCTTGAATCAAACTCCAGATAATCGAATAATTATAGAGAAACTTGAAAGATGAAAAAGGTTCAATGAACAAGATTTACACAATTTAGCCCCTAAAATGACAATATTAATTTATAGGCTGGGGAAAAAATATATAGAAATTCAAAGATATTATGTTCATCGATTTAGTCCTTGAATATGAATAATAATTGTTCAATGTGCACATTCCATCTATGCACACTGCATTAGAAAAAGAGTTCTCAAGAGCAGATTTGGACACTAGAGCATTGTACTTTTCCTTTTCCACAGAAAGAATGCACAGTTGCACTCATAACTTTCATGAGGGACTTGTAGATTCGGAACTAAAACATTTTCTTCCTGTCAAATTTGTATAGATGAAGTTCTTATACCACTTTATGGTAGCTGCAGCAGCAGCCAGGCAAAGATAATACTGCTTGTAATACATATCCAAACCAAGGGCAGAGGGCTCCTTGGCCGCTAAATTTTTAATCATCACAGCACCCTGGAAGATTTACCACAATGACATTTCAGCAAAGAGAACTGTCAGCACATAGTCTAAAGCACCTCTCAAGCATGAGAAGTATTAGTAAGACCTTTGTGTCGTCAAAGCAACCACGAGCCATTACAACCTGCACGAATCAGTAAATCATATTAGTTCATTAACCATGCAAATTATGTATTCATATTATTGTCCTACACCACATATAAACAAAAACACAAGCATGAAA
This sequence comes from Cedrela odorata, assembly GCA_035584115.1. NCBI lineage: Eukaryota > Viridiplantae > Streptophyta > Magnoliopsida > Sapindales > Meliaceae > Cedrela > Cedrela odorata. Next base: position 5,814,215 of record JAXCLQ010000011.1, read on the forward strand.
TTGCATATGCCCTGGGAGCAAGAGAAAAAGAACTACAAATTTTGAATTCTTAAGGGGCATCACCTTCTTGACTGAAGCATATAATCGGTCTACCAATTCAGATACTCCAACCATACCATCAGGCACCAGTTTGTTTGGAGAAACAATGATCACCATGGGATCATAAAAATGTAGTAAGGTTTTTGTATTCTGATATGAGCTGCTAGTTTCAATATACTGAGAGAGATGCAATGTAGCAGACCTCAAGTCAAAAGCAGCTACCCCGACCTGTTCAGACAATTAATTTCACTCGAGCATTATGTACTTCAGTGGAAATCTAACTTATCTGGGAGATCCATTTGAAGACAAAGTAAATAGTAAGGAGATTTCAATAGTAATTCAAAAAGAGATAAACACATAATTATTAATAGATTTAAAATTTCAAGAGCACCTTCCAAGCTTTTATAGATGATTAAGATCCAGCACAAACAATGGAAACAAGTATTAATTGATTCTTTGAATTCTAAGCTGAATCACTATCACGTGTAATATTGGTATTCGGGATTAAGGAATAGATTTGAGCTTGCCATACACCGTGTAGTCTGGTACTTGGGATGATAGTGGAAGTTTTATTTATAAGACTTGAGATTCAATATTCTAGTTAAGAAGATAAGATCACTTTTCTTTCCAAATGGATACAAAGTCCTAACAAAGAATATTCCAGCAATTCGAATTGATGACATTATTCACCTGTTTATATTATTAAATTTAAATTTCAAGTTTGAAATTTGTTTTGTTCAGCTTATACGTAATTAAGTGCTAAATAATTTTTAGATTGCTAACGGTCAGATACAACTCCAAAGCAACAATACATGAAACAATAAAAAATTCCGTATACTAGAAAGTCGAAAATCATATACGATAGAAACAACCTCCATCCTCACAAGATCTTTGTTAAAGCTCCATTAAAGAATTACAAAAAATAAAGATGAAACACGTGTGTTTCTGCTTCCATTCATGCATAGCCGATGAATTCAAAAATATGAAATACGGTCTTTCTCATTTCAGTTACAAACAATAATATATTATGTCCATTGTTCTTCACTTTGTAATTGTTAAATAAATGGTTACAATTACTGATGCATATCTAAGCCCAGGAATTTGAAAAAGAAAACAATAACAGACCAAAATCACATGCAATCATCCACACAAAATCTCTTGACAGAAGGTAAAAAAAGGTTTACAAGAATCATAAAAGAATAACAAAACTGGTTTTATTTTTAATTTTAAATTGTAATTAGAAACTGATTTCAGAGGAGCAAGAAAGAAGCGAGAATCTAGTTTGCGGACAGATTTAAGCAAAGATTTAGTGTTATTTGCGTCAAATAAAAAAAATAAAACCGAAATTATATAGGTATATATTCGATTTTCTTTAGTTCTCGTGCATTTTCTCGAGAGGCAAACAGAGAGTACCTCTTTAGCTCGGTTCTCTATGAGACCAGTCACGAAGCTCGATCGATCTCCTCCGTCGTCTTCCATTTCGCTTCCCCGATAGAAAGCGAGATCAAAAAGTTGGAAGTTATGCAAATGCGCGGCAATTCGTGGCCTATTTCTAGAAATAAATTTGGCTAGTCCCTACTGCTAAGTTGAGCGGAGTGCGTAGATTGCTTAAAATGCGCACCAAAGATTGAATACGGTGCGGTGAACGTTAGCGGGAAGTTGGACCAACGGTCTAGACAGAATTTGGAATTGAAAGAGAAAAATACCTCAAAAATTAGTTATGAAATAATAAAATATAACTTACAAATGATATTGTAAATAGAATAAAAATTAATTATCTTTGGAAAATATTGCATATAAAATTTAATTTAATTTTGTTATAATTTTAAATATCACAAATCTAATTTATTTATTTAATTATATATTAGAATTGATTTTGAAAATTAAGGTTTGGATAAATTTTATTAATATTTAATATTATTAAATATTTTTTTATTTTATTTTTATACATAGTAGAATAGTAGCACCGTAATCCCAACCAAATACAATTGTATTGCAGTTGGCCTGCAAAAAGTCTGGATATTAACCAGCAGTTATTTTATTGCTTCATCAAATCCATGGGATCACACCACATTTGTATATTTATTTATTTATAGAAATGACTTAATTTTTTAGTTCAATTATATTTATGATCTAATTTAAATTTATCTTATATTTATACTTAAATTACACCATTCATATCTATTTTATCCCTAATTTTTTATTTTGTCTCTTAAATGAAAGAACTAATTTCATCGCCCCTTAACCCTCGATAAATTTCTCATTTCGCTTCTTGCTTCCACAAATTTCGTCCAGTTTTGCATACTAAAATTAGTGTAATTAATAAGAGAATTCTGCAACGTACGTAAATTTCTCAACATAATTGATACGTTTTCTTGAACTCATTTGTGAAATGTGTGATTTAAGGCATTTGGGTTTAGTAAAATGCGTAAATAGTGCGTAGTTGAGTGTATATTGTTGGGTATAGGCCATGAAATGTTCGGTTTTGTGTTGTCGAAATTAGAGAAGACGAAGTTAAAACTTTAAAGGGCGACATTTTAACTTCATCGAGAGACGATGAAATTTTGCTGAGGGGCGACGAACTTTTAAGCCTTATTAACCTTGACGAAATTTTGTCGAGGGAGATGATGCAAATCATTAAGGCCAATTCGATTGCAATAGAATATTGTAAATCTCGATAAAATTTATCAAGACTTACAAAATTTATTTTTATAATGGACATGCATTCTGGAAATCTCAATGAAATTCACTGAGACTTGATTATATTCTCGATGAATTTCATCTAGACTTATATAATTTATTTCCGGAATGAATATGCATTCTGCATATCTCGATGAAATTTATTGAGATTCGATCATATTTTCAATGAATTTCGACGAGACTTACAAAATGCATTTTTAGAATGGATATATATTCTGGATATCTCAATGAAATTCATTGAGATTCGATTATACTCTTGATGAATTTTGTCGAGACTTACAAAATGCATTTCCAAAATAGATATGCATTCTGGAAATCTCGGCGAAATTCATTGAGACTTGATTGTATTCTCAATAAATTTCGTCGATATTTATAGAATTCATATCCATTTTGTTTGTCTCGACAAAATTCATCGAGTGTCTCTTGTTTGTCTTGACAAAATTTGTCAAGGGAAATATGTAGTTGGTTGTTTTCAAATTTTTCTAACGTTTTCCATTTTTTTTTTTGCTGTAATAATGATATGATCAATAGGTACACTAAACGACAGTGTCAGTAGGGTATTGAAAACACGAGAAGAAGATTTTTTCTCGGGTGTTGTTACTTCTTTGTCCTACTTGTGGGTGGTTGAAAGGATACGATAGAAGTTAACTGTGACTCAGCTCAGTTTATTCGTACAATCATGTTTCAGCAGATTTTTACAAATGCAGAAGCTTGCATTCTCAGGGCAGCTTGTAAATAATGTACTACTAAAAGAAGTTTGCGCAACTAGGCAGAAATCAGAACAATAAATTTTTGTCACAGTTAATAACTAGCTACATATTTGTCAAGAGGAATATGTAGCTGTTAAGAGAAGTTTGGTCAACTGGGCAGAAATTAGAATAATAAATGTGGTTCATAGTTTCTGGTCATGTAATTCAGTTTTCTAAGTTTGAGTTTGAGCTCATAATAGACCTAAATTTTGACAATTACTCAACGGGTAATAGGATTCCAAGAAAAAGGAGGAATACACATCATTTGCCTGACAAGTTTTTTCCCGAAATGGTTGACATTAAGCATGCACATTTTGATCAATTCATTAAAGACACATATTTCAACACGGTGGATGATAAAGATGCATTGAAGTTGATCCTTGCTTTCTTTGTAGAAAAGGTTTTTACTAGAGAGAGACATCTATGACAAAGTCGATCCATTTGTGTTTCAACTAGTTGATGACTTTGATAAATTCGAGAACTATCATTGGGGCACAGTTTCATGGGCGTTAACATACAGGTTCTTTTATCGAGCATTGGTTGGAAAGGCAAAAAAATTTAAAGAGCATCACCAGAAAGACATGAAGTACTCTTGTAAGTGGTATAACTTACAAGGGCTTCTAATTGTGTTCTAAGTAAGTGTGATTTCTCTTGATTGATTTTGTTAGTGGTATATTATTATTAGTTGTACTACAATTTTTCTATTTATCTATATTTGGAAGATGCCAGAGACATTATTTGGTTTGAGCTTGTGGGTTATAGATTATAATGATATTTATTTAGGAGTATTAATTTGCGGATATGTGCATGTTCGAAATTTTTAGATATGTCCATATTATAATGGAGATTTTGTCAAAATTTTTCTAACTCCATATATATATATATATATATTTTTTTTCAAATATGGATATACGAGGTAATCCTTATTTGTCAGGTAAAGTATGGCAACAAGACAAATAACGAGCTGCCTCGTATGCTAAGATAAGTAACAAAAAAGAAGGGTCGCCACGACGATATCAACAAAATGGTTTTTGTGAATACCAATGTAATATATGTTAATTATTTATCGAAATCATAATTAACTTAATTTGACATGCAATCTAGCATTAGTAAGTGAAATGGTCTTTGTGTGTGTAGCCTCCTCCACTTCGCGGGCTAACTCCTACACATGTTGAAGGCCTTCTCTCATACATCGCACAGTTATAGTCTATCAAGATAGCATAGAGAGTGTACGAGGGCGATATTGCATTATCTCTCTCCGCACTTGCACACGAGGAGACTATTCCTACATATGACGACGATCTGAGAGCAAATAAGCCAAATGTAAGTATTGTTTTGTTTTATTTTCACATAATTACATAATAGCCATGATAAGGAAGCAATTGAAAGTTTGTTTCGTTTATGCAGACGCTAACACCTTATGATGAGGAAGCAACACCATCTGATCCTCATTGCTCTCTTTTGACATCTATTGGACCATCTTTCCAACATATACTGGACTTGAGCGTACACATGTTGAGCCTCAATATATTCATGTTGATGAAGTCCTCAAGGCAATTGATGTCATGAGAGCAGATATGAAGGTATGATTTGTACACCAAGAAGAATAATTTTGTGCTGAGATGGCTTTAGTGAGATAGGAGTTTAGATAGGAAATGCAATCATTGAGAACTGAGTTGTATGGGTGCTTCGATTTTTTTGCTTCTAAGACTCAGGTTCACTTATGATTTTTCTTAAATGTTACATTGAGAACACCTTGTTACGTCTCATCCATAAAATAATGATGTCTTTAAATTATGCAGGATGGTGTGGAGGCGGAGAATGAGAGTTTCCCTAACAAAGTTGTGGATGTGTTGCAGATGGATCTACCATGACTCCTATATATCTAGAAGAGGGGAACGATACTTTTTCCTCTGATCTACGCAGCTGGTTTGGTCAACAGTATAAGAGAGCCTGCAAGTTGACTAATCCTTTTGTCTACCCTGCTAAAAGGCGAAAATAGAGGATCACATGTGATTGTTACACAATGGAGCGGTGGACCGCGTTCTTGCATTGGATACGTAGTACTGACGTCGCTTTAATGGAGTTGAGTAGGATGATAACCGACCCAGCGTGGTACTTAACCATATAGAGGGAGACAAGAGTTTTTGGTTGGAGGACAATCTAAGTTTTATTTTAGATTTTTATTATTATTTAACTTTAACATCATTTACTTAATATATTTTAATAACTCATTCATCACTTTTCTAGCATTTCAATGCGTATCTAAACTTGTTGTGGGAGCAGTAGCGCAATAAGCCAGATGTTATATTGTAGCAATGGACCTTGACAGACACCTATGCATATATGAGTTGTTTACCCTATACAGTAATATGTTAAGTAAAATAGTGTATGAATAACTATACTATTCATACATTTTACAGGGCTCTTTTAGATAAGTATGGTAGAAGATAGAACAAAATGAGGCATGAGAGAGATATTGCCATGTGGGGTTTGGAAGTTCTACGATATGTCATGGGAGAGATATTATCATTTGGGGACATCGTAGAGAGATCGAGACCCTGGTATGACGTGAATATCGTGTATATCCCTGTCAACATAAAGCAGAAGCATTAGATCATAGTTGTAATTGACCTACTGAGTCACTAGATTGACGTTTGTGATTCATTTATTGCAGTGACTCAGGATGGCTTCATCGTGACCCATCTTCAGTGTCTATTTAATTTTCTATCATTTTTGTTATGACAGAGCGAATTCTATGCTGCTAGGCCAGAGGTGTCTGTCGACGAGTCGTCGTTTATCACAAGTAGACTATGCCAGGGTGTTTTACAACAGTATACACACCGGGGTGATTGTGGTGTTTTTGTATGTAAGTACATTGAGTATTTGGGATAGTAGCATGTTTTCGATTTTGGGCCATCAGAGACACGACGTTTGTGGAAAATGATGGCCCTTAGTTTATGATGTTAACAATTATTTTAGTTTGTACTGATACATTATATTTATGAGATCAGTATATTCATATGTTTATGGTATTTGGTTCCACTTTTATTTAAAAAATAATAATTTATTATCTTTGGTTGATTCTAACAGTTCAAATACATATTACATTTAAATCACAAGTAACTAAAAAACTTCATAATCTAAATTACAATTCAAACACAAATTACATTTAAATCACAAGTAACTAAAAAAATTTACAGTCCTTATTACAGTTCAAACACAGATTACATTTAAACAATAATTAATTGAAAAACTTCACAATCTTTATTACTATTCAAGCACAAATTATCTAATTTGAATCACAAGTAATTGAAATACCTCATAGTCCTTATTATAGTTCAAACACAAAAAATCTAATTTGGATACAAGGGCACGAGATTCTTGCAAGTTTGTCGGTTATGTCTATACTGATTACACCAAAAACACTTTCTCCGTGATACATCCTCATCAGCTGAAGATCTTCTTTGTACCCGATGTCGGCCTAACTCTGGACGCTGAATAGGTTGTAATAAAATTGATCCTCACAGCTTATCTAAAGCAAGTCAATCCGCCTGATGTCCAACAAAATGGATTGGATCTGAATAAGCGAGAACAAGTGTGTTCGCAGCATAATAATGAGAACAAAGTTGGAGATGCTGAAATTGTACGTGTCTATACGCAACTAGAGCATATGCACATGAAAGTTGATCTAAATCGAATTTTCTGCATGTACATGTCTTGTTACTTAAGTCCACGAGCGTATCTCTTTCTTTATCCTTTACTTGGTACTCAAACAGATCAATATGCCATACTGTTATATTTCTGATCGCGTTTGTCTGTTTAGTAATTTTTTCCTGAGCCCATTTTGTTAAGGAGGTTTCCACCTCACAAGTTTCATTTCTCCTCTTGTAGAACTACTTTTGCATTAAACTTCTTAAGTACTCCACCAATAAGGTAACAGAAAATGTACGTGCATGTCGTAAGATTGCATTAAAATATTCAACAATGTTGTGGTCATTATATTATACCTTTTGCCATTGAAATGTGCCCTAGCCCACCTATGACATTCAATTTCTTCTTCTAAATATTTTACTGCTTCAGGGCTAATGTGCCTAACTTTGACATTTGATCATTGAAATCGTTAATATTATATGTTTTTACAACAACAAAGTAGGTTTTTATAAATTTCTCAACTTTGATTTTCTTAATTGTATTGAATTTTGCACATACGTTTCCTGAAACATAATAACAATAAATTGCATGCATAGCTTCGGGAAAAACAGTGTGCATTACTTTCTGAATACTTACATGGCGATCAGAAACAAATACTAAGTCTTGTACCTTCTCAATAGCTCTTCTCAACTTCTGCATAAACTACTGCCACGAGTCATCATTTTCGTTATCCTCAATATCAAAAGTCAATGGAAATATTTGATCATTCACATCTTTACAAGATGTGACAAATCGTATCTCATAATATTTTTCTTTTAAAAATGTATCATCAACTGCAATCACTAGTATAATTGAAGAATAAAACTCATTGATACAACCACTAAGCGCTATAAAAAAATATTTAAAATGGTTATCAGAATAATTTTTTATATGCATGATAGTGTTAGTATTGGTAGACAACTACAATACATGACAATATAATATAATAAATTATATGAATCTGCAGGATCGCCACAAACTAATGTAATTGCTGTTTCTCTAGCACGTCAAGCCATTGCATATGATATAACTACCCTATATTCACTTTAAATGTCAGCTTGAATATTTTTGGTGTATACAATCGGTTGCATTTTGTAAATTTATCATTTATATGCTTACCAATAAGTTGAGAACTCGCTTAATGATGTCCATCGAATAATTGATTTGAGAAACACGTGTGCACCTCATCAATTTGTCTCACTTGAAAGTATGTGTTCTTAGACACCAATATTGCCCGGACTCACCATTTACACTTTTCATCAATACATTTAGTCTCAAAATAGTTCAATGTAGATTGAAAAATTCTAAACTGAAAATTTTATTTCATTACAACAACTCTCAAATCCTTGCACAATTTCTCTTTATTTTCATAAAATTTTCCAACCACTATTAAACTACCCGCAGAACTTAAGAAACAATCTGTTGAAAAAGTAACTGGTGCAGGAATAAGAGGAAAACACCGAAGTGAATTATAGTAAAAGGGACTCGTTTCTTCACAAGCACTAAAAGGCACTATAACATTAGGAGACACTCTTACTGTAACGCTCGCAAATTTAAAAATTTGTAACTATAACATCCACAGTATTTAGGAAATTTAATCGAATAATTTGATATTATTTGTTTAAATTAAAATTTTATATAATTTAGAATTTTTGGGTGAATTTTAAAATTTTATTTAGGCCCAAAATTAATTTTATAAAGTTGAGTTATAAGTGGATTTGGATGAAGGAAATAATGCTTGGATTAATTTTAGACTTTTAATTGGATTAAAACGAAAGTTTTTTTTTTTTTTTTTAAAGTTTTTGGCTATTTTTAGAAATTTAAAAAGAATAAAGGTCTAATTAAAATTGACATAAAAAAAAAAAAAATTGGTCATTCCTTCCTTTCTGGTATGCCTTATTCTTCGTCTTACTCTCTAAACCTAACAATTCTCTCCCTCTCTCTCACAAATTTCAGCCAAATTACTTCGGATTCGAGTGATTTTATTTCAAATTTCAGTTATTGGTAAGCCATTTAATGCGCTAGAAACTTGAATTTTAAATTTTGATCATGAATTAAAATTTAGATTACTGTTCATTCAAGAAATTTACGCTTGATTTTACGTAGAAAACATTAGATTATGTTGAATTGAAGTAAAAAATGTAGTATTTGATTGATCTGGTATTGATTGAAGTGTTTGTAAGAAGAATTTTGAGTATTTTTCTTTTAGATGAATAGTAATTTTGAATATGCTAAGGTAAATATAAATTAGCTACAATGCTTTTAACCTGAATGGTAACTGCTTATTATAGTAAATCCGATATAAACAATCCTTTAGCTAAAGTAACTCCAACATAAACAATATTTTTGCTACAGTATTTAGATCAAAATCGTATTTGTTTGCTTAGGCAAAAATGTGTAAATTTAGGATAGTCGAAAATGTGAATTAGAATAAGTTATCAATGGAAATTCATTATTGAAAATCAGAAAAAAAAAATGACCTTAGTTAGTTAAATTTAGTGAAATGCATTAAATTAAGAAATTTTAGACACAAACTCTACGAATATTGTATTTAAAACTTTTAAGTTGATTAATTGAATAGTAGAAGACATGATTTATATATTTGTGGTGTTAGACTACGAGAATCCGGGGAGAAAGACTAAGTTTGGCGAGAGGATCATTAGTGGGAGTGGTTACCCTTTCCTTGTAGTAAGTAAATCGTGCATGCATTTTTATTGTTTTTGAGATCATACGATATTTGAGCATATTTTAATATTATGATGAAAATTGTGAATTTTAATGTTTTGGTATGCTAATATTGTCTTTCTGACATAATTATTGAAAATTGTGAATTTTAATGTTTGGTATGCCGATATCATATTTATGAAATTAATAATGAACATATTATTGATGTGTAAAGTTATGAATGAAAATATATTTAATGGCTCTAGTTATTAGTTAATGTTTATTCTTATCTGGTCGAGTTTCATGACAAATATGGGACTTGCAAGCTAGTAAGAATTTTGTTTAACGCCCAATGCGCGTTTCTGTTATAATCGATATAAAAATGTCCGTTTTAAACAAAACACGTGATTACGTTATAAATTCGGATCACCGTGAATGCAGGTGACACTAACTGATTGAGTAATTCTAAAAATGTTTGAAATATGAATGAATTCATGTGTTATTAGAAAGTTTAAAAATTCATTGATTCGTTTGAGCAAATATAATTGCTTTGGAAAAGAAATAATATGTTCAGTATCACATTGATATGTGAAAAACTTGCATAGTTTACTTACTGAGATTGTATCTCATCTTTTATTATAAAAAAATTATTTTCCAGAGAATAATATTTATGAAAGAAGAAAGAAGGCGTACACAGGTAGTTAGGCGTAGAAGAAATTTTGGTTATAGGTAATTAATGAAGTAATTGTAAGATTAAGAACTAGTTATGTAGATAACTTTTTGTATGTATAAGAAATTATAAAATGGTAGACAATTAAGAATCATGTAATAGTAATACTCTTTGTATAAAATGATATAGCATTATGTAATCATGATTGATTGAGTAAGTATAGAATGGGGTGTGACACTTACATTATGAGGTGATTGATCATTGAAAACCCCATACCTTGAGTCTTCGGGGACATCACTTATGACAGGTGTTTGAAATGTCTCATCATTTCCTAAACCTTGCTCACACCCACCCTTATAATAGTCATATTTAAGATCATTGATATATCGCATTGGAGAGTATGATGCATCCATATTGGTAGCAAGAACTGTAGAACTGATTTAGTTACTACTACATGTAGAAGCAAACAGATTTGTAAAATTTGTTTGTAGTCATCGTATAGACGATTCTACATGCTGTACAATAAGCGACTGTGTTTTAAGAGTAACTCATTTATGATCGAATGTGACAAAAAGTAGCATAAACCCCCCAAACATCTATACTTGACTATTAATTCTAATGAAGAAGGCAGCCTCTCTATCATTTTATATATCAGACGGACCTGAATTAAATGATGTTGAAGCTAAATAATGTCTATAAATTGCTCTTATTTTAATATTAAAGTCGGCTGAATTTACTCGGAGTAAAGAATAAAATTAATTGATGAGTTCTAAATACTTTATATTCTGATTAACGGATAAACTGAATGTTTTGCCACCATTATAAACATCGTTACCATCTATTAAACTATCTCACGATCCTTCAGAGACAATTAATAAGTAAACGACTGCCATTTATATGTAAAAGATAATAATTATCATAAACAAATATTAAAAAAAAAAAAAGACAAATAACATCCTTCATCGCCCCTAGACATTTTCTGTTGCCCCTCAACATTTTCTTTTGTCCCTTGAAGCTTTTCATCACCTCGACGTTTTTCATCTTTTCTCGGCATTTTTTAATTTTTCTTGACAAAAAACATTGAGGGGATAGAAAACGTCAAGGGCTGACAAAAACGTTAAGGGGCGATGAAAAACGTCGATGGGTGATGATAAACATCTAGATTACACTGATCATTCTTTTCTCTAAGATATCAATGAATATTTTTGTGTAGTAAACTAACATATCATATTCAAAGTGAAATAAAAATGACCTAATTATAATTCCTATGCTCTAACATTTATTAACTAAGTCAAAATCAATATAATGACAACACAAAATTGATATCACAAAGCGTAATACTAACTCATATTTGTTGAATACAATATAGTCTTTATTTTATTTAGCCACTTCAGTTATCGTAATCGGAACCCGGTTTAAATGCTTGCACAAAATTGTTTTTTTTTTATCAATGTGATTGGGTAATAATTTCACATTTATTATTTTATCTTCAAAATATAATGCATTTAATACAAATACAAAGAAAATAAAAAAGTAGAGATAAAATGAGTATAAAAGATATAATTTAATCATAAACACAATGTCAATTTAAGTTGAATCATAAATATAATTAAACCTAAAATTTAGGCCATTTCTAAAAGAAAAAAAAAAAAACCCCATTTGTATGTTTAGGGAGTATTACCATCGTGTGTGCAGCAAAACAAGAGCTATGTATTGAAGATTGGCGGCAAAGATCCGGAAATATTGTTTACTATTTCACAACATGTATTAATTACACAACAAAAGACTGAACGATTACCACCGTTAGCACACTGTCATAACTTTCTTTAACTCAGGCAGAAGATTTGCAATTAAGTTCATTAATGACTTCCTCAATTGTAACAAACCGGCCCTTTTCAATGGAAAGCTGCGCAGCAACTCCTATAGCAACTGAAATCAAGCCATCTTGCAAATCCACTTCTGGAGCTTCCATTCCTTTAGCTCTGATTGCAGACAAGAAGTTCAAGTGTTCCAAATAGCTAGATCCATGATGCAGCCCGTCATATCTGAAAGATAAATCGATTTCTGTTTTGTTAAATAATACCCAAGAGCACAAGAAGAAACAATTAAAACAAAGAGAAAATAACACACTTTATCCGATCATCTTCAGCTTTTAAATTCTGAACAGCATCCCTCCCAGCCTCTCGAGTACCAAACCGGACAATACTCTCCGGAACAAAGGCCTCGCCCTGTTAGAAACCCATAGCTTGAATTAAATAAGAGTTAGAAAATAAAACCTCCAACATATAATATATGAACATATTTATTTGCATGACAGAAAATCACTGTAGTGTGAGGTGAGAGAGGGGAGCGTGGGAGAGACAAGAGAGTGGTATTTTTGAAAACTATAAAAATGCTGTTTTGGAAATTGAAATAGTGTTTTTTAAAATAAAAAACGTGCTTGTTTTTTGAAAATGTTTTGTATTTTCTGAAATTGAATTCTATAAAACATGCAATCAAAATTTTGCTATATTTTGCTTTTGAAAATGAAAAGCAGCTTTTGAACATGTAACCAAACAGCCTCTTACCTTTCCAATATCACCAACTACAGATATCTCTTGCTCATTCTTACTCCCTTCAGCAAACATGCAAAGATCAAGCATACCTCGAGAACCATTGTCAAATTCAACAATAACATATGCATTGTCAATAATGTCCGGTACCTGAACCATAAATAAAAGAGTTATGTTAAGGTACAACAGGACGGAACTAGAAATAAAAAGTAAGGATCAAAATATTAAGAAATTAAAATTAATACGGCAAATATTGAATAAATTTTATAAATTATGGGGATTAAATGCTCATTTTTCATAGTGTAAGGGTTAAAAAAATTAAAATTAACATGCCAAGTTTTTAAAATAAAATTATAAATTTTCAGGTTAAAAGCTAACTTTTTAAAGATAAAGGGGCCAAATTATAAATAAGTATAAATTTTAGTATGAAATATAAATATTTTATGTTGGAATTTAAAATTTTTTATGATACCTGGGGGCAGAGCCCTGCTGGGCTCCGCCACGGTAGTACAAAAATTATAGCATACAGCCGCAATAGATTGATGCCGAAGGGTGGAAATTATTTTTTAAAGAGTGACAAACTTTGCATTCATAAGGTTTGTAGAATTGCATAGAAGCCAATTCAACAACTACAGTAAAACAGCTGCAATAGATGCACAAAAAGTGGGAATTATTTTAAAAAAGAGTGGTAAGTTTTTGCTTTCCCAAAGTCCATTGAATTGCATGGAAGGCAATTCAATAGCTACAGTAGAACAACTTCAATAGAAGCATGGAGAGAGGGAATTATTTTTGAAAGAGTGGCAAACTTTTTCTTTCACAAAGTCTGTTGAATTGCATGGAAGGTAATTCCAGAGCTACAGTAAATGACTGCATGGTACAACAGTTGTGTAATTTTACTCTCTAAGTAAAATTGTCAAAAGCAAGACTACCAGTAACAGAGCATAAGAACAAAGTTTGAAATAAATCAAACTCCATCAAAGCAGGACCAACAATAGCCGAAACTTGAATTTGGAACCTAAAATCATTATGCTAAAATGCTTTACAGAATAAAAATTTTATTCAATGAAAAAAGAGAAGTTGAAAACAAGATTTTAAGCAAATGATTAACATCCTAAATTTACGTAAATATTACACTGTGAGAATACAAAAGGACAGTGTTGAATACTCAAAGGACTAAATAAGTCAATGAAAAGATAGAAAACCTTCTGATTGATTCACAAACATATTTTGGATGTAACAGCCAGTTCAATATCATTAATATAAGCATATCAGTTAAAATTATTATTGTGTGATAATTTCTTCATTCAGAATCCTAAAGACGAGCCAATTTCAGCACTTGCGCCAATCAAAAACATACTAATTGCACAGGCACACTCCAATATTTCATCTGCAATCAATAAGAATAGGTTTTCCAATTCCCTCATTCTTAACTTTGCTTTATCCTTTCTTGTCAGCCTTCATAAATAGTGTGAGATATTAACTTTGTGATCTCTTTATCAGATAAGTGAAGTATCAGTGAAAAGAAAGTTACCTTTCCATCGTATATCTCATCTTTGTGATTGACATCCATAGCTCCAGAAGCCATCACTCGTACAGGATTTGAACCTGCAAAGAGCCTCATCAGATCAAAGAAGTGGCAGCACTTCTCCACCAGAGTACCCCCAGTGTTAGCATTGAACCGATTCCAATTGTTGACCTACAACATGTACGGGATCATAAGATAACAAGGTACAATGAGAACATAAACTTGAGTTGCATAATTTACCTTAACCAAGAAAGGAAATCGATGTTCTCGAATAGCCACCATCTTCACTTGTCCAATTGTTCCATTCTTAACTATTTGTATCAATTTAGCAACAGGCGGCATGTATCTGTACTCTAGTCCAACTTGAACCAGTATATCTGGCCTCTTCCTTGCAGCATCTACAACCTAATTCCAATATACAATAAAATTGGTTGATCAAATATTTCAAAGGATCAACATGCATCATTATTAGAATAATAACAATAACAATCCCTTTTCCTACTTTTCTAAAAATATCATTTCAACTAGTAATGTTAATCACTTTGTAAAAATGTACTCGTTAACATAAAAGTGCTATTATATGGTTTATGACAACTTATTATTTGTTAACATCATGCAGTATCAGGGTTTAAGGGATTGCTAAATGTTTGCAAATGATTTTGCAAGAAGAGAACTCTTCAAGATTGTCAATTTCAGCTTTCATGGAAACAGGGCAGAGAAAAATCACAACTGACAGCAGTTGCAGCACGAGAAAGGAGGTTATACTTGAACATATATGGCTACACTGTTCTTCAAATTGGTGAAAAATGGTTTCCTTCATATCTATGCAAATACACTTTTGACAATACGACAGTATAAAAGCTCAATTTGTAAATTCTTTGATCATATAGCCTTTTACAAAGTTGCCTAATTGACTAGATGAAAACATTTCTGGATCCTACTTTGTTTATCCACCAAAACAAAGTGAGATAAAAGTACATAATTCACACCAAACATAAATGATTTCAAGACGATAAGACACGTTTCTTCCTTGACATCACATGCTGTTCCAAACCACTTGCTAAATTTTCTCAAAAGGTCCACACCCTTGCACCATATTTTCATTACTAGAAAGAAAGATTCTTCCTCGATTAATATATGCAGGGTCATCGGGAGTTGTTTTCTTCCAAAATTCTAGATACTGACATCTCTAGTTCCCACTTAATTCCAATTTCAAAACTCTAATTCAGTACCATCAAACACAACCAGAGTGAAAACACTACTAACAGTATATAACAACAACCTTTTTGCAGTCCGCAACTGTAGTGCACAACGGCTTCTCGACGAGTACATGATGAGGTTTAGGATGGTTGATAATGTCCATAAGAATCTGATAATGAGTCATGTTTGGAGTCGACACAACCACCACATCGCAAAGCCCACTGTCCAATAGCTCTTGATGCTTTGAAAATACCTTTATAAAACTATCCATTGAGATACAGTTTCTTATACTAAAATTACCAGAAAGTAGTAATGAATTTGGACTTCATAATTAGCATCTGAGATTGTCAGATTCAATTCATCAGGTCAAAACGGGAGTTTTCGCATTATCATTTAGCAATAAACTCAAACTTACCTTGAGAGGCCAGTTAAATGAGTGAGCTAATTCGAAGGCGAGTTTTTGGGAAGGAAGATGAGGGTCAGCTATGCAGACCACTGCCACACCTTCGCCGTGAAGATGGTGCAGATTGATGAGGTGCTCTCTTCCCATCATTCCTACACCTATGATCCCGTACTTCATTGTAACTTTAGCAGCCATGTTCAGAGCTTCGTTTTCTTTCTTTTTCACTCTCAATAGGCTTCTGTTTGCGTCATCATTGGTTTCTGCTAAAGTTCCTCTGTTCGTTTGTGTATTATCTGCTCCTGGCAAGAACGCTTAGTGGCTGGGGAGTTGGTTGTCATTTTAAAATGACGTTTCGGTGAAGTTTTGCTTTCGTCACTAACCTTGTGCTAAAATTCCGTCTAGGGTTCGTTCATCAAATCGGTTAAAATAAATTAAAAATCCCTTTTTATCCTCAAATATACTATTTAAATTAAAAAATAATATTTAATTATGAAATAAGGGTTAATTAATTTAGTAACAAAAATTTAATTATATAATATTAAATTAATAATATATATATATATATATAGATATATACTTTTAAAAAAAATTCTCTGTATTTCACACTTTTTTTTTACTTTCTTCCGTGCGCAGTAGATTAGGTTTGCGACAGATATCTCTGATCTCACATCTACATTCATAAAAAAATTAAATACCATATTCATATTAAATTCGTAAGAGGTTTAATAATTTATTACCAAACTATCTTAAACGGGTATTTAATATTTATCAAACTCGCGCGAATATTCGCAGATTTTTAGCGAATTTTTAATAGGATTTTCAGTATTAATTTAAAATAAAATACATCACTCATATAAAATTAGAGAAATTTATGAATTAGTAATGATAAATAAATAAAAAGTTGAAGATATTAATTTTAGAATAATAACATGTATTAATAGTTCAAAATTAATATCTCTAACTTAAATTAAATAATTTAATTTAAAAGTTTATATATATAATTTAATAATTAGAAAAAAAAAATAAATATGTATTGCATAGAATGATTGTTGTACAATAAAAATATTTAAAAAAAATAATTGACAATGAGATAGTATAATAGACAAATAGATATAAATAAATGTGAATAAAAAAATAAAGATATTAATATCAAAACGATGTCGTTTTTTTAGTTTTAAAAAAAATATATCCACGTTTATAACTGCGAATTTACCCGCAGATATTTATCCGTACCTATATCCGTCCCAAACTCGTTACGAGTTTTAAATTTATTTATTAAATCTTTTCCAAACTCACTAAAATACATACTAAACTCGTATTATAAAAAATGAGTAAGAGTGAATTTGCGAATTTACAAGTAAAATTGACATCCCTACTCTTCCTCCCTTCTGAATTTGTCCAACTACAAGTTGACAGGTTGTTAAGCTGCAAATCTCCACTTATTTTATTAGAGTTTGATTTGAGTAATTGAGGATTTTAAATTCCTATTATTGATATTATTACGTTAATTAATCTTTTTTCATTTGTTATTGTCATATAAAAAATTAATATATTGCGATAAAATAAAGAATTCAAATTTAAATATTAAATTATCAAAACAAAAATTTAAATAAAAAAATATTATAATATAAACGCACGAAGATCCACCCCAAAATGAGAACGGACGGAGGACAGTATCTCCTCCCTAAAACGGGGACAAGTCCCTATTCCGTCCCGGCCATTGTCATCCCTAAATATTAGGAATGTATGCCATAAAGGTATCAAATCAGTTAGTAAAGTTTCATAAAACATTACGGATTAAAATGAAATTGTTCCAATGTTGTTGGCGACATATTGGTGTCAGTACGAAATATCCTCATGGAACTGCAGCAACAGAGTGAGACCTTTGCGACAAGCAAAGACAACCACGCAGAGGCAGTTGTCCAGCTGCCCACTATAGCAATCAATATCTGTAGCTCTACTCTTGTACCGTATTGAAAGTTCATTAATTGATGGCCAAAGAGAACCCAGGCACAACTTGACAATGGGTTAGATATTAATCTGGGCAATGATCTCATGATTCTCGGGGTAATCTTCCTAAAAATCTTACCATCTTATCACATTCAACCCAATCTTCTTCTCTCATAGCAACTCTTGTTGGAGGAGACCTTCCAGGTAGAAGTCGTGCTTATGTTTGAACAGGAAGTATATCAGGAATAGCAGCTAAGGTTTGCAACATAGAAGAAGCCAGTGAATAATGATGATGCTTAAAAAGGAGATTTAAGGCCCCTATATTTCCACTTTCAGCAAGGCTCACTCCTGCTTCATTAATGGGCATAACACGGAATTTGCCGTATTCCTGCACAGAAAACCTGCACAAGACTATGTCAATAAGATGTCAGTCGGTAGAAACCATCTGGTGAATGATGTAAATAATAAATGTCCATAAATCATTACTTATGCTAAATGAATAAAATTATAGCTAAGAACAGCATAATACCTGTCCGTGGTTATCCCAAGATACATCTCCAACCTGTCTCCAAATTGTAACAACTGAAGTCTAGCAATACGGAAATAGAACATTTTGCTACATTCATCATCTTCTGATTCATAGAACTCATAATGGTCAGTTAGGCGCAATCCATGTACAAGCAAAGCCTTCACAGCATCTTCTGTTTGTCCAATTTTATCTACACATTCAGAAAGTACAAAAGCTTGATATTTAATCTTTGAAAAGAAAAACATTTTTCATATATTCCTTGACTAGAGCACAACCACTGTGATTTAAAAACTTCAACAGTATCCAACCCGTGACAAGTACCGAAGTCCATAGCAGTCTATATTTATGGTTGCTAATTAAAATACTATACATTTCAGGAACAGATCTCTCTGAAAATGATAATAAGCTCCAGAAGAATTGCTGGGTAGATTAAATCAGTCTTCGCTGATCTGCCCTTGCAAGATTTGAGTCAATTGTTTCTCTGTCGTAATTAGATGCGTTGCGTCTCTCTTCAAGTGATTTGCTCTCCAAAAGAAAAACATGACCTTGAAGTTGCTGCGCTCTTTCCAAAACAATTACGGCATATACAGGATCACTCTCTTGAACTTTTAAACCACTAAGGATGTCAACCTAGGTAACCATGCCACTCTCTCTTGCAAGAGCAAGTATGCGCACAATGGGTGGTTAGTAAAGCCCACAACATCACTAAAAAATTCCGTCCCTCCACTAAATAATATCGGTCACTAGTAAGTCAGATCTCTCTCCGCAAGCAAACTTTGAAATGGAATAATTATCATTATCCAACTTAAAAATGTGCAAGCATCCAGTCATATCAGAAGTAGCAACAAATTTCCTCTGGTGAAATTAGTACCTTCGGATGTGCAAGCTGCTCTACTTGACCTTTTGGTTGGTAATACAAGCCTTAAAACTGAGTAGAGAACAATTGCATCAGGTCTAAATTTTGACATCTACGCCAAGCAGAATGCAACACGACCCTGAATAACTAATTAAAATAAAGATATGATATGGAACTCAACCGACATAAAGATTTAAAGGACTTTTTCATAACCTTTAAGGAAAACATGTCCCACTAAAAAAGGGAAAGCCAATCACAAATACTTCATCAAGTCATTCTGATGCTTTCCATATAGAATTCATGCTTATGTCATAGCTTAATCAGTTGCATACCAGGTTTACATCGGTCGGACCTTTAATTAGAAAGTTCTATTTGAAGGCCACAAGGAAATAGATGACATGAAACTATACCGGTACTCCCACTAGCGGATAGTGATGAGTGACAGCATCACTGAAAACAACCAGCAATGGAAGTTCGGGTTTATAGTCAATGCAGAAAACATTCTGAGGAAACTGCCTCCTCAAAGTGAAGGCACTACTTGAAGCAAATGTGGAGGAAATTGAGACACTTGGCTCCTTGCTTATCTCAATATCATGAAGGAACCCATCTGATATAAGAACAGTGAAGCTACACTTGAAAACAGATTCCACAACTTAAGCATGCCCTTTGATAATATATTTTTTAAACATTCAGAGGTAAAGAATGTAATAAAAAAAAATACAGATTTAAGAAAAACCATAGGAAGAAGAAAAATTATATCCTTGTAAGCATCAGTTTGTGTGGAGTTCATGCAAAGACTGCTGACAAGAAAATGGGTGACAGAAGGAACACTTACAAGCAAGATTTCCGTACATCAGTTTCATCTTGTGCAATTATGCCTTTCAAATGCTTATTTGCGGATTTAGCAAACAATTAAGTAAATTAATCACTCAAAAAAAGAGAAAATCAATCTGCAAACTCGTGGAATACAAGAAATTGGTACTATTGAAAGCGAGACAGAGATCTGAGCAGGACTGCGGCTCGATTGAGGAGGATGGTTCAAAACGTACGGCTTGGAAGCGTGAGAACGTGTATCATAGAGAACTTGTCGTACGGTCTCCTCCATTGAATGAACTTTTTTCACCTCTCGTCTCGTCCTTTTTAAGTTCAGAATGGCGGCAGATCGGGTTTAGCACGAACTTTTTTAAATTCGGATTTGAATTGCTAAAAAAATTTAATATTAAATTCGTATTAAATTTATAACAAATTTTATATTTTATTATCAAATATACTTAAATAAGAACTTAATATTTACCCATAAATATACAAAAATTTTTAATAAAGTATTTAACATTAAAATTATAAAATTTTAATATTAATTTAAAATAAAATATTTCGCTCACACAAATACATATAATAAAAAATAAAATTAATAATAACAATTACATAATTATATATATAATTATTTTACAAATTCATACATAACTAATTCGAAATATAATTTAATTAAATTATTTTGATATTTTGACTCACTTTTTATATGTTAAGAATAATTATGTAAATTTAAAAATAAAATAAAAGATAAATTTTAAGAAATAAATTTTAAACTCTATTAATCATTAACAATTATATAAATATAATTTATTTGATAAAGATAATGAATGTTATTTTGTAATATCAATATACGTATTGATTTTACACGATAGTGTTAAAAAAAATTAACAGATTTAGTATTACTATAAAATTAATAAATATTTAATTACTAATAAAAAATATTAAATATATAAACTTAACAAAATATTTAAATGTAATTGACAATGAGCGTGTGTTGTGCCTGTAAATAGGGAATTTGAAAATTATATGTTATAATATCAAAACAACTTTATTTTGATTTTTTTTTTAAATATTAACATTAAAACAAATTCGTTTTAGTATTTTTAAAATTAAAAATTATATATTTACAAATATCTGCCGTGAATATCTGCGGATTTTCATAGATATCTATTCGTATCTATATTTGTCTCAAATCCGTTACCAGTTTTAATTTATTTTTTTCAAATCTGTTCAAAATCTGTTAAAATGCATACAAAATTCGTCACATAAGGGTCGGATTATAGCGAATTTGCGAGTTTGCAGATAGAAAAGAGTCGCTCGGCCTGTGCCGCCTCTTCGCAAACTTAAATAGACCCCTCCAAAATTTAAAAAAAAAATAAAAATTAAAAATTTAATTGATGTTATAAGTATAAATTGATTTAAAATAAAAGAGTCAAAATTATATAATATATAAATTGATCAAATAAGCAAATTTATTTACATAAATTATTTAATATTTACTGATCTCCAAACTTGGTCTGGGCCAAGTTCACTATTCATGACTCGGGGCCAGGCCTTACCCATTCCTTTTGCCACCTCTACTAAATAAAATTTGAAACAATATATAATATATATTACTAGGCAAGTTTACTATTTTATACTTGAAGTTCGATATCAAAATTTTAGATAGGACATTTTAACTATGTCACTACAATGACATGGTGTGATAATTCAATTAGTGAGAAGAGAGAAAATTATAGTTTGGTAAAAAATTAAAAAAAAAAAGTCAAAATAAATAAATAAATTAAATTAAAAAAAAAGTAAATAGAATGGCTCTTCTTATTATATATTTTTTAATCTTTTTATGAAGTTATAGTTTTTTTTCTCTTTCTTCACTCGTTCCATCACTAAAAATAATACAACGACATTGTCCTAAAACTCTCTCAAATCGGATGCCAATCCTAGATATTCCATATTCTTGTCAACATATCACAAAGTCAACGAAACTCCTCCTTGTAATAAGCACAACAATTTGTCTACTTGTCCATAATTTAGAAACTATAGCGATATTAGAACATATTCTCAAGTTAGCATGAAATCAACACGCATTTTAAAGTTGAAACTTTAATAAGAGATATGAAAATGTCTTTTAGTTGCATATTCTTATCAAATTGGAAGTAGATTTGGCCTACCCATTACATCCATTATATACACAAGTTTTATTCTTTGTTAAAAGATAAACAAAGTTATAACTTAAGGGTATGTTTAACGCAAGAATTTGAACTGCATTAAAGATTAGATCTGTACGAAATTCATTTGATACAATTTTCTATAGAATTTAATAATATATAATATTGTATTTATAATATGAAATTGTTGTGAATATATAAAGTTTTTTAAAATACCAAATCTTACATAAAACAATTATAAAATTTTAAAAGTGTTTATATATAAAAATTGTTATTAAAAAATTACAGAGATTTAAGAGCGAACTACATTTTCTTTAAAGTAATTATAATTCCTAATTTATTGTCAGATTAAGACAATGTATCTCCAAGATATAATAAAACCAAGAAATTGCATACCAATAATTTTGTAATTGTCAACTGTTTAAATTACGATTTATTTCAATTAATTAATTTATTTATAAATAAATAAATAATCAATTATACACCTAAACCTTCAATATATTTATTTATAAATTTGTTTTTACTTTCTCATACAGTCAATGTGAAATAATATTACAAGTTACAATAATAAAAACACACATAAGATAAGGTATCAAATAAATGAGAAAAACTTTTATACGTAGGGGACGAGTCAGTTCAAAAGAATTTCAAGAATTAAATCTGAAAAATAATTTACTTTGAAAGGATATGTGCCTTGAACAGATTTGAGCTATTGCAAGATGGTCTAAGTTGAGCTACTACAGGATGATAGAGGTCTGGAATGGAATTGTTAAATTGATAAGTTGGCATAATTGCTGAGCTGAAATGAAATTGTTGATGAGTTGGCAGAATTAGTTAAAGTTTGTTATTTGTATGAAGTTAGTTATAAATCAATTGTATTTTAGAGTTTGTTAGATTCATTCTTAGGATCTTTTAGACGAATCATTCCATTTTTATAAATAACAGAGTATTGTATTCATAAATAATAATAATAATAATAATAATAATAATAATAATAATAAATAACATTACGATTTCTCTTTAGTTTTTAGTACATATTCTTTGCAAGTTTCTCTTTGTTTTTTTATTAAAACAAACAAATTTTCTCACTTGGTATTAGAGCATTATGACACACGCCAATCTTTCAATTTCCACAACTACAACAAATACTTCATTTTCATTCATTGTTCCAATCAAACTTAATGGAACAAACTTTCTAGCATGGAAATCACAAGTTTTGCCTTCTATGAAAGGGCATGGATTAAAAAGCTTCATATTAAAAGATCAAGATCATCCTCCATTGTTCAAATCTATAGCAATTGAAGGATTGATTGTTAAAAATCATGATTATAAACTTTAAAAGAGACAAGATCAGCTTCTTTTTAGATGGTTGATGTCCTTTATGAATAAATCTGTAATTAGTTTGGTAATAGGATGCAAAATATCTTTAGAAGTTTGGAAAACACTATCCAAACAATTTGGCTCTCAATATAAAGCACATACACCACAACTTCAATTTCATATTCAATTAACCAAGAAAGAAAGAATGATAATGGCAAAATACTTTGTTAAGATGAAAAATATCTCTAATCATTTGACAGTTGTTAGAAATCATTTAAGTGATGATGACTTTATTCTTTATCTACTTGGTGAATTAGGATCTGATTATGATCTAGTTATGGTTAATATTACTAGTAGAAGTGAATCATTAAGCATTTACGAAGTTTATTTAATATTACTAACTCATGAATGCAAAATTCAACAATTGAATTTAAGTAATGTTGTGGTTGCACATGGACACTTTGCTGCAAATTACTCACAATCAAAGAACTTCCAAACAAAGGAAACTGGACAACAAGTTTTTAATATTGGAAATAATTAATTTGATGTAAGAGGAAAATGAAATCAAGGAGTTTAAGTTGGAAGAACATGGTCAAATGGTAAAGGAAATTAAAACCTATGCATCAAATCTATAACAAAATTGGTCACACAGCTAATATTTATTTTTACAGGTTTAACAAATAGTATGTAGTTCAAGCATCTGGTTCTTCTCAACAATAAGTATATTCTCAAGCTCAAGCTTACAACAGAGGTACTAATTAATTTCAAAAAGTTGCCTACATTGATAATTTTCTAAAAAAAAAGGTGTTACAGATGAAGGTTGGTATTTGGACAGTAGTGTCACTCATCACTTGACCAACAACTTAAAAAATATGACCATTTAATGTGAATTCACTAGTTTTGATAAGTTGATAGTTGGAAATGGTGCTGGATTGGTTATCACTCACTTTAGCTATGCAACGTTATGTCTTAAAGGTACATTAAGCACTTTAGGATCATGATTTTCTATTCGGCTAAATAATGCACTTTGTGTATCAAAAATTACAAAAAATTTACTCATAATCTCAAAGTTAACAATTGATAATAATGTAATGGTTAAATTTTCTGGTGATTTTTGTTTTATTAAGGATAAAAACCTGAAGATTATGCTGCTGAAGGGAGCGGCTTTAAGGGGGCTGTATAAATTGTTGCTCAATTCTTAATCTAGCTCTCATTTAACTTCTTTCTAATCTCAATTTGTCAATAATGCTCCTATGTCCATGTTGTATTCCTTGGGTTTTTCTGTCAATAATTGTGCTTGTGATAAGAGTACTTGTTCTTGTTTGTCAATTGTTTTACAAAAATCAAACTTTGCTAAACTCTCTTCACAAGCTTTTGTTAATTCTATTATATTAAATTCACAATCTATTAATGTACTTCATCAGAGATTTAATTATCCAAATTCTCGAGCTCTTCAGCTCATCTTACAACATTGTATCACTTCAGGTTCAATAAATAAAAATTCAGCTCCTCAATTATGTGATACATGTCAGTATGGCAAACATTATAGGCTTCACTTCGCTAAGTCAAATATCAAAAGTGTATAACCTCTACAATTGTTACACATGAATCTTTGATGACCTTCTGCCACTATTTCTAATGAGGGATACATGTATTATTTTAGCCTAGTTGATGATTATAGCAGGTAAACATTGAGGAGAATTTCAAACAGTTTAAACTTCTCATTGAAAACCAACTTTATTGTTCTATTAAAAGTGTTCAATCTAATTCAGGAGGAGAATTTCTTGCATTTTTTGGTTTTCTTAAAGAAATTGACATTTAACATAGGTTTTCTTGTCCATATACTCATCACCAAAATAGTGGGGTAGAGAGAAAACATAGGATAATTTTTTGATATGAGAATTACTCTTCTAACTCAAGCCTTTTTACCTTTTTCTTTTTGGTGGAACTCCTTTCATACCTCTGTGCTTCTTATTAATAGAATTCTTACTCATGTTCTTCATAATTTTTCACCGTTTGAAAAGTTATTTCATCATTCTCTTGATTATTCTATGTTTAGGGAATTTAGATGTGCATGTTTTCCATACCTTAAGGATTACAATAATCATAAAGTGAATTTTCATGCATCTAAATGTATTTTTATTGGATATAGCCCTCTTCATAAGGGATATAAATGTCTGCACCCATCTAGAAAAACATACATTGCAAGACATGTTATCTCTAATGAAATTTCATTCCCTTATCAGTCTAAGAACTCATCAACAATTGCCTTTTCTAGCTCATTTATTTTTTATTTTCCTTCTACAATTCATATTCTTCATCATGCACAACATGTTTTTCCTTCATCTCCAATCTCTTCAGCTCTAGCCTTTTTTCCTTTGTGCAGCTCATCTCTTCCAACAACTGTCTAACCTTAGGTAAATTCTTAACATTCTAGTTCACTAGAATCATGTCAGCCTATTCCTTCTTCAATTGGTATTCCTAATTCCTATTCCATGGTTACAAGGTCCAAGAATGGCATCTTTAGGCCAAAGGTGTTTATTGCTACTGACTCATTTGTTGAATCTACCTTTGCAAAACAAGCATTACTCATTCTTGTATGGCAGGCTACTATGCAAACTAAATTTGAAGCCTTACAAAAGACACATACTTGAGAATTGGTTCTATTTTCTCTTGAATACAAGGTAGTAAGAAACAAATGGCCGTTTTAAACCAAGTATAATTTTGATGGTTCAATCTCTAAACACAAAACTCAATTAATTGCAAAAGGGTTTCACCAAACACCAGGGGTAAACTTTTTTGACACATTCAACCATGTTGTTAAAGTTTTATATAGTAAAAGTTGTTATTAGTCTTGCTATTATTCATGGCTGGTTTGTCAAGCAAATATTTATTAATAATGTCTTTCTTAATGGCAATTTAAATGAGGCAGTATATATGCATTAACCATAAGGGTTTGTTGACAAAAATTATCCTCAGCATTTGTGTAGATTGAATAAGGCTTTCTATGGCTTAAAGTAGGCTCCTAGAGCCTGGTATGACAAGCTTTGAGATACCTTAATTCAATGGGGTTTTCAGAATTCTAAGGCTGACACTTCTTTGTTCATCAAACATACATATGATTCTATTCTTCTTGTTTTGATCTATGTTGATGATATCCTCATCACAAATCTAAAACAGTCCTTAACAGAGGCTTTCATTCTTCAGCTTACTCAGAAATTTGCCTTTAAAGATCTTGGTCATATTAGTTTATTTCTTGGCATTGAGGTTACACATGGTGTTAAGGGTGTCCATCTTTCTCAATCAAAGTGTATTAAAAAACTCTTATCTCGAGCAAATATGGAAGATTGCAAAGGGTATATTACTCCAACAGTTACTAATTCTAAATTAACAAAGGCTGATGAGAATTTTTTGAGGATGTTTCGTTATATAAAAGTATTATTGAAGGTCTTCAGTATATAACATTGACAAAACCTGAGATAGCTTTCTTAGTGAACAAACTCAGTCAATATTTAGCTTCTCCAACAACTAAGCATTAGCAAGCTTGTAAGAGGCTTCTTTGATACTTGCAGAAAACTTCATCCTATAGTCTTCAGTTTACTTCAAATGATCAGCTTGATATTGTTGCATTTTCAGATGCTGACAGGACAAGTGACTTTGATGACAGAAAATTTGTTGGAGGGTATGATGTTTTCTTTGGGGGTAATCTTGTTTCTTGGTCATTTAAGAAACAACAAATGGTTTCTAGGTCCAGTATAAAGTCAGAGTACAGGTGTCACACCCCCGTTTGTGGGGTTCACACGTGACAACCGTTACAGACCCTTAAAACACATTCTTAACCCCTGAATATGTCCCTCAGGCCTGTAAGACTGTTTTGGTACCTATTCCCTGTATCATTATTCTCATAAACTTGTTTCTCTGAAATATTTTCAACTCAATTTACAAATGAAAGTATACTCAATATAAAATACGTACAATGTATATATCCAATTTTATTAGTTTACATCTATAAATATGTATATAAAACAATTTTCGAAACAAACCCAGTGGACTATCTTGCATAACTAATGAGTCGAGAAAAAAATCAATACCTGAAAGCTTTACACTGCTAGTTGATCACCACCACCTAGTAAAACTCTTTGGTTCGCTCGATTTCCTGTAACTATAGAGTGAGGGGAGTGTGTATATGGGGATATACTTCATGAGTGGAGAAAAATATATTTTTAAGAAAACATTCATATATGCTTTTAAAACAATTTATTTTACTAAAACCATAGTCTGTCATTCAAAATCAATGGGCTGACTCATTTTCTCGGCGGTTACCTTGGCCATGGTAACTTTGAGACCATCAGTGGGTTTTTTGCACAGAAACGATGCTTATTAAATAAAAAAATCAATTCTTTTTCATATAAAGAATCTATGCACATTTTCAAATCTTTCCACCGCTAAAGTTGGCATTGAGTAGTCATGTAGTGACATTCATAACTATCCTCGACAATCCCGCAATTGGGTAACTTCATATCATCATACATCATCCACCCATATAATTGCCCCACTAACAGTGCACTCACCTAAGCGGCCTCTCATAGATCTGTCCCTAGGCTACTACCTTATAGCTACAATGATATATAAACTTGGCCCTCCAGGTCATATCACCAATACATAGCCACAATCAAATCCATGTGTATAAACATTTATAATTCTTTCATTTTCAACATTAATATAAAACACATATTTTCAATTTCAAACCTAACCTCTTGGCCAATCACATATCAACTCAATATATAGGCCATCCATGTTTATGTAAATCAACAATAATAAATCTATTTCTTAATTTATAAAACAATAAGTTTTATAAAACATTGTCAAAAGAGTAAAAATAATCCACTCACTTAATAGGAGGGTCACCGCTCCCTCTACTTTACTGGTCGTTGTGTCTAATATATCTCTCTTCCAAGTGCTCGACGCCTAATATCACACATAAATAGTATCATGAATTTCGAGATTCTAAATAATTAATATTTATGCATTAAATGCAATGTTCATGGTCATCAGATCTAAAATTCCTTAATTTGGCACCTATAACTTTACGAGACTTCCTAACGATGATCATTTAACCGATTCCCAACAACAGAATCCCATGGCTGTATTTATTTTAAATTTCGCATTTTTATCTAAAATAGATATATACGTTTCAAATGTTATTTTACGCTTATTTAGCATTATATACTTTCTAATATCGCCAATTAACATAATATACATTTCCTATGTGAGATTAGATGGAAATCTTCCAGTGAACAGTAAAACTCATATTTCAATATGCTTAAATTCTTAAAAATTGAACTTAAAATGGGTTTACAATTTTACCTTTAAATTGTAGATGTGCTTAGAACCCTTGCATCGTCGCTTAAATGGAAAACCCCTAAATTCTTTTGAAATCCTAGTTTTCCTTTCTTGCTTCCTTTTACTAGTTTCAGTCCAAAATGGTATCAACTTGTAGAGGAGAGAATGGATTACTCACTTGGCAACATATATTACGAGAATAAGCTAAATATTTGGAAAGATTTTGTTAAATCCGAATGAGAGAACGAGAGAGGTATTTTTAGAGTAGAGAGGGAGAAAACGAGTGAAGAAGATACTGGGGTCGAATCCCCCCTCTTAGGTATTTATAATAGAGGGTGCAAAGACCAAATTGCCCATCAAATCTTTACCTAGATTTACGTCATGTAACGATACTTTTAGGCTGTGTATCGATATCTTTGGTCTAGGTATTGATCCTTTCCTTAAAAATTCAATTATGGAATTTTCATCGATCTCAAGTATCAATATATTTGCCTTAATGTATCGATCCTTCTCTTTTCAACATATTGATACCTTTGTTGAAGGTATCAATCTGGTACAACATGTAATTATTTTTCAACTCTCTGTCTCGGCATGTATCGATACCTTTGATAAAGGTATCGATCTGGTCCATCTTGTAATTATTTTTCAACTCTCTATTTTGCTTTATATCGATACCTTTCTCCATAGGTATCGATCTGGTCAGTTTGTTATTTCTTACCAAGTCTCTGACTTGCTAAGTATCGATACCTTTCTTCATAGGTATCAATCTATTCAATGAATATCAACATGCATTCTTAATATATCGATACATTTGAATAATGTATCGATACTTCTATTCCAGGTATCAATCTATTCATGCTCATGATAAATTTTTGACTCTTTTCTTTTCATTTCCTAACATCAATTCTGTTTACATTTTAAGGGCTCCACCCCCGATCCTCCGCTAGGGCGCTGCCCTTTTACCCCGTTCGCTAACTAGCTAGTTAGACCAACGAATGCTTAGCGTAGAGCAACATACTAAAATCTAACTTATGCTAAAGTTCTAAACCATAACATCATATTCATTTTATTCATATCATTAAACTTAATTTAAATTCACCTAAGCCTCAATAATGTGTTCATTAATCTTAAGTCATGCATGTGTGATAATGGATGTTATTAAATGCCTATTTTACCCCTTTATTCAAAGAACATGGTATACAACAGGGTCTTAACTGTAGCATCTTCTGAAATTTCATGGTTAATATCTCTGTTAAGTGAACTTCACTTCAAGCCTTCTGTTGTGCCTATTATATGGTGTGATAATCATGATATTGTTGCCTTATCTCATAATCCAGTTTTTCATGCTTGAACCAAATATATTGAGCTTGATGTTCACTATATTTGAGATAAGGTACTTATCAAATCATTAGATTTGTTATGTTCTCAGTAAGCATCAGGTTGTTGACATTTTTACTAAACCATTAACATTATCTCAATTTTCTTATCTTAGAGACAAGCTTTAAGTTCTTCCTCGATCTTGAGCTTGAGAGAGGATGAAAAGATATGTGCATTGAATAGACTTGAGCTACTGCGAGATGGTCTACGCGGAACTATTGCAAGATGACAGAGGTCTAGAATGGAATCTTTAAATTGACAAGTTGACATAATTGGCGAGCTGGAATGAAATTGTTGATGAAATAGCAGAATTAGTTAGAGTTTGTTATTTGTACAA
The DNA here is from genome assembly GCA_035584115.1 of Cedrela odorata. Taxonomy (NCBI): domain Eukaryota; kingdom Viridiplantae; phylum Streptophyta; class Magnoliopsida; order Sapindales; family Meliaceae; genus Cedrela; species Cedrela odorata. The sequence continues at coordinate 5,845,103 of JAXCLQ010000011.1, forward strand.
AGTTAGTTATAAATTAGGTGTACTTTAGAGTTTGTTAGATTCATTCTTAGAATCTTTTAGATGAATCATTCCGTTTGTATAAATAATAAAGTATTGTATTCATAAAAAATAATAATAATAAACATTACAATTTTTTTTTTCAGTTTTCAGTATATTTGATAAGTTGACATAATTGGCGAGTTGGAATGGAATTGTTAATGAGATGGCAGAATTAGTTAAAGTTTGTTATTTGTACGAAGTTAGTTATAAATTAGATGTACTTTAAAGTTTATTAGATTCATTTTTAGGACCTTTTAGATGAATCATTCCATTTGTATAAATAATAGAGTATTGTATTCATAATAATAATAATAATAATGAATATTACAATTTTTTTTTAGTTTTTAATATATTTTCTCTGCAAGTTTCTCTTTGTTTCTATTGAAACAAACAATTTTTCTCACTTACCCATGTATGGTGCATGGGAGACTCCCCGGGGACATGCAATCTAGGCCTCATAGGAGATTCTTTGAGCTTGTTAACAATCTTGGCGACTTGCTTGGAGGCGTGCTAGGACAAACTAGAGAGACGAGTTTGATATAAACCCGTTTACAAATTACAATTACATTTGTATGTACCTATATGACATTATCATTTCTACGATAACAGTGACTTGTCATTACTATTCTTACAAGATCACGTGCCATGAAAATTATCAAACGAAAGTGCTTGATCCATTAATTGGTAGTGGGATTCTTAAATCTAGATAATATATCTGGATATAGAATCTAAGATAGATGATATAGAATCTAAAATATATATTAATAATTTCTTTCCTAATGGCAATTTGAATGAGGCAGTATATATGCATCAACTAAAATGGTTTGTTGACAAAAATTATCCTCAGCATTTGTGTAGACTGAATAAGGCTCTCTATGGCTTAAAGTAAGCTCCTAGAGTCTAGTATGATAAGCTTTAAAATACTTTAATTCAATGGGATTTTCAGAATTCTAAGACTGACACTTCTTTGTTCATCAAACATACATATGGTTCTATTCTTCTTCTTTTGATTTATATTAATGATATCCTCATTACAAGTCCAAAATAGTCCTTAACAGAGGCCTTCATTTTTCAGCTTATTCAAAAATTTGCTCTTAAAGATCTTGGTCATATTGGTTTATTTCTTGGTATTGAGGTTACACATGGTGTTAAGGGTGTCCATCTTTCTTAAACAAATCATTGGAGGTTTGTTATGTTCCCAGTAAGCATTAGGTTGCTGACATTTTTACTAAACCATTAACATTCTCTTAATTTTCTTACCTCAAAGACAAGCTTCAAGTTCTTCCTCAATCTTGAGCTTAAGGTGGGATGAAAAGATATATGCCTTAAACAGATTTAAGCTACTACAAGATGGTCTAAGTTGAGCTACTGCAAGATGACAGAGGTCTATAATGGAATCGTTAAATTGATAAGTTGTCATAATTAGAATGAAATTGTTGATGAGATGGCAGAATTAGTTAAAGTTTGTTATTTGTACGAAGTTAGTTATAAATTAGGTGTACTTTAGAGTTCATTTGATTCATTCTTAAGATCTTTTAGATGAATTATTCCATTTGTATAAATAATAGAGTATTATATTCATCAAAATAATAATAATAATAATAATAATAATAATAATAATAATAATAATAATAATAAACATTACAATTTTTTTTTTCAATTTAAGTATATTTGATAAGTTAGTATAATTGGCGAACTGGAATGGAATTGTTAATGAGATGACAGAATTAGTTAGAGTTTGTTATTTGTATGAAATTAGTTATAAACTATGTGTATTTTAGAGTTCGTTAGATTCATTCTTAGGATGTTTTAGATGAATCATTCCATTTGTATAAATAATAGAGTATTGTAATAATAATAATAATAATAATAATAATAATAATAAATATTAAAATTTTTTTCAGTTTTCAGTATATTTTCTCTACAAGTTTCTCTTCGTTTTCTATTTAAACAAACAATTTTTCTCGCTTACCCGTGTATGGCGCATGACAGGAGACTCCCTGGGGACAGGCAATCTAGGCCGCATAGGAGATTCTTTGAGCTTGTTAACAATCTTGGTGACTTGCTTGGAGGCGTGCTAGAACAAACTATAGAGACGAGTTTGATAGAAACCCGTTTACAAATTACAATTACATTTGTACCGACCTCTATGACATTATCATTTCTACGACAACAGTGACGTGTCATTACTATTCTCACAAGATCACGTGCCATGCAAATTACCAAACGGAAGTGCTTGATCCATTAATTGGTAGTGGGATTCTCTTAAATCTAGATAATATAGCTGGATATAGAATCTAAGATAGATGATATTATTCCGTTTTGATTAATTTTGTTGTCGTTTCGCTTCCCTTCCTCCTATATAAAGGGAAGGGACTCTATGAAGCATTCCCATGGAGAGGAAGCAGAAGCAGAAGCTGCAGGAGAAAGCGAATTTTGGAGAAGTAGACATGGCGTGATATTGATTCGGTTCATCTTATAATGTCATTTGAATATCGATGCAGACATTAGACGAGCCGAATCAATATCACTCTTGTATGCTTCTCTCAGCTTTTCCTTTCCAGAAAAGCAGAAGCAAGTCATGCATGATGGATTAACAAGCACTATGACTGTCTGTGAGAGATTTTTCATTTATTCCCTTTTGTGTTCTTCTTGTGGCTTTAGATTTATACTTGGCCAGTAAAATGAAATAGGTATATTTTATCCTGGATTTATCTGCTGAAATTATAACCTGCAACTTTCATGCTTGAAGCCAAGACAACAGAAGCACTTTTTTTTTCAGTGCTTTTCGTTATATGAAAATCCTTTTCTCATTAATATATATGAGGTTTGGTTTGGTATTAGAGTGTCGAGACTGAAATTTTAACCAATAAATGTTGGCAGGCATGTATCACTAATTATAATATTGCAACATGAATAATTGAATATTACTTTAAACAATATGAATCAAGAGATGAACCGTGTAAAATTGCTTTAACGTTCCCCTCGATTCTTGTTTTACCCACAGAGTAATTAACTTCCCTGGTAAAACATATTTGACGATTTATTAATTAAATTGAAAGGACCACTAAAACTATCATCCACCCTCACAAATCTTCAAAACACACAAATGGGTTAATTACTTTCTCAAATAACATTCTCATATTCATAACAATTATTTTATAAATTTAGATAGATTGCTTTTTTTTTCTTTTCTTTTTTTTACTATTCTAATTAAAAATGATAATTTGACTTACAAATACAAGTATTTGTGAATATCTAATTCTAATGGTGTAGGCTTGGTAGATATTAAGGATGACAAAATTTTCCTAGGCCATTCGGGGCAGATTGAAGGCAAAATCATCTTCGAATTTGAAAACACTTATGTTTTTATATTATAACATATTTAAAATTAAAAATAAAACTAATATATATATATATATAATTAGATTCATTTTTTTTATTAATTTAAAAATTATCAAAATAAAAATATAATAATTAGTTGATATTAAATTAAATGATCAATTATAATGATTGAGTTAAATATTTTAATATATTAATACAATATTTTAATTTATTATCTATTAAACAAAATAATTTTTTCTAAAAAATTAATAAAAAGATTTAATATTTTTCTATAAAAATTAACATAAAATTTAATAAAACTTTAAAGATTTTATTTAATTTATTTTTTTTCATTTTTATTAATAATTACTGCTATAATTTATCAACACGTTAATTTGTTAATATTTGTATATAAATTAAAATAAATAATTTATTTATATATGTGAATTTATTATTTTTATTTAATTTTGTTAACATTTTATATGAATTTTATTTAATACTAATAAATAGGGATGATCAAAATAGAATATTATTTTCAAAATGAGAACGAGACACTGATAATGATCTTTGGTTCGGGGTCCCTAGGACCTTGTGGGTTTGATATGAAAAAATATAATAAGTTTGGTGTGAATGTGAATTTATTTAATTATTACACATATCTATTATATTTATTGGTATTTGCAAATACAATAATATTAACGACTTGTAATTAGATAAATTAAATTTAAACATAAAAATTAGTTTATTAGGTGGATGCATGTAGTGTGATATATTTAATAGAATGCATATAGAAATATATATTTTTATTATTTATTAAATTAAAATTTATAATTAAATTAAAAAAAACAATTAGAGAGGTCATTGTTAAAATATATATATATATATATTTTATAATTAATTTTAAAATTCAATATCAAATTAAAATTCTCATTCTTATTTTCTAAAACAAAATTTGAAAAAACAAGCTCTATGATATTCTTTTTTGATTAATAGCTCGTAGTTAAAGTACTAGAGTTGCGCCCTGCGTTTTGCACACAAGAACGGGGGTGCATGCTTGTTGTTAATTCAAAAGTACTTGCCGTTTTAAGTTAAAACGCAAAGAGAGTAGCAGTAAGAGGCCTTTGATATGTGATGCGTTTCAAGGCTAAAACATCCGTTCGATTGCAGACGCACAAAACGGCTGTTGGAGTCTCCGTTTTGACAATCTTCTTCAATCGTTACGGACTGAAACTCAGAAGGACAAACTCCACAAAAACCCTAACGAAACAAGCATATCCGTTAATTAAAACCAGTCAACCAGAATGAAATTTCGGTTTTCTAATAGAGTGTCTATTTTTCCTCACTATTTACGGCTTAACTGTCGGCATAACTGGCGTCAATTTTCCACTCCATTTTTCAAAAAGTTCCAAACAACGCCTCAAGTACGTGCATCCTTCAATGGCGGCAGTAATAATTCCAAAGGTTCGTTCATTCTATTCCACTCAATCTTAGCTTACTTTACTTTCCCCGTAGTTGCCGAGAAATTCTGAAGAAATTAACGGAAAATGAGTTCTAAGTTGTTATATTCTCTACTGTTTGTTTTTAAGCATTTGTTTATGGAAGTGCTTTTTATGCTACTGAATGCAAAATAAGCTGTTAGTGAAGAGGAGAGTGAATCGAGTTAAATCTTTGGATTCAAAATGTGCAGGTAATACTTTTCTGTTGCCCGGTGCCACATTGGCTACTTTGCTTATGCTCGGTGCTCTTCATGCACGCCGGCTATATGATGATAAGAAAGTAGGTATTTGTTGTATATTTATTCATAATTCTTATTGTTAAGTTGCAGGCGTTCAATATTTCCTCATTTTGAACATTTAGGAGTTCTAGTGGTTTGTATTTTGTTTTATATATATTATTTCTTGTTGGTGATAGATCGAAGAGGCACGGGAGAAAGGGATTGAAATCGAGTTCAAACCTGATGCAAAAGTAATATGTCTATACCAACATCTGAAATGTGTTTTGAGCTTCACATGATGCAACTTCAATTTCTAACATTTTACTGTGACATTGCAACCTTCAGGCTTCATTTCTCAGAATTCTACCATTACGTTCCATTTCTAGGTTTTGGGGATTCTTGACAAGTGTGGTAAGTCGTCATCATATTGTATAGGCAGAAGTCTCTAATATCTTATGCAATTTGTTTATCTTTTGTTTTAGGGTTGATTTTCCTAAATTGTATAAGAGTTAAAAATATTTTCCGATTCCTATTTTCTCTTTTATCTTGGATATACCTATCCACAAATATTTTCCGATTCCTATTTTCTCATTTATCTTGGATATACCTATCCACTCTTTAATGGTGAGTGTCACTTGAAGAAACTACTTTGTAGTCGGTCTATGCTTGCCTTTTCATACTTAAAGCCAATGTTACCTTTGTGAATAGGTTTTATAAGCTGACTAATTTTTTTCTTTTTGAACTTAGATTGACTAGATTTGAAATGAAAGGAATTATGAAAGCTGAAAGAATCTTCGAGATAGTTTTTTTTTAAAATGTTCTTATATAAAGTAGAACATTTTTTTCCTATTTGGGACCAATTTATGTAGCTGATTAAATTTAATCAAGAGGAATACACTTCACATAAATTTCTAATACTTTTAGGATGTCATGTCCTATGATCGTATTTTATTTTATTGTTTATCTTTTTGGTATGAGATTTAGGCTGTAAATTGGCACTGCCAAAAATCACATTGTGTGTTTGATGATACCAGTTTTAGTAGTTTGTTTGTGCTATTCAGTCCCCTGGTAGTGGAATTCTGGTGTTGGTGCTCTAATTGTATGTGGATCTAATACTGCAAGATGATATAAACAGAACAGTCTCACTTGTCACCTGAGCAGGTTTTGAACCCAGCTAGTATTTATTATTACCTTTGCACTAGATGTTGGTTGAAAATCGAGTTTTTATTTCTCTTCTGTTGTTCAATTCATATTAGTTTTCATTTCTCTTCTTCTGTTCAATTCATATTCACTTGTGGTTTTCTTATTAATATGAATGCACTCTTTTGGACACCCATTATTGTGTCCAATCACTTTTCTTCTTAGTTAGTTAGTGCTTGTAGATCCAATTTTTTGCGTTTGTTGTGTGTTCTTGTTTCTTTATTGTGTTATTCTGTTATGAGTTTACTTGCTAACATGTTTTTAGGAATTTCCTGTATGGATGCGTCCATATGTTTATAAAGCATGGGCACGGGCATTCCATTCAAGTACGATTGTCTTAACTCTTATAGTTTATCCTGTTTTTGTTTGTCAATATAGCTATCTTGTCTCTGTAGTTAGATGTTAATTATTTGATGAAAGCGGTATGATATATCAATCAGTGTCTATAAATGATACATAACTATTTTCTTGTTTGCATTACAGACTTAGAAGAGGCAGCTTTGCCTCTGGATGAATATGCTTCTTTACGAGAGTTCTTTGTTCGTACCCTGAAACAAGGTTCCAGGCCTATTGACCCTAATCCTCATTGTCTGGTAACTGATAACTAGCACCTTGTACATCGTAGGATTGTGATTATGTCTGGTGAAGTGTTGCTAACTGTTAAAGGACTTGCATGATTATGTTTCATGTATTTCTAGGTTAGTCCTGTTGATGGCTTTATTCTAAGATTTGGAGAGTTGAAAGGAGTAGGGGCTATGATTGAGCAAGTTAAAGGATGTTCCTATTCTGTTTCTTCTCTTCTTGGTTCCACCTCCTTTCTTCCAATGATTGCTGAAGGTGATATGCACGAAGAAAGTGATGAAGAGGAAAGTACTATTACAGAGAAGAGTAAGAAGTCATGGTGGAGAATTTCATTGGCTTCTCCTAAAGTCCGTGACACTGTGTCAACACGGTAATCTTATATTTGTATGTTTGATTACTTTTTGGATACCAATTATGAACTTTATGTAGATGCATATTCTCATATTAGGATAGTTGAACACGCTAGTGACAAACAGGGAATGGTTGATATCAGCTTATGTTGGTTTGAAATACATTTCATACTTATATTCTCTTCGCCCCTTTACTGAAGATTAAGGTTTTATGGAGTTAGTTATAATACTTTCTTTGTTGGGATGAAGGCATTATATGCTTAATCTTCAGCTACTAACAGAATTAAAAATTTCCCAAATGCTTTCTAACCCCCAACAATCGTTTCAATTTTATCCACTCTTGGAATCTGATAGTTTGTTGAAACTAAGGAATCTTACAATTTCTTGCAACCAAGTATTATAACCAGCTTTTTTGAATGAAATGAAATGTCATGGTTAGTTGAATTCATTTTGTATATGCTGCGGTTTTGTACTGCAGTCTAGGGTCTTTTGCAATGTTATGTTATGTTATTTATGCTTTGGTTTTCCTAGAGTTGCAATGTTATGTTACTTATTTATGCTTTGGTTTTTCTAGAGGTTAACGCATAATTTTCTTCGTTCCCAGCAGAATCAAGTTTATCTTCTATAGTACCTGCTTCATTGCTGCATGAAGTGAAAAAGCAAATTTTAATTTATCTGTTAAAAATGTTATTACAGGCCAATGAAAGGCCTTTATTACTGTGTAATATACTTGAAACCTGGAGACTATCATCGTGTACACTCACCGGTTGATTGGAATGTTCTTGTCCGTCGTCATTTTTCAGGTAACTCTATCTTTGTGTGTTGGTTACAATGAGTATTGTTCATTGCATATGATGGTTCTGAGTTTGAAATTATATGCTACTTTTCTGTTGACTAAACGTTTTTTATCATGGACATTTGCCAGTTTCTACGTTTCCATTTGAGTTGCATTCACTGTGTTTCTTGAAAAATATCATGAAAAAAAAAAGTCAAATAAAATATATTTTTTAAAAAATAAGTAAAAGACCTGGAAAGAAAATTATAGCTTCAGGTAGGAAGATATTAAAAGGGAGGGAGGGAGGAGATGAGTTGAGCTGAAATGATAGGAATGATATGGGTAAATCACTGGATATAAAGTAACTCTAATAATGTAGAGGGAGGGAGGAAAAAGCTGGGGCATCAAGTGTTTTGATTTGTCTTTGTCAAGCTTCGTTTATCGAAAGAAAACAAAAGAATACTTTTAAACATTGGATGAGAGAATCAAATTCATGATTTGTAATGATATCTACTCTTTCTATTTCTTGATCTCTTCATCTATCCTTTATCAATCCTTTTGCTCCCCTAAAAGAAGAAAATGTGCCCACCCGTGATATTCTGATGTTGTGATCGGTTCACCAATTGTTGGTTTCCACTTGATATTCCGACTTCTTCCTTTTGGTAATATTTTATTCATTTAATTTAGTAACTGGATATTATTTTGCAGGTCGCCTATTTCCTTTGAATGAACGTGCTACAAGAACAATCAGAAATCTTTATGTTGAGAATGAAAGGGTAATTTTTATTCTTCCAGTTTTTATATATTTCATGTTAACAAGACACAGCTTTGTAACAGCCTAGCAATCTTCAGTTCTTTACCGGTTTTTCTTTATTTGATTATTAAAAGATACATATAAGTTTTAGCTTTATATTTTAGGACTTTCTAATGTGAAGGTACTTCTGTTGTGAAATGTTTCTAACTTGCAAATAGTGCTGTTAATTGTCTCTTCACTTTATATATCTTTGCATTCTTATGTGCTTGTCTTCTGTTCTTAGCTGGAGGGCGTGCTTTGTAGATGTATTTCAATAAGCATTAAATTTGTTAACTCCTGCTGCAAGCCATCTCTTTCTCTCTTGGATATTTTGAATGTTCTCAAGTTGTTTTCTTCTTGATTGCCGATCAATTTAGTATTCAACTTGTGGATAAGCTTTTGGTGCAATTATGTTCCGATCTTTATTGATAGTTATGCTTTTTCACTAATTAGCTTTCTTTTTTTCATGTCATTAGGTTGTGCTTGAAGGTATGTGGCAAGAAGGTTTCATGGCAATTGCTGCAATTGGAGCAACAAATATTGGTTCAATTGAGGTTAACTGGCATTTATAAGTGTATATAGTTCAAAGATGGCATGCTTTGCCCTATCCAGAAGTGCACACGCACGCACACACAACAATAGCCAAAGTTCTTTGCTCATACTTGTGGAATGAGCAATTACCATTACCAAACCACTGGAAATTTATCCTCAAAGCTCTCTCTGGGCTCAAGCTCAGTGTATACCAACAAGAGGCTGTGCTATAAATGATTCATCTGTATAAGGTTCTATTGCTGATTTTTGGTTTAAATTTAACTGTGGCAGCTTTTCATTGAACCTGAACTTCGAACAAACAGGCCAAGAAAGAAGATATTACACTCCGAGCCTCCAGAAGAACGAGTGTATGAACCTGAAGGAGTTGGTGTGATGCTTAAGAAAGGAGATGAGGTCAGAGATGCAAATAGATTGTCATTCAGTGCTTGATAATTATTTTAGTTTTGAAAGTGAAGAAATTTGTTTGTGGTTTTATTATGTGTTCTACATAATGACTAATGAGTACGATCGCACCCTCTGTTTGATTCACCCCTTTTCCCAGTTTTAAAAAACTGAAATTTTTAAAATTTGTCCCAACTGCCTGAATCTCTCTGTTAATTCTAATATTGAATTCCAAAACATAAACAATGTCAATCATCAATAAAGTTTAATCTATTCTCAAACCTTTTCATTATCACAAATTTGATCTATTCACTAAATTGGGTTTTTATTATGAAGAAAACATGATGTGTGGGGCATTTTGTAGAATGTCTTGGCAATTACTCCATCCATCTTTATTTTGAAATGTAGTGCCTGATCAATTTATTTTTATGATTTCACAGTTTCCTCTGTGCTGTGATCCTTGCAGGTGGCAGCCTTCAACATGGGATCAACGGTTGTGCTTGTCTTCCAGGCCCCAACTTTAAAATCACTTAAAAGTGGGGATAGCTCTTCTGAGTTTAGTTTTTGTATCAACCGAGGGGATAAGATTCATGTTGGAGAAGCCTTGGGGAAGTGGCAAGATTCTTGCAGTGATTGTGTCTCAAAGTAGTTGCACTGCATTCTCTTGAGCCATGAACATTAAACTGGTGTGTATATGTTTCTGGTATTTATCTACTTATAATATCACAAGATCATGGGTGGGATTTATGCTGGTAGATGATTTCGGCAGGTACAGTGGGGGCTCTTGGTCCACTCCTTGTTGAATGAAGCAAAGCTTATTTCTGGTGGCTCATAAAATTGGGTTTGTCGAAGCCCATAGTTTAGTTTTGTTCATCAACTGAAGTCTGCCTGCATTACTGTTCCTATTAATTTTAGCAGATGATTTCGATTTTCATTCTTTTGCGATGGCATTTAGCTTGCGTTATAGATAGGGAGTGCTTACTAGTTCCCTTTTGAATGGATTAATTGAGTCTTGTAATTCACTGCATTCCCATGTAAACAGGGGTAACTCCCCGCACTTATCATCTGAAATTTGGTGAAACTTTGCTGTGGAAATTCTTGTTAGCTGGTAGCAGGATGGCAAAGAAAGCACTTTATTAACCTATTAACCAGAGAAACTTTAGAAAGCATTGTATTTTTTTTCATATATGAAATTGCGCGACTGAAATTTTGCTTAACAAAATGAAGCATATTCTGTTTCACCCCGAGTACTCAATTATACCAAAGGCGGCAGATATAACTAGATTGTCAAAACGTAATTTAACATGATGAAGGATATTGACACAAATTTACCAAAGGCTGCATATATAGCTAGATTGTCAAAATGTAATTTAAAATGACGAAGGTTATTGACACAAATATACCAAAGGCTGCATATATAGCTAGATTGTCAAAATGTAATTTAACATGACGAAGGATATTGACACTCTGCAAATACTAATAGAGCATACCCTGCACTTAATGTTTTTGACTACCTAATCTGATACCAAAAGACGAAGGAATTTATAGTAATGACAGTTAGCTTATCCAACCTTACAACAGCCATAGCACCACAAAATCAAGACATCTTCAAAAGTTGAAGAACAAGCAATACACCACAGTTCCGTTCTCAAACCATATTCCCAATGGAAAATAGAAAAACCATCTTATCATTCAAAATACCCTTCAATGATCATTATGTAAGCATTCAAATCAATATCAAGAACATTAAATGGGATAGTTACCTCTTATTGAATTGTCCCAACTCCAGCACTGTTTGACAATTCCATGATTGGATCTTTGATAACCCAACCTACTGATCACTGGATGAACAAACTAAGCACACACCCCATCATTATATTACTAACTCCATACAACAATATTACATAGCAGCTTGAAAAAAGAAAATAAAACTTACAATAGGCTGCAAGAAGCATCCGTAATTTTACATCATTACACAGTTTGCAGACTTCGGCCAAGTAATTTTTACTTCTAACTTGTAAGCTTCAAACAGTAATAGTCAAACAATAGGACTTATAGTTCCCCTACAATCAACAGTAAAACCAATCTGTGCCACAAAAGAGAGAAAAAGAAGTAGCAGCAGCAAAAACATGAACTCTTTAAGAATGGCAAAGAGTCAAGACACAAGAACAATGAACCCATTTTATTGTCAAAAGCAAGAAGGAAAGGATAACAAAAATATATTCCTGCAAAGAAAAGCAAGTATATAATAGACATTCATTAGGCTACCAGAGAAAACCAAATGAGAAAAACTGAATTAAACCACATTTGTGTCATTTTCATAAACAAGAATTCGAATTCCAACCAACCAATATGATAGAATTGAAGATTCAATACATGTACATTTATATTTGCAGATCTATCAAGGCCTCCTTTTTCTTCTTCAGACTTCAAAATCCACTGATCAATATAAAAAAACCCTGTTTGCAGTTTCTCTATATCAAAACTTTGTTCCTGATATGCCAATCAGAAATCATATATTAGATTGTCTCAATTTACAAAAGGATCATGCCAAAACAAACAAGATAAACAAAATTACAATAATAGGGAAAACACTTCGGACTTTAGTCACTTGAAGAACTGGTAAGACATATAGAGACAAAACAATGCATCCAAATGCCCGAAATGGTTTTGGATATATAAGAACAGACCAAATTTAATATAGAAACAATAGGCTCCATTCAATTGGCATTAGTATTTTCCTCTATTTAAGACTGACAATTACAATTTTCTATCATCCATCCAACATTTTCTCTGCAACTAAACATAACAAAAAGATCAAAATATAGAAAGAGATTACATTTAAAATCTTCAAATTACAGCTCTAGTCCCAATTAAAAAAAAAAACTTTGGATCTAGTTCATGGATCATTGGTATTCCACAACTAATACACTTTTGCTCAACAACAAATACAACATAGCGTCAACATAACCGAATAATACAAATCCGTGACTTAGTTCCAATCATTTTAGTTCATTGAAAATTTATTTCAAAAAATTATGCAAAGTAACCAAAACAGAGAAATTAAACGAGATAAGGAAAAAAAATGTCAAATCAGACAAATAGAAAGAAAGGCAAAGGCACACCTACGTCTGTTTGGAGTACGAAGAAGTAGAAGGGACTCGCTTGTTACGGAACATCATGTAACCGACGGGTAATACAACTCCGATCATCATGATCGCCGCTCCGATTAGATATCTCAACGGACTCGGTGGCTCCACCTCTACTATTCTCCTGTACTGCACCACAAACGATTATATCCTAATTAAGAACTTAAACCATGAGATCTGGATCCATAATTCCTGAAGTGATTGAAAGATAAATAGATTTACCGGCATTTTAAAAAAAAAATGGCTCGTGCAGCTGGAGAGAGTGAATGTTAAACGTAATCGCAGTCGATGGAGAGTAGCGAAATTTGCACTGTGATGAAAATTTGGACACTGGAGAGGCGATTTCTGGGTTTAGTTGGCACCAAGTGGATCCGAGCTTCCCTCCGGTGAAATTGGTGCGGTAAGTTTCTGTGATTGCTCAGTCGTTTGCCATCTGGAAATTACTAAACTCTTTATTGTAAGGTCCCGGCCTTTTTCTCGTGGACTAGATCCCTAATAGCCCAATCCCTGATCAATATCCCAAAAGCCTCCAAATCAACCGTTGAGTTGAAGCGGGATCAATATCAAGAACAAAGTGATGATACAATTGTGAATATTTATTGAATATAAGATTGTGATAATTTTATTTAATATATTAATATTTTACATTAAAAATAATTCAAATATATCAAAAACAACCAAACTTTCACTCACAAAACGGCATGTAAGTAAATTTTTTTCCCGCTTTAGTGTATAGTACGTAGGGATGGTAATTGGTTAGAGATGGGTCGAGGTAATTATTGTCGGCTGTATCTCTATTTTGAAAGTGATATTTATGTTCTCGTTCTGTCCCCTTTTTATGAGTGATATATTCATTCTCGATTTTATTTTTATTTTGAAAAAAAAAATTATTTATATTTTGAAGCAAGATTTCTGGTCTAAACCCGTCCCATTTATTAATATTAGATAAAAAAAATCATATAAAATATTATTAAAATTAAATAATAAATTAAAATATATAAATAAATTATTTATTTTAATTTATATACAAATATTAACAAATTAATTTGTGAATAAATTATAACTTCAATTTTTAATAAAAATAACAACAAAAATAAAATAAAATCTTTAGAATTTTATTAAATTTTGTGTTAATTTTTATAAAAAAATATTAAATTTTATTATTAATTTTGGTAGAAACAAAAATGTTTTATTTAGCATACAAGAAGATAAAATCTTGAGAATTATTTTTTTCTTTGTTAATCTTAAATTAATATACTAAAAAATTTAGATTATAATTTGTCATTTAAGATATTAAATTATTAAAATTTTATTTTAATAATTTTTTAAATTAATAATATATATTAATTTTATTTATAATTTTAAATATATTATAATATAAAAACAAAAAAAGAGGAACGAGAATTCACCCCTGTATCCTTTTAAAATTCAAAAACGATTTCGTTATTTGTTCCCCGATTCTAACCGGGGCGGATCTTAGAAGATTTTTGTCGCGGAGCTCTTTTCTTCTATGCGGCCAACCCTGCGATGCTCAAGGACTCCCTTGACCAGCACTCTACTTTCCGCACAAATTTTCTGCGCAAGCCACACAAGCAAGCACAACCAAAGCAACGCAAGTACAAAGCAAAGCAAC